>CM030181.1:9558991-9702166 GCA_017639675.1 Aplochiton taeniatus | reverse complement strand
GTGATGGACTCCATATGCTTGTTATTCAACTGTCCACGTAATTGGGAGAGCAATAAACAGCTTCTTGGGCAGCCCAACTTCTACCAGGTCGGATGTCAAAAACTGAATAGACATACATTATTGTACATTTTAATTCTTGATACCCCAAAACACAAAGACTGAAGTTGTTCACCAACTAATGTTGGCTGTTTTTTCTTAGGAACTGGAGTTCTTTGACCGCACCAAGATGAGCGATGACTTGTATAACCAACTAGGAAAGATCGTTAAGAGAAAAGATTTCCGCCCAGAGACAGTGCAAAGAGTGAGTCGGGCGTGTGGGTCCCTGTGTAGCTGGGTGCATTCTGTGTACCAGTACGCCTCTCTCCAGCGCCACATGGCCCCCCAGGTGGCCAGGAAGGAGCAGCTGGGCCTCCGCATGGCAGAGAGTCGGGGCCGCCTACGCGTGGCCCGGCTGCAGGAAGAGGAGGTTCGGTCTCGTCTGGAGGACCTGGAGAAGCAGCAGCAGTTGGTCAGGCAGGAACAGGACGACCTGAAGACGCAGCTATGCAAAGCTAAAACCCTGGAGACGGAGGCGGTGGCTGCCGTCAAGCAAGTGTCGCGTCACATTGATCAGTGGGAGTCCACAGCCCAGGTCATTCAATGCAAAATAGTCACATGATGCAGGGCCTCGCGGTGATCAAAGCGGTTTAATTGTCGTAAATAAACTGTTAACTTAACTCTTTCTCTCTCTTGGATTATCTCAGGATACAGAGATGACGAGTCAGACCATAACAGGGGACGCTCTTATTCTAGCTGCCATCATCACGTACCTGGGGCCCTTTTGGCCAGATATAAGGGTAGAGCTTATGAGGAAGTGGAAGCAGCTCTGTGACACTGGACGGATTAGCGTTTACCCTGAAGACCCCAGGGCATCTTTGGACACTAACAGTGCTCCTACGCAACACAACTCCCCTCCTGTCCATATACCCATCCCCATCGGAGCAGATCTGCGAACGGCGCTTGCCCGGGCTGTGGGGATGGATCCACGCTGGGTAGATGGGGTACCTCCAAGACTGGTGCTCAAATTGCTGCTTTGGGGCTTCAGTGGCCTCTGGGCTCAGCATTGGCCCCTACTGGCAGACGCTCAGCAACATGCAGAAATCAGTACTCGACCCACTCAGCTGACTGGTGAGCTACGGTTAATATAAATTCAGAGCATGCCAAAACCACTATGTCCTATGCTATCCAAATGTCAAATTACATGTTTGTGATTGATTTTGTTTTGACACATGGTTACACTTTATAGGGAAGAATACAGTATCCCAGAGGGAGGGAGAGTATGGAATGGTGGTCAGTGCTGATGATTCGGAGCTAATGCACAAGTTGAGCAAGGCTTCAGGGAAAGGTATGACGATCGACCCTCAAGTGGCTGTGCTACATTGGAATACATTGCATTTGTAGCTAGGCTTAAAAAATGGTTTGCATTGTGTTAGCTGTTCTCATTCACCGGCCTGATCTCATTTTCAAAATGTGACTCTGCGTAGGCTTGAGGGTGCTGCTGACTCATGTGGAGCGCGTCATCCCTACGCCTCAGCTCCTGGCGATGCTGGTGCGTCCCGCTGGAAGCCGTTGCCCGGGATTCAGGAGACCGGTTCCGGTGGCCCATCCCAACTTCCGCCTCTTCCTTAGCAGCCCTCTGCCGGTCAGACTGCTGCTCAAGGGTGAGCGGAGAAGAGAGGCTCAATAAACATTGTAGGTGCAACTGTTGTCCCAAGAGCTGTAGGTGTTCCATCTTCTCTGTCATTTTCCTACAGAGGTGCACCCCTCAATTCTAGCAGAGGTGCGTGTTATTGACCTGTCGCTGAGTGCAGTGGACGTGCAGGAGCTCATGCTGACAGAGCTGGTGCAGTCAGAATGCCCTGAGCTGTGGAACCAACACTGTCTGGTGAAGGCTGACAAACAGTCATTGCAGGACAAACTGTGTCAGGAGGAGGTGACCAACAGTGTTAATGTAGTAACATTTTATTCTTAGAATACAATTCTTGTAGAAATTCTTACCTTGTATGTATTGTTAGTTTGTTTTCACTAATAAACAATCCAACATGTTTGTCATAAGATGTCAAACTTGTTTTGGTAAACCTTTTTTTCCACACTCTCTTCCCAGGGCTCGTTGATGGAGTACATCCTTCAGTCCATCACCCCATTGCTACAGGACCCAGAGTTTCTTTCCCGTGTGTCTGCCTGTCAGACGGCCTCCCACAGCCTCCAGGCTGAGATCCAGGGGCTGATGCTGGAGCTGGAGCGCCACAAGCCCTTGCTGGCGGACTTCCAGAGAGTGGCCCAGCTAGCCACCTCCCTTTACCAGGCGCTGCAAGAGGTGGAACGCCTCTCTCCCATCTACTTCTTTCCCCTGCGCAACTTCCGGTTTGCTGTGCGCGGGGCGTTGGCCATGAAGGGCCGCACGGATATGAGCTGCACCGGGGACGTGGTGACAGGTGCGGTGATGGCAGAGATCACTCACAGGATGATATCCCATTTGCTGACCCAGTACCGTCCGTGTCTGTTCGAGAGCCATGCCACTCTGCTGCGGCTGCTGGTGGCTGTGGCTCTCTTCTGTCACAATGAGCCCTGCTCCGAGCTCGAGAGAGTGGCCTTTCTGAAGGGCCTTGGAGACGTGGGCTCCCCGGTATGTGCAGTCAAGCATGGCTCCCCTCCACCGCCCAGCTCACCTACACAGACATCTCAGCATGTGCTCCCCAGCTGGGTGCCCCTTCAAATACAGGGGGAGGTTTTCCGCCTGGAGAAGATCCCTGCATTTAAAGGTCTGATTACATCTCTGAATACCTCTCCCAGGCAGTGGCAAGAGTACCTGCGTTTCCCCTCCTCCACCCTGGTAGGGCCCGTTCCATGTCGCTCTCACTCCCATCTGTCCACCCTGCAGCGAGCCCTCCTCTGGAAGACCATGCTGCCCCACTGGCTGGCGATAGTAGCTGATGACATGGGTGCCTGCCATTTGGGTCAGCCTCTACGTTCAGCAGTGGTTGAAGCGCCTCATACAGGCTCCCCCGAGGCCCTCTCTCGATTTCTGTGCAAACGAGATGGGCCTGTCATCATCACGATGCCGGACCTCGGTAGAGAGGCCTGGACAAGCATCCAGCCTCTGCGCTTAATACAACAAGTGGCAAAGTATCAAGCGGACATGAAAGGGGTAATACACACTGTACATATTGATTTGTTCATAGGAACTACATTTACACTTTTAATATGCCTCTAAATGCATGCGTTTTTTTAGGTACATGTTAAGATAATTTCATTTGGAGAGATATTTCACAAAGAAATCATCATGTCGGCACTGGACAATGCTACAAAGGAGGGCCATTGGCTAGTTTTTAACAACTGCCATCTGTTGAAGGAATGGAATAAGGAAGTACTGAATAAAATTAATCAACTACTATCCGGTTCCAAAGGTATGATAAATATGCGAAAACCAAAACTGTCCTTCTCAATAGCTTTTTGAAATAGTGTTTGGGTACACAAATGTAAATTTCAGGCTATAACATTATGCTGTGTACAGTTCATAGTATATTAACTGTGTGCGGTGTGTGTGTATATAGAAGTATGCATGTATGCTAACAATAGCTCTCTCATTGTGTTAGGGTACCATACAGATGTGGAGTCTGAGGAGGGGCTCATCCCTGTGGCCTCCTCCAGTCCTAGCAGCCTAGGGCACCCTCGCTTCAAAATGTGGTTCATAACTCGAGGTTATACCCCGCACTCGATACCAGGTAGGTCTGTGTCCCTGACCCAAGTGGCCACTTATTTTCTACCTTCTTGAATTGTCAATGTCATCAGTATTGGGAGAACCCTGGCTCATTAGTGTGAATGTCTCCCCCAGCGGTGGTGCGAGTGTCTGCCTTACGTCTGGTCTGTGACTCCCCCTGGGACATGAAGGAAGAGTTGCTCTCTTCCCTGCGTCAGGTTGTTTCTGTGGCTCAGTCTGAATCAACGGCTGGCATCACAGCCAGCAACATGGCCCCCATTCTGCGCTGTGCCATTTTGCATTCTGTCTTGTTGCAAAGGCAGACCTACAAATACTTAGGCCAGGGGGAAATCTACTACTGGTGAGAGGCCAATAATTGAGCTGCATCAATGTGTAAGCGTGTGGTTAAAGTGACCTAAATGTCTGCACTGGCCCCAGTGTTGCATGTTTTAACCCAGTGTTTGCTTTGTTTTATTTTCCATCTTTAAGGACTCAGGAGGATCTTCTTGCACTGGTGGATGCCCAACTTAAAATGGTTAAATACTGTGAAGACCAGACTGAGGCGTTGGAGTACTTAGCAGGTAAGGTTGCACTTTCCTGTGAAATCTGGTATGGTAGTTCATTTTAAATTACACGATTTGCACCAACATCGTCTTGATCTCGTCACATGTTCCTTCTTAGCCACCGTAATATATGGCGGCCATGTGGCAGACGCCGCTGACTTGGAGGCTGTGGAATGTGTCGCCAAAGCTTGCCTCAGACCATCACCGCCTCATTGGGGCAGTGGGCCACACACACTCTCGGATATCTTTCACATCCCTGGCCACTTTTGTAGTAAGACCTCGCAAATCACTCTTCCTACTTTATTCCCGCTCAAAGGACTAATCAAATATATTGCCAGACAATAGAATCATTATGCACATTAATGTCCTGTATTGGTGTCTTGACAGATGAACCCGGCCTGCTCCCGAATCTGGAGCACCGTGTTCAGACATTGCCTAACACCAACAACCCTTTAGTGTTGGGCTTCAGTGCAGGTTTGACAGAAGAACTGGTGAAGGTCAAAAGCCATACCCTTAACATCCTACTATGCAACTCCCAGGAAACCATAGGTTTGGTGAGGAGCCTTGGCAGTCTGCAGAGCTACACTGCCGTTCTTCCAGAACTCAACCAGGCCAGGGATAGACTACAGACCCTAAGGGATAGTCTGGGCCGCAAGGAGGACAGCAGGATCTTGAGCGTAGGCACCGTGTCTCTGGGGCCCCTGCGTAACTTTCTCCAGACGGAGTGGGATGGCCTTGTTGATATGGTCTCCTCCTTATTGTCAGACCAAGCCAACCAAAACTGCAAACAGAACAACAGCTCACTTCTTACCCTCTCAAACCTGTCTCGCTTAGAGAGGAGAGCAGAGCTACTCAGGGCCTATCTGTGGAATGAGGACCCTAATGGTTCACCTGGTTCGTACCAGCTGTCCGCCTTTGACAATGCCAGAGGCTTTCTGGCTGCAATAATGAGAGAGGCTGCCCAAGCCAAACAGAGGGACATTAGTAATGTTTCCCTTTGTTTCCAGGTAAGACTATTTACCTGTCAAAGCTACTAATCAATTGCAGGTGAGAAAGTAACTGATGTTTGCTCTTATCCCGGCAGGTCCTTAGCGTTGGCACATCCCCAGTTTCTTTTCCTCTGAGCGGTGTGTATTTGTCCGGTTTGGAGCTGAGAGGAGCGCTGTGGGATACACGTCTTGGGGCCCTGCAAGACACTCTATCTCCCAAGCCCTGTTTGCTCCCCGTTCTGTGGGTCAGGGCACGGATCGGAAGCACAGGCACCTCTCGAAACATAGACAGTCCTCCTTTTAATGCATCTCATTTACCCATTTATAACTGTCCTCTCTACCTTGATCATGTTGGGCATGAAAATGGGGATTGGGGTCTAGCAGAGGCTAATATTATCACCCGAGTTCCTCTTGTGGCAAAACTAGATCCTGTGTTGTGTACTTTAAGGAGGGTGAGGTTAGTGAGTACTCTGTGATACAATTTGAGACAAAATTACCAAAACCTACATATGCAATGTTGCGGATGTGACACTTTTTTTAAGAACATATAAAAAATAGAAACAAAAAACGTATGAGAGCATTTATAGACATAAATGTTTTTGTGACATTACATGGATATCAAACTATTAACAATAGCTCATTAGAGGTCACACTTTTGGTTTAAAACCATTGTATTGTAAAATACATATTCTCCGACAGAATAATCAAAAGGCATTAATAGTCTCAATGTTAGGAAGACAAGTTGTACAAGGTTTGATATTTACAGGAAAAATAAATCTTATTTATCTTCATCGTTTCTTGTACACACAAGGTCTCAACTCCAGTCCTGCCTTCTTTGTATTCTCTGGACAATCTCCAGACTTCACAAACTCAAATGAGAAGAAGTGACTGTTTTCTGCATCCTATAAAAAGTATTTAAAAACAGTGTCATATTAAACACAAAATTGTATTCCTGACTAAAACGTGTAGTCGTGACATCCTTACCTTAGACACCAATTTAAATCCAAGACTTGCCATTGTACTATTAAAGCTCCGCACGTTTTCAAAGCGGCTTGCCACCTCTGCAACTTTAAGGACACCTCTACATAAAGGACACAGAAGTTGTTAGAACATGAACAATACGAAGTCTATCCCATTATAGACAACCAGATTAACATCTCTTACCCCATCACCAGAACACGGTTGGCCTCCGCTAGAAAATCCCCAAGGTTGGTACCCATAAGTGAAAGGCAGAACACTGCTATGTCTACAGTGCAGTCATCAAGTGGGACCTGTAGAATATGTGAAAAGAGGGCATTGGATGCAGCATTCAATCTATGTGGATCTAAACTCTAAAAAAAGTTTTATATTGTGAAGAAACTCACATTTGCCATGTCACAGACAGTAACGAGGTCACAGACAGGTGCCAAGTCAAAACTGTGCACTTTGTTTTTCACACTGCGTGCAATCTTGCAGTCACCACAGCCAAAGTCTGCAACTACCAGAGAGGGATGCCTGAAACAAGAAAATGTTTTAAAGACTACATAACAACCAGGAAATCGTGGTTATATATACATATATATATATATATATATATATATATATATATATATATATATATATATATATATATATATATATATATATATATATATATATATATATGTATATATCTCATTGACAAAACAAAGAATATTTCTCACTTTTTCTTTATATATGAGATGATAGCGTCGACAGGATTTGCTGGCCACCGTTGAACTTGTGCAGTGAAGCCCCTGTGATAGATTCCAAATGACTGGGGATCCTGCCTGAACATGCGCTTGGCTTCTCCACTAGTGGTAGTGTACATAACCTCATTAATGTAACGGAAACGGGCAGACTCTAAGCGTTGCTCCATGCGGGATCTGAGCTCAGCAGATCGGTCAGGAGGAAGAGCATCTTTTTCGACTCCATCAGGTTGCGGCTCTGTAGGGCTTGCCTTCGTCTCTTGTACCTTGTCACGGAGCAATCTTCGCAGCATCTCTCTTTTCCGACACTCCGCTTTGCTAAGCTCGAATTTCTGTCTCTTACTAGGAATGGTCTGCTGCTCTTTCTTGGCAGCCTCCAGAGATTCACAAACTGGAAGAGGGGGTTCAGGTGGACTTGTTTTACCTTTGCCTTTTTGTTTGGATTTTTTCTTGTCTTTTCTCAGGGTTTGTGTGTCTATTGTAGGAGTAATATCGTTGCTTTCTTCTGCTTTCTTCCTTTTACGTGCTTTACCCTCTCTTTCTGTCTGCACACTAATTTTCTGGAGATAAGCCTGGGAAGCTTCAGGTTTATCAGAGCACACTTTTAGACATTCCCCTGCTTTGTATTCTACTGCTGCCTCAAGTTTCAAAACGTCCCTCTTTGGTGTCTCAGAAGGACGATATTTATTTGCACATTTCTTCTTCATTTTTAATTGATTTCGCCACTGCTGCCTGTTCAGTTTTTCTAAATTGTCTCCTTTCAACTGCTTACATTTTGTGTCTGGTCCAGTCGCTTTTTTGGATTCATTGTCCATCACCTTTGAAGTTCCTATATGAAGAATACCAAGAGATGTATACAAAATTTACAATTAACTCAACAACATAATTATCCAATAACATTTGCAGATGTAGTATATCCCACCTGATGGAATTGTTTTATTCTTTTTCAGCAGATTAGTTTGTTGCACTTTGCTAACTATCTGGCTCACACCGTCCTCCTGTGCAGAATCTTCAGTTGTTCCTCTACTGCGTCGTTTGGTTCTCTTCTTCTTTCTTTTGGTGTGTATTGCAACACCGTCGGTTTCACTGTCACTCCCCTTCCCTGGGACCCCATTACTCCAGTCTGGCACTGATCCCAGTGTCTGTAATGTCCGTAATAGGCTCTTCTTTGCAACACTCTTTGACTGTTTGAAAAACAAAATAATATAATAATAAACAAAATAATTGCAAAACAATACTGAGCCACTGTGTCTAGCACATCCGGCCAGATTATGTTTATATTTATGTTTATATTTCAATAACTAACACTAATTACCTTGGCAGTTATGCGGTCATTATGTTGACTGTTGACTATTGTTTTGCTTAAGTTATGCGCATCTGCTTCGTCATTCCACTCTTCCTCCTCGGCGAACATGTTTAATCTAAAGAAAACTGAAATAAACAACAATTTGGTTTACTTGGCATGTATGCTATGCTCGTCAGCTAACGTTGGCCAAGCGTTATGTCGTTGGCACTAGGTCTATTTGCACTGTGACATGAATGTAACTGAACTTACCCTCCCACTGGAATTTTGTAAGCAATAGTTATATTAAGATTAAAGGATTTAGCGTAAATCTTAAGAAAAGATGGTTTAACAAATTCATCAACCAACGTGGGACCACGTGATATAAGACATGCGCGTGGTAGACATAACAAAACTAAAGGCGCATTTAAATGACGCAATTCCTAAACGTAGTGTGATGGACGGTACGGTAAAACTTTTTCATATATAAAAAAGAAAACGGATCGGTGTCTCATCAATATTGTAATATCAAAAAACGCATCGACGCAGTCGAACAGCTCAAAATCATTCTCTTTAATTACCTCCCGCATGCCCCAAAAAGCATTCATGATTTTATATTTTTCAAAGTTAAGTACATCAGGTACATTACGTTCCTTCAGAAAAGTATTGAGGTATCATGCCTAATTAGGAGCATCGAGACCCCCCCCCCCCCCTTTTTCGACACCCGTTTTCGCACACTGATTATAGGCCCAATACAGAGAAGGTGTTGGAATATTCTTTCATTTTACAAAACATTTTGCCTAAGTTGCCCGAGTAAAGTTTAAAATGTTTGGGCACAAGTTTCCACTTTAGATTGATATCTAGAAAAAAAACGAAATGGTCTATAGGCCTATATGGCTAATCGGGGTCTCTGTTGTGTTGTAACAGTGGCCTAATAATCATAAAGTCCATGAGCCAGGGTGCCTGACTTTCTGCTCACGATCCAAAGCATACCACCTCATCAGTAAAGCATGGTGGTGGTAGTGTTATGGCGTGGGCATGTATGGCTGCCAATGGAACCGGTTCCCTTGTATTTATTGATGTGACTGCTGACAAAAGCAGCAGGATGAACTCTGAAGTGTTTCAGGCAATATCGTCTGGTCATATTCAGCCAAATACTTCAGAACTCATTGGACGGTGCTTCACCGTGCAGATGGACAATGACCCGAAGCATACTGCAAAAGCAACCAAAGAGATTTTTTAAGGCAAAGAAGTGGAATGTTCTCCAATGGCCAAGTCAATCACTGACTGGGTCAGATCATCTCCACAACGGCAGGTCTTGTGGGGTGTTCCCGGTATGCAGTGGTTAGTACCTATACCAAAAGTGGTCCAAGGAAGGACAACCGGTGAACCGGCGACAGGGTCACGGGTGCCCAAGGCTCATTGATGCGCGTGAGGAGAGAAGGCTAGCCCGTCTGGTCCGATCCCACAGAAGAGCTACTGTAGCACAAATTGCTGAAAAAGTTAATGCTGGCTATGATCGAAAGGTGTTAGAACACACAGTGTATGGAGCTGTGTAGCCACAGACCGGTCAGAGTGCCCATGCTGACCCCTGTCCACCCCTGAAAACGCCTACAATGGGCACGTGAGCATCAGAACTGGACCATGGAGCAATGAAAGAAGGTGGCCTGGTCTGATGAATCACGTTGTCTTTTACATCATGTGGATGGCCAGGTGCGTGTTGGTAATTTACCTGGGGGAAGAGATGGCACCAGGATGCACTATGGGAAGAAGACAAGCCGGCGGAGGCAGTGTGATGCTCTGGGCAAAGTTCTACAGGGAAACCTTGGATCCTGGCATTCATGTGGATGTTACTTCGACACGTACCACCTACCTAAACATTGTTGCAGACCACGTACACCCCTTCATGGCAACGGTATTCCCTGATGGCAGTGGCCTCTTTCAGCGGGATAATGCACCCTGCCACACTGCAAACATTGTTCAGGAATGGTTTGAGGAACATGACAAAGACTTCAAGGTGTTGACTTGGCTTTCAAATTCCCCAGATCTCAATCCGATCGAGCATCTGTGGGATGTGCTGGAACAACAAGTCCGATCCTTGGAGGCCCCACCTCGCAACTTACGGGACTTAAAGGATCTGCTGCTAACGTCTTGGTGTCAGATACCACAGGACACCTTCAGAGGTCTTGTGGAGTCCATGCCTCGACGGGTCAGAGCTGCACGAGGGGGACCTACACAATATTAGGCAGGTGGTTTTAATGTTGTGGCTGATCGGTGTGTGTGCATATATACAGTCAGGTCCATAAATATTTGGACATTGACACAATTTTCTTCCTTTTGGCTCTGTACACCACCACAATGGACTTGAAATTAAACAATCAACATGTGCTTTAAGTGCAGACTTTCAGCTTTAATTTGAGGATATTTACATCCAAATCAGTTGAATGGTATGGTGAATGGTATCCCCTTTTTAAGGGACCAAAAGTAATTGGACAATTGGCTGCTCAGCTGTTCCATGGCCAGGTGTGTGTTATTTCCTTGTTAGTTCATTTACAAGGAGCAGATAAATGGTCTAGAGTTCATTGCAAGTGTGGTATTTGCATTCGGAATGTGTTGCTGTCAACTCTCAATATGAAGTCCAAAGAGCTGTCACTATCAGTGAAGCAAGCCATCATTAGGCTGAAACATCAAAACAAACCCATCAGAGAAATAGCAAAAACATTAGGTGTGGCCAAATCAACTGTTTGGTACATTCTTGAAAAGAAAGAACGCACTGGTGAGCTCAGCAACACCAAAAGACCTGGAAGACCATGGAAGACAACTGTTGTGGATGACAGAAGAACTCTTCTCCTGGGGAAAATAAAGCCCTTCACAACAGTTGGCCAGATCAAGAACACTCTCCAGGAGGTAGGTGGGTCTTTGTCAAAGTCAACAATCAAGAGAAGACTTCACCAGAGTAAATACAGAGGGTTCACCACACAATGTAAACCATCGGTGAGCCTCAAAAACAGGAAGACCAGATTAGAGTTTGCTAAAACACAAAAAAGCCTGTACAGTTCTGGAACAACATCCTATGGACAGATGAGACAAAGATTAATTTGTACCAGAATGATGGGAAGAGAAGAGTATGGAGAAGAGAAGGAACTGCTCATGATCCAAAGCATACCACCTCATCAGTAAAGCATGGTGGTGGTAGTGTAGTGATATCATCTGCTCATATTCAGCCAAATACTTCAGGACTCATTGGACGGCGCTTCACAGTGCAGATGGACAATGACCCAAAGCATACTGCGAAAGCAACCAAAGAACTTTTTTAAGGCAAAGAAGTGGAATGTTCTGCAATGGCCAAGTCAATCACCTGACCTGAAGCCAATTGAGCATGCATTTCACTTGCTGAAGACAAAACTGAAGGGAAACTGTCCAAAGAACAAGCAGGAACTGAAGACAGCTGCAGTAGAGGCCTGGCAGGGCATCACCAGGGACGAAACCCAGCGTCTGCCGATGTCTATGGGTTCCAGACTTCAGGCTGTCATTGACTGCAAAGGATTTGCAACCAGATATTAAGTGACAATTTGATTTATGATTATGTTACTTTGTCCAATTACTTTTGGTCCCTTAAAAAGGCTAAACCATGTATAAAATGTGTTATAATTCCTACACCATTCACCTGATTTGGATGTAAATACCCTCAAATTAAAGCTGAAAGTCTGCACTTCAAGCACATATTGCTTGTTTAATTTCAAGTCCATTGTGGTGGTGTACAGAGCCATAATGATGAAAATTGTGTCAATGTCCAAATATTCATGGACCTGACTGTATATATATATATATATATATATATATATATATATATGAAAGTATTGGAATTTTGGATCCATATGGCTTGGCCCTTTTCTGTGGTTTTTACTTTCTTAACCTGTGCTCTTGTGAAGTCTCATCAGCCATCTAAATTTCAGTAGTTTATTTTTTGTTTTTGTTTATATTTATATATATGGACTTAAATGTTATTGGACAGAATAGCTAGGCAATCCACTTAGAATAGCATATAGGCTATCCGCTTGCAATGGAAGTAGTTTATGATGAATGATTATCATCCCATGAAAAAAACACGAACGTTTGTTCCCAAAAAAGGTTTCTAAAAGACATAAGCTCTATATTTTTGTTAATTATAACTTGACTAGTAACGACAGCCAAAATACCATCATTAATAGCCTACTGAAAAAAGGTTGGCATATTTTATAGTCAGAGAAAACAAGAAAATAGTTGGATCTGATCTGGCTGCAAAATATGAACATATCAGATCTCATCAGAAAACATAACCTAGGGGAGGGAATTTTATCTCTAAATGTTTGCCGATAGATGGCACTAAACATATTCATTCGCTGAAACGGCAAATATTTTTTGTTCTAATGTTACTCCTACTACTACTAGCTGAAACGTCCGACGGCGAGGGTGTGGACAGGACACTTTCAAAATATCTTTTAGAGTTAAAAGTTTTTCTAAGACTTGTTTTTATGAATCAGCCAATTACCTAATATATATCTGGTAGGTCATGATTTCTTTAAAATCGTTGGTGAAATACAATCAGGAACGTTAGAATGGCCAATCGGCTTCAGACATCAACTGAGAGGGAGGAAAAAATAAGACACTGGTCTGTGTAGCATTGGCTTTAGTTTATGCTGAGCTAAGCTAACGCCGCTGGGGCTAGCTAACGTTAGCAGGCAGCTAGAGAGGAGTTAGCGAACCTATGGAACTTATTTTTTTGTATGGGTTGACGTTAGTTTAAAGCTAACATATTTAACAGACTCACGAGTTTTTTTCCCTTAACAGTTAGTTGTTAAATATTGCACAGTTAACGTTACCGTTAGTAGGCAGAGCATCCTGCATTAATTAGTTGTGCTAGCTAGCGGCTAGGTACAGTCAGTCAGACAGACAATTACTAACGACGTTACCTATTGCCAGGTAACGTCACAGTGAGTAAGTTAGCTGTTAACTTTATCCGCATTTGACTCTGCAAGTTGGCAATTTCTAACGTTGTCTTTTGATTTAAAGTCCAGTGTGAGTCTGCCTAAGTCGAGTCAGTTTGTTAGCAAGCCTGGCACTGCTGTTATGGTTGATTTAGATATAGTTTATGTAGTCAATGACATCTTGTGTTCTGAGTTTACTTTGGTGCACCGTCTTCATCTATATGTGCAGTATTCAACTTTACAGTCTATTAGTTTCTAAGGATCACGATTTCCTTTCCTATCCCACTCAACAATTTGAATGACCCTATCCTGTGGTATCTTTCTTTTCCAGAAACAACGGACTCTCTGTACAGAATTGCAGAGCTTCCTGATTTGGTCTTAGTCTGTAGTGGTTGCTCTCTCCTTCGTGAGGGACGAATGCTCTCCAGGCCACCTTCGAAATCTTCTGGCTGCCTAATAAGCTTGTCCCAGTCTCCACACACCAGTCGCACACCTGCTCCTGAGAGTGCAAGCTAGCAATAGAAGAGGAAAAGCATGGATGATATCTTCACACAATGCCGGGAAGGCAATGCAGTAGCTGTTCGTCTATGGTTGGACAACACAGAGAATGACCTTAATCAAGGGTGAGCAAATTGTTCGAACTTATGTCTGAAAACCTTTTCACTGTACCTTCTCTCTATATGAGATTGGCTGTGGAATCCATGAGTAATGTTGACATGCCCAAGTCCTTGTCTCACAAGTATTATGCATTAAGGCCACAAGAAAGTGGCACAACTCATTGGTGTTGGCCAGTAGTACTGTGCCAGTAATGCAACACCTTTATGCGTGACACTTACCAACCATAATTCCATATCATGATCATTTCATTTCATTTCACGACCATATCACGTTAATCACTCATTTATTTCTTGCTGTGTGATCATTTACTAGGATTATTTCAGTGGCCCAGAAGTTTATATTTGGCTAATAGTCTGCAATACCTGCAGAATACATTTTGTCGACTGGGTGGCTGGTTAACCTCTACATTTTTGTGTCTTCTATTATATGCCCAATCTCTGTGATATATTAGACCTTGGTCCAGGGACTCACCACAGTTCTCCAGTTCCATGCGTAACTATCTTGAACAGACCTCTTCTTTATTTTACTTGCATATCAAGAATCAAAAGCTGATGGGATATATACCATCTTGATTGCACTGCCATTGTTTTGCTTTTGTTTTTTGTCGACAAGCAATTTGCTGGGTGATGCTAAACTGAGTTGTGAACCAATATCCTTCCTGACATATGATCTGCGTAAAGGCGTAAAAAAACATGAAGGCTGATGTGTTTAAACAGTGAAACATCTTGTTTGTTTTTTTGTCATTGTTGACTATTGCTTGTATTTTTTGTTGTATTGAAGAAATGGTTTATAACTAGCTTAGCTCGATATTTTCAGGAATTCACCTTTTAATGCCATTGCCAGAATTCAGTGCCCAGCTAGGTACTTAAACATTGGTTTAAAAAAAGTGGATTCAGTCAGCCTTAACACCTTCAAAATGTCGATGGCGCAGGGGCATAGGGTGCTTTTCTAAAATTAGACTTCAGTTAGCGATAGATAGATGTCACAAGTCCTGCTGTCCTGTATCCTCAAGCAAACACGACAAAACTAGTCACCTAGTATTTATCAGGCTCTTGGGAAGAAGCTATTTCCTTTTAGTAATCTTTCCCGGCTAAATTGACTATTGCTTCAAGGCATGATTTAAAGCCGTTTATCCTTTTTTGGGCTTTAGCTTAGTTGTTAACTACAACAACAACACAACTATATATTTATACGCACAAATTGATTGTGGTTGATTGTTTGCGTTACCCCCATGCTTGACCCGGATACATTTGCTGATTGCATGTCCAGTCCCTCTTACTGGTTGATATTTATGGTTTTCTGTTTGTGGGAAACCCATCCATGCTGGCCTTTTAATTTCCGGCAGTAACTGTAATTAGCCTCTAGCTCCTAAGATACTGAAGGGAGAGAATTAGATTCTTGTTCTTCCCTCTCTGTTCACTGATTCAAGAAACAGCAAATAATTAACCTTGTCCTAGTGATGCAAAGGATGGTGCATACCTTTTAGTGTCACTATGTGTTCCGAAATGTGTCTCGAAGACAGGGTTTAGTAAGGGAATACCAAATCTCCTTACAAGGAATAACATGCTAACATTGAGGGATATGTCTGCAAAAGTTAACGAGAGGGGCCACAATCTACACAAAATTTTAAATGTAATGTATTGTCTTCTTTGCCCCCAGAAAGGCAAATAACCCTTGTTAAAACGTGCTGCTTCTCTGTAGTAGTAACACCTTTTTGTCCGCAATTTTGTAGATTACTCTCCTTGTGAAGCATTGCCCACTCCAGAATAACATAACTGGTACCAGAGCTCAACCCCCACTTCCCAATAATGGTGTGTGTGTGTGTGTGTGTGTGTGTGTGTGTGTGTGTGTGTGTGTGTGTGTGTGTGTGTGTGTGTGTGTGCGCGCGCTAGCGCTAGCAAAGAAGTGTGAAAATCCGTGGTTGTAGTAGCTTTGTTTACCCTATGAGAAAGGATTCTCAAAAGAATCCCTTCTTGTGATTCGGTCTAATTTTGACTGTACAGCCAACAGTATTTTTGCCTGCAGTACATATTGACTATGAAGCTAGGATTTTTTAGGCTCCTTGTTTGATGAGGAGGATTTATTGTGTGCTGGGAGGATGTTGTTTGATAATAACTTGAGCATTCCATAACCCTGGACTTTTCTCACCAGCAGAAAGTGGGTTCTAAAGACCCACTTGTAACTTTACGTCTATGTGAAAGAGAGGGGCTGGGCTGAGACTGGGGTGTGAAGCCAGCTGGAGACAGGGCTCTCCCTGGTCCCTTGCCAGCCTGCTCTGCTAGAGCCCTACTGTTGCACCACAGCACCTCCAAAAATAATGTCATCCCATGGGAATGCTTCTCAAATGGGATACATGACTCTTCCCCATTGTATGGAGATGGGTATGGCCTGTTTTTGTAGTTTGGGCTGAGATCGTGAAAGTCAATATTTGTCCATTGATGTTGCACTGTCATTTGAACCAGCTGTGATCTCAGTGCCAAGAACTACTGGGTGAAGACAGGGCTCATCCCTGGGCTCTTCCGTCTGCCAGTCTGAACCCTGTTGGCAGGTGGGACTGCCAGAAATAACCTCACCCAGCTGCAAGGGGAGCGAGGTATATTCTGCCACTGAAGCTATCCAATCTTGTGCAGGGAGAAAGTTTCCTTCACTGACCCACTGAACAAAGATGTTCACTTGACTCACGAAATAATTGGCTTCAGACTGTTACTGTAACAAGTCTGGATAGATGTATGTATTGTGCTCTGTGTTGGAACTATCAAGGGTGATGGATGGTACCTCTTATTGGCCATTGTATAATGGAGAGTTAGTATGCTTGTGGCACTGGGAAATGGCAGACCCATAGGCTAGATGTCGTGTGTGTGTGTGTGTGTGTGTGTGTGTGTGTGTGTGTGTGTGTGTGTGTGTGTGTGTGTGTGTGGCCAAGTCTGCAGGGTTTCAGTGGGCTCATTCACACAGATTCTCTGGAACACAGCCTCATATGTGAGATGTGTCTGTGTCATCACAATACACTCTTAGTTCTGCATGGCCCCATTCATATGCTGCAGCTGAAGGGTCTTGGGCCAATTTGATGTGTCCTGGCTATATTCTAGCCATTTTTAGGTTCTGAAATGTGCATGGAAAATTCCTTTCCAGCTGTTTCCCTTGGATTCACAGGAAGCACTACTAGCCCTGGAATAAAACACTACAGAGGTCTTGATCCTGAATGAGGAGGCTTAGATAGAAATTGAATTGCCAAATTGTAGGGCCTCAACTTTTCCTTTGGCGTTTTTAAAAGGCACATTCCGTTTAGCAAAAATGGCCAATTATTTTTTCTCAGTTTTAAAAAAATCGGAAATGATTATTTTTCTTGTTTTGTTTCCAACCATTTTCTCTCAGTTATTAATATTGCATTGCAATAATATAAAACAAAACATCCATTTAAAACCTTCTTAGAAACTCATTTTGTATAATAATTGCAAGACTAACAATTAGCCTACATTGAAACGAAAACATGCGTATTGTAATAACCTACTGAACAATTTAGAATATTAATTTTGAATGTCGGTGTGTTTGTGTAAAGTGCCGGAGTCAGTATACGTGTAGTGCGTGTGTGTGTGTGTGTGTGTGTGTGTGTGAGGACTGGAGCTGGAGTCGATATAGGCTATGTGTTTATTGCTCACGCTCATGTTTGTGTGGAGCTGGTGTCAGTCATTGTTTGGGAGTCATCATCGCAATCATTCAACATCCCCAGTGCAACCCTCTACATCTATTAAAATGCAGGATGGTTAGTGGTCTAGTTGATGTGTCTGTGAGCAAACCCTCTCTTGTCTGTGACAAGAGGTTTGCAAGGAGATTGGTAATTGTATTTATACGACCATGATCGGTTGAGTGAGCGCAAAACCTACAAAAAAGGACCCCACCATCATCATAGAGGTCGTCCTTGAAGGTTTTTAGCCCTCTCTTCGACGTCAATTTTGGGGTGCTTAGGCTGCAACATCCACGCGTTTCTAACTTTATAGCTGTACAGATAGCTTGAAATAAGTTTTCCAGTTAGCTTGTAGTTTGCGCCTATAGCGTACTGTAGCCAAGTGCCAATCAATGTGTAGATCCCCGTTACCCTAATTTTATTTGGTAAAATCTCTGAAAAGCGTTTTTTATTGAACTCTAATGACGTTACATAGCCAGTTACCACGCAAAACTGTTCAAGTCCATTTGAAAATGAAAATTCCATGCTCATTGGGTAATTCCGTTTTCAAAAGTGAATTCTGCGATGCCGTACGAGATTCCACGACCGCGGAAAAGTAGGAGCCCTACAATTGTCATTGAGAGCAGTCTGCAGACTGTGTTCTGAGAAGTGTTGTATGACCTAATAGTAACACACAGCAGCTGGCTAGGCAGTGTGAGTGTGAGTGTGAGTGTGAGTGTGAGTGTGAGTGTGAGTGTGAGTGTGAGTGTGAGTGTGAGTGTGAGTGTGAGTGTGAGTGTGAGTGTGAGTGTGAGTGTGAGTGTGAGTGTGAGTGTGAGTGTGAGTGTGAGTGTGAGTGTGAGTGTGAGTGTGAGTGTGAGTGTGAGTGAGTGTGCACACTTTGGTGAAGGAAGTCTCCCTTACCCTTATATGGATTGCCGAGAATGCCTGGATCGTTGTTTTCTTTCTTTTTTTCCGGACTGGCTTCCTGCCCCTCTCCACAGCCAGCTGGCGCTCTTTCCTTTATCTCAGTAGCTCTGTCTTCCTCTAGCTCAAGCCTTCCATCACCAAAACTGCCGTATCGAGCTCTGCTCCGTGGGGTGGTTGGCAAGGTCATGAGTTAAAGATTCTGCAGAGAGAAGGCAAGCATCCTGTCAGTCACCCGGTGCTGTCCTACATGTGTTTCTGTCACCGCTGAGGCAGTCCAGGGCATGTCCTTTCTGACCCCCCCTGTTTACTGACTTGGCACTTGTTTCCTTTCTCATGAAGGAAGTTGTCAGAACTGCGTTTGACAAAGCTGTTTTCACAGCTGCCCTATTATTCCCTCACGGCAGTGCATTGCAGCACCCTGGAGGGCCATGCGATGAATTATCTTTGCACATTTGGAAATGTGAAGAAGTTGTGCTGTTAGAAGCTAAGTAAAAGGACTTTTTGCTCTCAAAGAAGGGGATTTCTTGATCTTTTAAAACAATTACAAGCCATTCTATAGAGGTTTTAATAAGTTGTCCTAAAGAAGCCCACATCCCCTTGCTGTGCTGTTTGTATGTAACATGCTCTTTTATCTCTGTGTTCAAACAGCGATGACCATGGCTTTAGCCCTCTCCACTGGGCCTGCAGGGAAGGCCGCTCCAACGTGGTGGACATGCTCATCATGAGAGGGGCCCGCATCAACGTCATGAACCGAGGAGACGACACTCCCCTGCACCTGGCCGCCAGCCATGGCCACCGTGACATAGTGGGCAAGGTGGGGCAGAATGAGTACGCATCAACTCTCTCCCTCACACAAACACGCCGAAAGAAGCCTGACCGTTATTCGGTATCATTCACTGAATTTGATGGTCGAGTAGCTCTCTTCTTTAGCATGCCTTGTGCTGCAATGAAACCTACTGACTCTAAATGATTAGTTGCCAAACAGCTACTAGGGATTACAAAGACTTGCCCCATCATGCAATGCTGAGATCAGCTATTTCTCAAATAGCAGCACTGATACAGTTGGTCTAAGATGACGCAAAAAAATTGTTCAACCCTGCGATACAGCCTCTAGTAACTATTTTGTAAGGCGTGTGTTATGTACTTGCTTTACAAGCCACAGGCTTTCTACACTAATAAATGTGTGAATATGAAGACATTTGTATTAACTTCAGCTATGAAACAATACCTACTAGAATGTGGACTCCGATTCGAGAAACCCTCAACTTCCATAGAGGCCACATAATGCCAGTATTGTATATAACCCAAACATTATAAAGCCACCCGTGTGTTGTGTATAATAACATCTTTGGAACCTGTATTGTAGCTGATCCAGTGCAAAGCAGACACCAACACGGCCAATGAGCACGGCAACACACCACTGCATTATGCATGCTTTTGGGGACAAGACCTAGTGGCAGAGGTGAGTGCTCCCCCTGGTGGCCCTACCTGGGACATTTCTCAGCCTTACAGATATTTCCTTTTTCCCAAGTCAATATGAGACTCTCATTTATTGAGCTGTCCCTTTCAGGACCTGGTGACCAACGGGGCCCAAGTGGTCATATGTAATAAGTATGGAGAGACGCCCTTGGACAAAGCCAAACCTCACTTGCGAGAGCTCCTCAAAGGTACCCACAGTAGTCCACTCCAGAATACCACTAGGCATTTTATTATCTTCTATTTCGGTGGCTTGAAACAAAGTCTCATTTTTTTTTTTTTTTTTTTACTTCCTCACAGAAAAGGCTGAGAAAATGGGACAGAGTTTGGCCAAGGTTCCCTTCAAGGACACATTCTGGAAAGGCACCACCAGAACTAGACCCCGTACGTCCCACAGACAAACTGATTCAAATGTTGGCCTGCTTCCATAACTGGAGTGAAGCACTGTCCCCGCGTTAATAAAAAAGCAAAATGTTCCACAGTATGGTTTGAGGTGGTGAGGGAAAAAAATCTGCCTTTAGCAGAGCTGTCACAAAAACAAAAGATTTAGTTAGTCTTTTAGTCAGTTCATATTTTAGTCTTTCTTTTGTATTAATTTATTGTTTGCATTTTTCTACAGGTAATGGCACATTGAACAAACTTGCGGGCATTGACTACAAACAACTCTCTCTACTGGCAAAGATCAATGAGAACCAGTCTGGAGAAGTATGTGTTCTCTATGCTTTGAGTCTAATAACATGCAATCGCTAGTATATTACAAAATGACCAATCAAAACTGTAAAACCAATTTTGTTTTGCAAGTATTTAATTTCATTGGTAGTATTATTATTATGCCGACTTCACACGACACAATTTTAGCCCGATTTTCCGCTTGCCGTCAAAAGTGAGCTCTCGTGAGCAACGATCATGTAGCGTGAACTGTTCACAACGCCATCTGAGACAGTCGCAGATGCGTCACCGATGCCTCCCGACTCCCGACTGGATATCTAGCAGGTTTAATATGTGGTCGCGTAGTCGGGGAGTCAGCCGATCAGTCATGCAGTGTGAGCACCTCAACAACTTCAACATACCCGATTAGACAGATCGGTCGTGTAGTGTGTGCAGTCTAGCGATCTCACGACTTTGAAAGTTGTGTAGTGTGTAGGAGACATTGGTGTACTTAAATGATCTATTCATCTCCTTTATAGTTGTGGCAAGGACGCTGGCAAGGCAATGACGTGGTTGTGAAGGTGCTTAAGGTTCGTGACTGGACCACCAGGAAAAGCAGAGACTTCAATGAAGAGTATCCCAAACTCAGGTAGTAACTCCATATATACGTTGGCTCTTACTGTGTGTCTTGTCTTTTTTGTGTGGTCATTTGTCTATACTTTGTCTGTCCCCTTGATTTTGTTACTCTGTGTATTATTTTTAATTTTGGATTGACCCTCACACAATCCTGTTTTTGTCCGACCCTATGTGTGTTTGTCTCTTTCTGGCTGTCCTCCTTGTCTTCTGTCTCTCCTCCTTGGGCTCATCCCAGGATATTCTCCCATCCGAATGTGCTGCCCATGTTGGGAGCGTGTCAGTCTCCCCCTGCCCCTCACCCCATCATCATCACACACTGGATGCCCTATGGCTCCCTCTACAACGTGCTTCATGAGGGCACCAGTGAGTACAACTCCATTGGATATATGGGAAGGCTGAGCCGGAAGCTCTGCTTCAAGTACAACAAAATGCCTGTGTTTTGTTTCATTAGCAGATTGGTGGTAAGGCTGTTATTATTACATACATTGTGAAAAAGGGCCTATGCTTCTTTGTTCCTGCTGCTGTTGTCAGACTTTGTGGTTGACCAGACCCAGGCAGTGAAGTTTGCCTTGGACATTGCCTGTGGTATGGCCTTCCTGCACACATTGGAGCCCATGATCCCTCGTCACTATCTCAACAGCAAGAGTGTTATGGTGAGACACACGCACTATTTCAGTTACACTTCTCCAGTAGAGTGCAGTCTTACTGATGAAATACATGTATTTCAATACAATAATTCATGTTGTCTGTAGGATTAACAAAAATGAGAAAATGATAAGCAATTACGTTATTTGTTAGCTAAAAATATGTGTATATGAGATTCAGCAAGATGATTAATGTTGCTGAAGGCGTCTTACTTCCTCTCATTTTGTTGATGTATAACCGACATGTTCCTTCAGATTGATGAGGACATGACGGCAAGGATCAGCATGTCGGACGTCAAGTTTTCCTTCCAGTGTCCAGGCAGGATGTATTCTCCAGCATGGGTAGCACCAGAAGGTAGGCCTGAGCTGGAGTTGTGCTAATTAGGCTCAATGTTTCTTTCAATAGGACCAATTGTAGAGCTGTATTGGCCAACTCGGATGAACCCATAAAGAATATGAAACACAGTCGTCAGATCGTCTCAGGGCAATTTATTGAACCCTGCTAGAAACAGATGCAGTAGAAATGTTGAAAAGCGTCTTGTACTGTGTGGTTTCTAACCCTGCACTGGTCTGCAATGCTAACGCGGTGCCCTCTGGGGGTCCACAGCTCTGCAGAAGAAGCCGGAGGAGATCAATCGGCGGTCAGCAGACATGTGGAGCTTTGCTGTGCTGCTGTGGGAGCTGGTGACCAGAGAGGTTCCCTTTGCTGACCTCTCAAACATGGAGATAGGCATGAAGGTGAGGTGGCTGGCACAAAGGGTACCATGTTTGGCAACACAATGTAACTTGGCAACAAAAAATCTAAAACATGTCTTAAGTGCAATTTCAGCTGTTGCAATACTTTATGCAAGCGATTCTTGTTTCCAATATTTTTCTCATGGCATACTATGGTTTCTTTCGGGATTCAGGTGGCCCTTGAAGGCTTGAGACCCACCATCCCTCCAGGAATATCCCCACACATCTGCAAACTTATGAAAATTTGCATGAACGAAGACCCAGCCAAGAGGCCCAAGTTTGACATGATTGTGCCCATCCTGGAAAAAATGCAGGACAAGTGAAATGCAACCTTCTGTCCCTTCTTGAATGAAGCCCTTAAAATGCCATATATCGCAGTCTAGATATCATCTAGAGATGTGGAGTGCTTACCAGTACTGCCTTAAACTCTTACACCACTGCTGCTCTCCACGCCACTGTAACTTCAGCCTCTGAAATGAAAACGTCAATCATCACTTGTACTGTTCTATAGCCAGGCTTTTTTTAGAGCAATCTGTTCATGACCTATCAAGATATGTTTTATTTTTATGTTCATATTTTGAAATGCATCATGTCCTTGCAAGAGCTAAGAACTAACTGTTTTAAACCATGCTATCGTATGGACTATCGCAGGCCTCTCTTTGACTGAATAACCTGTGGAGGTCAGGATGACAGCTTTTTGCCCAGCTTTCTTTCATTGTGAACCTTTATTTCCGTCTGGAGGCGACTTATCTAAAGGTCAAACACTGTAAAGTGACCTGCTTTCGATCATAACGGAAACTTGTATTCAAATACATGTTGTATTAGCTTGTCTTGTGTGAAACTATGGCTGTGTTCCTTGTTTGTTGTATCAAGGTTAAGATTTGTTTATACAATCAGGTTGTATGACTGAGAATTTCTACGTCTAACAATAATGAATGGAAATGATGTATAAAGTATACATTTACCATTCTAAATCATACTATGGCTTATTTGCATTTTGATTGTCAGATTAAGCTTTGCTGCAATGCAACTATGTCTAATTTCATTATGTTCTCAGTGGTTTATTCCTTTTCACTAAGATACTATTATATTTGTGTTGGTTCTCCCAATTTCATTGGATATTGTGTATGTTCATGCTTTAGGCTACTTTCACAGTAGAACGAAAAAGAAATGGACTGTAGGCAAATAGTCAGTATTCTGTAAAGTAAACCACCGTTTGCCTTATTCATTCATTGTTCTTACCCTCTTGTTTGTTTTCTCAGTACTTTCTCCAGTTAATTTCTTCTTTTAAAAAAAAAATGTTTTTTTCTATGCATTCACGTTCCTGCTTGTTTGTGCATTGTTGCAAAGGAGCAAAAACCAAAACCGGGCATGTCTTACACAAATGTATCTAATTTATATATGAGAATATTAAAAAGAAAGAACTATTTGCCTATGGGTCTTGTCAAATTAAGAGTGCGCGGAGTATCTGGTGACGAATTCATGACGCAGGCTCCATCCCCAATCACTGCACAAACGAGTACATACACATCCAGCATCACATCAGGAACGGAACGATCTCTGTCTTAATGGAAATATGTAGCATATACATAAAACGACAGAGTGTATTGTAAAGACCTTAACAGCACAAGTAAGTCAAATTATTTAAGAATATTCTATTTACTTATGATGTTTCTTAATTTGTCCCTCAAAAGCCATTGCAAGTTAACGCTATTTGTTAGCTAATGCTAAAGCTACTAGCCAGCCAGCTAATGGTAGCTGGTTGTAAAGTCGTACGATGATGGCGGATGGTTCGCCCGTTATTTCTAAATAGGCGAAGCCATCCACCTTCTATTGCTTTGCTAACTAACATATTTAACGTTAAGATAGCAATAGTGTCATTTATTGTCATTCTGACTGAGCTTTCTGTCCTGGATATAGTTATAGAGTAGACCATTTACTAAAATGACGCCCCCTCCTTGACCTGCATCATAGAGAAGAGCTTGTCAAGGCCTTTAGCGTTAGCTAGCTAGCTTTACCTAGCTAAGCTTGCCAACGTTAGGTCCAGGGTGTTCACGTTAAAGCTAGCTAGCTAGTGTTACATTGGCCAAGTTATCTAATTCACACAACGACCATTGTTGCTCTTATATAGGTATATCGTAGCTATTATTTATCATCTTTCGGCATCTTCCCCCCTTTCACGTTTCGTCAGAAGTGCTGCTGCATGGTACCATGGGTGGCCATGACGATGAGATGTCATACGTGGTCAACAACCAGAGGCAGGATGAAGAGCTGAAGAACAAACTGAATGATAGCAGTCATTGGTGTGAACAAGAGTCCACTGGAAACAATTCCAAGTGGGTCAAGGATGGTCGTAACCAGCTGCGGAAAGTAGCAGAGAAACACCAGGGCCAGGACCACAACTGCAACATCAGTCAAAATGGCAACGACGATGATTTCTCTCAACACACTACTCAGGACGAGCAGCAGGGAAATGAAGAGCAAACCAATTCTCCCAAGACTGCCAGAGTCCTGGGTCTGAATGAGGAGTCCAACATCCTCAATGAACCCCTGCTCATAGACAGCCTGGAGTCTGCTGGGGCTAAAGATGGAGAGGATGAAGATCAAGAGAAGGAGGAGAAATCCAAGGGAGACGAAGAGGGCTCAACTCCTATTGAAGAGGAGAAAGATTTGGAAGATCAAAGCAATGAGGATTCTCAGAGAGAGGGAGATGTTGCAGGAAGGAGTGCCTGTCTGTTGTTCTCAAGTGTGAGTGAAACACCGAGTGATGAAGAGCCTAGCTGGCCAGCACTGTCCCAGGAGAGCCCTGCAGAGGGGTCTCCTAAAGAGAACAAAGGTAAGGGGGGTACCTGTCATTATACTGACCTTGAATGGTGGCTGGTACCAAAGCTTCTCAGATCCGGTTCCTCATTACGTTGTATCTTTTCAGAGTCCTTCTGGGATTCCAATGCCTTTGAGACGGACACAGACTTGCCCTCTGGTTGGATGCGCGTGCGAGACACTTCAGGAACCTATTATTGGCACATCCCCACTGGTACCACCCAGTGGGAGCCTCCATCACCTCTGGACAAGGTGGGGGACTCTATAATGTCCTCTAGCATGTCCTTGGAGACTACGCCCTGTGAGGAGAATGAGGTGAGATCCGAGACACGCTATGGCTGCATTATTTAGCCTTTAGAGGACGTGGCGTCTGACCAGTTTTTGTATTTCTTCTAATTACTACTAGGAGACTTGGGCAGACCTCTCAAACCCTGATGAAGAGACTGGTGATGGGGAGGTGGCTGAGCTGTGGAAGGTCAGGGTCAATCTATTTTAGCCAGAGGCTAATTGTTTTTTTGTTGTTGGTTATTGTTATATAAATGCAGCAAAAGAAGGAAAGTTTTCATAAAATTGCACCCAAATGTCTCTCCTTGCCACAAGCTATATTCTATACTGCAGTGGGAAGATGGTCAGTAGGAAAAAAAGTTATTTGTGGTGTAGTCTTGGAAAGAGCTTTTACTGTCTTGGCAGTCTTCCATTGCTGCAGAAAAAGGCTCTGCTGAAGCTTAATCAGTGCAATGTAGTTAATGCAAGCTCTGTATGTTAATCTGTTTTAGTGGAAGAATATTTGTGTTGCCTTAATCTAAACCCTTTGTCTCTATACTCTACTGAGTGTATGTAACGTTGGTACTGTTGACATTTACAGGAGGGGGAGGGGGAGGTGGCCTCGGACCAGAGCCTGAAGGAGTTCGAGGGAGCAACTCTGCGCTATGCATCTATCAACCTCAAGTAAGAAATGGGGTCGAATATTCTACAGTGACGGGTTTTTTTTCACCCCGGGGGGGGGCCTTTTACAGCCAACGCTTGACAGAGTACACAAAAACAGATTCATGCCTAAGCACTGTCTGAACTAATAGAAAGTATCCATCTTAAGTCTATCTATCCTCAACTGCTCTTTTTTAAATTATTTCGATCAAGCTACAATTGTTCCCAGTCTGAGGAAGAGGAAAAGCTAGGTCCACTCTGCTCCGACCTGGAGGCCAAGGTACGTAGAGCACCACTCACGCAGTCCCTGGACAGGTGGAGAACAGTCTTCTTTTACCTGCCGTCATGTTAAACTCTGATGCCTTTGTCCTCCACTTCCCTCCCCGTTCTTTTTCCTCTGTCTGTACCGGCTTTGCTCTCCTAGTGTTTCGCTGTGCGCTCTCTTGGCTGGGTGGAAATGTCGGAGGAAGACATGGCGCCAGGGAAAAGCAGCGTGGCTGTCAACAACTGCATCAGGCAGCTCTCCTACCACAAACACAACCTCCATGACACCGCCGGCATCTGGGGAGAGGTGAGAGACCAGCACGCCACGCCACCGCACAGGAAGGGACCGGCACTTCCTCTCCGGCTTCATTTTCCTTCCAGCCAGAGAACGTAGAGAGCGGCAGCGGCAGAGCTTATTAGATTGCTGTCTCCTGCAGTTCATGAGATGTTAAACCTGTCTTTAGGCTTTCATTAACTGATAAGCTAAACTCAGAGTTTCTGTGCTTCTAGGTGTTTGACGTTTTCTTGGTAATTTATTTAAATGAACATTGGATTTGAAATAAATATTTAACAAGTGATACCGCAGATATATTTCGGTACAGTTTAAAAATACAATTGGGCTGAAGCTAAGTGAAATTTGAGGTTTACACCTTGCTTTGTATTTAAGCAGTTCAACGTTTAATATGCATTTCGTTTTTGAATCTAAAACATGAAGCTATAATGTCATAACTTTAATGTGCCAAGAGGTCTCTATTGAGGAACGTTTCAGTTAATCTGTGTGTCGTCGTAGGGTAAGGATATGCGGATGGTCCTGGAGAATGACACCATGAACCTGATTGACCCACTGGGCCAGACTCTGCTGCATGCCCAGCCCATCGCCAGCATCCGAGTGTGGGGTGTAGGCAGAGACAATGGCAGGTCAGTGTCCAGAGAACAGGGGTAAGCACAGTCTGCCGCCCCATACCGTCAGGGCCACTGGGAATATATGGTGCCAAACAGAGGTGCCATTGTGAATGATTGGATTTAACTGGGAACGGAATCTCACTGTAGATATTGTAGTAACTACATTAAAACAGTTAAGATTCAAAGGTCTATTTTCCTGCATTAGCTGCTTGATGCTGCATGTACATTACATTTAAATATATTACGCAAGAGTCCATCCTATAATCTTCGGAGCGTGATCGATATTATTTTTATGTGATTCAAACTAGAGTATATGGCTGCTGAATGTAAAGCTTTTTGTCTGGAGAGCCACTAGACTCCTCAGTCCTTATGAGTCATTCCAGTAGTTGGCATTCCTCAGAGCCCCCTGGTGCCAGGTTTGAAATGGCATTATATCTGGCCCTCTGCTGGATAGTGCATAGTATTGCAGAATAGTCTATCTGTTGCTCATAAGCCCTTTGTTTCCTTGTTTTGTTCTAACCAAACCCCTATTCTGCTTTTTTAATGCTGCATTTGGGTATTGAATGCAGGGAAAGGTATGTTGTGAGATTGATTGGTTATACATTTGGCCCAAAGCCTATGTTTTCTGTGATGTGTCTTTTATTGTGCCTTGGCATCATATTGTTGAGTTATGACCACACTCACTTTACTCATGGGTTTGTCAATGTCTGCTGTTTTTCCTACAGAGACTTTGCTTATGTTGCCCGTGACAACCTGACTCAGGTCCTGAAGTGTCACGTGTTCCGCTGTGACTCTCCTGCCAAGAACATTGCTACCAGCCTCCACGAGATGTGCTCTAAAGTAAGAGGACCATGTCTCAACCCATGTACCTCTTTAATATCTATTCACTCTAGAATAAACTAGCTTATAATTATTCACTGGGAATGGCCACTTAGTTTCTCTTCTGTTTCTCAATAGATATTGAGTGAGAGGAAGTCCACCAGGCCTGGACTGAGCAGGCTCAACTCTGACCCCTGCAAACCTGTCCACATGCCTGTTCAGGGTAAGGTGATGCTTTAGTCAACACACCTTTTTCTTTGTGTTTTTAACACTATCGTCCGCAGCAGTCTCATAAGTGACCATAAGAGCGTTTCGTATTTCTGTCACCAACGAATGCCCTCTCTTCCACAAACAGAGTTTCCCGTTCCCAAAAACGAGCACTCCCAGCGCTTCCTTGTGTACTACCTTGGTAATGTGTCTGTGGGAAAGCCAGTAGGTAAGGGACGCATGGGTAAGGAATGCTTTTATTTACCTAATACACACACGATTCAACTGCCTCCCCAATAGATCACCTGTGTGCAATGCTTGGCTGTGTGCAGTACCGTTACTTCACACTTCATATATGTCTGTGGTGGACTATTTGTTAAAGGACTCTGCACCTCTGCCCTGTCCACTAGGTATGGAGACAGTCAATGAAGCCCTGGAAGTTGCGATGGACGGCAAAGACAAGCGCGACTGGACCCCCGTCTCTGTCAACGTGGCCCCGGCCACCCTCACCATTCTCACGCGAGAGGTAAACGGCTGGGACCGCTGAGCCAGGACGAGCGTGGCGAAAAGCTTTGTACTGAGGGCCCAGTCTTCCAACGAGCCGAGGCTATGCTCGGTGCACTGCTAACGGGAGCCGTAGCTCTCTGCGGCGCGAGCGGAGCTCTCACCCCTTGCCTGTGTTTGTTAACCCCCTAGACGGAGGAGGTGCTGTCCGAGTGCCGGGTGCGCTTCCTGTCCTTCATGGGCGTGGGGAAGGACGTGCACACCTTTGCTTTCATCATGGCGGAGGGCCCCGGGGACTTCATCTGTCACATGTTCTGGTGCGAGCCCAACGCTGCCAGTCTGAGTGAGGCTGTGCAAGCCGCCTGCATGGTAAGGCCTCACTTGTAACCTGAAGGGATTGCATCAAACGTTTGAACCGTATCGTACCGGCCGTTTTGCTTCATGACGATGTGTTCTTGTGACTTTGAATCATATCATTGACGTGTGTGTGTGTGTGTGTGTGTGTGTGTGTGTGTGCACGTGCTGTGATCAGCTTCGCTACCAGAAATGTCTGGATGCCAGGCCCCCCAGCCTGGGCTCCTGTCTGCCAACTCCCCCTGCTGACTCTGTGGCACGGCGTGTCGCCAAGGGCGTCCAGAATCTCCTGGGCAGCTTCAAGAGCTACCGGTCGGGCT
Source organism: Aplochiton taeniatus (assembly GCA_017639675.1). Lineage (NCBI taxonomy): Eukaryota > Metazoa > Chordata > Actinopteri > Galaxiiformes > Galaxiidae > Aplochiton > Aplochiton taeniatus. The sequence continues at coordinate 9,672,454 of CM030181.1, read as the reverse complement.
CTCAGTCCCCCTGAGGAGAGGGCACCACCACGACTGATACCAACCCCCTTGCATCTGCCCCAAGTCACTCGTCTTTCATTGATCTCTCTGTTTCTGTCTCTCCCTCCAACCCTTTATAATTGCTTGGCCTTACTGACCGTCACCCCCACCCTCCCTCTCTTGTCAGTAACCTAGTAATCTATGGTTATTAGGAAAAAGTGTGATTGCAAAGTTTGAATGTTTTGATTTTTATAGCTCTAGGCGTCTTGTGCTCTCTACTCAGTTAGACCTGACCTTCCTTAGCTGATTTTAGGATTCTCGCTCAGTATTGGGCTATGAGGACATGAATGGATTGTAATAATGTGTTGAGTCTAACAAAAAAGTTGAGAAAAGGATCTCACGGTGTAGTCGTCCCTGTGCCACGATTGCTTTCTTTTTAAAGACAACTTTTTTCTACTAACTAATTTCTAAAGAAAGTAATGCAATCACTGTTGAGTGTGTAGTGGAAAAACATTGTCATGGTTACCTAACCTTTCATTATGTACCTAATTTCTGCTCAGCTTAGATTGTAATACTAACCAATTAAGTTGCGTCGCGTAGTTGTATGTTCCCGAACAATGTATTTTACTCTTCCAAAGAATTGTATGACCGTATGTCCCACAGTGAACCGCCACCGATTTTTAGAGTGTAGTCGTGTTTCTCATACAGTTGCATGAACATTTGCAAGTTCAGTGCTCGTGTGCAATAATCTGACATTTCATCTGTGGTGGTGCTAGGATGGCTAGAGGTCTACCACAGACCTGGTCCTTGGCAGGTTCACTTAATGTATGAGCCTGGACAGAATTTGGTACACAAGGTTTCCTGAACAAAGCTAGTTAAAAAAAAATACACGTCTGGCCATTGGAACATGGCCTAGAAATCAGAAGCGCTTGGTTTTGCCGTCTAAAGTCTGTTAGCCTTTGCACCACCGAATAGTACTGTAGAGCCTTATCCCCACACTGCATGTTTTGAAAGCTTAGAGTAGTATCAAGGACAACTGCTCCTTGCAGCGGTTTACTTCTGATTCTCTGTCATTGTATCATAGTAGATGTGCTACCGTACATGTGCTTCTGTATGGTAAGGGAAGACTGGAATCTCTGTGTTGTCAAGTGTTTGTTAGGCATGTCACCTTAGTCCGTATTGGTGTGTTATATATTATATAGTAACCGTAGTAGATTAGGTCCAACTGTCAGTTCCTCTGTTTAACTGCAGAACAACTATATATATCTCCCTTTCTCTTCAATACTGGGACAGGGAAAACCTTAAGGGGAATCCTCCAAAGGTTTACATTTGTCGTTTGTTTTTTTGTTCCTTTCAACATTTTGCTCCACATAGTTGCCCCTCAACGTAATGGATTGTATTTTATATTGTTTGCATACACTCAAATATACGCTACTGAGGAGTAGCCTCACATGGCGTAATACAGCTTCACTTTTTTATTATAAAGATCACATGAATTAGAGAAAGTCGTATTTTATGTTCACGTGTGAATTTGTCCGAAGTATTTAGTGCAATAGGTATTTGACCTCTAACATATTAAACATGTATAAGATATAGAAACACTTTGAAATTAGACTAAATGAAATCTCATACTGTATGCGTGCCTCATCACTAGTCACTGCATTGTGCCCTTTTTTAACTCTGTAACATTAGTTAGCTGTACCTCCAAAGTCAACACTAAAGTAAAAATGAATATCGGATCATTAGCAGATTAATTTATTACACTTTATGTAAATTAGCTGTATAAAAATGTATATGTATATAAAAGTCACTGCACAATAAATGTGAACATATCTTAATTATTTGTCCTGTGTGGTCTTTTCATTTCTGGTTGGCACCTGGAAAGAATAAAGTGTTAGATTGGTGTCCAAATGACACCTCAGGATCAATCGGTTCCAAAATGTTGTCCTCTGGTATATTTCTGCAGGACCATAGCAATCCATTTTCAATCAGTGGTTTTATCTGACGCTCCCAGCTTTCCCATTAAAATGTCAAAGCATCCAAGCAAACTGTCTGGAAATTTGCATAGGTATTAAACCTGCTGACATGGTTTTGCCATGTGTATTGTGAGAAGAGAAGGGGTGTTCAGGAGCAATGAATAAAATGCTTAACCCCATGTAACCAATTCAATTCATGTCTGCATTGCTGCCCCCACCTGGTGAGTTCAAAAGGAATGGCAGAACTGGTTATTGTCTCCCTGGAAGATGACTTTGGAGATGAAAGGTATACATCAAGTAGAGTCCATACCTCACTCCGACTGGTGGTAATGGCCCCTCCTTCTCCACACAACCATTGAGCCGGCGCTGCCAGCAGGACTGCGATGCTGCCGGGCAGATCAAGGCTTTGGCTATAATCGGCTGCTTTTGAAGGGATAGCCCCCCCCCCCCCACACACACACACACACACACCCTCCTACTCCAACCCTGAGAGACGTATTTCAGGCACCCTGGATGTTCCTCTCACTCGATACATGGATTGTGTTGATGTAAGGCATGCTGGCCTTTTGAGTATTTAATACCCAAACTTACTGTACTCTTCATGCCATATTGGAACCCCATGTCATAGCTCTGTATTAATCTCATCATTACGTTGCTTGCTGGTTTCTCTTTAGTTCTTTTTTCAAATGATCTCACACACATGGCAATTACTTTTAGCTCTGGCAGCCCTCAAACTGACCCTTATCTCTAAGGGGAAGAGTGGTGTACATTTGAACCCACTGTTTACATTTCATAGTGACAGGATCCTTTGCCCAGGCTAAAACATTCTTGTGCCCTTTCTTTCTGTGTGACTGTCATTTATGTTTCTGGGCTCCCCCTTCATGAGACCAGGAGAACATGTTACAATATATACTGTATATTTTACTCATGGTTACACATATGGTTACCGTTTTAACATGGATTGCATTTCGTACTCCAACAGTATGGTAATGGCCATCCATGCCATGAATCCCACCATTGTGTTTTTTGTATTCTGATGTTAGTCATCATGCTGCAACACACTACTGACGTGTGTTTACTGTGTGTGACTGAATGTGACCAGATTTATTCATTCCATTGCATCTGTAGTAGTCTACCACATCAACTAGATGTCAGTCATCATTAAAAGAGTTTGGCTCGGGGAGAATATAATCACAATTATAATAATTCTTATAATTATGCATACGCCATTTGTGTAATGGAGATTTATTTTGAGTAATGAATGTGTAGTCTTGTGGAACATTGCTTTTCTGTGGAGAGGGCTTCTATCTCCACTGCTGGGCCCTTCAATCTAATCACTAATCTACAGGAGAGCAGACCTGATAAATAAAGCGAACATGAGCATCATCTTAAACCTGGTAGCAAGCTCTGTGGAAGATGATAGAAATCCCTGGATGGCATGTCCATCTCTGGTTTATCCACACTGCATGGATACTGTATACAGGTCTTATTTTCAAAACATTTCAACACCCTTTGTTCATTTGTAAGAACCGTAATTTTTTTGTGTGCAAATTTCTTCAGTCTTTTACAACCAGGACACTTTACAGAGAATGAAAAACATGAAGAGAAAAAAGATAGACTGAAGGATCTGGGAATAAATTAAACAAAGAGTGAACTCTGTCAAGCAGCCTCACCCACTTTCATCCCAGATCAGGGAAATACCGGGAAAAAACATAAACAAGAAGTTAATATAATGCTTTCTTTGATTGTTTAGGTGTCAAATGCAATTTATTGTCTTCAAAGCCTTTACATTGATCTTTTATCTATCTGTGTTTTTTTTTTAACCATTTTTACTAAGCTTTATAAATGCTTATCAATTCTGGGTTAATTAAACCATTAAAATACACAGGATACTCCATGCACTCATGAATAAAAACAGTTTTTGATGTCCCTTGAGGTGCAATGACATTTACATAAAAAATACTACATCTACGCCACATTTTACTTAAAAGTGAACAGAAATTAAATTCAAAATAAATCCTAAAATGTTTGATCGATTATGTGTGATTTTAGTTCTGTTCATTCAAGGGAATATGCATATTTCCCTGTCTGGTTCTATTAATGTTGGGTTCCTACTGTTGATTTGGTATTTGTTGTTTGTCCCATGTGCATTGAACAACATGCTAAAAGGACCTATTCCTTTTCATTCTTCCCCCTGACTTTTGCTTTAGTGGGTGTGAGAAACAATTCGGTAGAGATTTGAAAGGCTACCTTGCCTTGTTTCCAGTGGTCTCTTTTCTCGTTTCTTGTGCATAATGGGAAACTTACATCAATTTATTTACTAAATGACTGCTAGTAGAGATGCAAAATGATTATTCCAAACCTAGAGTGCTCATTTTGGACTGGGGCATCCCTTAAATAACTGCATATATTTTCTGGACACATAATAAATCTCTGCGGCATGGGCAGTGATAATGAGCACTTATATATCTTTGAGTCTTGGTCAGGAGAAAAAGTAAGCAAGAAAATATATTAAAATTCCTCATGAATTCAGCTTTTGTTCAGATTTTAGTGTTAAATCTTTGTTAAATACATACATAAAATATTTACATGCACATATTTCCGTGTAAGTAATCTAAAGAGCATGAATAGTCATTTTGTCTCTGCTACTATCGCATGTGTGTTTATGCCGAAACAGAACCTATCACAAGTGGTTTATGGCAGTCATTGACTTGTCCTTTTGTCAAACAAATACATATATTCTACTTCTGCCCCATGGCGCGTCCCCCACCCTCATTCTTCTTTTGAATTAACACTGGTCAGAGTCTATTACAGAATAATTGCTATGGAAAATAGGAACTGTCATGTTTGGAAGTAAATGGCCATTTTTCTTGATGCTCCATGGTGTCACTGAAATCTTGAATCATTAGGTATGGGACAATAGTCAGACACCAATTTATACATACATGTCCAGTTCACGGGCAGTCTCAATCTGTTATGGTCTGTGATAAAAGGGGATAGAAAGACATATCTAGTTAGATATGTCAAAAGACAAAACCTGCAGTGATCAATTTAGGCAGACAATACAGTATTGCAAGTTGATGAATCTGGTATTTGATGTAATTCTAATGATCTAACTACTGAAAATGCCATACTGATCTTTGAAAGCTGAGTCCGTACCTTGATGAACTTGTTGATTGCTTTACAGGTGTACTGATTAGCAGTGACATTCATTTAGTAGAAGACAAAGCCCGCTGAGAAGTCAATGAGTCCTGGGTCTCAGTCTCTAGTGAGTGGCTCCAATGAAATACCAATATTACATACAAATCCTCCCATGGCATACTGGAGCAAATTGCATCGTTACTTTGCAAATTTGTTCAAGCAATCAACTCAATCTCACTTGGGGTCCCAATCTGACAACAAGCATGATTATAATCCTGGGCTGCTCACTGGTTGTCACCGGGGACTGAGATGGGAGTAGAATTGCAATGGAGTTTACATTGTTTGTTATTCATACAATCCTCTTTTCCTATCTCCCAGACAGCCACAAAACTGTCCAATCAATTTCTTTGCTTTTTAAGTCTACTGCCTCATTAAGTGTAAAAAAAAAAAAAAGTCTTGAAAGTAATAGTCTGGGAGGAGAACTAGTTTGCACACTGCCAACATGTCAGCAGCAAAAAGGAATCTCCCCTATTTTAAAAAATGAGACATATGCAAGATCTGAGTCCACTAGCCAAGGATTATGGGTGATTGCCCTATAATGTTGTTGTGCATGGAGTGTAACAGGAAGAGACTTTCCTAAAAAGGGACAAATGCCTTTGATATCTTTAAATGTAAATTTGGCAAGAGTCAGCTTATAGCCAAGGCCTACTTGGGTTTGTACCAAATGAACTGAGAAAGGGCTGTGTGTGAAATATAGAGGGCAGAGGCAGGCGGTTCATGGAGTCGCATTTATTTATCAGTTTCTTTTCACATGTTGCAATTGAGCGGGAGAAGATGAAATGACCTGACAGTAGGTGAGGAGTGGGGAACCAGGCTGTTGATTCTCATTTCGCCGTCCCCATCTCCCAGGAGGATTGTCTGAGACAGAGATAAATATTGCCAGCCCTGCGATTTATAAGCCGTGCCGCAGACACAATTTCACCTATTACCTGACCGACTCTCAGGGCCCACAGGCCAGGGTCTCCTGCATACAGTGAACTTTCCCCGTCTTCGCATATTTTCGCCGCGTTCTCCAACCCTCTTCCTCTTTCTTCGGATATGCACCAAAGAAAGAGCCACTGTCCAAGCCTCCCACGGATCCATTCATGTATAGTCTTGAAGTTATATTACTAATCAAAGCAAAACTCAGAACGTTAACCCACACTGAACAATTAATCAGTGCGTTCATTTAGATCGGGGGTTGCAGCTGGCTAACATACAAAGTGTTTGGGTAAGTCAGAATCGCAAATCCCTCAACGCATGTGATGTGTGTACAAAAGAGGATAATGTAAAAGATCAGAATTTGCTACTACGATTGGTAAGTTACAGTGGGTGTGTTTGTATATTAAACTCAAACCGTGTTACACAATATCAACCAGGCTGTAAATGTTGCGCCCTTTCGCCAGTTCTTGGAATACACAGTAACAATAAAAAACTGAAAAGCTGGGATCTGGAACGTTCTGTTGCTGAAATTAAACTCCAGCCATGCTTCATTTCTTCTATTCGCTACAATATCGCCACGCTCCGCCATGATGCCTTCAGGTGTCTACTCTGAGATATTGTGCACTGCTCTTCAAATCAGGGATTGTCAAGTGTATGACCCCATGTGTATTGATTCTGAAATGCAGAATGTAATGGTTTGTGGGTAACTGTCTCTTGACAAACTCTTCTTCCTTTTATGAATAAGGATGGAAAACGCTTTCTTGAGACAGTTGTATTATTTCGTACCTGTTTACAAAAACAATTTCCCCTACTTACCATTGTATAACGTCTGTTCACAATAGTCTGCTGGTAACACTTTAAAGAAATTGAGTTAAATATTAGTTGGAATTTAATCAGAACACTTGGACAGTTTTCGTGGATCATTGGCCTGACATCACTATGAGCAGTTAGACTCTGGCTAGTTTCATGAAATTAGAAACATTCGATGCAAGGATAAACGTTGTACATTTGGGGAAAATCGCATTTACTTATTCTCGCTCCAACGTGGATTAGTGTCAGTACGGTCGGGAAAAAACACTGATTCGAGAATAAAGAAACAAAGATAGACAATAAACATCCTGTAGCAGACAGTTGCAAATTGGATCTTCCTATGCACTGCAGGCTGTTGTGTTTCCAGAAGTATTAAACACCGCTGGCCTTCTCTCAGTACTCATTCAATGTCAAATTACTCCTCCAAGGCCTGCCATTAATATGGGTTAATTGTCCTGGATGGCTGGATCACTTCCAAGCAGTTCATCCAATTTCCATTTAAATTGAGTTATCGGAGCGTGACACGGGTGACGGCTGGCTTGGAACTGTCGCATGCAGCCATCAGAGGCACACTCCAGGGCTGAATGTGAAGAAAGTTGTTTACAGGTAGTATTGGGGGCTCTCAAGTGGCACACTGCGAACGAAATGGAAGTCCTCACCTTGCCTGTCTCGCTGAATGGGGCTCATTTAGGCCAGAGCAGCCTCATATAACCAGAGCAGTCAAGTGTATATGCATGGCCACACAGTCATCTAGGCAATACTCATAGGACCCGAAAAACTGCATATTCGAAAAAAGGGGCCCTCTTGTTACCTACAGCCTCCTGCAATACCAAGATACTTTCTAATTCTGCATGTATCACATTTGAGCAACCAGTTAATTAGTCAACCTAATGTTAAGAAATAATTATTGTTTTCATCCTAGAATTGATCAATAGGTCAATCATGCTTATTGATTTATCAAGTCATTCATTTAAAACATGTTTGCTTAATCATGTACCTGGTGGTTGATGCACTACCTTAACTTAAGCGTTTCGTTCAAGCAATTCTGTAAAACGTGATTTGTCCCCCCTCTAGGGGGAGGCAGTCCTTGCTCCTAATGTTCCTGTTATTGTCCTTAATGTTCCCAGAAACTGACCTTGTGCTTCCGTGGATCTGCTTGGATGACTTAGATCCGTCTTGCTCTGCAGCTGAGCAAGCACAACTTCCAATAAAAACACAGCTCTACTGTTTTCATCGATCTGGTCCTTTCCAGAAATGACCCTCATGTCACACTTATTGTTTCTTGATCGAAAAATGACTAGAGAGCTGTGTACTGTAATTCACTGGTCCCCATGATATATTTCACCCACAGACCTAAGACCTGGTGAGGAATGGCTCCATTGTGTAGGCTGGACCCATCATCATCATTGACCTCTTCTGCAGGGTATAGCGGTTCCACCCTCAGCAGGATTGCTGGTGGTGCAATGCTGCTACCGACTGTCTTCAAAAACTAAACTGAGTGTCAAAGCTGCTTTTCCTAGGCCAGGGCATCATTAGAAGGGTTGTTATGAGATAAAGACACACACACACACACACACACACACACACACACACACACACACACACACACACACACACACACTTACTTTACTCAAACAATCACACAAACACATTATTCTAGCATGCTAAATAAACATCAGGATCATTTAGAGGATGACTTCACAGGGATTCATCTCTGACGGGTCTACCATTTGGAACTCAAATGTGCAATTTTATAGTTGGTTAAGTTGGTTCATTTTTACATCCATGTGTGTAGATAAAGAAAAAGTGTGTACAGTCCATGTGTGCTTTTAGTAGGGGTGCATATTAGTTCATAGTATCGGTGCAATGGCATACTGGTGTTTAGTATGCGTACACTGTAGGGTGGATGCACCTTCAGTCCATGTGAGTGCCTCATTTGAATCAGATTCAGGTCTCACACACTGGCTTCTCCCCTTGAGCTGCCCTTGACTTGAACACACAGAGCCTGAGGCGGTGGGTTGGGGCTGGGCTCACTCTGGGCTCCCCTCCCCCGGGGAGAGTCTGCTGGTTGCCTGCAGAAAAGATACATGTCCAGATACTTCTATTGTGCCACTCTCTGATCTTCACACAGGTTCCTAAAACAAAGCCCTCTTATTAATATTTATAGCCTCTCTGATGGGGAGGGATCAATGAAGAGGGGAGAAAGAGGAGAGAGAGAAAGTGCCTGAATAATGATAATCCATCTACTTCCAGCTACTTCTCTCTCCATCGCTCTGAAGTGGAAGCGCTGTTTGAGCGGGGAATCTGTGTGTGTGTGTAGGAGAGAAAGAAATGTAGAGACAGAGAGAGATGGGGAAAAAAGTGGTGGTGAGAGGGGAAAAAACTGTTCTTTGGGCGAACGTTTGTATCATTGTGTATGTCCATACCAGTGCACATGTGCTTGCCAGTGCACATCTATTTGCACTTTATTTAAGATGCTTGTTGGTTTTGCTACCTTGACAGGGCTCAGGCAGACTTCTTTTTTTGCAGCAGCTTGGAAGAATTATTGATAGAAGAGTGTACGCTAAAGCTGTTCTACTCGTTTCCCCCTTTGGCCATTGCATTTTCAAGCTAAGTATAGCCAACTTCTGCGTCGACAGCTACTTAAATACCATGGGTTGTTCTGTTAATTCCCATGCCTCCTATTCTCCCTGACTTTTCCTCAGCCTGTCTTGCTGAAGTTGTGTGGGAGGAGGGTGGCGTGTGGGATGGACTGAACCCCTGGTGTCTTCATTGGCATGCCCAGCATGGTGGATCTCCCAGATAAAAGTCTGACAGTCTGCTCTGTGTCTTCAGTGGGTGGGCAAGCTGCCCGGCGCTCAGTAAGCGAATTAGGTGGGCCGTGTGCCCACTACCGGCCCTCTTTGACAGACAGTAGCCCCGCCGCGCACTCTTTAACTGCACAAGGAGAAAGCCATTAATCAGAGGTGCTTGCATCTCCTAGCTCTTACTGCTCCGCCGAGAGTGGAGCAGCGGTCGAGCCGAACTCTGTGGTGATGAATGCCCCTGCTTCCACACCTTTTAAAAGTACAGTTTATCAATGGCGAGTGCAGCCGCGTGTATAGGGCCTGATGGGAAATTGCCTTTTCCCTTTTACCTGTAGCCAAGGGTGAGGAAGGGAATGGAAGGGGATGAGAGGGGATCTGCCTCCTAAGGTGATCTATATGGTGCAAACGGAAGGACAATCTCCCTCCGCCCGTTTTACCCCGTCGCCGCTCTGTGATTGGTTTTCACTTTCTTGTTCTCATACGGCTCGTTTCCCTCCTTATTTTTCTTTCTTTTCCTTACTCTATCTTTTCCCCTCCTCTTTTTAGCCCGTCTCCTCCTCCTGTCCTCCATGCAGCTCTGCAACGGCGGTGCGCCGTGGCGTTTCGGGGTTGACAGGCTGAGCTCTGGGAGGTCGAGAGGGCGGGGGCAGCATTCGCAGATCTGAGGATAGAGAGCTGAGACAGCAAGGGCCTGTGTTAGAACAGCGCGCGGCAGGAACACCGAGACCGTGCCAGACCAGGGAGGACCACGACCTTGAGGCGTGAGCAGAAAACATACAAGCCCATCCAGCCAACGAGGAGCCAAACTCACAGGCCCCACTGGCTGGACTGCATGTGCACTGATTCACATATGTTGATTTGGATGGATTCAATTCGGCCCCTCATGGATTACTGTCAATGTCTAGGATATTGCACTGCAGTACTGAGGAGAGAGATAAACAAATTTGTACTTTTTTCATATTCAATCCCAATTAATATTCATGAATTCAGGAATGTGTATGCCACAAAGGGTATGGTGCGATGCAAAACATTTTGATTTTGAAAATTAATCACTATTATAACCAGATATCCCTTGGGCAACACGTATACATTATGTGACTGCCTGACTGTGTGTGTGTGTGTGTTTTTACAAATGATGTGCCGGGTAGACTAGACTATATATTAGAATCAACGTCTATTGTTTTGCCCCGCAGCCCTCCCTCTCAGTGGGCCTATGGGGAACGGTGTGCCTGTGGGGCTTTTATATGTAGAACTAGTAACATGCTTTGGCTCCCCAGCCGTAGTGAATGGCGGGGCTATCTTTGTGAACCTGAGATGCATCGCGTCCACTGTTGTGTTTATTTCAACCATCCGCACTCAAAGAAAGCGCTCGCCTTCATTTCCGCAGACAGCACACGTTGGGTCTGACAGGATCCGACTGGTGCTTTTTTGGTTTTTGTTTTGTTAGAGGAAGATCTGTTTAGGGGCCCTGTTGGGTTTGCCTATGGGCTAGGGTGGGCTTTAGTGCAGAGACTGGAACCATGCTTAATTTATCATGAGGAGATCTGCTAGGTAGACAAATGAAACGTTACGTAGAGAAATCTGAAAAACAAATAATGGCACAATGCTTGTTAATAAGGTAGTACCCCTAAATGGAATAGTTGGTTGTTGACACAGGGCGAGGAAAGGGAAAAAAAAAAAAATGTCAGAGAAAGATACCTAGTCACAGTAAGTCAAAACTCAAAAACATAACCAGCAATATGAAATCCCCTTCCGTTTATAGGCTTAGCATGGACACACTTTTGTTTGTGTACTCTTAGACGAACAGCAATGGGCCGTAGGCACTAAGTAAGACTGTTTCTTTTGGCAGAATTAGATTAGAGATCCATTCTTGTTTCAATGACCAGAATACATTGGGTATTCATTCAGGATACCAACACGCATTTTCCTTTACTCGGCTAGTATGTGAAAATCTGCTTTACGATCACTTAAACTTGGCGTATATTTGTCGTTCCCCTCCTTTTATCCTCTTTTTCCGTTTGATCACCCCGTGACAATTAGCAAAATTGGTCGTCAAGGAGAGGGAATGCAAAGGGAGATGGATTAGCATTGAGTCCACAGTTGAAAGACACAGCAGCAGCTGCTGCTGGGGAACTCTGGGGGTACATGTTCTCCCTTCCACTGCCATCATCATGGAATGTTACCACACTACTAACACCACTTCTGTGGGCCATTTGAATATGTATCTCTCCGGGCAGCTTGCTCTGGAATTCCCTGTGTTCGCACACTTGTGGACCTGGTAGTGGGGTGTCGCTAGAAGTGTGTGTTAGTTTACTCCCGCAGAGGATGTGTTTGGATTTTGTTAACTCGGCTTAATAACTGAGTACAAAGCAGATGATGGATTGATTGCGTCTTGTACTGGGGTCTGTCTTCCTCGCAGCGCAGGATGGGAGGTGTGTGTTTTCATGCTGAGAGACTGTGCAGGAGTATGGCTGTGGATTTGTGTGTCTCCCTATCTCTAACTACACAGGCAGCGGTGAGAAATGATCTAGAGCCGAGTCCTCTGCTGGGTGAGTGTTTCCCTGGGATACAAAGCTCACTGTGTGAATTGCATATGAATATGTTCAGAGAGAGACTCGAGTTTGATCATGATTTATGGTCAGCGGTATGAACATGTATACCTTTTTTTTTAATATATATCCACTGAGAGAAGGAGAGAGACAGGATGTTTGTGTTTATGTTGGTGCGTGTTCATGGCTGTATGTGTATAGATTCCCCATTCCCACTATTATTTAGCAAAAATACAGTAAATATTTTTTACGTTATCTTAATTGTTTTTAATATGTGAAGCAAAACATGCGGTGCCCTTAATCATTCTTTGATTATTCTTTCCAAGATGTTGGACCTGTCTCACATCACCTGTTAGTTAAAGGAAAAACACACAGAAAAAGCGGAGTGATGGTTTCTGTTGTCTGTTGCACCACAGCTACAAATGGTGGCCAGAGTAGCGTTCCATACATCGCGTGAATTCATTCAGTCCTAGGTGTTGCTTAGGCTTGAGACTCTGTATGAGTTATGTTCCTTTGTCTAGGTCCAGGAGAGCAAATGGATTCCAGCGTGCTGCACTTCTGCTGCCTGTGTCTTCACTATGGCAGCACAGCTCCAACCTATTGCTTTGTTGTTCTTCTGGCTTTGCTTGTCTGAGCGCATAGTGCTGCTACACATCCTTAGGGACCTCAGGCATGAGGTTAAAGCAATTCTGTGTGAAAGAAATTGGAGGCTGCTTTGGCATCAGATAGAAATGGGCAGAGACAAGCATGGACACCAGATGGCATTACATTTGTAATCAGAACTCTCTGGTGCAAAATGAAGGACTGGCGGAATGTTGCCTTTTCTCTGCTTCGAGTGGAAAGCTGTCCAAAGGCTCTGTTCGTGCCGCCAAAGAATTCGGAATCCGCCTGTGTCTACGAGGACTGCTTCTTATTGCTACCAATCTGCATGGATGAAGAGCACATTCAAGGAGAAACCCATTTACCAACATTAAACTGTGTCAGTGTTGATTACTTGTAATTGCACCTGGACTTGCAGTTGCCCGCCTAATTAGATTTAAACAGGTTACAGACAAAGGCACATGAACTGCATTTAAATGGAATAATCCTGTAATGGCTCCCCAAAGGATACTTTAGTCTGTGAACCCCGCACCCCCCTGCCCCCCTAAGGGCACTCACCTGGGATTTAGCCCCTGTACCTCTGTGTGAGACAGGGTGGCACATTGGCAGTGTCTGGCTGCCCCCTCCCCAGTGACCCCAGATGCTCCCGCTCCCCAAGAGGGTGCCTAATAGCCTCATTAAAAGGAGAGACAATGGGCCAAGCGCTCCTCATTAAAGACATCACTCCATCAGCTCCCGCCATACCAGTTCCACCATGAGAGCCCCCTTCCCCCCTTCCCCAGTCCTGGCAGGAAAGGTCAAACACAGGGTGGAGCTACTTTCCCCCTGGCTTTCCTCTGTGCTCTTGCCAGAGTTGGAATCAGTTAACGGTTTTGATGTTGCCATTTCGAATAAGCTGTAAGCTGCACAGTTTTGTTCCTTTTCCGAGACAGCCCAGCTGGTTTGGAAGGCTGCATTAGTCGTAAGAGAAGGCCACAATTCACCATCGTAACATCACAGAGTGTGTGCTATTTTGGTGTGTCAATCTGATGGATGCCACTTGACCTTTGGAAGTCAAGTTATTTATGGGGAACACAAATGTCCCTGCTGCCGCCTTTTCCTTCATGGATAAACATTCACTCTCACGCCCACACATACACACGATTCATAAATATTTCAGCAGATGGATGGCTTTGTGTCAGAGACATGGGGTTAACACAAGTCCCTTCTGAAATGTCAGCTGCACCTCCATCAGCCCAAATCCTGTTGACAGAGGCCCAAATCAGTTTGTTTGGGATGTGAGACTCTATTATGTCTGGCTGCGTAATCTCTCAGCCCTACATGAGCACTGCTGCCCCGAGTGTGCTCACACAAGAAGAGCTTGGTCATTTAGGTGTCTCGCTGCCTTGAAGGTTAAAGAGAGAGCATTTTAAATGAAATCACTACCAGATTTTTTGCTTGCCCTGTTATCAAATTTACTCTCACTCAAGGCTACAGATTTTGTGTTAATTTCTTAAAGTGATGGAAAGTCATCCCATATTTTGTATTGGCAGTTTGAGACAATGATGAGTGCTAACAACTTTTACATCTATATACACTGTACGATTAGCATTCAGAGAGAGAGAGTGTGTTCTCGAAACAAAGACAAATGTCTTTGATAGAATGTCTTTGATAGAATTAAATACATCCTGACCTGCCTCTCAGAAGCGTCCCTGGAAAGGGCATCCTGTTGGGTATGAAGGAAGGTTTTAGTGGAGCCTCTGCTTTTCCTTTTCTCTTCATAACAATGGATTTTTTAAAATATAATTTAGGGACAACAAACCTTCCAAGTTAAAGGAGGGATTTTACTATCTGGTTATGTTTTTTTGTTCAGTAAAACCCTTGAATACATATTGGTTTATTAAAAAACTTTGGGGTGTCTTGGCTTAATGCAACGTAATAGGCCAACAAGCTGTGGAATGAGACTGATATAACCAAGGCACACTCTGAAACAGACTGGGTGGGGCTTTGAGTCACTAACGCATGCTGAATGATTGAATTGGAATTTAACGCTTGCTATTTCCAAACCAGGATGCTTATTTATTTATTTCCGATGCTGATGGATGAGTTTGGATTTTCCCGCTTTGGTCCATGCATAATTCATCACAGGGGAAATGTGTTTTGGAACTTGTCGCTTTACCGTCATGATTGGGGAATTGTCCATCCCAGTCATATCAAATCAAACCAGGACACCTGAATCATTTCAAATGATCCAACTTTGTAAATCAGTTGGGCTCATGGTCTTTTGTAAATTGCCTCGTGCAAGAGGGAACATTTTCCAAACTGGCCGAATGTTTGCCTACAGAATGTATGAATGCAGGACATTAGGATCACTGCTATATACTCTAGTTGCAGATAAAATGGCTCAGATCAAAAATAATGTCACAGATGTTATAGCATAACTAGACTTAAAATAAACCATTAATCTCCACCCTTCCTAACTGGCCACTGGACAGAGAGAAAACAGATGGATGGTTAGGCACCAACAGAGGGAGCCCAACAGCCATCTCTCCTAACCCTCAGACAGACCAGGGCAAACAGGATGCATCAGCCACTGCACCCACTTTCACAAAATGTCTTAACAGATACATCAGTCTTCAGAGCTAATCCCAGGTCACTGCTTAGGAACAAGGAAACTGTCGGTTCCTGTGAAGTATGGTCGTCCGCTCAAATGTAGGGGGCCTGCTAACTTTCTAAAGGTCAGTCAAGGCGTTTTTAAGAGATACAATAAGTACAGCATTTGCCTCTGTGATTCGCTGTGTGATTGGTGTTTGAGAAGAAGCGGATAAATCCAGACCGCTTTTTTAGAACATTTGTTGATGAGAGGTGAGGGAGAGAGTCCAATGGCTTGCCTTGGCACGCTGCTGCGGTCTCCCACCCCCCACCGCCCACTTCAAGGACTACCGCAGGCTTCCTTCCAGGCAGGCTGTGCTTGTCAGCTGTGGGCCTGGGCTCCGGGTAATAGCTGCTCCCTGACGAAGGCTCTCAGGGGGACCCAGAGCCTTTCTATTACAGCGCTCATAACCATCTCAACGTTAGTTACACCTCACAATGCGGTCACGCTACGTCGGTGTCCTTGGCTGCATTAAGCCATGCGTCATCATGTGGAACTTCCCCCATACACACAACCGTCTGAGGGCAGCTCCCCCTCACTACCTCTTCGAGATTAATGAGCTTGCATGTACACGATGACAGAGGGGCCTGGAGATGTTGACATTCAAATAGCTGCCTCAGGTAAATTACATCTGGCTTTTACTGAAATTGTAAGATTTTCTCATTCAGATCCCCTTTTCTCGTAAAAAAAATGTATGTTTATTCACTGATTCAATTCACTGATTAATAGGCTATGATATGTATTCAGTTTCAGTGTTATTACCTGTCCTTGTAATATATCTCTGCCTTTAACAAAGAATCAAAAACCAAACCAGACCCCTGTTCACATCCATTCAGTGTTGTCAATCTGATGGGCTCAGACATATTATTACTTCAATAAATATTTGATGGAAGAGAACATTTTATCTATTCATCGCTCAGACAAAGGCTAATATGTTTTCATTAGGCTGATTCTAGGTAACAGTGTTTAATATTCTTTGTTTACAGTGGAAGGTCACATACGAGGGGCCCTATAAATATGGAGAGGCTGGCATTCGCTATTGTCTCTGGCACAGACACACATAATATATTCCTCTCACACACACGGACAGACAGACAGACAGACAGACAGACAGACAGACAGACAGACAGACAGACAGACAGACAGACAGACAGACAGACAGACAGACAGACAGACAGACAGACACACACACACACACACACACACAGACTAAAGGCCAACTGCTTGCTGGCTCTCTTTCTTTGGCTCCCTTTCTTTAATTAAAACAATTAAAGTGGACTTGGTGACTTGTATATATCTGGGTGATTGACGGAGAGATTTCACCGGCGGCCTGACTCCCTGGTTATTCGGTTAACCATCCTCAGTGAGGAGTCCCCACACCGCCCACCCCATCAGCCTGTTTTGCAGATAGGGGCCTGATCAGAATCTAAGAAGACAACACTTCCTGAATCATAAAAAGCTGCCAATGATGGTGAAACGACACCAAAGGGTAACATGAAGGAGCTGGGGTTGTTTGTGCGTGCGAGGTATGAAGCATGTTTGAAAGAGGATAGAAAGCGTTTCTATCTGGCCAGTAGTTTGGGTTTTGCCCCCCCCCCACACCCCCCCCCCCTGCATTTGGCACAAAAGGGCCTCCTATTATGCATACTGGCTGTATCCTTGGAGGTCCTGGGAGATAAGGTCTGGCTCTGCTAATGAAACCCATGGTAAGGTTTGCACGCGGGGCCCCCCTTAACTCCTAATTTCATCTGGCTTTTATTTTGATCCATCGCATTCCCTCCTCATCTAAATCCTCCTTGGTATCATTCCATTATCACCCACCTCTCTCACTTCTTTGCATTTATATGAGATGGGGCACAGTGCACCTTTCCACCATATCAGACAGCACAAGCCCACAGTATCAGAACACAAGCTATTCAGCCATAACCTACCGCATTTGCATGGAATGCACGTGAGACAATAAAGTGGGAGTGCACACCGTCTACGGGTTTATTAAAGTGATATTCCTTTAATTAATCTGGATAGATGTGACAGAGGAGTGCCTATCCAACAGATAGCCAACTGCTGAAAGCCCCATTGTTTTTGTCCCTCTGCTGCGGATGTAGCCAGGAGGCAGGCCTAATAGAATTCACTCAGGTGACAGGCTTAGTATGATTGGATGTTAAAGGAAACTGTCTCTCTCTCTCTGGCATTAAGTCTGACCAGCTCTGTACCACAGGACAGCATGACAGCTGTTTCCTGTGACCAGGGGAAAAACACATTGATTCCCTACCTCCCCTGGCTTCATTGGGGAAGAGATGGAGTGTGGCCCAAATTCTCTCTACTAGCTGTGAGAGATGGCCTGAAGAGAAAGAGAGAGAGAGAGAGAGAGAGGCTAGAGGGGCCGTAGGGGATGGGGAGGAGAATGGAGCCAAAAGAAAAAACAACCCTTCACTTCATCCCTTTACGGAGTGTCTTTGCCAAATTCAAACAAACATTAAACTGCATCCAGCTTGAAATACAAATGGTTATTGAGTCACAAATAGCAAATAGCTAAAGGCTATCATCTGTCAAATTGATTTGCCAATTATAGCCTCTTTTTGTCATTGAGCTAAAAGGAATTGTCATAGGTAAGTAAGACATTTTACAATAAAGGTTTAGCAAAGATATTGGTAGAAAAAGAGCCGAGTAGAAATGGCCAAATGCGCTGTCTTCGCGCTGTCCGTGGTGCTGATTCACCTAGACACCAGATGATGCTGAATGGATGGGACCGGCTGCCTTTGGTACAGATTGTGTTTGGGGGTACATTCTGTACTCTTTTATTTCAAGCCAGAAAATGTTTATTTAATATAGTCTGTGACCTTTTCTTGGTAATCCAAGGACATATTTAATCAATTAAGATGTGATCATGCAGGCCCCTCCTGAAACATTGGTACAGAAGACAGTTAGTATGCATGATCGATAATGTTCTCATGTTACTTAAAACATTGATCTTCTCCTATGAGATTTAATTAGTTCCTGAATATTCCCATTGAAACTGGAACGTCTTGTTGTAGTCATCGAACACTTGGATGATCTATGTTGCATTTGCTGGGAATCAATTATGAATGTTGTAATTTGCTATTGATGCAATTGATTAATTTGTCTGAGTCCAATTATACTGGAGACAGACTTCAGCATTTTTATATTGCGGTTCGATGAGCATGCAACCAATCACAGACACATCTCAGAAATAACAGTGGTATGTATAGATCCCTATGGTATTTATGATCATTTTTGTTTACTTTAGTGATGTGGATTATGTTCTAATTGTGACTTGACTTAAGTAAGATTTCCATGCTTCAGAACCAATACATAAAAAGTGATTCCAACCTTGTGAATTTCAAATGTTTTACTTGCTTTTTCACCCTCCTATTGTGTTAGAAAATGGTTTACACGTTTAGTGTTTGTGGCTCAAATTGGTTCCAGGATCAAATGTATTACCAAGCACTGACACAAACACTGATTATCATCCAATAAAGTATTGTACTTCATAAGTAACTTATTTTTTATTTGTATTCATATTCATTCATATGGGCGCCATACTTGATGCTGCATGCCACTCTATGGATGATCGACATTCATTACGGGTCAAATTTGACACATAACAACACAGGTGTAACAAAATTGTATACAAAAATAAGAAACATTTAATACATTGGTTTTGTTGTGTTTTTTTCATTGTTAAGTCATTGTTGAGGATGTAATGAAACCTTGTTATAATAAAATAAATAAATAAGGGTATGTGTGAAACATCTAAACTTGAAAACGTCAAATTTCACCCTAACACAATAGGAAGTTTAAACAAAAGGCCGGCAGAATGTCGTCATACAGATATTTAAACTTGTCTGAGACATTTCCTGTTTTGAGTTGTAAGGGGCAAATTTGGGCATCCTAACAGATGTCTAAGTCTGAGCTGTCGTTCAGATGAGAGTGAAGGGTCAGAGTGAAGGCCAGAGCACCAAAGAGATAACATGTGGCACTGATACTGAAGGCTACTGTTGTCTGTTCATAGCCATCATAGTACGAGTTGGCATGCGTGTCCTTTTCAAAACTGGGAGGTAATACGTGTTCTCCCTTGACCAATAGAATGATTTATTTAGTTTAAACTGATATACTCGTTTCAACCTTGTCAATAAATTAGAACAGACTATGTTGCTAGAGTGAACTCACTGTAGTAATTTCTGTGTGCAGACTTGCTCTCTGTGCTCATTAATACAATTGTACTGTGATAATTCCCTGAAGTCTCACCTCCTTTAATTGGTTATCTCTGTGAAGAAGTGAAAATATCCATGACAGAGTGCAAGTAGAGTGGTTTCTTTCAAGTGTCGAAAGTCTTAAGTCTAAAGTATGTTTCCCAATTACCTGAAACCATAAAACATGTCACCATGTCTGCACAGAGCTGCATAAAACAGAAAATCACTATTTGCTTATAAAACTCAACATCAATATTTCAGTCAACTTCTCTAAGCGTTCATATATGGTGAGGGGGTGGGTGGGTGCTCAATTACTTTTACCAGCCAAAATGATATAGATTTTGCTCTGTCTGGCATTGGTATCTTTATTGGATACTTTTTTTAGTTGTTCATGAATAAGCTGTCCGTCTGCTGCTCAGTGTAATCATCAGACACTGGGCTGGAACTGCAATTGCTCCTAATACCTGATCAAACCATCCTAGAAAAAAACAACAATTTGTGTCTTGAAATTGGTATTTTGTAATACCAAAATAAATAGCGCATATATCTTTTGTTAAATTTGAACTGTTCTTGATATTTACAAAAACTTAAACTTTATATTATTAATTGACATATCATAGACTTTTATTATAAAAAGCAGATTGTGACATAAGCTTAATTAGTAGTTAAAAACCAGAACGTAAAGTATGCCGCATGCCCCATGAATTGTGTTTGGGACAAGAAAAAGGCCCACTGATATTTACACAATTATAACTATTTACTGAAGAGTCTTGTAGTTTGCATTGATAAGGCTGTAAACAGAAGCAATGTCACACTCGCGTAGCATGTGTGACCAGAAACATAGCTTTCAAAATAAATGCAGTTACATTTTTATGCTATCATTACTGACAGATCAATCCTGAGGTATGTTGCTTTTGTAGACTGCAGAATTGCTATAATTTCCCCCACTGGACTCCATACGAGCTCTACTTTACCCCTTGTTGAGTGCAACGCTTTATGCAGTGGATTGGCACTTCACTGTGGAGTGTTTCACAGCCCGGGTTCCACACAAAGCCCCCAACAGAGTCTTTGATGTCTGCCTCGGTGGATCAAAGGTGTTACCGAGCACAGGCTTCCAGGTGCACTCCTCTTTCATCTCGCTAAAGAATCTGTCCTGCCCTGTCCACTGGTCCCCAAATCGCTGAGAACTGACAGGACAATGTCCCCTGTTCAAGTCTAGTTCATCTTTCAATTGCAAAAAAAAGTTGCATTGCTGATAAGGAACCTTTTCAACAAGAATTTGTGCTTTAAAAATTTGTTGGGATCTCCTTGGAACGCATACCTTTTTATTAACTTCATTTCTATCATTCTTTATATGTCAAGAAGAGTCATTTCACAAGTGAGTGCTGATTGCGTTTCTATATGTTGCTGCATTCACTTGCCTTGGACTTCACTGTTCATAGAAACCTTTGGTCAGGCTAGTTGAACATGCGGTTGAGCACACCATTTTCTTGAACTAGGATGGATTGTGAGTGAAAGGAAAACCACAGGATTCTCTCATTCCTTTTATAATTTGGGGCTCACCACTAGGAGTGTATACGAGGACGAGTGAAATGTGATGGAACTGAATACAAAGAAGGCGAAGCCCTTTGACCTGGACAAAATGGAGAAAAAGAACAGATCCTCCGTTGTCTCATGAATATTTGAATTTCTGTGATTGTCTGCTCTGTCGTACAGCATCAAGTGCAAATGCTAGCTGGGTACCAACCAAATTCTGTGTTTTAAAATCTATTTATTTTTTCATTTTTTTCTGAAAAGCCATGTTGACTGAAAAGCCAAAATATATCTTTCACCGGACAAACATCTGTTCTCTTTCTGTTCCCTCTATTTCTTTTTTTCTTTAACTATGCACTTACCCTCCTTGCTCCTTTTGTCCCCACATTCTGCTTTTTCCCCCTCACTTTTTTTGCTTTTCAAACTCTAAACTGACATCTCCTAGTGCCTTTTAGAGATAATGTGAACGTTATGGTTCACAAATGAAATAAATGATTTACTGAAAATGATTTCATAGACTCTTGGGTAAAGTAAAGTTATCTCCATTTACATATCATGTTGCATGTTATCCATTTGTAAATGTTTCAACCCCTCACAGTCCATGCTTTCTAGACAGGCTGCATGGATCCTACATAGATGGACCCCTCGTTCTTCAGCTGAGCTTATCGATGCTTTGATCTCAGTGTAAGCAGATGACGTCCTCATGCATAATCAGACCATCGATTTCTTTTTTGTTCTTCTCCCTGGCACATTGATCGGGAAGCTAATTGTGTCCTTTCTATCTCAGCAGCACCTTACCGAAGCCCATTTCTCCTTTTCAAGGTGCCAGACACTCACTTGTAGAGAAGAGAATAAGCAGACAGTCGGACAGCTTTTTAACACACAAAAGAAACAACTCTAAAATGATTTGCCTCTGCCACTTCAATGAAGATATACCTCCCTGAAGTTTCTTTGTGAATGCTTCTTCCAAGTATAATAATACATTTTATTCTATACTAACAATAGTTTACATTTTTTTTTTCTGGAACACCCTTTAAAATATCCATTAATATGTTGTGTCACTTAATCAGATTTACAAACCCATCACTGATAGGTCTAGAATGGCATTCTATTATTGCCTTTACATGACCCACAACATCTCTATTATATTACACATCTATATTACATCTGCCCTGTTTTGCTTACTTTATTTCAAATTGACACAATTTACAAAGCATTGCAGAATAGTAGCCTACTTAAGAACAAGTAATACCTCTTTATAAATGCAGAATGTCCAATTCTTCCCTTAAGTATCAATAATATGTCAACTATGTTAAGTTATAAATTATCATTATACGCCGTATAACGTATGTTGCAGCTCATGGCACATACTTTTTTTTATATAGTTAAACATTTTAGCAAACATTATTATTAACGCTTAATAATATAAGCTTACAGTGCCCACTATGCTTGGGGGTGTGCTGAAATAAAATGTGTTTACTATTCAATAGTATTTTTGATTTGATTTACTTTGACTCTCTTTGCATGAATACAATAGTATTATATAACATGTATTTGCTCATTCCTGTTGCCATCTCATGTGAGTACCTGCTGTAGGTTTGTCACACAAGTCAAACTGAGATAAACAGACTCAGCATCTCGATGTTGGAAGAGGCTTCATATTAGTTACAGTCTCATGATTTCCATTCTCTGGACAAATTAATATTACTTTCCTTTTTGGCCAGCTGCTCCCCGGGCTCTGGACTGGGTACTTGGAGTAATTAAAAAGCATCAAACACAACAATGAAACATCTTACATTAATCATTGCATCTTTTCAACATCTCTAATATTGGTACCATTAGGTAACAGTTTTTTCATGTATTACAATAGGTTGGATTTGAACAATATGCAGACCCATTGATCAATGTGACAACAATTGATTGCTTACTCACCTGTAAGAAAAATCTCAATAAGAAAGATATCAGTGTATGAGCCACACTGAGAGCCATTTGTTCTCCTGAGACAGGTCTGGTTTGAGAAACTATTCTGAGGCTCATCACTGCCCGGGCCTGTTCACCCCAAACAAAGCCATTGTGTGACAGAGCTCCTTTCACCATCACAGAATGATGGAGAGGGACATCTATGTATTTTGTCACTGTCGCCCTGAGATGGAATCAGTGACTGTGAGAGGCATCTTTCAGTGATAGGAAGGGGATGAAGAGTGTCACTCAGAAAAGGAATCCGTTATGCAGTCAAACAAATTCACTGAGCGTTCAACCAGTTGTTCAAGCCTTAAGTGATAAGCTCATAATTGAACATTGTTCCATTTGGCATTAAAACATGAACTACGTCGACACTTGTCTACTCCTATCTTTGAGCGAACTGCGTTGTGTGTAGCATGTATCCATAAAATGATGGCGGTACAAAAGTATTTCACCAAACTGACGACAAGAAAATAGGATTCCAAATAATGTCTGTCTCCAAGGCAACTAATCCCAGTCCAGGTGCTCTGGAGGCTAGGCACAGGTCGGTCAGAGGGATTGGCACAGACAGACCTGAAAGGGGCATTCACGACATGAGCTTCCATGGTTCTAGCACCCTCACCCCTCTTCCTTTTCTTCCATTTCCCCTGCAATCTCTCATCAATGATATATATGACCTTTAGAAAATCCTGGCAATATATATTTGTTTATGGACTTTGGGGAGAAATATAATCTTTCATAGACTTAGGATTGGGAGGCAGCCCGGTGGGGTTTATGCAGACGCACTAACGCATGGACATGTGCTCTGGTGGTAGGGCTGTCACGATCATGACCTTTTAGTTGAGGATTAATTGTCATTCAAATAACGGCGATTACTATTTAACTATTTAATTGTCTTTGTGTCCATTTTTTGTTACTTTTATAGCACAAGCCTATTAATAGTGTAATAGTGGACACTCAACATGCACAGTAAAGAAGAAGAAGCATTTATTGCAAATTTGCGCCAAATCGCGTTATGTGACTGGTGACCATGAAGACAGCAGGTCTAGCGTGTGCTCCTCTCGCTCTCACCACCAAAAGTATGAACCCCGGATAGGAGTCGAAACGGATCCCCTCTAACTGAACTGCATACATATTAGTAGGCATACTGGAGGCATTCAGGAAATATCTACAACTAAACAAAAAAAAGTTGAGACTGGTTTTTCATTAATACTTTATGAAGGATTTACTGAAAATGCAACACGTTAACAGAGGAAACATTGACATGCTGAAAACGCACCGGCATTGCATTGTATCTACGTTGCCTATTTATATTGACGATTATGACGATTATGAAAAATGATTGCGGTTACCTTCAATAATTGTGATCAGGCGATCATGTAATTATCGTGACAGCCCTAACTGGCGGTAAAATGATAAGTGACAGTCAGTTATAGAAACGAACATTGTAATATCTAGGAGAACAGTGCTTAAATGATAGAGCACTGCCGGGTTTAATAGCACATTGTCCTTCATACATTAAAAGTCTTCAGAATCTATAGGTATAAAATTGTTGAAGAGTCAAAGAAATGATACGTCCGTAAAAAATAAAATGCATTTAATTTAGATAAACTGCCCATTTACTTTTTTTTTTAATGAAAGCCGAATATAACCAGTGTCTCCTGAAAAAGCAGCTAAAATGAGCTTTATTTAGTGCTGTACAGAGCAATTACACAGAGAAACATTGCTGCTCAGAATGGAGTTTCCCATTTTCCCTACATACATCTTTTGTCATTGATTTCTTTTTGTTCAGATGGTTCAATGTAATGTTCCGCTGGAGATAGATGTGTTCTATTAATGTCTAGACAACCTACTCACTACATTATTTTGTTCTCCTATCACAAAACATATTGTTTTTGCTGGTGTTGTCTTTCCTTTATTGACACCACCAAATCAGACACAGAAATTGGCCCAGCGTGTAATTATTTCCTATTGTACATAGTTTTTTGTTTTCTCAAGTACTCACTAAAATAAATGCACAGAAAATAGTATTGTAGTAGTCATTGATTTTTGCAAGGTTGGCAATCAATTCCACAGGACAAAAACACCAACAGGTAGCCTACTCTGCTGCTTCTAATCTGATTAAAAAGGTTGATAAACAAATGCAGAGGTAGCTTTATTAACATTTTCACAAAAGGGTATAGTATATGCTGTTGATAGGAGCCCAGGAATTACATAAATTATATTGCAGAGCCATTGATACCTTTTCTGTGTTAATAGCAGAAAACCACCCAAATTGTCTGTTCAAAGGAATGTTTTTTAGACTTGGTTGAGATTGGGCTGACTTAAATGTTACACTACATTAAGATTACACTATATGCCCCCTTTGTGAGTTAATCATGAGGCCCGATGAAGCAGTGCAACAGTGACGTAGTCATGAATACATGCGGTAAATATAAAGGGCTCAGCAGGGTTTGTTCCGTGAGTTTTATTGACGTTCATTATGACAGGGTGAGAATCTGTCCTGTCTCAAAACTCAAAATAAATTGTCATAAAACAGTCAATGAAGGTGTCTGTTTGCAGTGTTCCTTTCCATTTTGAGAAATGTATAATTGGTCTGCATCAGCATGCTGACATTAACCCGAATCCAAGGCTAGGGAGGGTGTTTCAAGGGATAAGATTATTCAGGGAGACTAGTGAGCCTTACTTGTTCTAAAATGATGACCCATAGCCAGTTTGCATCCTTCACTGACAATTAGTATGATATTCCTGGTTCTTATTCCTGGGAGCCTGGGAGAGGCCGGTAATCATCCATATCAATTATTGGGCCTCTGACATGGATATTTACATTGCCAGAGTAGCTGCAGTGCTCAGACTAATGGAGCCACCATCTGGAGCTCTTCCCTCAGCTCGGGGCAAGGAGAACTGTCCCCAAGACTAGACCCATGGAGAGCAGCCTACACACAAACATAGACATCACAACACACACATTTTACACACCTTTTCTGAACTGTTCTAGGCAAATGACTTAAATTACCTGAGGTCATAAATACTACCCTAGGTTGATGATCATGTAAATATATATTTAATTCAAATATATCATTTATGTGTGGTTTATAAAGGTAAGTTTTGTGCTTGCGTTTATCAATAATCAATCAATTGTGAAGTTAAAATGTGGGCACGCTACTACAAACGTTTTCCAAACCAGCCCTCACAATCTAAGCATTTGTCATCTCAGCTCTTGGGCTCTAGCTTGCCACCTATTTTCCACCTCCACTCCTGTCCTCCCTCCCCTTCCAGGTTAACCTTTCACACTCCATAAGGCACTGTAACATTTGGCTCCCATTTTAATTTGGCCAGTCTATCTGCCAGCATGGGTCAGTCTAATGATGGTATTCCTAATCCACAGGAGCCCTCAGTGATCTGCTCACCCGCCAGCAAAGGTCACTCGCTATGATCCAAATATCACTTCCCTCATTTCCACTTCTGTCCATTTTATTTCCTTTGTATGGTCAATACCGTTGTGTTGTTCTCCCATGTGTTCCATCATGGAGCCCCTAGTAATGTTATCAATGTTACAAAAGTGTCGGTGGATGCATGTTATCAAATATTTTCTGGACGTAATATCCTCTAAACACTCCCTGTGTGTCATTCCTGTAGTTTCCTCACCTCAAACACTACCCCAGGACCTCTGTCATTCTGAAACACTGTATTATAATGTCCCTTTGGCTTACTTGGTGGTCTTGCCCTCTGGCAGTTTCTGTGTACAAATAAGGCCAGGCTGTGTGTGTAGGGACAGATAAAAGCCCTCTGCCTTACCTGTCTACTCTGTGGGTCCATACGTCTGCTGTGTGATCAATGAGACCTCTGCCTGTGCTCCGGTCCTCTCTGCCTCCCCGGCTAATCAGGTGTGGAGGTTATTCAGAGTTGCCCTCGGGCTCTGTCTTCCTCTCAATTCATGGAGGACTTGAGTATTCCCTCTGTCATCCCGGACAGGTCTGCGTTGGCAGGGCACAGACATGTGCTTTTGTCTCAGTGTGATCGTCATCTTTGAAATTGAAGACGCCGAGCTAAACCTCCTCGTTTCACATGCCCCTCTGATCTGCTTTTGCAAACTTCTGTCAGGCGAGGAGCTGAAAAGATTTATTGCGGCCCTCAAATCTCTTGGCCCAGAATCGCAAAACCTGATATGTCTCTAATGTATCCTTTCAAGGATGTGGTTTTGGAGATCTTATTTTCTCAGTAGCACACCCACAAAAAGAACAATAAACTATATATTTTAAGGCACAATCATTTACCTATTCACAAACTGTTTAATGGTAGATACTGGGAGAAATGGAATTCAACCTCCATTTCCAGCATGACAGAGATTGTTAGGACTGCTCATCTCCTCCCTGTCTCCCCCCATAGTAGTAGGGATAAATGTCTCTAACACACAGGGTAGACCTGATCGCAGACTACATCTATCATCGATGACAGAGAAAACGTTTGCTCTGGCTTCTCTCCAGAGAAAGAATGAGACCCCATCACTCAAACTCAGGCTTTAAAAGGCTGTCAGTCAGTGCTACTGGGTAAAGCTGGACTTGGCAGAGCTCCCCATGGTACACACGCTTCAGGGAGAGTTTCTCTGCACTCCCAGACAGTTCAAGGTTAATTGATGTACATTATAAAATATTGACACCCACATGATCACTTACAGCCTCAGTGGCACTGAGAGCCACACCTTGTGATCTGCATGTAAACCATGCCTTGGTAAATATGCAGTATGCGATTTGGCTGTGTGAATATGGTAATAACTCCAGCCCCCTGAAGTTAGTCATTTGCACATTTTGGAAGTGGGTTAATGACTGCTGGTTAATGGGAAAAGTTTCTCTTACCCCGAAGAGCAACAATGTAATTATTTGATTTATGAGTGGCTGGGGGAGGAGAGCAGCCTTTCAGTCTCTCTATACCTCTGAGGGCTGCAGTCAGAGGTTTGTTAGACAGCTGCAAACTACCTCGAACTCTACTCTCCCCTATCAAACCACCACAGCGCCGCGCTGGAAAAAAAAAAACTGGTTGCCAGTGTGATGTGTAAAAGATCTGTTTACCATTCACACCATGTCAACATCACTCGGCGTGCAGTCGAATTCGATTTTAAACAAACAATTAGCCAGCGGCTCCATCAAAATAAATTGCCACAGAGCACTGAGCACATGGTCTGTGAACATTCGTTATTCGTTATTTTGGTTCAGAAACAGTGTATAATGAGAGTAATAGTCTCAGGACGCTATCAATCGTCCCACATTGTGAGGCCATGTGCTTTGTTTGGCGTCTGGTTTTTAGTTTGTTGGATGGGTTTAATCTGCTTCTTACTGTAATCCAGCAGTAAACAGAACAGCTTTCTAGCTCATGCTGCTGCTTCCAGTGTCTCAATCAGAGACTGCCAGCAGGATTAGTTGACTCCTTATCACAAGACTTGTGTTGTATTACAGCAACAGGGCTTTCATGACACATGAAGAACAAAACAAAATATTTGTGTTTTCATTGATCTCATTGTATGCATTGCCAGGTCACATCTCAATGCTATTTTTTAAAATATCGATAGACCAGATGTCAAATGGGCAGAGTTTCATTTTGTATTTGTCATCCTTTCATCATGTTGAGTGTTCATGTTCCATGTCCAAAATCATAATTACACTGCTAAGGTAAATGGTTGCACTGCAGTTTATCACAGCACTGCCCCCTGTCTGTCTGGCTCTGTGGCCGGTGTGAATGAATAGCTGCGTACTGTGAGCATGGGAATGAAAAAAGAGCTGGGGTATACAAAAAGTGAGAATCTTTCAGATATAAATTAAATGATTTAGTCCAAAGTGGGACTTAATGAGAGATCACTTATCAAATAAATTAAATAATTGCTCTAGCTTAATGCCATTTATTTATAGCATATTTTGTCCAGAATAGATTGTTCAGCCTTCTCAGAAGAGGTACAATAAACCACTAACTAAACTAATGCCCTTTTCTTAAGGAAATGGTGAATCGCCTGATGAAGCATAAGACATATTATGCCCTACAATCATTTTGTTTAGTGGGTGAAATGTTTGCTATCAACAAGTCGTTGTAAAGAAAGTGTGTCTGTGTGCAAACAAAGATAAAAAAGTGAGCTTTATTGAAGAAAAAAAAACTAAGCTATGCATAGATATTTCAACTCTACCTGGCTAAAGTTACATTTGTGTTGTGTTTGTGAAACGTATAACCTCAGCATATAAAAAGAAAAGAAAAGGCCAGATGTAGCGTTGTGAAATTGAGCGTTATTCCCATTAATTAAAAAAGAGAATATTTAGTTAGGAATGTACTTACTTACCCATGGTTGGTTTGTAATCAGATCAATCAGTGATTTATGTCTCTTTTAAACCAGTCACGTAGGGTTAAGGCGGGGACTGATGTTGTCTTATTGAGTGCAACATTCTTTGACCAGATGTGGTCATTGGTTAAAAGTAGAACCCTCATGCATCGTGCAAGTCCGGTGGTCTTGATTGTAGTCTTTATTTTCTATTTCGGTAAAACACTGACGATGTTAGCGTTCAGGAGGCTGTGTTAGTTTAGTTACCTTGATGGCCAATAAATGCCTGCTTTGGTGAAGTTTGACTTGGAAAAGTAACAGTGTTCCAGATCTGCAGCAGATAGCAATACGTGGGATTGTATCTTCAGGGTTAATTGTTCATCAAATCTAGATCAAATATATAATTTGTTTTATTTCCTCATTGAGCGAAGCAGGCACCATTTGTTTTGGCCTCCTTCACGTCCTTGCCAGTGGGGTCTGCAATGAGGTGCTAGTTGTGAACAAGAGAAAACCTAAATTAGCAACCTAGTTTATAAATAACACAAATTGGAATTGCTATACATTTTTAAAGAACAGTAACAATATTACCTTAACTTATTTCATTCATGTTTTACATTACCTTTAAAATTAAGAAGTTTCCTTATTGAATTATTAAAATGTGCAGTATATACGGCTACTCACCTAGGGAAAAGAAGAATACAATAAAGAATACAGGAATACAATAAGACTCGAGATTCAGTGATCCCCACTAGTTTCAGCACCCCCCAACCCCAAGGCTATAACAGCAGACGATAAAATAAGTATATATCTATGATCAGCTTGATAGGGATTACAACTCAGCCTCTCTAACTGAACTTGCATCGAAAACACACTTTTGATGGCAAAGCACTACAAATATAATGTGCTGTTAACATGAATAACACATTATTTATTCACTTTAAAGTTGAAATGTGTGTGTTTTAGGTTTACACGTATGAATGGGAAAATGTAAGTTGGCATAAAAAGTAGACGCGTGACTATTTTAAAGGGACACATACACATTTCTTCAAAATGTATTCGCTGATATATCCTTGTAGTCCCTGATGGACGCCCTGGGGTTCTGTATTCTCCCCCGGCCGTCTCAGGCACTGCCTGAAGGGACTGAGAGGACCTGTTGGCCCTCTACATCAAAACTTACACCATGGAAGAGGAATTGTGGGTCACAGCATGATCTGAGACACTGTTGAGGGTTTCTTGCATTTTAACCGTTTTTTCCTCTATCTGTCCCTCTGCCTCTCTCTCTCTTTCTCACTTGTTTTTCTCTACTTCTTTCTCACACTCTAAGTCTTTGCTTCTCCTTCTCCAGACCTCAGAAAACACAGGGTTGCTGTGCCTGAGGCACTCAGAGACCTATCTGGCACCAAAGAAAGAGGGAGAATGCTTGGAAGAAGGAGTGTGCATGTTGTTTGCAGGAGTCTTTTAATTCTAGTTCCCAAGGTCGTTCATCACTCTTGATTTGGTCTCCTGTTCCCACGGCAGGACACTCCACACAGCTCTCCTCAGTCTGTCACCTGCTTTGTATTACATGATGGAAATAGATTGGCCAAAGGACTAGGTGAGGATAAAACATAAATTCCAAACAATGCTGTTCCACTTCCCCTGCTTCATAAACAACACACCATTTTTTATTTACTACTTAAATACTGTTAAATTCATTGCATCTTGATATGAATATTACGATTAAACAATTGTCTGCAGGTGTGTATAGGATTTAATATGTACAGTCAGACAGCCTTTTGGTTCATGAATGTTTTATTCTTAGCTCTGGGGACTAATGTACTCAGACTCACAACAGTCCAGTCCTGGACAGCCATGTTAATTATGCAGCCCAAACATTCAATGTTGAAAAAAAGCATTCATATCTGCATCATGGCTTGAAAGTATCTCACAAAATAAGAATGAGGTAAAGAATGACCAACAGTGGAGTTATGCCTGTGCAAGGCAATGCACAATCAGGAACGTCTGAGAGCCTTTGCCATTAGCTTTTGCTCTCCAGCGCTCACAATCTCCCATGTTAGAAGGCTTTATCAAATATTATTTGCAGAACAGATTGGGAGAAACAGGGCTTGCCACTTGTCTCCAGTTCCTCTGTGGCTATGCTCAGACACGGATAATCAGGATTACACTTGCAGAGCATCGCAAAAAGGAGATAATTCACATGATTCAACCGTCCCCCTCATTGCTTGTAATTGCTCCAAAGATCCAGCCAGCAGAGAGTTTTAACTTGGGGCTTCAGAGGAAGAATGCTCTCTGCAAAAGAAGACACAATGAAAGCCCAATTAACCAAAAATGACTGCTGTGGAAACTGTGCCACACTGAGATGGATCTGTAATTGTTATCTGAGCTGGAGTTATTGCATATTTATAAACAAACAATTAGCATGAGTGTGTGTGTGTGTGTGTGTGTGTGTGTGTGTGTGTGTGTGTGTGTGTGTGTGTGTGTGTGTGTGTTTGTCTGGGCGATGGTGCTCTTTCATTACTCTGCGTCTCTTCTCCCTGGCTGCGCTCCAAGAGGTTTCAGGCACCCGTCAACCCTCAGACAGGCCGGTGGTGGGTGGGGGAGGGGGAACAGGTGCATTTATTAGGCACAATTAACATCAAGTCAAAGTAAAAGGCTACCACGGATGATATCAAAGGGCTTGCGGGGCCAAGCGGCCACTCTGGTTTCATTAAACAGGACCTGGCCTGTGTCAGAGGGAGAGGGAGGTGACACCCTTCAGAGGCCCCTGTCAGCGCTAATGGGGGCCTTGTATCCAAACTAGAATTCTCTCTTTCTCTTTTCTCTAGTTTCTAGACTCATTACTTCAATATTCTTCACAACTTTTTTTCTTCTTTTTGTTTCTTTGTCTTTTTCAGTTCCTGTTCGCTCTCCTTCCACTCTCTGAAGGCCTGTGGCTGTAAGATGGTTTTAAGTAGGGCTATACATTTGCCTTTTTTGTCCTCCCAGCGTAGAAAGTTCAATAGGGCTGCAATGAGACTGTGCTACACAAAGACATGGATCTGCCATATGGCATGAATATGAATGCAGGTTAACTGATGCGCTACCCCTTAATTGCAATCGGGTAAAATTAGTTTTAAGTGCAGTGGCTCGTAGAAGCTTTTTTTCCTGACACCAAACAATGTATTCCCTAGGAAGAACCTGTTTCTATAATTGATCTCCTTTAACTGATTTTGTGGTTTTCCAATACCCACTTTTCCACACTAGCTGTTCTTTATTCTTGCTATTTTTTTAAAAGAGGTCCTTCCCACCTCTCACTTTGAGGGACAATAGGTATTTAGACTAAACTAGAATTATTCACTTTGTCTCAAGTCGATTTGATGTTTACTAATCTATTTGTATTCCCTCAATTTATTTCTTCTTGCGTCTGCCAATTAGCTTTTAACCAAAGTGATTATAAAGAATAAATGCAGACTTTCTGCTCTAGTGGAGAGTAGCCCATCAGTCTACCCAAGGCAGGTCTTTTAAACTTGGGGGAGAAAATCAAATGAAGCTAATTTTAAGGGATATGCTTTTAATTTTGAACTTTTGCATAAACACAGTGGTGCATTTCAGATTAAAATCCTCTAAAGTGTGTAAACCATGAAATAACTATAATTAGACCAGCTGACAATCTATTGTTTCAATAGATTCAAAATACACTGGACTCTTAATTGGTCTGACAAACCTATTATACCTGTAGGCATATCTTTCCAGCGTTCTAAAACCTAGATGGACAGATTCTAAAGCTAGTGCAATATTTTAGATAGTATTCGAAAACTAGTGGATTGCAGCGATTGCCTGTCTGTTCAAGTGTACATAACAACGTAAAAGGTGAAATGAGAGTTTCATACTTCAGCGATAGGGAGTTCATGTTAAAGAAGTCGGGAAAGAGTGTGAAGGTCACAGTCACACTGACTGACTGAAAGAGGGACAGTTTGCACTTTTTGAATAAAGGTCAATCAATCACACCACATAGCGCTAGATCTCCTCAATATCAACAGCTAGATCCCAGACACACTCTACATTACGTGATCTGCGTTCATTATAGCC
This sequence comes from Aplochiton taeniatus, assembly GCA_017639675.1. Taxonomy (NCBI): domain Eukaryota; kingdom Metazoa; phylum Chordata; class Actinopteri; order Galaxiiformes; family Galaxiidae; genus Aplochiton; species Aplochiton taeniatus. The sequence continues at coordinate 9,638,901 of CM030181.1, read as the reverse complement.
CCTCCCAATAGGATCAAAAGGATAGACGCATGGCAAATAAAATGTACGTGTATAATATATAAGATGAAGAATACATTACAAATTAATTGCAAACTTATGTACTTCAGTGAGTAATATTTCCGTCCTAAATAATTTAAAACTTTAAAACTTTACTTATCATTCCCTCAATTTCAAATGCACAGTATTTCTTTTGTTTTCCCTTTTAATTTATCCGTATTCTTTTTTCAGCAGTCTCTTCTTCATCTGAATTACTGAACTGCAGTAATTGTGAGGTTCTTTTGTCGATTATAACCATGCATTCTTTACTCTAGTAATAGGTAAATTGCATAGCGTGGCATGAATTACTTCTCTCAAAGAGTGCAACTTAGATAGTATTTTGCATGAAAGAAATACTAATTTTAACTGTAAGACAAGACGTTATCTCTTCTTTTTGGGCTTATCTCGTGCAGTGTGATTCATTTCTGCATCATACTGTAGCACTACAGTAATACTATCATAGACTTTTTCCTAAAGAAAAAGCTTTTCAAAAACAAAATAAAACAATCATAAAGAGAGAATAACAATAAGATTTATTTCACATCAACCAATCTTTTAGTCAGAGACGCAAATCATTTGTAAGCCACAAAGTACTTTTTGTTGTCCAAATACAGAGCTCCATTTAATTAAAGTAATCCGGCCATTGTTCAAACCGAAAGCCGTCATTCACAGAGATAAGCAACTAGGCCTTGACCTTGGTATGTTTTGTGGGTGGTCAGTGGTCCATGGCACTTTCCAAGTTGCCTTCAGTCAACCCAGGTTTCTTCTGCTTGAACTGCACAGTATCAGTGATGTTTTAAAAAAATAGGTGCCCTTTCATATGTGTCTTTGCTGCCCTTTTGCCACTCCGAACTCTCCAATGTGAGAAAAGAAAATCTACGTAAACAATACTTCACTCAGCCGCTCGACACCCCTTTCTGTTCCGAGTGACCAGCCATATTGATTATATAACACCGGAGTGGTCACTTGGCTGGCTCCCTTTGTTGCCATTATCAAGCGGTGTGCACGAAGCCGGCACGTTTGCCATTCTCTGTGGCCTTGGAGGAGAAAAGTCCACCGCTTCCATTATGAGTGGTGCTAAGGCAAGGGCCACCATGTGATGGTTTTTTGGTACGGCTATAATACTCTTAAATCTTGCTTCTAAGCGCCTTTAGTGGACTGTGAAATACATTGCCTTGCACGATATATATTATATATGGATTCCATTTGCTGGCAGGCCATGTGGCTTTCCAGACTATACACACTGTAACACGGCTAGAGTCGCATGGGGAAGTCACATTCGCTCACCCGCTTGCTGTAATTGATATTAATTGCTTTTCAGTTGCCTGGCTCTCCATTTTCCATGCTTGACAACTCTGTGGACTAACTATGGGGAAATGGCAATGCACTGCCTTTTATTTACTGCCTATGAGTAAGCAAGTGAGTGAAGTACTAAAAGATCCAGTGACTAAGTCTGTGTATGAGTGGAAGGACAAGCAAGAGGACAATGACAGTTCACTTTTAATGCAAGAACATGGAGACACCCAAGGATCAATACTTTGTGAGCATTTGAATCTGAAACAGTTCCTCATAGAAGGAGGACAAAAGCGATTAAGTGACAGACTTCCAGAATGCATAAGGATAAACTATGCACCCGTAAAAAAATGCGAGAGAGAGAGAGAGAGAGAGAGAGAGAGAGAGAGAGAGAGAGAGAGAGAGAGAGAGAGCGAGAGAGAGAGAGAGAGAGAGAGAGAGAGAGAGAGAGAGAGAGAGAGAGAGAGAGAGAGAGAGAGAGAGAGAGAGAGCGAGAGAGAGAGAGCAGAGTTTTAACAAAGCCCCACTTTAAGAAAGGAAAAATAGTCTATTGGAGGAGGCAAAAAGCAGTTCAATAGACTCCATGCCAGGGTCCCCTGGCCTTGCCTTAGGCTAAGATGCTGCATCAAAATCCACCACTCCTGGGGCCAGTATTAAACATCTCCACTACCTCCAACTCTCCCCATCTGTAAATATGCGTCAGCCCATTTATTTCCAGCTCTACTTTGGGATCTGAAATGATGGTTTTGCTTACCCTCACACCGCCAGGTATTTCGCCTTTGAGGGAAAGACAATAAATAAATTAAGAAACAGCATTAAGAGCCAGAGTGAAGTGAACAGCATTGGAGTAGAAGGCTTCTTTGAAGACTTACATCCTAATCCTGTCTGCTGCGCTGCCATCCCTGCCTCAGCTTTGATTCCCGGATTCTAAGACCTACTCTTGCTGGAAACAGAGTTTGGAGGTCAATGGAATTGGTGGAGGGTTGCTCTATTAGCATTGAAGAGAGAAAACACCGTTGAACATGTTTTATTTGCAGAGTTTGTAGTCCTTTACAAAGACACTGCTGATCCATAGTAGGATATTATATATGATTCATTTTGTGTGATTAGTATGTGAGGTTTGGGCATTATTTTTGATAGTCTTTGTTTAACTACGCCATTACTCAGTGTTCTTCTCGTGTATACTGGATACACTCTATATACATATACTGTACAAGTTATAATATAGTTCTACTTGCATGCTTACAATATGTATCACATAATAACATTCATAGTCTTGAATAAAGAAAACTGTCTGGCAATCCAAAAAGGTGAATTAAGATGCGGGCTGAACAAATGTAGACCGCGGTTGTAGCTTCATTTTGCAGTTTATGGCCAAGAAGTAAGCAATCAATTAAAAACATTTCACAAAGGTACGCAAGATTTACGTAAGTATATTGTATGTTTTAGCAAAAAATAGGCAAACCTGCATTATGAATTTAACAGTGTAGAAATAAAATCCTGCTGTTCTTCTTTTCTCACCATGACTCCTTGGTTTATCAGGTCTGTGTAGAAATAAAAGCCAACGGGCATAGAGAATATACCGCGTGGTTTTGTCGAAGTGACGTATTGGAACCTGAGAGGGAGGCAATTAGGACAGTATGAGTTTGTTTGAAGGAACAGGGGCTTGAGCACATGAAAGTGCTTTATGCTCCGTCCCTACAGATCAGGTGCTGCAAACCAACAAAGACACAAAGGCCCTTGTGGGATTGAGTGTTGCATGTACATGGTAGGGCTTTGAGGTAGTCAGTCTTTTAGTCCCATCAATAATGAGAACCCTCTCCCATGTACCCATGGAGCAATTTTGGAGACGTGCTATGCTGCCCCGATTTATGCCTTTCCTTTTCAATTACCATCCCACCCGGACATGGCTGTTTTTGCTGCCACAGCAGCAAAGAGGAATTTCTCTTGTGAGGACTTCAAAGCCAGTTTGAATGCTCCAATAGCCCCATAGCTACTGTCGTTCAAAGGACAGTGGGTACAGTGACTGCCAATTAGGAGTTCCAAAGAGGCCCATTAGGTCCACAAAAAATAGTTGTTTCAAAGACAACCAGGACAGAGAAAGTTATTTTTATGAAAGGTATTAAATTATTTTATGTCATTGGACTGCAGTGTATCTCTGCCTCTGGCTCGCTGGCAATGTTTTTCAAAGGACATGCTGTTTGTACACCTGCAACAATGAAACTTTTTGTACCGGATTGCAAATAACATCGTTTTTTGACTTTGCGGGTGCCCTTCGAATGCTATTGCCATGGGGGCAGACGTTCAGTCCCAGTTACAAACCCCCAGCACCTTCAGAAGCATTCATTTGACGCTGATATAAACAGATCTCCGAGCTTATTGGCCGAGGCAGCCCAAAGGAGGCCCTAGACACCCTTTGTAAATTCTGTGGGTTTTTCCACTCAACCGACTGGTATTCAAAGGGGGTAGCTAGGCCGCGGCGTGAGCCCCGTCAACCTTTTTCAGGTGGTCCATTTACACTCTAATAGACTGCGATCATGCTTCGAATATGAAGAACCTCCCAACTCACTTTTTAGCGCCGGCTTTCACTCTCATTCGACTCCTTACCTTCAGATGTCCCCGTCAGCCCATCTGTTTGTACTCTGAGCCTGTCCACACACAAGCCCCTCAATCGGGGAATCTCTTTCATGCTTTACATTTCACTGCTTTTCTTTTCTTCTTTTTTCCTTTCAGGGAAGAGGACAGAAAATGTTCCGTCTACTCCTCGTCCGTGCTGCAATTGCTGTCACTCTGCCACTACTAGCGCAATTGGGTTTCCACTAGTTTGCCAGGTCCATTTTTCCCCTCACATCCCCTTCATGCTAATGGGGGTTAAAGCAGACAAAGCTAAATTGTTACTGTTGTTTGCACTAAGAAACATGACACAACATATCCTATAATCCACAACTTGTATTTCTAAGCCTTTTTCAATGATCGTTTTTACATTTGCATGCTCACAAATTGGTGCAGCAACACCTTGCACCAGTAATGTAATTATATTGAAACACGTTAACATTGTTTTCCTTAGATATTGACTGGAGGGTATTGTCTCCATTCCTCTCCTCTTCCATCAAAGACCCAATCACTGTTTCAGTCAATAATCCAATCTCCATTTGTGTCTCGAATATCCCTAATCCCTCTTTCCTGCAACTTTGATTTCCTTTTCGACCTTCGAACTAGTTTGGTCATGCCATCAGTGTTAGTCCATCCCTGACCCACCCTTTATTGGATTTGCTACCAGACCGTGGGCTTTATGACAGAGGTCTGAAGCCATCAACATATTGTGTAGCCATCAAATTGCCATACTTCAGCGCAGGACAAAGGTATTTGACAGATGATAACACTTGTGACCTGATGATGATGTGTGCTGATGAGATGAGGCTGGCTGAAGCTTGGCCTGGGTCTAAGGCCAGACCCTTTCTTTCTTATTGGCCGTGGCTGCTGCAAGGGTCATACAGAGGTTGAGGTTCAGCCCCCCTGCAAAGAAAATATTGAATTTGAAGGCTAGGAAAATTATCCTTTTTTTTTTATTCTACCATCTCAAAGTTCTTTGCCCTGACACATTTGTTTCTTAAAGTACAAAATGGATACTGAATGAAGTTTCTGTTGCTAAACAAACCACATTTTGAAATGGTCTTACCTTTTCTTAATAAAGAGGCCTGAACTGTCATGCAATTTTATCAACACGCACTCAAGCCACAAAGCTCAAAACAAAAACACAATTAATTTACGAGGTCAACTCTGAAGTACTTCTCAAAGGCAGACCCAGTGATTGATGTCTGTAATGTTGTTGTGGTCATATTCTGCATCCAATTAGATCTGATCTATTGTTGCTATGTGGTGTTTTAATGACTGCAGTGGGCGGGAAATGATTGGCCCTAATATCATTTGTCTTCCTAATCATGTGTTTATCACTGTTAGGTCTGCTGACATCCCCGGGGAGAGATGTTTAAAACCTTGTTCCGCTCATTGTCCTAGAGGCTCACCCAAAGCCTCACAGCACCACTCTACAGGAGAGTGATCCATAACAAATATACCCAGAAGTTGGGCCTGTCCTACTGCAGGGGCAAAGTGACAAAAATGAATCACCATTAAATGATCTCATAGCACAGAGTCTCAAAGGACTGTTTCTAAAACAGACATATGAATAGAGGGCACTTTGACTCGATGTCTTTCCCTCAGTCTAGATTCAATCGAGATAAATTGTGCTACTGAGAACTTACTCCTCCTCACAATCTTGAAATTGAACCACTCGATTCACTTTTAATTGTTTCAGCATAAGGTTAATTGGCTCATATTGGTCACTAGAAATCCAATTTGCTTAGTTGCCATTCCATCTCTATCCACTCATTGATTTCCCTGTTTTTACAACTACAAACAGGATATGAGAAGTTTTTGAGTTTAAATGTCGGGTACATATAAATGTTGACACAATTAAGATTGTGTTATCTGATGGAGATGAATTATATTGCGAGATTATGCATTTTTAATCTCCCATGCTATACACATGCCTGGCCAATTAAAAGTTACATGAGACAGTGAGAGACATTCAGTAGTTAGAAGCATCCAGAGCAGCCTGTTAATGTGTTGACAGTGAGAGTAGGAGCAGCAGGGTAAGGAAAGATTGGAAATGGCAATGCCAGTTTCTCACGCCTTTAGCGGCTTCCTAGTGCCTCTCCTCTCGTTACGTAGGACAGGCTTCATATGGGGGAACAGAAACTTGTAGTAACTAACCCCAGCTGCTACACGCCCAGCATGTCTTATTTCTCAGGAAAACACCCAACCTCTATCACCGTACAAAACAGCAGCAACCAGTCAACTATAACACTGGGAGCAAATCCAGCCGTAGCTTACAGTAACAGCCTCCCAGCCGCCGGCACATTCTGAAATTTTGAAGCATTTTGGTATTTTAATGAGTTGTCTATAAAAGAATGGGTATGGCCTGACAGATGGAACCAAACATGGAACAACGGTTGTGTGGACTGAGGGTTGGATAGATGGACAGGTAGATGAATGGGGGACTGGGAAAAGGCAGACAGACATGATTGATGGGCAGAAGAACATCGAGGAGTGTTTTTATACTCAACCATACCTGACCTGGTTGTAAAGGTCTTGCCCATTGTTATTTTCAAAGTTGACTCATCTTTAAGCATATGGAAACCATAACTCCTGCATGCCTATGATTATAGGCTGGCTATAGCGGCACGTGAGGCTCATATAGCCGTTAATGCTGGGCAGTTTTCTGGTCCGTTAAGGAGAGGCACTCTTCATGTGCAGGATGGGTGTGCTGTTTGCAGGAAATGTCAATGACGATCAGCATAAGAGGGAAGGGCAGGTCACTCGATGCATATTCCACAGGCCATTGGCTCAGAAGCATTAATAATAAACAACACATTGAGGAGCTCACTTGCCGGTCCTCTCAGGTGCTGCAGATCCACTGCAAATCAATTCCACTCGTGTCTGTGTTTTTTTCGCTTGTGTGTGTGAGTGTGGACGTCGGCATAACATTCCTTCCGCAGACTGCGCTGTGATCTGGTTCAAAAGGTTCCTCTGCGTGCGCAGTGTGATTTGGTGGTTTTGAGAGCACGTTTCTGTGTGCTTTTGTGTTCATGGGCCCGTGTCCATTTCTGTGCCAAGGTCCAGGCCACTGACCTCAGGGAAAAGACTAGCCAGAATATTTACATGTAAAGTACAGCCCCTTTACCCACCTCCCATCCCCAAGAACACACACACCTATATACACACATGCATACACACATCCCCCTCATGCCCCCCACCACCACCATTCAGATCTACAACCCATCCTCCCGATCTCTCCTTTCTCTGACTGCAGTGTTGTTGCAGAGGGCCTGAGTGTAAGAGAAGCATGTTTGTGCATACTAACATGGGCTGTGCTGAGTTCCCCTGTGCTAACACAGGAGCGCCTGCAGCCTGCTCCCCTATTCTTATAAATAAAGGAGTGAGCGTTGAGCTGTTATTAGACGCAATGGAGACAGATGGCGGCAGCTATTTACAAGTTCAACTAAATCATGAATCGATCAGCCATGACACCCAAAGTTGAGAGAGATAGGGGCAGAGGTTGGGCTTGGGGGCAGGGCAGTTGGAGGGTGGGGTTGGCAGGGTGGTGGGGGGGGGGTCTGTAAACAAATAGTCTGGCCTATCTGCTATGTTTATAATTTGTCACTGCCTTGGAACGTCATGTCATGCAGCTAAGATCGTTAGCGCATTTATCAAGACTGCTTAAGGATTCATGTTCCACTTGCAGCTTTACAGAAGCGTCTGTGTGGATCATGTTGTTTGTTACTTCTCAAGTTCCGTTGCAAATAAAAAGGGATACAGTTGCCAGGTCCACCTTAATTTGCATCAGGTAGCATGCACCACTACTATTGATCACGTTCATCCAGTAATTTCAAAAATACGAATGACGAGTGACAGTTATAGATTTGGGTTCATTAAGACATCCACTTTAGATGCTAATGCATTCAGCAATCACTGCTGTATAGGAGGGATCCATCATTTACTATTTGGACACATCCAAATAAAAGGAAAAATATCCTTTTTGTTTCATCCTAGTGATACCTTGACACCATGTGATTGCAGCATTGTAACAGTGTATTTTTGGACCCTCAGCTTCGCCGGAGACATTTCCTGAGAATACAAATTGCAGACATGCTGTGATGTTTTCCCCAAAAAGCGTGTTTCCAGCAGTTATCAAAGCCAAGTAGTGCCATCATAGCTTGTGTCCAAGTTCTATCCTGAAACTCATCATGAATTGATATTTCCCAATCTGTCATCCCACTCCGTCAGAGGTGACATTGATATTCATACATCTCAGCAGGCAGTGTGTCTATCTCCTGTCTTATTTAAATCTGTCCTGAACAGAGCACAGTAAACCGCAGCATCTCAGGCTGGGAGGTTGATAGCCTCTCCTGTATGAAGGGAAAATGACAAGAGCAATACATCTGGGGGTCCGTTCACACACGTTGTGCACGAGACACCTCACTGTAATTTCAGTCCGATTACGTTTCTTTGTGTGTGTGTGTGTGCGCGTGGATGGGGGGGCGGGGGGGGATGGGGCCGTAGACTTTCTCCCAATTCCATTTTCCTTTGTCTGCTCTGAACAGCATCCTTATCAATTCCCATCCCACAGTGCCGCGCATACACACAAACAAACCCACCTCTGCCCCGACACTCATATGGACTTTGATCCTTTTACACACTGTTGACCACCTCTTGAAATCAGCGCAGGGGTTTCGCTAATGTGTGTAAGTGGTTTGACACCCCCTGGTTGATCCATCACCCATCCTGACCCCTGGTGACCCCCCCCTGCCTGACCTTTGGAAAGGCCAGCTGTTCCCCATCTTAGGATGTGACTGAAGGGGCGGGTCTCCCAGACAGCAATTGATTAGAGAAGCATTAATCAAGCCAAGGGATTATCCCTAGCATGAAAAAGGCTCCCTTTCTAGAGTAAACCAATTACACTTTTTTATGGAATGGGAAGGTTAACTGGCTGGATGAGCAATCCGTTTAAACCATTGACACAGTAGTCCTAGAGATGAGAGGAAGAGGAGAGGAGTAGAATGGGGGTGGTGCCATGGGCGCCGGACGGAGTCCGAGGGCGTTGAGGGGCATATGGGCGTGGGGGGAAGAGGAGGATTTAGAGAACGGAGAGAAAAGCATGAAATGATATTATTGGCCATTAAAGTTAATTGAGGAGGTTGCCTTGAAAGGTCTATGGGAGGCAAGGATGCATGATGCTGCCCTTGCTGCTTTGACAAATGACTGTTTTCCCTTCATGCTGCATTGGCCATGCACCAGGAGGAGGATTGGACCAGAAGAGACGGGTGTGGAGGAGGGTCCAACTGGGTCTTTTCTCCACTTTAATGGCTTTCATTGGTTTAATGGCAAACGCTTTTGCCCCAAACTTAATGGTCCCTCCCAGTTTTAGTGGGGGGGGCTAAATTAACCTTGTAAAGAGAAACATCCTCTCATTACCACACGACTTCATATAGTCATATCCAGTAATTTCATAACAATGAACTAATAAAGTCTGCCCTTTAAAATAGACATTATAGTTTATGAGGGCTAATCTATGCCTTAACCATATCCCTCAAAATATGGAGGCAATTCTATAATAACAACTGAGTGGGGGTCTTATTTGGAACCTATACTTCTCAGAGCTTTTTTTTCAAACCGTAAAAAAGGCGCAAAATCCTTCCTCTTCCCTTCATCTGCTTTGGAAGCAACAGAAGGCCTGGAGTATCGGCTGGGGCTTTTTGGCTTGGCTTTCATGCGTTTATTTTAGTTCAACAGCCATCGTAGACCACTACATATCCACCAAGCTCCATAGCGCTCCTTTGATGTGGAAATTGGGGACATAACTTATTTTTGAGGTGGTTATCAACTTTGTATCACTCTGACGTGGGCCGCCCTGCGGTACTTGACTCGTTCATGATTGATTACTTCATGTTTTATGAAATATGAACAACGCAGTGTTCATGGTTTATTGAAACGACCATCTTCACATTTCTGTGACTAAGCTGCTCCGCTTACAGTGTACCTTTATCTCAGACAGAACACAAAATGTCGGATTTGAGGGCGAAGTATTTGTTTGCAAACGTCTGTGACAGTACAAGAGTGTTGAATCAAAGTGGGTGGCCCTTTTTAGTCGTCACATAGTGTTGTGTATTCTAAAAGAAAGTGGAGGTTCTGCAAAGTATTGAATCTTGAAATATCAATTTCCTCGTGTAGCACGGATCAATTTCAGGTGGCGTAGACCAACATTTCTAAAGGTCACAATGGTTATTAATAGTCTGACAAATACAAATATCTTTACATCCCTGTTTACACGAGAGCTAACCAGACAGTGCTTGTTGTTTTTGTTATCTCAACATAGCCTCTTACATCTAACAGTGGGGCATTCAGATATCCCCATCGAGCCCTATGTCACAAACAGTTGGAGAAGTGGTTGCCTTGACAACAACCTAAACCATCACTGTTCAGACCACATCATCCACACACACCCGTATTAGTCTAAAAAAACAATACCTGATGTCATGTCGCGTAATACATATAACACTTATTTAAAGGAAATGCCATGCCATGCAGAGGGCGGTTTGATCTAACTCAGGGGTTTAGTTTGCCCAGAGCGGCTCCCCTCCCTGGGCCTAATGAGACGGTCTGTGTAATGAGGTCCTGTAGGCCACCAAGCCCTGCTATGCCTGGGTGTCAGTGTTGACAGCCTAGCCCCCTCTCCACTCTGCTGGTGGCCAGTCCCTCGGTGGGACAGACAGATTCCCCGCTGGCACCCTGCCTTGGTCCCACTCTGGCTGACAGATCACCTGCTTTCATTCCCCTTACAGAGGTCACTCTCCGACCCACCCTGCTGACAAACATCCATTCTGCTCCTGTCAACCTTCACCCGAGTCCCCCCGCTTTCCCCTTGATTATCGTCAACACGGATTCAATTCCCCGCCTTCTGAAAAGGTACATGTCGCCTGTGTTCGCGGATTTCCACTTGGAGCATGTTGGGATTGCAAATGCAAAACAGAGCTTTGTCCGAGGTGCCGATGCATTTGTAGTGCACGGGCACGAGCGCGTTTCCCAAATTCTGCCTGCCTCTTTCACCAAATCGGGGCCGTCTGCCTCAACAGCTTGCAGTGTTTGAAAATTGTCTGAAGCAATGAGGTGAGCATTCTGAGTATCCTGCCTTCGATTCGGTGTCGGGGTAATCGCAATGTAGAATTGTAATGTCTACCGCATTAACAGGCAGCAAGCCGAGATCTCCAGCCTTATCTTTGCTCCCAGTGGGGACCGAGCAGGGAAAGGGGCTCTGGCAGGAGGAAGAGAGGACATACACATGCATGAGATCAGTGTTACACTAAGAACAGTAAACGCTTGACAAAGTCATGACTGACCACAGACAGACAGCCCCTGCTCCAGAAAAGATAAGGCCACTGACCTTGAGGTTTGTGGGAGGGTCTGTGTGTGTGTGTGTGTGTGTGTGTGTGTGTGTAGTGGCTCTCGGTGTTTGTGTGTTTACCCTCAGGGAGGGATGTCTTGAAACGCTGTTGCAGGTCACTGACTCCATGAACAGTGTCTGTTCTCTCTGCTGGTCATTGTCCCCCCCTCAGTCTCCCCCAGGCACCCCAGGTATAAGGAGAGGCTGTTTGGAAGACCCTGGGCTGTGCTTGTCACCTGTCTAGACATCATCGAGATAGCATCAGCAGAGGCAAGAGGCATTGATATTTCAGGACCTGTATATGTCCATTAGAATAAGAGTTATCTGTGGACACAATGTATGGCTCAATAATAAACATTTTACAGATGGGAAACAGTTAATGCCATGTATCCAGGAGTGTTTCTTTGGGGTTGTTGATGGTGGTTACAGTATTATTTTAAATCACAACTACTTCACCGGCCTGAGGCAGGAGCTTGTTTTTGTCGTAGAAAAGTAAATTAGGCCAGACACAAGATTTCATGTTTGCCCGTGGAGTTGTGGTGATTCTGCTCCTCTCGCCTCCATATCCAAATGGCATGTCTGTGGGCGTGTCTACGAGGGTTAGACCTTTCCACACGCTGCCAGTCATAGACATTCACAAGTCATACTTATAACTATATATATTTTCAAGAGCTGTCCTGGCAATTATTGCTGGCACTTGAAATTGCTGGTGGATTTGGGAAGAAAATCATGACTGACGTGAGAAATACTTCAGGGAGTAGCTTAGGCTGACTGTCTGTTAATTAAATAGGGCAGGAGATTATGGAGTGGGAGAGAGAGGAAAGACGTCTCTCTTCTAACAAAACACCGTACATCGTGCTTGTGGATCAACACATGGAACGAACATATTTTGACCCGCATGAAATAATAACGTACTCAATTCAATCGAAAGTAAGATGTCAGATCTTACAGTATAACCTGAATAACCCTTATTATTATATAACTATGGTAATAGATATGACATATGAAAAATGTATTCATATTTTCAGAAAAAAACGTCCAAAAAAAAGTAGCAGAAGTTTTCCTCCCTGGCACAATGTTGAGGATGGTCAGGACAAGTGGAAATAATCAGTCAGTAGCTGCTCTCCTGAGTGCCTCTGAATCAAGATGGCCAGTGTGTGTGTGCCGGGCCACCTGTTTGGCCCCAATCTCTTCTCTGCTCAGTCAGGCACAAGATGAACCAATTTACATCTCAGTGATCCTCCCACTCCTGCTCATCACTCTTCATAATACCCTCAACCCTCCTTGGAAAATCTGTGAAGCAAAAGGAGGTGGGCCCCAAACCTCCAAAAACCTCAGCAATACCCCCCCCCCCCCACCACCACATACACACACACACACACACACACACTATCCACCCCCCCAATACACACACATACACACGCACACGCACACACACACACACACACACACACTCATTCCCAAAACGGGACACGCTTCATTTACATTCTCTGATGACAGTGATGAGATGAAAGACAGCCCTCCCCCATCTTCACCATGAGACGATGGAGACAACAGGCGCACACACACACAGACACACACACACACACACACACACACACACACACACACACACACACACACACACAAACATGCTCTGCTCTGCTCTGCCACGTCTCTCCGTTGGAATCACAGTTTCACCAACAGCATCACCAGATGGCTGAAAAAGTGTACCACTGACTTAATGTGCTGTTTAGTTTTCATTATGTGGGGAGAGAGCGTGGAATGATCAATGCTATGGGCAATGAGCAGTCAATTTGTCTCTGATACTCGGGACTGGTAAGTCAGTCCATGTGGTAGATAGGCCGGTACGTATTGCAGTTCCTCAATTCATCTGGAGGCCTGTTTGCTGCCTTGAACAACATTCTTGTGGAATTCCAACCTGCTTTCAATGTAACGGTAATTGGACCCCTCAAACATGTTTGAATCCAAAAGTAATCGTCTCTATCTTATCCAACCAACACTGCCTGATTTTCCAAACCTATGGAGTTATTATCCCCTCATGCCACGCGGGATCCATAAACATAGATCTGAACAGAGAAAAACACTGTAAAACCCTCATGAATTCCGTATGGTACCACATGCACACAGGAATACCACCATATGGTATAGTATGCATACACACAGAAAACCCCACAAGCAAACATGCACACACCAAGAGCATACATTCCTCATTTCAAAAGGTCTAATGTTTGCCAAAATAAAACGACCCATTTATCTTTCCCTCAGCTTTCACAGCAGCTATATTTATACAGAGCCTTTCAACACCTGTTATGCGACCAGAAAATTCGAGAGTACTTGCATTTTATTACAGCTTTTTTAAGTGGCAGGGTTTGATGACTTGCCTTTCGGACATTAGGTTAGTGATCTACGCTTTGTGTCGTCACATTGTTAAACTATTTATTACCACATGTGCATCATGAAAAAACGATATCATAAAAGTAGCTCGCTTTACTACTTTGCTCTATCAACTGTGCACCGTATAATAAAAACATTTCTTTGTCATGTTTTCAGGTTTTAATATTCCCCATGTCATATACTACGTGGGTTATGTATGAACCATGGAGTCTGTTAGAAGACACTTGATGTTTGGGGACTTGAATAGCCCTTGACCCCTCTATTTCTAACCATGTGTATAGGGCTGTGGATGCTGATCGCTAACAAGGGGTTCGCTGCTGATTTGACGGGAGCAATCCCTCGGGACGTGGAGGTGCTGGTATTTCTCCTCATCACCGCTGAGGCTCACAGTGAATCTTTCCATTGATTGACTCCCATGCTTGGCCAAGCAGCCTAGTGGTAACCTCCCTCTGCACATACCAGGCCCACTGGGGAAACTGCTCTCAACCGAGTGGAGTTAGGGAGGCCTTTCAAAGGAGCTCCCACAGAGGCGTCCGCCATGCATTGTAAATCAGCTACGGCTCGCAATGGAGAGGGCCTTGATGATTTGTAAAGTGGGGGATCGGGGTGTCACAGAATGCAGAGGTTGATAATCATCCCCCCGTCTGCACATGGGTTTTACACAGATTCATTTGAGTGTAGACCGCTGACCGTCGATGTATTCATAGGCTCCCATTCGGTCCTCTACAACCGCACCACGCTGAATAATCTCTTTCTATTAAGGCCCGAAAATGAAAAGGCTGAAAATGGCGCAGCCTAATCAGGGATATTACAAAGCATTGAGCTATGAGGTACAATCCCCAGCCAATCCCTAGTATACGTGCTGCCATGCTGCTCATCTTGTCCATTAAATGAGCTTTTACCTTCGAGCATAGCAATTTTCAAAGGCAGGTTACTCTCATTAAATCTGTATATGGCTTTTATACCTGCACCAGGATTTACAGAACAATGGAGAAGCAAAATGAGATTTCAATTACTGAGTGAGGAAAGAGCACTTGCACATCAATAATTGCTTTTTGTCCACCAATTTAAGCCTAAATGGTATAGTCCAGCAGACACATTTTTTACATTATGAAAACTCAATTTGAAGAATAGTTATCACCAGCCATTCTTCTGTAATTGCTACTGTATTATAAATAATAAACTAGTCATTTGTGGTGAGATTTGCGTGCTCATGCTTTTGTATTATCAGGTGAAATGGGCAAGCTTTACTTTCTGAGGTGGTTCCCCCCATGGTATATAAAAAGGATTTGAATGTTTAGGCAGGATTGTCTATGTACCCATGTGCCCGTTGATTTGTCATCAGGAAGCTCTGGTATATTATTTATTTCTTCATGAAAACATATGGCATAAGCAGTTTAAATTGTGGGGGAATCATACTCCCCAGCCCTAAAGAACACCAGCACAGCACAGCACAGCACAGCACAGCACAGCACAGCACAGCACAGCACAGCACAGCACAGCACAGCACAGCACAGCACAGCACAGCACAGCACAGCACAGCACAGCACATTTGACTTTTGAAATTCCAAATTTCACAACTCATTCCTCAATGTCAATTTTTCCTGAATGTTGTTTAAACCCCCAAAACATAACCTTTCCAGCACCTGGCCTTCAGTCAAGCTCTAAATGTCAGCAACGGATCTGTCTGAGATGCCTGGCAATCAGACTGTCGTTTGATGTGGCAGACACCTCTCATCTTTATTTGGGCAGATTTGAGACGGAGATTCAGGGGCGCCTCTCTCAGCTTGTGCGGAGGGAGATGGTCCGTGGAGGGGGAAAGGCAGGGCCAGATGAGACCCCATCTGGAACGACCCGGAGCCTGCCAACTCTCACCCCAGTGGCTGGAGACGCTCCCCACTCATCAGTCGCCATCAAAGGGCGCCGGCCCACCAGCCC
This sequence comes from Aplochiton taeniatus, assembly GCA_017639675.1. Classification (NCBI taxonomy): domain Eukaryota; kingdom Metazoa; phylum Chordata; class Actinopteri; order Galaxiiformes; family Galaxiidae; genus Aplochiton; species Aplochiton taeniatus. The sequence goes on along the minus strand of CM030181.1, from coordinate 9,623,237 downwards.
TCCCGTGCACAGTGGGCCGCCTCATCTCCCAGTCCCCAGCCTCATTAGTAACAAAGAGGGGCAAAAGCTGCACAAACCTCAGCCATTCATCCAAGCACACACTGGACGCACACAATACATTCGAAGACATTAGCATGCATGCAAAGCTTGCAAGAGAATAGGAGACTGGACGCGATTTGTAGGAAAAATATACCCATTTGTCATGCAGGTGATGAAGAAACGGTTGTAGTGTAAGAGAGTTCTGCGTTTCCGTCAAAGTCATTGAGAATGCCACGCGTGTCCACTCCAATCCTCTCTGTTGCGTGCTGTAATCACTTTGAGGGAAGTTAAGTTGTGAGGTTAGACTGGCTCAAGCAGCTCTCACGGCGTGTGAAACGTACTTAGGTGCCCAGTCCTTGTTCTGAAATGACTTGGTGAATATAGATGAAGTCGAGCTGTCTGCCAGCCGGGGATAAAAATAATCGAAGGTAGACAAAAGATATTAATGCACATCATTATATAAAAAAAAACACCAGGTAAACTAAGCCGAAAAGAGAAATAACATGCAGACAATCATAAAACTGAAATGAAAATAAGTGGAATTTATAAACCAATCATAAAACTCGCTCTGGAATCCAGGCATCGATATTGTGCTGTGGGCAAAGTATGTAGTTTCAATGAGGTTCTCTCTCCAAACAACTGATCAATCACTGGATACAATGCAACTTCTTCAGTAATCCAATTCCCTTGGAGTGATACAAGGGATACTTCTACAGCCTCAAAGCAGCGCTATCCAGCGGCTGTATGGCTCCAGCATAGCTGGCCTCTGACCTTCTCCTCGTTCCTCTCTCCACAGCCCATTGTGCCACTGCCAAAGGAGACGGAGAGTGATCTGAATGCCCCGGTGACTCACTCCCACCCAGGACATCTGAGAGGCGGCACACAACTTCCTCCTTGTTCAGGGGCTGAAAAATAAGAGTTTCACTCCAGGCCAGAGAGGAGCTGTGACACCTGCCTGTGTGAGCTCACATCTCAGCTTTCCTCCTCTTCTGGAGCCAGCCATGCGTGGACCAAGCCGCACAACACAGATGGAGCGATCCGGACCCAGGTACAGTATCAACGTCTGTTCAGTATAAAGTACATGGTTTCACTCTGTAATGCCATCAGCTTTTGGCAAGCCACTGGGTCCAACATCTGCTCTGGTGCGCTTTCCAGCCTTATGCCTCGATTAAGCGTGAAGTGACTCTGCTGCTGTTGTGTCATGCCTGCCAGGTAATTGGGCTTCGTTTGGTGTCCTCAAAGCTCTTACCAGAAGAGTTTGCATTTTGTTCAGTGAAGAGGGCTAAAATGATGTGTCTAAATGGAGTCATTAGAGGCCATTAACTCCAAAGAATGATGCTTTGGTATTCCACTATCATCTTTGTGCTGGTAGTTTGTAGCGTTTGCTATTGCACCACAGACCCCTGCAGTTGGGGCCGCTCTGTCAGATCTGGGGTTTAAAACGATATTTTGTTTGAGAAATAATACCACCCGAGGCAGTACTAGGAACGAATGAAACAGGTTGTATGCCCAGAGGTACTCCGTTTTACCTTAAATACACAACATTTTACAGACGATTTGAAAGTATTCGCTGCGGTTGTGACCGCCACGTTGAAGCGGAACGTTTTCAAATGTGAATCCCCAGTTCCCCCCGATTTTGTGATACAACCATAAACACTGATTATCCTTTGACAGGCATATTCCCAGTTTGCGTAACCTCTGCACCATATTGAATGGGACTGTGGAGCGGTCGACACGATGGATAGACACAGGTACCATGTAAGACGCAGGCACGGGCCTCCTGGCAACGTGAGGGAGAGCCACATTACGCAGGGTGGAGTAATTGCACCGACCGTCTGGTTGTCACCTCATACAGCCTGACCCCCTGACCCTGTAATTTAGCACCCCTGGCTGTCCTCTTGGATCTATTTTCTGAAGCTCAATTTTAGAGAGAAAGAGGGATGCCCTCCCCCCCTGCCCCCATCCCCCCGCCCCCATCCCCCCGCAGCCCCCCCCCCCCCCCCACACCCACACCCTCCCCGATTCCTTCAAGAGGTTCTGGCTCAGTGAACGCCATTACTGTACAGAGCAGGATGTGTTCCTTCGAGGCAGACCCTAGCTCAGATTGGTGTCAGCCTCGGTTAGAGGGTCTTTGCCGTGGAGGGATACGGCTAATCTTGTTGTTCTATGTGCAGCGCTTTTTCTTCGCCACTATCACTCACCGATGAGACAGGAAAAAGCTGTTTGACGCCCAACGCTGACATCGTTGAACCTTTTATTGAAAGAGCCTTGAGAGTAGAAAGGTTTGCACTGTAGAAAAGAAAGAAAAATGAGTATGTACTACATACTGTGCAGCAGTAAATATGTCCTATTTCCATATTTTGTCTTACGCACATGGAAAAAATAGAGACTGCTCGATGTCATTTTTACCTTCAGTCCCCGTGAATCTGAAATGTTCACAGAGTTTGTCACACTTCTTTTCAGCAGCCCTTTATCAATCACCTTTATCAAAGGTGAATTAATTTCCAGATAAGAAGGTGAGGCTGTAATGAGATTTCCTGATCATGGTCTATGGGGCTACATCAGGTCTTTGTTACAAACTGGAGGTGCTGCAAAGGCATTATGGGTTGGCGTGTTGATAAGCCGAGGGGGTGGGGCTTGACTTCCTAGAATCCTCAAGCAGCCTGAAGGACGATGTTTGGGGAAATTTGTATTGATTCCCAGGGGAAGGGAAAAGAGGGTCCTGGTGATAAACTTGGCCTACTTAAGTTAGCAATCAATACAGATTTCAACCCTTTCCGAGGAAGTGAGCATCAATTACCTGTAACACGGTGGAAGAACTACATCGGATAATTACATCTCGCACAACAGGTCAGTGGGTGGACTGACTGTGTCTCCACCCTGACGTGGTGGCTAATGCAATTCAGCATGCTCAAAAGGCAGGCGAACGCCCCCATTTCAGCATACGGGCACCTCCAAGCCTAGCTGATTTTCTCTCAATCAGCTCTGCCATTGTTTCCCCATAACCTCAAGTGGCTCTGTTGATGAGTTCGTGGCTTCAGTTAAATAGGAAGGCAACCCCTTGGTATATACATCGGGGAGGCTGTGTACACAGGGCTGATTAAGGGGTATGAGACGCCTTGCCCCTGATTGATAACAATACATACGTGTCAACCCGATTCGGTCCAAAGGGCCTTGTTGAGAAAATAATGACCCATCCAATGCAGTGATAACTGCAGTGTTTACCTATGCTGCAAAAGCTATACTTTGGGCACAATTCTTGTGCACCATTAGCTTTGACATGGATGAGCTGAGGGCAGCACCAATCCTATGCGTTGTTCAACGTTGAACTCTCTGTTCTATAAATAAGCGGCCCTGATGGCCTTCCTCTCTTCCTGTCTGCTGTTTATTCAACACATCCAATTAGTTCGCTGACAGCTCAAACAAAGGATACGGCGGATTAACACGCATCTTCTTTCGTTAACAAGCAGACTTAATCTTTTGCTCCATGGTTCTGCCACTCTATTGATTCGCCGCTTCTTTCAGCTTTCTGCAATTATTTTTGGCTTGACACAGATTTCTTCCTTGCGGAGGTCCGTGGAGCTGTGTAATCAGGCCCTTACACACAGGTGGTCTAAATCATAGTCGCTAATTTACGGCTTTTTCTTTTGTAGCAGTATCGTCTCACTTGTTTGTTTTAAATGTTTCTAAAAGGTGAATCTCTTGTTATGTCTCTACCACCTTTTCCTTAGAATTGAACATGGTTACCGTGTCTGGATCAGCAGTAAACCCGCACTATTTACTGAAATGGCAAATATGACAGCAGGATAACCGATTATGCAGAAGTGGAGTATTAGCAATCTGTCGTTATGCTTTTGTGTTTGGCATTTCCATCATTAACTTTGAACTTGAACTATATGTTGGTACTGGATTGGGTCTCTTCAGAGCCATTAGCTAAGGTTACAATGTAATTGCGAGACAACAATGGGTCTGCAGGCTTTACAGGGAAACAATACTGGGATGGACAACATCCCATGAGATGAAGCCTACTTATCAGGCACCAGTTTGGCTTTCCTAGAACATTTTCAAGTGAGTTAATTTGGCTTTCTGACAAAGAAGCGGTCAGACACATCGAAAGACAAGAACATAATGAGCAATTCTCTGACCAGTTTATGAAACAGACAAATTGTAAGTGTTTCTGCAATGCACATGGTTTTCAATTGGAATCCAAGACCACATGAGAGCAATCCAAAACGCAAATGAAAGTGAGTATTTGCCATTGAAATTTCATTATGCTCAGTGTAACAACCCCATTGGAGCCATCTGTGAAGCAATCTATGTAATGCTGTTGCCACAGTAACCAGAGCCAAACCACTGCATACTGTAATTTCTGGGAGGACTCTGTCACTCATATTGTGACTTGGTGGTTTTTATATTCACAATAAGGTTGTAATTGGCCATTACTTTTGTTGAGTATTGTATATTGGGTGTAAGATACGTAATTATTAACACATGGTAACGGCTCCAAAATGGGCTTTTATCATCGTGGAACTGACCCAATCATCATGCTTTTGGACATGCATGTGGGTCTGCAGTGGCACCAATGAAATAGGAGGGGCTTGGTAAGAGATAAAGAGAAGAAGAGGGAGATAAAAACGACGGGTCCTGAAAAAGATAGGCTACAGGGACAGAAAAAGGAGAGAGAGACAGAGAGAGACAGAGAGAAAGAGAGAGAGAGAGAGAGAGACACACGCCATAAAATAACAGGTTTGCAGTTCTGTGAGCAACCCCCCCCCCCCCCTCCCCTACAGCTGCTTTCCACACTGCCTTTTTTTCCCTGTTTGAGTACCTACGAGTCCTCCAGTAAGAACTGGAGCCACAAAGAGCCCTCACTGCCCCCCGGCCTGTAGGGAGGTGACACAATCGATAGCCTCTCTGCCTCCTCTTGCAGGCTACTACTGTTGGTCACAGTGGATCGCAGTATCTCCTTCATATCGACCCGCCCAGTGCTGTAAAAAACTTTCTGCTGTGTAAGAAAACACATGGTAAAACACAGGATGAGGAAAAGGAATATATGCGGGTGGATGTTCTTGTTTGTGTACCATTTTGCAGTAACTAATATTAAGTTTATCTTACGACTAAAGCTGAGGGCAACCCTTGCGTAACTTGGTCACGTAGGTTAGGTCACATGGCATAGCGAGAGGGTTTTTCATCCTTTTTCAAAAAATTAGGAGACAAGGAAAAACTCCAGTCTTGCCATTTATTCCTTGGAGGAGAGCCCAGGTATAGGCACCATGTCTCGAATAAAATCAGAAGCAAGAGGGTGGAGGGCAGAATGCCTTTATGAAATGTGCGTTTGCTGTGAGAGGTTCTTCTCATATCGTGTTTCTTTCCCATGGTAAGCCAATGATCTCCTGTCCAGAAGAGACATGAAGAAAATACAAAATGCAAATCCTCTGCCTCCCAGCAATTCCACCGGGGAGAGTCCCGAGCTGTCAATCACCGAAAACTAGCAAGGGAGGAGAGAGGAACGGGGGACAGGGAGAAAGAGAGAGACAGACGGATAGAGACTGAATAAGAAAAATAGATGGGGGTTGGCAGGGTGTGTGTGTGTGTGTGTGTGTTTGGGGGGGAGTGGGGGGCGGTTGGGGTGGGGGTGGATATAGGGCGATGTAGGATGTTTGTATGTAGCAGCATTTATTTGTATGTGTGACCCTTGGACACAAGATTATTTTAGGCCACACCTTTGTGTTGCGTGCACTCCCTGAGCCAGGATAGAATGTTATTTGAATTGGTTCACCATGGGACATCGCTCTCCTTCGCTCAGGTGTTCTATGAATGTGATTTATTTTCAGCCAAGGAGATCCAGATGAAGATGAGGCCCACTGTGGCAGTCTCGAGAGATGCAGAGAGAAAGAGAAAAAGGTGGGTTGAAGGCAAAAATAAATAGCAAGGCAGACAGGTTTTATATTTGCTAGAGCGTACAGTAAAGTTAGCCTTGAATGAATGCCAACTGTGCGGGGAAAATGTATGCGCTCTATGGCAGCGAAATGATCTATTCTTCCATGTTTTGCAGTGCCAATAAGCTATCTGTAACCCTTGTTTGACTAAGAAATGTATGACATTTACCACAGTTCTCAAAATAAAATTGAAAATAATGATAGACACACAGGAGGGGATGAAAGTGTTGGGTGTGCGCATTTGTGAGAGTGTGTGTGTGTGAGTGAGTGTGTGTGTGCGCGCGTGTGTGTGTGTGTGCGTGTTCGTGTGCGTGTGCGCGTGGGTTGACGGTCCTCTCTGGGGTGTGGGATGATGGGTAGAACAGAATAGCAGGCTAGATGAGATTCTCAGAGGTCAGCACCTTTATCACCACATCCCCACAATCTCTCCGCGGCACAGACACATCCAGCTCACACTTCCTACCTACCCTGACCTCCGCTTTCCATGAGGAGCCAGGGGGGGACTGAGGGGGAAAATGAGAAAAAAACAAGTGGCACAATGCCGGGGTATGGGGAGGAAGGGCGTGCGCACGGTCTGAATGTGAATGAGCGTGAGAAATGGGGGACGTGTCGCTCGCTGAGTACAGATGGGTGCCTTCATTACCTTTTCATTGGTTCAGCTTCCTCATTAAAGTCCAATGTGTACATTGATCAGTCTCCTCCCCCGACAATGCATGCCTTTGTGTTTATGTCCATGAATCATGTTTTCATGGGCCTCAGCGTCTATACCATGGTGCATCATGTCCACGTGTCGCGTGGGCTAGCCCGCAAAGCACGGGGGCTCGTTCAGCGTTCTGATCGATGAGATCGTCAGCCCACAACCTGGTCTGTCACAGGTGTTGACGATGACAGGACACGGGTTCTGAGTGGCCGCTCGGCGTGGCCGCTGGCTTTGACAGGCTTCAGTGGGCAGGTTACAGGGCTCTAACGGTGCACTGGTCCTGCCTGCGGTGGGCTCACACCTGACCTTTACATACACACACAGCTCCATGACGCGAGTATTATAGATTGCTTGTCCGACAGCCCTTTTTAATTAGATTACACTCATAGCATGATAAATGGATTACTGCTAAATGCGAATGATTCATATTCTGAATGCAAATGAATGGGCATTGGCTACATCTAAATAAATCCCCAGCTTATGGGAATTCTGGCTCAGGTGAAAAGTCAACTAAGCAATAAGGCAATAAGAATTTGAATCTGGAGGGAAATAAATCTCTTGTTTGGCTTAAATGCGGCCCATTCTTTCATCGTTAATATGACATTCAGGTATATTAATATTCATTACATTCAATAGCTGGGGGTGCTCAGCTATAATAAATATGAGAAATTAATAAAATGAAGAGGTTTTTAATTAAATTAAAACAATCAAAACTTAAACCTACTCCTGCACCAAACGATGAACCCGGGAATGGCCTTTGTTCAGCCGACACCACTTTTGGTTTGTTTTCTCAGAGAGCCACCCAGCAGTTTCTTCACCTACCCCACTGAATATGTTTTCAATCATATGTCTTAATTTCACAAACACTTTGCATAATGTAACCTATGGGCATAGCAAAGTCAACATTCACTAATTTGGAGATATCTAGTTTGGTATAATATTATAATGACTCTATGATTATACCAAATCCATATTACACCCAGTACTCCACGGTAAACAAATTTAGTTGAAGAACTTAAATTTAGCACAGCAGTCTGTCCAGGAGTTTAAGACACTTAATCAAGGCTGAATGAAAGAGTGAAATGGAACCACCTCCAGCCTCTGCATATTTGGGTTGTGCAGTAGAGTGTTCTAAGGCAATTTGAGAAGGTGGCTAAAAACATGCAGTCTCCAATGGCTTGGTGCACAGTAATGAAGTGCTGGGTGGGCAGGCCCGTGACTTGCTGAGTTTAGATAAAGAGGCGGTGGAGCAGAGAGGATGTAATTAGCTGTATTTACTGCTGCAAGCACAAGGCCTTCAGCAGAGGAGAAAAAAAAAAGACTTCCTCGCAACTCAGTGCTAATTAAACTCTGCTCATGACAAACAGAAGACGCGGGCACACACACAGATCTAAGCACGGTAGTCATTAGACCCCTTACCACTGGTTCTGTGTCTCAGGGAGTCAGCCTATGTCAGCATCAAAGCAAAGTATGTACAAAGACGGCAAGCTACTTCTACAGGAAAAAGTCAATACCAGTTTTCTTGTTCCATGTTAGAATTCACTACAACCATTTGTATTTGCTCTTGAAGAAAACAAATACACCACTCAAACACTACCTCCACTGTTGTCACTACAACCTGGGATTTTGTTTTTTAATGATGTTAAGTTATATGCCGCCACAAATCACTTTGTGATGTGCCTCCCACGCCCTTTAACCAGACGCCGTTTTGGTGGACTGGAGATTTATGTTGCTTGGCCAGAAAACAAAGAGACAGAGGGGAGGCAGGAGTGTGGTCAGAGCCGGGATCAATGCAGGAGCGCTCCCTGAATATCCCGGCTGTGATTACGCTGCAGTTTGATGGGTGGCACACGGGGCTTTGCTCCCTCTCAAAGCACTGCCATGGTCTTTAATACAAAGGAGGAAGGCAATCTGGGCGGACGCTTTTATGTCCTTGATCTAACACGGAAGTTTTTGCGACACGGTCTGAGGGTGCAACAGGGTCTTAATCTGCCTGACAGATAATAGAGCATGGACGTTTTCTCACCAGCTGCAATAGAGCGACTAATTAATCTATCAAAGACAAATGAATGCAAGGCTGCCATGATGAATGCCTGTGTGGAAGCAGGTGGGCTGGCCTTTGAAGATAACCCTCCGTAGGCAGTGCAGGACGTGTATTTCTAGATGCAGGTTAACTAGAGCTCACAGGTCCGCGCCGCTGTAATGAGAAGACAAAGAAAGATGAAATACGAAAAGGAGACGTGCAGAGCTGGATTATCATATAGATAAGATACAAGATAGTGAATGTGTGATCAATAAGTGTGTGGGTGTGCATGTAAATGTGTTTGTGTATGCGCACACGTGCTTGTGTGTGTGCGTGTGTGTGTGTGTGTGTGTTTGTTTTAGAAAAAAAGACAAAGAAAACAGTGGCGAGAGAGTCCGGCACGGATTCAAAGGTCATGCACTAATAAGTTCAATAATAATTTCAATGTGCATGTAGTGTGACAATCTAGCGTATTTCGGTTTCCACAGACAGACACCTTCAACTCTTTGTGTCCCATCTTTTCAGTCTACATGGCAAATGCATTGGTTACATTTCATTCATTCGTTTCCAGAGACAGCTTTTGTGAGTGATTCGATTATCAGCCAGCACCTTTAGGCTAAATCTATAAAAAGAGGGTTTTTATATATGACTTCTGTGGCTATGTGAGGCTTGAATTTACGCCCCACTCCCGAAGCAACTGTGAAATTGCAAACGTAGGAAAGTCTTTTGCATTGTAAACTTAGCACAACGTTGTTATCGCACTCACTCGGGTGAATGTACAAATAATTATTTCATTGGGCCATTGCATCTCTCGACTCTGGCCCTAAAAACATGGGCATGGCCCAGGTTGGAGATGTGTAGCGCAGTGGGTCCATAATTCACTGAGAGATGTGTTCACGTGAGGAACCGATCGCTAATATGTCTGCGTCCTGATAATCCACACGCTGCCTTGCTTTCCTCCATGTTTGGATAGCACACGTATAATTTACATTTTTGTCAAGTATAAAGGTTATGAAGACCTTTTCAATTGGACATCCCTTTCACACGTGTTCCAATTAGTCTTGATGGAAGGCATATCCTGCCAAGTGAAAAGGTTTTGCAGCTTTATTGAAACTAATAACTTATTGATTTGAATGGGTTCCTTTTCCCATAGCAAAGAAATGACTGATAGTTATTTTGTTACATAAGAGAATGCAGTTTTTACTACAAGGGTTTTGTGTTGTTTCTGTGGTATTTTCACAGGCCTCTAGATGATCCTGTGAGAAATCAACAAAATATAATAATATTATGGGATGTAATCATTTTGTAACACAAAGGGAGCATTGAAAGCTATTTGGTAGGTTGCGAGGAACTTTTTACAGAAGCTCTTACAGAAATACAGCATCAAGACACAAACAGCTGAACTACATAGTTTATCACCAAATAGAGTTAGATGAAGATGCACGTTCCTCTCAAAATAAGGTATTTCTTACGAATTAAGCCTCTCATGCTGAGGTTGTTTATCCGCCAAATCCACCATGTTGATTAGTAGACAATGGGATGCAGCTCAATTTACTTCTAATTAGGATTTTAATGTGTGTTATTAAATACATCGCCATGTCCCAATTAGAAGGCACTGGGCCCATACATCATTTTAATTGATATCCACCTCGTGCCACATGGGCTCACAATAGTCTATCAGGATTCCCAAACTGATCTTTGCTTGCACAACGGTGAATGGCAAGTCATTTTAAGGGAGCCATGTGTGAGTGTGTGTGTTTATAGGTTTTGTGTGTGTTTATAAGTATATATATATATATATATATATATATATATATATATATATATATATATATTTAGAAAGAGAGCGAGAGCGAGAGAGAGCGAGAGAGAGAGAGAGCGAGAGAGAGAGAGAGCGTGCATTGGTGAAAAAGACACAGAGAGCCATTTCCCCTGTTAACTGAGCTGAGGACTGTCGGGACTGTGCCGTGGCTCCTCGTGATGGAGCATACATCTCCCATGGTGCCTCCATGCTTTCTGTTTATTGAATGGTAATGTGTTAGGGGACACAAACACAATCTTCTCTATTCAGCATGGCTGTGCCTTCACACTCATTGTGGCTGGATGCAGGTCATACAGATCACTCAGGATGTTTTATCAATGAAGCCAATATTAAGTATGCCATTGAAAAAAATACATTTGCAATGTAAAGCATTACATTGAGATATGGACACACAGATGGATGAGATGATTGAGATTGTTGTACGGATTTTCGATACAAAATCAATCCAGGTATATTGACCAATTGCAATTAAAATAAAACAACCGCCCTGCAGCACTGATGTGGGACTCATCAATGGCCATCAATATCTGTTGCGGTTGTCCCAACCACTAGTTCCTATTGGATTCAGGATGATAGATTTTTGATGAAGTGCTCCTTTAAACGTCTGTAACCTTCCAAGGCCAGGATGGAGGGAACCAGGGGAGGAGCATGACGAGAGAGGCCGAGAGAAGGGGGAAGGGAGTGGGGTGAGGGGTGTTCTAATGGAGGGTAACAAAGTGGGGAAGATTTAAAGAGTATAAACGAGAGTAAAGTGCTTTGAAAAGCCATCAGAAGCCCCGCACCTCTCCACTCCCGGCCAGATTGCGTTGTCTGGTCGTCAGCCCCGGAGAAGATAAAGCGCCCATCGATCAATACCCATTTCTTATCTTCACCCTTCATCTGCTCTTTATCAAAGGGCAAAAGTCCCTTTCCACACGTGATACTGCCACAGATAACCACCTGTCCGGGCCCTGGCGGGGTCCATCTTTTCCCCACTCTGCGGCACTCCGCCGCTGGCCAAAGCTCCTTGTATGAGCCAGGATTTGGGGCAAATGTCTTCTCCCAATATCCCCCTTTATGCAAAGTGGTTGATCTATTTCTGCCTGGGTTTGTGAACGTACTATCGTCCATATGCACACGTGTGTGTATTTGTCTGTGTCTGTGTCTGTATGTGTGTGTACACTGAAATGTGGAAATGGTGGTTAAAGATTCTAAATTGATTACACATGCAAAGGGCGTGAGAATTGAAATGCGCTCAAGCTTTCCCTGTCGTGTTATTTACATGCTAGATCAGAGGGATGATGTGTAAACATCTGCCTTTGATTTGAGGATTTAGTGAGGGGAGGGAGACTCACATCTCTGGAAGAGACAGTGAGAACAGAGAGAGGGGACGATTTTCTGTCCGCTCATTCTCTCTGTGTAATCTGTAGTCTGTTTTTTGACTGCCAAATACCTTAGTATTTAAAAGTTTGACCAAATTGGCTCATTAGCCTGCTTAAATGTTTCAAACCCCCAAAGAGCTGAGGGAAAGAGTCTCCATCAGGCCACGTGCGCGGATGGAAAACTCTCCCGTTGCCATGTTCATTAGGTATTATTTACTTAACAAGCTGTGCTTTTTTTTTCCAGCCGGCATAATTAAGCAGCCTTTCTTGACCTCAATCCTCTCCCCCCGTCCCAGCACCTACCCCACCCCAGTCCTGTTAGTATGCAGCTGGTTCCCTTCACCCAGCTTTTCCCTCTCAAGGGAAGGATGGCAATAGGGGGGAGATGAAGAGGGGGACTGGTGCGACCATCACAGCAGAGTTGACTTTGCATTGCAGCTAAACTCAGGGTTGGGTTTTTCCTACAACACCATTGTAATAAGATTTGTTACATGTTTATTTAACTTTATGGATGGTAGACCCTTTTTTTAAAATTATTTATGACATTCAAGAGAAATATTATAAGTTGAATTTATGTAACAAGGTAAATGGGGGTGCGAGGGTGGGGGGGACAGGGGGCACTGAAAGGCTTCGGTGGGATTAGGTTTAAGTCCTCTCTCCAGCACATGGATTACAGTCTGTCTGAATTGTCATTACAACCATAACTGCATAACCCATACAAGGTGGAAAGAAACTTCATCCCATGATGCTATTGTAAGCGTAGTGTAGATATAAGCTGTGGAATATTCGTTGTTCTCACGGTGTGAACCAAACAACCTGTAGTCAAGTGAGTTTGTCTGATTAAAACATCACATTCCAACACCTGTGGTAGAAGTCCCATGGAGTTCTGTTGTATTGACTATCAGTTAAACACTTATATTCCCCTGCTCCCCATCGGATGGATCAATAGTAAAACACAGTCTGGGGAGGGGCAGCTCCCAGAGGACTGCACAAGAGACTTCTGGACTGCTCTCTCTGTCTTTGTCTCTGTCTCTGTCTTTGTCTTAGTCTCTGTCTCTCCCTTTTCCTCTCTCTCTCTCTCTCTCTCTCTCTCTCTCTCTCTCTCTCTCTCTCTCTCTCTCTCTCTCTCTCTCTCTCTCTCTCTCTCTCTCTCTCTCTCTCTCTCTCTCTCTCTCTCAGGTGTTGCTTCATGTGTAGGCCTCCCACTATTCTCAATCCATTCCATCTACCCGTTAGTGCTGTGTTCCTCTTTTCTTCCATATTCCATCCTTTCTTTCTCTCTCTTTTAATCCACATCGGCACTCAAACCGGTACTCTCTCTTTCCGTCTCTGTCGCTCTTCCTCTCTCTATCGTTCTCTCTGGAAACATCTAAATTAATCAACATTCACATGTATATACACATGTCTGAGCTTCCTCTGAATGTCGGATGATTGCGGTCTCAACATTTTTCTTCATTTCTGTGAACTGTGCTTGGTATTATCAAAATGGATATCAAACTCAATTTGTTTCCATATCCTGCGGCAATATAGAAAATGTGTTTTTTCTGTCTGATAATAATATAAAAAAAACTAATTGGAACTGAGAATAAATGTGTAAACAGCGAAATCCCCCCGGTGAGATGCATTTGATATGTATTTTCAGCTATGACTCGTGGGAGGTAGATAAAGCCTGGCTTCGATGTATAGATCCTGGTTCAAATGGCACATTAATCCCTCTTGCTGTAGTGTCTGCTGCCTCTTTCCCCCCATGTGCCTCTACTGTGATGGCTTCTAAAATGGGAGCTGTGGGGGCCACCGGTGGCATATTACTTCTAAGCTGTGGCCCCTGAGCTAAACGGGGAAAATGCTCCGGCGCTAGATTGGTAATGCCCTTAGCCTGTCAAAAAAAAGCCCCTGCTTGCTGCTTGACGTTAATTTGTTTGGACACGGTTCATAATTTAATTCCATTGCGGAATTAACTTCCAATACAGGAACCTATTAGCTGGGGAGATCGGGATGGGCCCAGGTGAATGGTAAACCTTTCACACTCCCCCATATAAATAGATGAGGTCCTTGGATGGGGTTCATGGTGGAAACCTGCAATGAAAAGCCCATCTCCAGTTGCCCAGGCGTCTATCAGAATGGAAGGCAGTAAGATTTATTCCCCCCTGATGTGGCGTGCATTCTTTTCTGTTCCTGCTAATGACATGGAGAATCAAGTGCTATGCTTGTTTCTCTCTGTCTCTCTCACTCCTGCTAAGCCTGTGCTCCGACTTGTAAGTAGGTGATTAGGATATCTGTTGTGGCGGCGGTGTGTTGTGAGACGTCGGTTTGCCCGTCCTGCCGAGGCTGTGTGAATGGCTCAGGTTTGTAAGCAGAGCTTTGGCTCCATACTGCACATCTCCCGGGCTGATCCGCTGGAATAACACGTGTGCAATATCACCGCTGCCAAACGCGGCTTCCACGCAGAGATCTAAAGAAGTGGGACGGCGAACATAAAGGAGCAGCGCGCGATGCGATCAGCCTACCGGGTCAAGGCAACTTCATTACGCCGTGCGGTTCACAAAGGCGTAACGGGATAACGGCCGTTGGTAGCGTTGACTCGTTTGATGCGTCTTGTGGGCCGGGTTTAAAGGTCTAAAGACGTGTGCCGTGTCGATCGCAATGGCGGCCGAGTGGGATTCGCTGAGAGCCGGTCTGAAGTGGGACTCGAAGGCACCGCCGCCGCCGCAGTGGGACGAGCAATCAGGGCAGTGGGTGTGAGCGGAGGGAGGCTGAATGGTCTGGGATCGGCTCAGGGGCCCCTCGCCGTGTCTGGTAATCATGTTAGCCGGGGAGAGAGGGACACTTCGCCGCCGCAGCCTGACGGGAGAGAAAGAGCAACACCGCAGGCACCGCTCAGGATTAAGAGCATCTCTGTGTTCAGAGAGAGAGAGAGAGAAAGGGAGAAGAGACAGAGTGAAAGAAAGAGAGAGAGAGAAGGGTGGGGGGTAGAAGAAGGGATGGAGAGAGAGACAGATAGTGAGAGAGGTGCCAACAGAGAGAGAGAGAGAGAGAGAGAGAGAGAGAGAGAGAGACAGGCAGAAGAAGGAATGGAGAGAGAGACAGAGAGAGAGGTGGGTGCCGACAGAGTGAGACTGAGAGCACCAGGTGAATGGACACCTCTGACACCCATTTCATCTCTTTATCCCAATGGGCAGCTGGCCACTAATCATTGCAGGGGTGTCCTCTCAGTGGCGTTGGGGAGGCAGGGAAGGGCAGAGAGAAAGAGAAGTCAGCAAAGATGGGTCTGACAATGGAGATCATTTTACGGACTAGCAAACTGTAGGAATCTTTGGAAAAACTGAAAAATGATTTAGAGCACAATGTAATGACACTTTACTCTTCTTAACTTTGTAGCCACTCAGTAAAGCATGGGTGTCCCTAAAGAGTCATTGCTTTCCAGAAATGTGGAGGGGGACAGATGGGACATGGCCTCTCTGCTACATGAATGGCTTCTATTCTCAGTCCATCTGGGCCACTCTGGCCCTGTTCTTTCAAACTGTTTATCTCCCTAAATATCTCCTTCTATCTCTCTCTCCCTCTCGCCCCCTCTCTATGTCTCCATATCTCTATCTCTTTAACCCCCTAAATATTTCCTTCTATCCCCCTCTCCCTCTATCTCCCTATCTCTCCCTCACTTTATACCCCTCTTCCTCTCTCTCCTACATGCACAGACACAAACTCCAACGCACTTTCATCATTTCCACTGCGAGTCAGCCTTACAAATCTCGCATGCAACACAATATCTAAAACTGAGGTACGGTTTAACTCCCTGGGAGTCAAAGGAGCTCTGAAACCAGGCATGCCGGTGAGGTGGGGCTCATCGTAGAGGTGGGGATATCGGATAATGATGTACGTCTCCTTTGGTTTTGAGCAGAAGGATACAGCGGGTTACCATGCGTGGCAGGGAAACAATAGGCCAGTTCAGTTGGTTTCTGTTAAAAGTTTGCTCGCACTTTCTCCCACCAGCCAACTGTCACACCAACAGCAGAATGCCAGTATGAGATGCGTGTCTTTCTGTGAGTGTCTTTTAATTGAACCCACATATTAATCCTTTCGTTTTTGCCTCTGAGGATTGATTTTGGAGGTGTCTCTGATGGTGCAGAAAGGTAGTGCCTCATGCACACCTTCCTGGGCTGAAAAGCAAAGAAGCCACCTGAAAATGTGCACATGCATGTGTCAACAATGAATAATAAATGATGGGTGGATCCACTCCTGCATTCAAATATGACGTTTGACCTTATTGTGTGTCACTGCGCTCTTGGTATTATATGATTAGCAAGTTGCAGATGTAGGCGCTTGTCTCCCCGCATATCAAACATGAATTCCGCAACGGCTGACTCCTCAGTTTTCTCCTCCACACAGGCTCACCAAGAGAATGTCAATGGACTTGAACTGTGTGACGGCGTCTCGGATCAGGGTCTGGCACATTGCAGAGGCCGGCGCTAAAGTTGCAGTGGCAGAGGCTCGAGGCCCTCAATGCTCAGGTTTCACTGTAGCTTGAGACAGGAGCAAGAGGGATTCTGGTTGTTGTTATTTGTTACAGCACTCTGTAAACGTGCTCGATAAATAAACTTGATTTGATTTGATTTGATAACAGCGAGGTTTAGGATGTTGTAGCTCATATAGAATGCTGGTACCCTGAAGCATATATGTGGCTATTGTGATCAACACCCAATCCATCATTCAAGGCTGACTTCTATATATGAAGCATATCGAATCATTCAAATAATGTCAGACTCATCCTTCCTATTTTCACCCTTTAATATAGACGACTGAATGAAAATGTTCTATGAACACATCTTATCTTTTCAATGCGTTCATTATGACCACATGCAATGTGGCCAATGGACCTGAAATGATTTTGCCAAAATACAAAAGAAAAAGCTACAGCTCTGTAGTTGATTATCATTGTTGCCATGAAATAATATCTATTGTACCCTGCCTCACAAATCAATTTGGCCAATATGGAGTGCGACCCTCTCCTAACGACCAAAATTCCTACAAGTCTGTGTTAACATGCATTGTGTGTGTTAGCGAGTACATTGGGAGAGTTAGGACCAATTGCCGTTCTCATTCCCAGTGGACATGACCCCACTCCTACACTGGTCAGCCCAGACACGCCTGTTCAAATTCAACCAGGAGGAAGGAGAGCGGCCCAAGCTATGGGTGTCTGCTAAATCCATTTAAAAAAAAAAAAAGCCAGCCTCAGCCATGATTGACAGGGGAGAGGTCCTATTTCCACCGTACCCTTATAGAAATACATGAGATTGTTAAAATAGAGAAAGTACAAAATGGCTTTGTGTTGAATATACAAACAGAGGGTGAAAGGAATGGGAAGAATAATGCATGAAATGATGGACTGATCCAAGTCGATGATGGAATACATAAATGCATCAATAGAGAAATTCAATTTTAAGGCCTAATATAATCTTTTGTCCTTGTAAGACTTCATTTTTCAGCATAGGACAAATTTAAATTATCTTTGTGAAAACAGACCACGGTAGGTACATGATTTTTAATGGATTAACATATAATTATGACTCATACCCTAAAAGGCTCTGATTGTAATTGGGACTTATCTGTGGGGGACAAAAAAAACCCAGATTATAAGTAAAAATGACCAATGCTACGATGGACCAAGAAGAAGGACTACAACAGCTGGAGCTAAAGAACTACACAGTTTCTGCAAGTCTTAATTGAAATTGACTGGCTGGTGTGTTTGCACTGTAATGTGTTTGTATTTCAAATCCTGGACTCCTGTGGATTTAAATCTTCCAAAAGTAATGCGTTTCTGGTATATAAATGACTCATAAATGTTAAATGTTTTCATACAAGTAAAACGATGGCAAATAGGAAAGCTACAAAACGTGTGCACTTAAAACATGCTTAAATAAGCGCACACACGCACACACACACACACACACACACACACACACACACACACACACACACACACACACGCACACACACACACACACACACAAATACATCTACACACACAGGCACCGGCACACACACACACACACACACACACACACACACACACACACACACACACACACACACACACACACACACACACACACACACACACACACACACACACACACACACACTCGCACACACACACACATGCACAGGCGCAGTAAGGTGGGGAGAAGTTAGGACGATTCTAAGGGCCTGTGATTGACTGTGGCCCTGAAAAATTATAAGAATATTATGTAAACCCCCACCCAGTATGTCACCCAAAATTTCACAAAGAATGGCGGGTGTAGTCCATGAGTGGTGGGAATAAATCAGTTTGCTAAGTCCATACAGAAACAGGCTACCTTTGCTGCCCTAACATAGTTACTACATTTTCAAAGAAAATTGTGAATGCTTCGCTCCTCTTTTAGCCGACATTCATCAATGCAGGCAAACTTTTAGCAAGCTATTCATACTAAATCAGTTTTCCCTGCCCCTGCCTGGTGCCAGGCCCAACAGCTTCAGGCTCAGCAGCCCTATCTCCCCATACCCATACCTCTACCCCTACCAATGAACCAGCCCTACTCCCAAATGACGAAGGAGGCGAGCGGCATTCTGTTTAATGTCTGTTGTCATAATTGAAGGGGGTCCTGCGATGTGAAATCCTTTTCAATTTTCACAACTTACCGTCAGTAAATATCGTACAGTAAGTATTGGACTACAAGACAGTTGCAAGTTTGCAAAGGTAGTTATTTAAAGCTTTGAATGGGTTGATCGGGTTCTGGAGGGGTGGGTACAGCAATTGCGCAGTTGGCGTTGCCTGGGGTGGTGGTGCCCAATGTGATATCTTTTCATGGGGCCCAAATGCGCACGCACGCACGCACGCGCACACACACACACACACACACACACACACACACACACACACACACACACACACACACACACACACACACACACACACACACACACACACCTCAGTGTTCTGAGGCAATGATTCATCAGGAGCTGGCATTTCCGTACAATGCTTTCAGGCAGTTCTAAACAGTACAGAATGGCTACTGGTTGGTTGCCTGGTGATTGGTCTGAAGTAATAGAACAAAGTGTGTTTTCATTTTGATTTCAGTCAAAGTCAGAACTGCTTGCACATAGAAACAAAAACGTTTACAACAAAATAACAAACTAATGTTGTGAAATGTAATGGATTGAGTTACAAAAATTTCAGGCATCGGCCTACCTTGGTTGGTAGATGTTGCGCAGCTTTAGGACCCAGCGGGCTTGGGTACATGCTGCAGAAGAGAGGCATGGACAGATTTGTATTCGCTGCTGTTCCTTGTCTGCACTAGGCTACCTACTGCACTACAGATAGTCTTTCGGACCTGGATTCTCATCTTCTGAAGGATAAGGCTTCTCCAAGGACTCTAATAGCCTAGGTTATCCGTTATTTTCACCCTTAAAGAGTGAGTGATCATCTCCACTGAAGTCCATTTTTACTTTTATTTCGTTGTAGACATACTTTGTGTACGCGTTTAGCAAGGTGTGCCGCACAGACAGGAAAGTTTCAAAGAATTAGGAGCATGGACCTCTTTCGAATTTGAGTAACGCTTAAAGACACCAGTTACAGAATCATTTGTAAAGGTAAGTTATGCCTTATTTTAATGCAGTTTGTGTGTGCGGAGTAGTTTAGAAGCCTACTCTTAGCACTGGAGTGAAACGGAATGATTAGCATTGCTCTTTTTGTCCGCATGTTAGCCTATGTGTAGTGCTCAGTGTTAAAATGATTTGTAAATGCAATTTAATCTACTTTGAGTCTCTATATTTTTAATAGCATTAAGCATTTCCCATTGTAGTCACCCCGAGGAAAGTTTGCATGAGCCTGACTTAAACTCTTTGTGTGGCTAATAAGGGAGATTCATTGCTGCTCTAAAAACAGGGTCCCTCAACGTGAATGAAGTCACCATGCCCACGTATAGGCTGTTTTGCGTAAAGGCGCACTGCTTCCTTCACCGATAGCCCGGCATACCGGTTTAAAATAGGTTCCGTTCTATTATCAAGCCAGACTTTATTTTCTACCTCAAAAATAGGGATACCTTTTTATTATTATTATAATGCCTATTAATTCCTCTGAAATGTCTTGTATCTAACTCTTACCGCGCATGGTTCTCACAGAGAAATGGATACGCACCTGAAATGCCATTCAGTTCACCCGTACTGCATCTCCGTTTAGACTGAGAAAAACAGGCTTTGCATAGTCAGACAAGTTCGCTCAACAAGCTGCACTGGTCTCAACGAGTGCTGTCCTCGGTGTGGTGCTGAAAGTTTTCGTCCATGGACATCACCATCGATGTGAACAAGTGTTGTGTCATAGAAAATGCAGTATTAGATAGGCTAATAATGTATTTTTAATCTAACTGGACAACTGGGATTGTAGGCTAGCTGTTAATTACATCCAGTATTCATGCTTATCCTAGGGTATTGAAGGGGGGAGAGATGGAGGCTATGAGACAATCAATACAATAAGCTTAATTTGGACAATTTTCCAATTTGTCAATCCTCTTTGTTTCCAAAAAGTCCTGGAGATAAATTGGATATCCTAAGCAGGTGGAAGATAGTCTTCATAATGTTGTAAAACCGACACACATTTTTAGCTCAGGCCCAGCAGCCTGGCGCATATTTTAACTTTCAAACTCAAAACATCAATACATCCCATAATATTTAATGTTAAGCAGTTGTGATGAAAGAAAGTGAAGGCCTACTCTAAGACATAGCTAACTCTAACCCTAACCCTAACCAGAATCCTCACAATAGTCTGAAAAAGGTTGTTTAAATGGACAAATACATTGGACATTTAATAAATAAAAGCAAACAACATCCAGCCTTGTTCAGTATATGAGTCAGTATTTACAGTAGCATTCAAAATGAAACCAAACTAAATGTGGGATGTATCTGATTGGGCTTGGTATAAAACATTGTTTATTTTTGGTTTATTGTGTTAGTGATATATTCGTGCAAATGTCTTTTTTTTGTAGAAAATCTCTGTAGTTGCTACTAGAGGGCATCAATATTGTTCACAAAAAGAAAAGTGTTTATTTTAAACGTCAGTCTTTGTTTCAAGAATCTTTTTCATGAAGATATACACTAGCAGCTGCCAATTCCTCAGTAAAGTATATCTACTTCTCGTCCCTTGAGGCACGTTGCCTTCGAACTGGCTTCCACTGACATTTGATACTGGCTCTGGCACGCACTCTGTGGCACACATCATTGTCGGAGGCTTGTTGACAGAGCCATCGATAAATACTGTCTCTCTGCCAGGGGCTCTGATAAAACTGCCACATGCCAGCCTCAAGAGTCTCCTGTCCTGGATACCTGGCTCTGTGTCAAACTTTGAGTAGCTGCTTCTGTAAGTCTGCTAAGGTGTGACCATCACTAATCCTACAGCCTGTACCTATTCCCCTGTGATTTGGATTAGAACATGGCTGCAGGGATTTCTGGGGACACAGGTGGGATGGAGCAGTCCGCTGTGAAATCCTGCCTTTTCTTGCCCATGCTCTGCTCCGTCATGCAATCAGGCCTGTGACAGGTCGTCGAGGAGCCGTGTCCGTCACTTCATAGGGTTGGCTGCTTTTGGTTGCACTTCTCAAATGGATTTGAACTTTTTTTTTGATCCCCAGAAATGTTAATAATAACTCTAACCTCTTTTGCGTCTGCATTTTTCTATGCTCAGGCTGGTCTTACTCACCATATTGGACACTGAGCTTTTGTATTAATTTTAGAATAAATCTGATTTTGTTTGGTTTTGCTCGAGATCGACTATTGATTGCTTTAGAACAGGCTATTGGGGGGATTCATAAGGGAGGGTATTTCTAATGTGCACTCAAGAGGCTTTTCATGTTGTTCCCAATGAATTTCAACAGTATTGGAAATAAATGAATTTAATCCTGCATCATTCAGACAAGAAAATAAATAGATATTGGATTTAACTTATTTGTTTTTATTTGTTTGTCTGACTAATCTGGTGGATGAAATATCCATCCTGTTACATGAGCCTCTCTTTGGAATTCAATAACATTTGACTCTGCATTATTTATTGTGAAATAATGTGATTAGCTCTCATTGCAAGAGCCTATAGGTTTTTGTAATGATTTTATGCAAGATTTTTAAACCGCAAGCGTAACCCAATTTCATTACATTATGGATTGGTTTGAATCTCCTGTCTTTCCCTCATATTGGCTTGCTACCGCTCCGTGTGTTAGTGAAGCGGACCTACTGTCCCATGTGTTCCCTCGTCTGTCAACATATCTGCCCATTTTCATTGCACTTCACTCAGGCGGACTCTGTAACTTCGTTTCTGATTTGGCTGTATCGGAACGCAATGGAGCCGAAAAGGTCTAATGAGAACATACACAGCGGGAATCGGAGTGAGAAACGAGGGACACCGAGAAGGAGAGAGATAGAGGAAAGGGAGATTGAATCTCACATTATTCTCTGCCCATCGCTTGTGTTTGTGGAACATGGCGGGTGGGTTTGCCCACTGTGAACCCCTGGCCATATCTCTCATTGCCTGGGTAAATCTCTCTAATCCAGAGAGGCGGAAGAGATATGCCTCCATGGCAAATTTGGGGCTTATCGGCAGACTTGAAATTTCATGTGTGTCCAAGCCATAGGAGAACATTTGCAGATTTATCTGCCAGGATTAGTGGGTTTTGGGGGAAAAAATTCAGGAAGCTGAAAATGAATAAGATATTGTGTCCAGTGGGCAAACCAACAACGATGACTACAATGTTGATAAGGATTCTGTTGAAGACATTCAGGATTTGCCTGAAGCGATCCACTGCAAATTCACTACAAGTTCAGACATGTTCCCTGTTAACACACATTCTCAATTTGTACATGAAATCCCTGGTCATATTTGAATGGACTGAATGGTGTCCTGCTCTTGTGAGCTTACACCATAAAGCAGCTTTACAACCTAACCTTTATTTGAACACATCCAAATGGAAATAATGATTTGCTGGCGGAGAACAATAAGAGCAATCGTTTCTCCCCTCCGTCTCCCGAACCCCCCCCCCCCCCCCCCCACAATCGCTTCGTCCAGCCTCCAGATGTTTGAATGCCCCGAGGCGGTTGACGATTGATTTCTCTTTTATTGTTGTTTCCCTGTCGCGGCCGGGCGGTGTCAAAAAAATGTGATCACGGTCCCTGTGAGCGGGTTTGATTAAGAAGCTCCAGACGTCCCCTGTCTTTCCGGGCTCATTGTCATGGAGACCCGAGGCGATGGACCCAACATCGGGGAGAGCCTGTTCCCCTTTCACCCCTGACCTCTCCTGCGGAGGGGGGGTCGAGCGCCGCGGGCCTCGTCGCTCCGTCATGACATGGCCGTCATCGCGCCCGGCGGATGGCGTGTCCGTCTCCATGTCACCCTCGGTGGCAAGTCAATTAGTCCCATCCACAGGGATGTGCTTGACTCTGGTAGCTGGCTGCATTGTGCCACTCATCCGCAGGTGCCAGGATTGCTTTGAAGAATCCCGCTGTCTGGCTTTGGTAATGACTTGCTCCATGGTTAAGTAATGGGAAACGGATTAGAGGTGTAGCTCAATTACGATGTTGCTCTAATTTGCATTAACTATGGATAGATGTCGGGTGCATATTAATTGAGGTCCACTGCGCTAATCAGGTGTACTGTATCGGAGACTTTCAGGTGTGACAAGGACTTTAGATGTGGCATAGCGGGCTTTCACTGTAAGAGGTGCGGATTGTGGTGTGCCACGGTGCCAGAGGAGTAGTAGGGACGACGCTGGAGGAGAGAGTTAAGGTTGAGGAGATGAATGAGATTATCATGGAGGAAGACATCCCCGGCCGCATCTCAAGGAGTGACGCAGTACCCTGTAAATCAGAGACTCTACACAACCTGCGCCGCTCCATGGAGATGAATGCACCTCAACACTTGCAGTTTGTGCACAACAATAGTAACTGCATGTTTGTGTGTGTATGTTTGTGTGTGTGTGTGTGTGTGTGGAGGGAGGGGTGGGTGCACTAACTTGCACATGTGTGTTTTAGAGAGATTTGATGAGCAACAAAGAGAGAATGGATGGTATGTGTGGACAAGTATCAGGGTGAGGGAAGGAAAAAGAAACAAAGAGAGCAATGGAGAGCTAGATGGAGGCTGTGTGTGTGTGTGTGTGTGTGTGTGTGTGTGTGTACGTGTGTGTACATGTGTTTGCGCGTGTGTGTGTGTGTGTGTGTGTGTGTGTGTGTTAACAGTATTTTGCATGGGTGGAGCAGGCAGATATCTCTGTGCAGCTCCCTCTGTGGCTTTGTTTGGTTCATTGTCAGGCATAGTTGCACTCTGTTTCTCTGCTAGATCTGGTTTGGTCAGCATTTTATATGTATCAGTGTAGATATCCATATGGTATATGGTTTCTCATGGGCTTTTGATTTGGTAAAAACGAAAAATGAAAAAAGCTTTTTTCTTTCTTTCATCAAGCTATTTACACAGCTTTTCAATAAAAAATATATACAGACATTATACATATATTGAATCATTTTTAAACTATTTACAAAAATATGAAATGCTCCTGTCCCCCTACAGCTGTGTATTCCTTAGTCCGCACAGCAGTCCTCCACTCTGTGCTCGCCCCCTGCATCAGCACCTGAGCTCTAAACCTATCCAGCATATGGAGAAATATCAGTGGTCTATAATTTGGTGTTCCTACAAGCAGTTAGGTTCTGAATAATTGAACAGGTTTTAATGTCATAAAACAGCTTGGGTCCCCACGGGGGGAGCGTTGCTGTAATTGGGGTGTTTTTCATCCCTTGCGCTTTTTAAACAAAACGAAAAAGATGGCTCTACGGAGGGTCTTTCTCCGGTCGGGTGCAGGCGTGAGCCCAGGGTCTGAGGCTGCAGTGCTGAGACGACCATATCCCTCCCCGTCCCTCCTCCCTCAGCCATTTCTCTGCCCTTCCTCCTCCTTTGCCTCCTCCTCTTCGCCTCCTTCTTTTTAGAGCGGGTTGTGAGCGCCAGCTCACTCCTCCACTTTTGCAGTTATTGCCCCTTGGAGAGGGAGGCTCTGACAGGATAACACGGGAAAGGAGATGGAAGGAGACGTCGTCTCCATCTTCATCCCTGACGTGCGCTCCCGTACACCTGTAACGTCTGATAACGCAGACTGTGCAGCGTGAGAACGTCGCCACGACTGGATAACTAATCCATCAAGAACGATCAAAGGATGACACCTCCCAAGGTCACTCACACGGGGCCCACATTAGCTGAGGTTTACCATGTGGGCCCTTGATTATTTGCCTGGGCTGGAGGGTAAATGTTTGTCTCGCTCAATATCCTCCTAACACAGAGGAGAGGATATGCATGCTCAGCAGTGGCCGCTTGTTTGATGTCAATACCCTGCACCGAGCCAGCCTGGGACGAGCACACATTGTCGGGTAGAACGACAGTTTGTCCATCCCTGTCAAGCGCCAACACTGTTGACCATCCCCGACAGCCTGTGCATGCACTGCATGAGTGTTTGTGTGTTTTGTTTTTGTATGTGTGTCTGTCTGTCTGTCTGTCTGTCTGTCTGTCTGTCTGTCTGTCTGTCTGTCTGTCTGTCTGTCTGTCTGTCTGTCTGTCTCTGTCTGTCTGTCTGTCTGTCTGTCTGTCTGTCTGTCTGTCTGTCTGTCTGTCTGTCTGTCTGTCTGCTGGTCCCTTTGGCTGTGTGTCTGTCTGGCTCGGCCTGTGAAGTGTTCTGGGGGGTCGTGGGCTCAGCTGTAGCCCGCGGCGGTGATCAGGTCGGCAGTGAAGGGCTCAGTCTGAGGTCCAGGGGCCAGGCCTCCAGCAGAGACCAAAGCAGGGCCAGGCGGCGACTGAGGCTCCTCCGGCCCTTTGAGGCGGCCGAAAAACAAAACATAAAAGCGGCAGGCAGCACATAAAGGAAGACGGACTGGAAGAGGCGCGCATTAGGGTGTGTAATCGCCGTGGCATAATGTCCGTTCTCCCAGCCCCTCTCCAAATCAATGGCCATTACGTGTCCTCTCCGGCTCTAGAGTGTGTGAGGAGCCGGGGCCTGCCTGTGTACGTACGCGTGCTCCGCGCAACGGATGCTTTGCTTAACGATCGGCCGCTGTGGCCCCTCGGCCGTCGTTTGTCCCCTTTAATTACCTGGAGCCAGAGATTGTTATTCATGGTAAGGGACAGGGGAATAGCTCCTCCTAGGCTGCCTCCCTCAGCACCCCCCACCCCCACCCCCCACCCCCATTTCCCCCCACCCCCACCCAGCGCCACAGGATTGATGTGGGTGGATGTGCAGAAAACAGATGCTACCTCATGATTTCTGCACGTTTGTGCTAATGATAAGATCTACCGGGCGATCTCTCATGCTCCTTAAAGGCAGCCCGGCTGATTTAAAGTCGTCTTTTTTTTTTACTGACTGAGCGCTGGTTTTTATTTTCTTGCCCGCTCATCACTATGGGCCATAGCTCCCTCCTACAGCGTGGCTGTATGTATTTAAACAGCGCCATGCTGCCATCGCTGTGTGTTGCTGATGGTGGGTGGCTGTGGGCTGGCAGTCCTTTTCTCTCGCTGTGTTTTTGAGGAGACAGTGTTAAGACATCTTGATCATCATGGAAGGACTCCTACGTCCGGACCTCTGAAGCATCCATCTACCTTTACGCCACTTAGACAGTGATAATCAATAGTGATACGGGTGTGTTTTCACCTCTCCTGTTTATGCGTGCGTGTGTGTGATTGTGTGTGTGTGTGTGTGTGTGTGTGTGTGTGTTCATGTGTGTGACGGGGCCCGTCCCGGAGGCTGGCTCTAATTCCCAGCGGTGTCCATCAGGCCCCTGTCCCTTGGAGCTCTGACAGAAGGAGCTATTATTTTCTCATCGCCCTGGTGGCCCTGGTCCCCGGGGAGAGGCCTGGCCGCGGGGACTGACAGCTCCGTGAGCACAGCCAACCGCGGCCCGGCAGGGGGGCGGAGCGAGGTCTCGCGGCCGGGACGCCCTGTTTCTTCCCGCCCCCCCCCCCCCCCCCCCCCCCCCCACAACCTTTCTGTCTGCTCATCCCCGTGACCTAGTCCACCTGCCGCCGCCTCGCCGCATCACCTTCACCCGACCGACTCACGGCGGTCCGGCTCAGAGTGAGGTCATCACTAACCTTGATGCACCCTTGCCACGGGCCGAATAGGAAGCCACGGGACATAACCCATCTTTTTACCACGGCCATCAATTCTGCTCAGTGCAACCACTCCGTCCCTGTGTGCCTCTGCTTTTCCTGTGATATTCTCAATATTTCTGGATGCGCTCTATTAGTTCCTTTAATGCAATACCATAACAACAGCGGCGAGTGGTCGGAGGCTGGCCTCCCCCCGTCTGCCTGCGTCTGTCGGTAGGTGTGACTCCACTGTAACCAAGACGGATGAGTGTGCTCAGGGTTTGTTTGCTGCAGGGCTGGGAGAGAAGCTCTGCTACAAAGGCTGCCCTGTGGATCTCTCTCTCTCTCTCTCTCTCTCTCTCTCTCTCTCTCTCTCTCTCTCTCTCTCTCTCTCTCTCTCTCTCCCTCCCCCCTCTCCACGGGGCTCTGCCGGGCCGTGCTGCGCTTATTGTAATGCCCTAATGTGGATTCAGGATCACCAGGCAGGGGCATCTATCTACATCAATACCAGGAGACAGGAATGCCCTCTGTGTCTGTATCTGTTATGTTAGCCTATCTTTAACTCTCTCTCTCTCTCTCTCTCTCTCTCTCTCTCTCTCTCTCTCTCTCTCTCTCTCTCTCTCTCTCTCTCTCTCTCTCTCTCTCTCTCTCTCTCTCTCTCTCTCTCTCTCTCTCTCTCTCGTACACTTTCTTTCTCTTGGAAGTGCATATTCAGGTGTGTATGTAATTGAGGCAATTTCGTGTCGAAAAAGAAAAAGATATTATTTTGCAATGGAAGGAGGGAGAAATAGCCTCTAGCCACATTGCATATAGTGCATGCAGTTTGTGACAGAGCCACACACATGCACACGGACAGTACAGTAATGATGGGTACTCTTCATTCCCTCTCCAAGGGTCTTTTGGGTCTCTCTGACCTAAATGGAAATACGGGACAAAGTAATCAGCTGCTCGCAGTCAGAACCCCGCTCATATATTACTCCTGTCAAACTTACGACGCGTATAAAAGGTATCCCTAATAAATGTTGAGCGGACCCTCTTCACCCCGTAGGACAACTCCCTTTAGGGTTTTCTCCTCTTTTTAGACTCCAATAAAGTATTCTGTTTAGTGCTACAGCATTTATTCTGCTTGAACAGCTCCATCAGGAATAGTCTTCTGGTTGCCCCCCGTGCATCTCGAAGACACCCAGAATCTGTGAAGGCATTTATTTCTCAATCAATGCACCATCTCACAATGTGCAGCCAGATCGTTCACATTAGATATTTTCACATAGTTTGGATTTAGACAGAGTACAATACATTCCACTATAATTTCCTTGGTTCTTTAAAAAATAGTTGTATCAACTTGTTTTTCAGAGGCAGTATGCAGCCTGCAGCTTGGACCTCATATTAAACTCTCCGCTGAAAGAGGGAAAGCCCATTTTTATTACTTTGCTGATGCTGTTTACCTGGAAGAGTGTGACAGAAAGCCTCACACCAAAACACTCTCTGGTATCAGTGCACCCCTTTTACCTATGTGCGGTGCAGTGATGGACATTCATTATCGCCTTGCCCGACCTGCGCTCTTAAACAGGACGATGAACTCCCACAAAAGCTTTTAACGGATGACTCAAACAAATGTAATAATACAGTAGGTGACCATTGAAACCCTATGATTAGCGTTGACCTTTGTGTGTTATTGTGGGTTTGGCCTAGCGAGTGGGCTTGGAGGACGCTAAAGAATATTGAGGTCCACAAAATCTGGATGGTTATTTGTTCCAACGTTTCTTATGAAACAGATTAAAGGGCCAGTACACTGTGACTGCCTTGCATGGTTTCCATTGATAGATGAAGGTTTGAACATTCAATAACCATCCATTTAGTTACGTGCAGCCTGGTAATATTACTTGAAGGAACAAAACAAAGGTGTAGCTAAAGATTTCTCTTTGTTCAAGCCAAAGTCATTACCAAGACTGTGCAGTAATTCATTGAATTACTATACTTCCTTACAGCCCTTGGACAAGGCACAAGGTGCGGTGCCTCACAAAGAGGCCTTACACTAGAATTGGACTCCATTAGCATCTATTTCCATGGCAAGCAGCCCCGCTTCTCCACGAGAATCTATTATGGACTGCTGGAAGCCACAAAGGAGAGGGAAAGTGGTGAGGGACCTCGAGCGCCATGACCCCGGACCCCGTGTCCTCCCCCACCCCCTGTTAATCCCCTCCACCCCATAGCCCCATCCACACTCCCAGCCATGTGACCCCCCTCTCCCCACTCCCCTTCCGAAGCCTCTCTCCCTGGGTCACGAAGGGTAAGGGAAAGGCTCGCGAGTCCAGATGTCACGGGCTGGGGTCACGCTTTCTGATGCGTCCAGACTGGAGCCAGACGAGGAGGTCAGGTCATTGGGAATCCCATCATGCGGACCTATCAGGCAGCTCGCGACAGCCATCCAGCCTCTCAGAGAGCAAGGGCAACTTTTCTCATCACAGGGGTTTGGAGGGGGGATATGATTCCCTCCTTTTCTCACCTGCACCCCTCGGCTCCTCTCATCTTATAAACTATTGTAATGAGAGTGTGTGCGTGTGTGGTCTGGAAATGAAAAAGGAAAGAAGCAGGGAAATGGGGATTGTTTCCGAGCGGTCACAGGGCAGGCTGCACTCTCTGATTCACATCCATATCTTCACAACAAATGAAGCAGTGGTGCATTTCTTTGAGTTATCCGAGACCTGTATTAATCACTGGACTGACCACATGTCCCGGCTACTGTAATGAGACCCTTTATGCTAATGTAACTTTGCAATGGAGCATGAGTGGAAACTTAATTTTGTCAAGTCCTTCTCACCGCAACACAATTAATATTCAGCTCAGCTTTCTCAATGTTTGCCTGCCGCAGTCAAGATAAACACAGGGGCATAAATCTGAAAATGTCCTTTTGTAAGGGTTTCTAAAAACAAATTTAGAAAATGGAGGAATATGGATGGCGAGAACTGTGATTGCCAATTCTTCTTGGCTGGAACTATTGTATCATTATACACAACAGAATAGAGAAGAAGGGATTCGAAGAAAACACTTCTGGAAAGAGAACAAGTGGTTTCTAGTTGTCTAAAGGGCACTTATGTACACAAATACACGTCACACACACACACACACACACACACACACACACACACACACACACACACACACACACACACATGCTAAACATACATGCACACAGCAAGTAAGCAAAATTTTAGCACTTTTGACCCTGCGATTTAATTGGTTGAGCCAAATGAGGATGTGTGGACCATTAGTCCTGTCTGTCTGTCAGTGCCTGTGAATACTGGGCTTCTTTAATTACCTCTATCCTAGGAGCTTTATAATCTCTGGATTGTGGGGTATCATAATGTATTAACTTTAATTAAGCGGGTGTACCGCGCTCTAATTAGATGAACGGCGCTTATTTGTAATCTGGATAATATGAATACATTTTACACACGCTCAAATCAGTCAGTCTGGGTAATTGCGGTGTGCGTGTGCGCGATAGCTCTAATTGAGTATGGTGCGTCTGCCTATGTGTGACATACAGCTACTATACTGTAGCTATCTGTTCTGGCTGGCTGGCTGGCTTAAGCTAATGTGATGAAATCCTCCAGGAGAGATGACGTGCTCTGTTACGGTCCCTGCGGGGATCCAGTCTCGACGTGTCAGGGACGCCTGTTGGACCCCAGACGCGATCAGCCCCGCTGCCCCTGTCGGAGGCGCTGTCTGTCAGCGGCGAGAGCTGCCGGGGCTACGGATCGCTGTTCTGTGCCCGTCTGACAACAGCCGCCGTCGTCTGCGTTGTCGCCCCTATTGTTCAAATGCCGGAACACGAAGGTGTTTTGTCTGAACGAGGCCCGTGGTTGGCAAACCAGAGGCTGAGGGAGCCAGTGGGACTGAGCATCCACTCCTTTCTAATTGGGATTGATCCAGTCTCCTATCTTTCCAGACACCGCAGGTTTCAACCCGCCCAAATACATGCATCCCCGCAGTGCTTTTCCACCCCATTTGATGACTGCCGCTTCACCTGTATGAATATCACAAAAATCAATTTACCGTCGTTTGCAACGTGTGAATCAGAGGTGTGTCAGACTGTGAAGCAGGACAGCGTGGGAGCGTAGTAAGAGAGATGTTAGTCAGAGGAGTGCCTGTGGCCCAGCTGGAAATGGATGCCTCCAGTCATGTTCTCTGCAGTCTGCCGCGGCGTTTCTGTCGTTTGGCTACACCGCTCGAGGCCATCTCTGACGGTTGCTCTAAAAACAGGTTTCTCAAGCAGAGGTTGATCTTCTTAGAACAAGCTCCCTAACAAACTAGGCTAACTAACTAACTAACACATTTTGTTTTCTTCACGTCTACTCACATAACCGGGATGGTATAATAGGTCAGGTTGTCTTGGTTTTGTAAAAATAGCGCAATGTCAGGACATCTGTCATTTATGATCTGTTAGGGATATGAGTACTGAATTATCTGTGTCCTGTTGTGAACTGTACATAGAGCATAATCTTATTCAATGTCTAGATGCTAGTCAGTATATAACCGTATGGAGCAATGATACCAGTATAATTTATTTTGCAAAGTGCAAGATGAAATTCATAGGCGTGTATAGGAGGCATAGGGGTTGCGAGTGGCTGCTGCAGCTGCTGTCATTCACAGTAAAAGAGCTGCTGCCTCCCGTGTCCTCCACAAAGTGCACCTGAAACACACTATTAACTTTCCCATTCCTGGTGTCACTTTTTATTGCCCTGTGGTTTCAGGTCTTACTGAGTTGGCAGGCTCTGTAGCAGGGCTTTTCAGAGCCAGATAGATGCTTGTGTCAGAGCGCAGAAATACAGCAATGATGAAGATATTATTCCCAGGATTTAATTTGCCAGAGTGGGCAGCGAAAGTGCGGGGTTATAGTGATTAATGCCTGTTGTTGCTTTGCCTCAGGGAAAGCGAAGCCTTCTGCTGAAATCTTTGATACCCCCCCACCAACACACAACCTTCTCAACTGTCAATCAAAGCTAATAGTGGACATGTTGCACTGCAATCAAAAACAGTTCTGCTTTTTAATTCTGTATGCGGCAGGCTCGGCATTTGAAGGAGCTGTAATGTCCCGCAACTATTAGCTATATTACCCTTTGAACGGAGGCCAGCTTCTGGTCAAACCGGCCTTTGATTCCGACTTTTTTGAAAACCCTAAGGTGCAGACAGATGTACGGAAGTCAGTGTTAAGGCACCAGATCACGTTCAGGGGTGAGGAAAGGGTTAACGAGGCACCTGCATGGTGGAGCGAGCCTAAAAAGGGCCCTGGGACCCAAAAAGAGCCCAAGCAGCCCAGCAGGACGTTCCTAGATGAAGGATACTTACAGCTCAGTAGGGTTAACCGCAATGGATGGTGCCGAGTCAGGGCTTGAGTAATGAGAGGGAGCAGTTTATGGGATGGGGATCATCAATTTTAGCCATGCACACAGGCATATTGGTTAATGTTAGATGATATGGTTAAGGATGATTTATTAGAATTGTTATTAATGAGAGTCTTTTAATGACAAGAATTATGTGATTGCACCATCGGGGCGGAAACTGGCCGCGGAGGGACCTGGCATAACTTTGCATATGGCAGAGGGGAAACGTGGACGAGCTTTTGTGAGGGACGCCACGGTGAGTGGCATTTGAACACGCATTAGCTGCATTGTGCACGGGTAATTAACATGGCATTATCTACTTGCTTACAAAGCAACTTTTGTAATTAGAGTTATGATTGCGGCAGGATAATGACCGCGATTGTCGTCCAGATAATAATGAATGTTACACACTTGGCAGTTAGCGCATTGTTTGTGCAGCAGACTTGTGACATATGGGACACAAAAGGACACAATGGCCGCCCTGACCGCTTTTGTTCCTCCTCCCGCCGACCCAATCAGAGGAGACAAATTGCGCTGCAGCCTTTCCAAATGATGCCGCGCCAGGGAAAACGGTTGAGACACATGAGAATGGGCCTGTAATGGGAAAATCTCGGCTCGTGGAAGAGGGCGAGTGGTGCACCTGTGCTCCGCCCTGGAACCTGCAGCTGTCGGCCCATCTCCCCGACTGCAGCCAGACCGGCCGAGACATTTCTCACTGGACTGGCCATGCCTCTGGTGCCTTTCCTGCTGCCTTTCCTGGTGCCTTTCCTGGTGTCTTTCCTGGTGTCTTTCCTGGTGCCTTTCCTGGTGCCTTTCATGGTGTCTTTCCTGGTGTCTTTCCTGGTGCCTTTCCTGGTGCCTTTCCTGGTGTCTTTCCTGGTGTCTTTGCTGGAGGTCCTAATATGGATCAGACGTGGAACTGACTGGATGGTGTCATATAGGACTCAGAGAGAGAGCACAGGATCCATACATCCTTGGCGGTGTTGTTGTACACTCTTCTTCAGCTGGTGTAAACATTCATCTTTGTGTTTTTATAAACAGTGTACGATCTTCCTTTGAAGAGCTGGCTGGGCTTTTAGTGAAATGAATTATGAGATGGCATCTTAATAGGAGAGGCACTTAAGGCATTGGCGTCCGGCAGACATGTTTTTTTTTTAATCTTTCTCACAGGGAGTCAGTGGGGACAGGTCTGTACGGGCGGCAGCGGCCTAATCCATCACCGCCAGCATCAGGGGCCCGGGGCCAAGCACTCGGCTTCTCCCTCCAGGAAATAATCAGCTTTTAATTTATCAGAGATCGCGTTCGTGAGAAGACGGATCACTTTGGAGGGGCCTGGTGTGACTGGTCCCATCTTCCCAGTCGCGGCGGATTGCCTTCACCTCCTCTAACACACGCTAATTGTGATTTATCTCACATCTCCATTATTTATTGTTCATTTATTTCTGTTATGGTTTTTGGATGGAGTGGCCCGGCCAAGAGACTTGGAACGCTGTGTATGTTCTCTTCTCTAGGATGACAGGGAAACGAGTGGCACCACTTGTGGTTGTGTTGAGGGTGCCATCCAAGAAGACAAAGCTATCATATGATTCCGGAGGGAACACTAGAAGAAGGCTTGTCAGCCCAGCTCAAAACGTCCCCTTTGAGAGGCGTGGAGGGTGTGCTGTAGTCTAGGTCAACTACCAGGCTTCCTAATGGCTCCCGATTTGTATTGCTGGTCCCCAGTATGACAGCGTGTCCCCGCACAATGGGCCCAGAGGTGTGTGGGTGAGTGCCGCATGATTAGTGTAGAGACAGGGGAAAGCTCCGGAGAGGTGATCCACGCTAAGGGAGAAGGACAGTTCAGCCATGTACACACACAACCCTCCCCCCCCCTTTCCCCCCGTCCCCTGTCTCTCTCTCTCCGCACCAATCACTTTCCGGCAGCGGGGCAGGTTAATCCTTTTATTGTAATGAAGTGAGGGGGAATAATGTACTGTAAACGCGAGGCGCTTCATCCAGGCCTGGCGTTTTTATGAGCGGGGAGTATCCATGGTGACATGAGGAGAACGGAGGGCCAGTGAGCCATAGGGACGATCTATCACCGGCATGACGTTGACGCTGCACAACACAGGGAAAACACACTTAAGGAGATTTGTCCACGTGCCTCCCAATGGTTCCTCTCATTTGCATGGACCCTCTCCTGCCTCACACTCTCTCTCTGTTCACGGCGTATGACCGTTGCACTGGCCCCGAAGGAAATAGTGTTTATTTTCCCCCCTGCTCATAATTTATCCCGCCGGGCCCAACAGAATTGTTTATTTAAAGTTTATGTGGCGTAAGCGTGCACATTTGCTACGCCGGTGAGCTGAAGCTGATGATTCATCAGGAAGAGTGGGCCCCTCTCTCCTCCACGCTCATTGAGCCATGAAGCTGACCCGCTCACCCACAGCACTCCAGATCAGCTGGGGCTTACGCTCATATTTACACTCTGAATATGGAAACCCTACTGACTGGATGTACCGAAAGCAGGCGTTGAACGGTAAATGGCTGATGTAATACTGACAGCACCGACGGTCGTGGCGTGCCTAGTCATTCAGGAAAATGATGACATGGAGTAGATGTGTCTGTGTACTGTGACTGGGGCGGCCATTAGAGGGATTTGGTCTCCGAGCAGCCGGGTCATTGTCAAAGTCTCTTTCCCTGACGGGAACACATCGGCCCCTGGCCTCTGACGGGCGGCTTTAGGAACTCACCTGCAGAGAGGACCGAAAACCTCCACCATTGGCCGTCACGGAGGGCTGGTGGGTTTGGCACGCTCACCAGGGAGGCTGACAGAACAATCCACATAGGAGGGGGATATTGAAACACATTTCAAAGTCTCTTTTTAGTCTTTGTACAGCTAGTAGAATGGCCTTTTTTCAAACGGAGAAGTGCCGCTCAGTCTAATTGCAAGTCGCATCGTCCTTGGAGCCCTCCGAGGGTCTGCCAGGCGGCAACGGGAACGCGAAACAAAGAGAGAGGGCCCTGAAAGATGGCGGCTTCCTTTTCTCAGCCCTCCTTTTGCAACCGAAAATTATTCCGTCTGCTGCATTTGTATTATAAAAGAGGCTTATGTTGTTTTCTTTGATAGAGGGCTATTATTGTAAATGAATGCTTTTGTACGCCTCCCTCTGGCGAATAAGGTATTCACCCTCCCTCCATCACTCTTTTTCAAGAACCTCTCCTTTTTTTGTTCACCTCCCTTTGTCCACGGGCATTCTTTCTCCACTCCCACCCGGGCTTTCACTTGCATTGGCCCGGGTGCGTGTCGGATGTTGCTCTGTAGACTCAAGAAGCGGGCTAGCTGAAGATGAAAGGGAAGCAGATTAGATGTAGAGGATGTAGACTGATGTTTAGAGGTAATAAGAAGTGAATTCTTATTCTCAAAGGGGCTGAATTAATCCCTAGATTTTAATACACTAACCCTTTCACACGAGTCGGATTGCGAAGTTCAAGGGTATATTACACTTCAGTGGATTTTAATGAGTGCATTAGTTAACTTCTTGAAACTTTTCAAAATTAGAATCCAGAAATATCCAGGGAAACCTAATCCATTTCTGTGAAACGTATCGTTATATTTGCTTTTTGGTGTGTGTATGTGTGTGTGTGTGTTAGAGTGTATGAGTGTGCCCATGCGTGACTTGCAAGGTGTCTATATCTATATTTAAAGGCTCAGTTGTGTCTACTTTTGAGCTCCTGTCAGGCGAGGCCTGAACGAGGCCAAGGCGGGGGGGGGGGGGGGGTTACTGCGTTTTAACTACCTCCTATTGGCTTCGATGATATAAGAAAGTCAATGTGTTAGCAGGGAGCCTTCTGCTCATGGAACCGGTCTGGTGGTGGGAGTAGAGAGGGCCTATGAGCCAGCCGTCCTGCTTAGTCTCCCAGCCTGATTCATTTGGCTCGATCAATTCATCCATTAAAAGAGATAGAGAGAGAGACAATGTGCCTTTTCTTTTTGGCCCCTGCTCAAACTGAATCACTTGTGAATGTGGTGGAAGCCAGTGAAAAATAAGCTTTTCTAAAGATCCCCCTGGGCGCAGGGGCCACCTGAAAACACTTGCTGCAGGACCTGCGATCTAAACGGCTTGGTAATTGAGCTGCTTCATCTGTGTAGTACCTGTGTGTTTGATAGAATATGTATGGGCATTGATTCATTCCACTGTGGCGCATCTATGCTGACGTGCTTCTAGGGAATACGAGCCCAAATAAATCTTCCTGTATCTTAAGTCTGCCTTGTTTGTCTGCCAGTTCATTAATCAAGTGGAACGGGGTAATGAGTTGCCGTCCTGCTCCTGCTCTCCACGGACGTCTTGCCGGGTTAGGAGGCCATCTTGACTTCAGCTTTCCCAGACTCCCTTCCCAAGGACCCCCGGCACCTTCTTGTCACAGACATCTCTGGCTGGTAATTGGGTATTTATCAGATTGCCTGTGAAAGGGACGATGTAGCGCTTATCTGACACAATTATCAGGAAAAATGGAATCTCCTCTCCTGCTGCTCCTCCAGGATAGCTGCCTCAGGTAGGGTGCCCGAGAGTCTCTCCAGTAGAGGCGAGGAGGAGGAAACTCCCGGTGTCTCGCTCTTCAACCACAGCCACGTCTTTATCGGAGCCACGGGCTTGGGAAGGTGCGGATACCGCTGGTCATGGCTGCATGCAAATGGACCCATTGCGGCAAACACAATACATAATTCTTCGGGGTGTGCTGTAACACCGGAGGAAGGGAGGAGAGATGATAACAGACAAAGTGGCAATGAGCTCCCCATGGTCCCAATCTGATAGGCCGGCCTTTTCAGAGGCCCTCTAATTCTGGGCCTGGGGAATGCATATAAAAGAGTGAAGGAGTGTTCACTGAGCACCGCCAGATAAGATTGGAGGAAAAGCTATTTGAGAAAATCGGCAGTCCTGCGCCTTCCCTTTTCCCCTGCAAACCTCATTCAAAGAGAGAGGGAGAGGGGCGGGGAGAGCAGTGGACTCGCTCACTTTGGTCGTGGACAGGAACGGAAGAAGGATGATGTTGTGGGAGACGAGAGGCTAGCGGCGGGGAATAGTTTAGTATTGCCTTCTTGCCGTCGCAACAAGGCTTTACCTGGCAACGTTATTTTGTCATTTCACAAAATTAGATTTCTACAACTTGAAACAATCCTGGGTCGTGTGGCAACAAAGCACCTTTGTTTCTTTCCCCGCCAAAGTCGTCGGGATGGATGCAGTTCCAAGGCGAGCTTCATGTGCCCCCCCCCAGAATGACTGTGGCTGTTGAGGAGGGGAGAAGAAACCCGAAAAAGACAGAGTGGGAGAAAGATTGAGGAGAGACAATGGTACTGTAGACAGAGAGACAGGTTGGGGGAAGCATCGCAGGCTGTGCTAAGCATAATCAAACAAGAAAGAGCAGGCGGTTTCGCAGATGGCTGAACAGGAGAACCCCTCGACTCATTTCCATTCTGCAAGGCGGGCCCTGTCACGACACCCAGCCAGGTGATGAGCCCACCTTTGTGAAGGCGGGCGGGAACGCGTCGTCGCACACGAACCCCGCTCTGTCGCTAATAGATGGCTCATCTGTCGAGCATCACCTTGGCAGGGGGGTGGGGGTGGTTGTGGCATGCTGTATGTTACAGGAAAATGTAAATCTCCAAGGCTTGTTCAAATTGTCGAGACTGGGTTACTTCTGGGTTTGATCATGAATCCAATGAAATCAGCCATCCCTCAAAACAACAACAACAACATGTTGTCAGAGCATTTTGTGCAAAAAAACTCTCATTAGTTAACACTTTATCCGTGGTATTTGGGAAGCTATGATCGTAACTCTGCCCGTATTTGAATATGTTTACACATATTTAAGTCATTTAAAGCAATATGCTCCCCTCCCTAATCGTACTACGCTATTTCCGCAATGCAGTTCAACGTTGCGAGACATAGGAAGTTTACTCCATTCATAAATGAACTCTAATGATCAACTTCCCATCTAACCTGTGTGCTTACCTTTCTCTCTCTCTCTCTCTCTCTCTCTCTCTCTCTCTCTTTATCCCAGATTGGCCACTAGTGATGCCAGGACAGTGAGCAGAAGCATGCGTGTCACATGGTCAGGTGCCACGCCCCTTCTCCTCTTCATAGTGGCCCTGCTCAGACTGGGCCAGTGCCAGCTGGCGGAGGACTCTCCGGTGCCAGGTAAGGATCTCTCACCCTGGCATGCCCTCGGTCAACGCAAGCTTATGCTGTCTGTTTGTTCGCTGTTAACCTGTCTGTCTGTTGCCGGGACATCTGTCTGTCTGCATGATTATTTAACACCAGCTCAGCTTACATACCAGAAAAACCAATCCAAAAAGAATTCAATAAATGTTTTGCTTCCGTGTGAGAAACAACAATCCGTAAAACTTAAAAGATGTAGTAAAAAAAAGTTGTGGCGTTGCCACAGTGAGATCTATAGGGAGGTGTAATCCTACCCTATGGTTTGACTTGAAAATAAAGAGAGCGATACAAGGTTTAAATTTCCAAACTAATTTTGAAACTTGGGATATTCACTCTAGCTGGCTTGCTCCCGCTCAGACAAAAGGTAAACCGGTCTACTTCAAAGATGGCAACCGAGCCTCCCCTCACATCCATACCCGTTCTTAAAGAGACACTAAACCAAAATACAGGACATTTCCATTAGACAATGCATAACTGAAGTTGCATTCAATAATACATTTTTCAAGTGTTTTTATGTTTTATGTTGAAATAAACGAAGACGCCACTCCCTGAGAGTAGATTATAAACTCATCTTTTGACCATGACTTTAGCCCCAGCGTGAAGCCAGAGTCACGCAATCGATATTAAAGAGTGTGTGGCAAGTGTGTGGCGGTAATCTTTTCCCTCACCATCCACCATCCATTCACCTCCAACAGAGTGATTTCCATTCTCTTCCTCCCGATGTCTCATCAGACAAGAGAACAGGTGCTGGTATCACATGTTAATGGAGCATTTTCACAGTCAATGCCTCCTCTTCTCTCCTGATTTGTCATCCTATTGCCTTTCGCCTTTCATTTATTTCCTTTAACCGTGTTCTCCCTTCAATTTTCTTTCTACTTTTACTTATTTTTTTCCCCACTGTCCAGGAAGCAATTTACTTGTCAGCTTGTGTGCCGTGAGTACCTCCCCCTGCACTGGTGAAATGTCTTTCCCCTATCAGTGTGTGTGTGTGTGTGTGTGTGTGTGTGTTTGGTGGGTGTGTGAGTTTATATATGTGTGTATATGTGTTTCTGTGCGTAAATGTGTGTGTGTGTGTGTGTGTGTGTGTATGTGTGTGTGTGTGCGTGTGTGTGTGTGTGTGTATGTGTGTGTGCGTGCGTGCGTGCGTGCGTGCGTGCGTGCGTGCGTGCGTGCGTATGTATGTGTGTGTGTGTGTGTGTGTGAGTGTGAGTCTGCACATGCCTGTGGATAGATAGAAGGTTTGCTGCAGCCGTCCTTTCAATTCCAGTCGGGCCTGTAGTGATCCTTAGAACAGGGCCGCTATGATTGGCACGGGCAAGGTCTCTAATAAGGTTGAACTGAGCTCCAAAAGCTCTGATTCCTCTGCCTAAAATTGTGATGCAATCTACCAGTGGTAAAAGATTCAGGCCAGAGGCCAAAGCATTCTGAAATATAAGGTGCCCAGTGGCATTTAAATTGGGCAAGACCCCAACCATGACCATTGGGATATCAGCAAGCATGCTTAAGTTTGTAGAGTAGTTCAGAATTGAAAATCTTGTCTACCTAAGAAAAGCCATTAAATAATTTTGCTGCTGGCCTATATGTCAAATACTGAACCATGGCCACCAGCGAAGCAAGACATACTTTTTAAATTTCAAACCAATTCAAGATGCGAGTAAGTATTAAGGAATTCTTTGGACGGAAGTATGACACGAGCATGGCAAAATATCCTGATGCCGGGGTCCGAGTTAGAGACAGCGCGCTCCAAAAAGAAGTGTGTCCATGTGTCTCTCTATGGGACCGAAACATCAGGGCTTTCTTTTGACTCCCAAGTCTTTCCATGCTCCTCGTCTGACAGCTCTTTTCATTTCCTCACCCAGTGGTAAATGCAGCCAGCTCCAACGTGATGAGCCGCACGTTGTCGTTTCCCCAAAGACGCTCTCGTCCCAGACCCTTCCAAGCCCTTTTTAATATCTCTCAAAGTGTCAGATAATGAGCTCGGCCCCCTGTCCGTTGGTGTTCTCCGTTTGAAAGAGATTAGAGATAGTGCGGGGACTAAATGTCAGGTGCCTCACTGCAGGAGGGCACGTTAGTGAAGAGACCCCCCAAACAAAGAGGCTAAGTCCTATTGATCTGTAATTGTTTTTAAACTGAGCCTGTTGTTGATCTTTTATATGCTAGTCTGGGATTCAAAGACCGCCAATTGAATAACTCGCAGAGACAGCCTTGCAGATATGAGGTCAAATCTTAATTGAAACAATTACTGAAAGGACAATAAGATTATCAGGAATAGTGACAAAAACAAGTTACACTTGCTGCGTACGGCCACTGAGTGCCTCCCATTTACATTCCCCGTTTGCCTTTTGTCAGTGCTGTATTTCCCACCATCTGTCTGGCCCCGGAGAAAACACTTCTTGTGCACATAGAACTCTACCTTGCTGTATTTGCGGATGATAAAGCGGACGCCAGCAGGCTTTAAATTGCCTGTTGGTTTTTCTCTCTCAGGTAGAGCAAGGTGCTCATTTCATCCACCATTACTGTCTCAATCATAGACCTGCTTTGGGCATGCAGCAGCAGCCTCTCCCAGCAACAGGTCCCCGCTCCTCTCCTCCTCCATGGCTCCCCGGGTAAAGAGTGTCGATTCCCTCACCATCCATCAGGTGCAGCCAGCTCAGGCAGCTCGGCCCTGTGGTCTGGTGTTATGCCGCGGTCCCGGCCCACTCCACACACTCGGCATGCAGGCGGCACGGCACCCCGGGGTGATTAAATATGTGGTTAATACCGCGCTATAAGAATATTGAATTACACAGGAGCCACGCTGACCTTTTTAAATTACGAAGCCAATTGTGCGAGACGGCAGGGGGAAGTTTATAACAGGTACTGCCAAGATGGAGCCCCCGAGCAGAATGGATCTGCTGCTCCCATCCTGCTGACGGTCTCCTTATTAGTGTTCTGCACTATAAGCACCTTCTCTGCCTCCACCACTCTGACGCTAATTCTCCACCACTTTGTCTCTTGTGATTTCTCTTGCTCTCCCTCTCTCGCGTTCACAAATGTGCGGCTGCGTGCCCTTCCACAAGTTACGCACGCTAATTCGGCGTGCCGTGTCCCTGTTGATAGCGCGACAATCTTGACGTGCGTCCGCTCGACTGCGTACATCTTGATCAGGGCCTGCCTCGTCGGACCTTCCCAGTCAGCATATTGCCCAGGCTCATGTCTGAAGGTTGTTTGTGACGTCCGTTCTAATTTAAAACTAGGGACAGAAAAATGAGGCGGTCTTGTCTGGTCACAGTGACCCGGGTCCACAGCTCAGTGGCCATTTGCCAGGCATACCACTGTGCTTCACTCACATACAGTATTTAGCCGTTGATGGAGGGATCTGACTTGCTTGGCACGCAGCGGAGGAAAGCTTTTTACCAATGACTGATGGAAAAATAGCATACAATCCAAACCAAGTCTCCCTTTTTCTACTCCACAAACTTTCAAGAAAATTGATTGCTGATTGCTTGCTATACGGCACTCTGGAAATTGCCCAGTAATTGTATTCGTGAAAAAGAAAAAAAATAAATGTTTCACCACTGCACTTGCTCAAAGTTCAGCCTTCAGGGAATGACTGTGCATAGCCATTATAGAATAATAAGAAGAAATAGAAGAGGAGGAAGAAGAAATGACTGCGCTATTCATAAGGATATGTGTCTAATGACATTCTGCGCTGTCAATTTCAACAGTAATGATCCTTCTTTTCGTAAACATTAGAAAAGCATAAGCATTTTATAAAATGGCAGCAAATTCAAAAGCACACTGCACAATGTGTATTTTTCCCTTAATTCTTTCAACGCTTATACATGCCTTCATTGTGTTTGCCAGTGATTGTCCCTGTTGTCAATCCTTTCAACCCATGAGTTTTTTCAACCATGTACTTTCTTGGTCTAAAGGCTTTTTTTCTCATACATTCTCAGCACATTTTGGTTTGCCTTTTGTCTAATCACTTTGAAAAACTGCTGAGATACCTCATGGACCTGTTGGTTTCCAACTGCAGTGCTTTGTGTATAAAGCCATCAAATCGAGGGGTGACTACACGGGTCTTAACTAATTACCGGTGTGTGAGGCAAGAGAGCTGTGGTTGCAGGTGTTAGGCACTGTGTAATGGAAATAAAAGTAAACTGTATTCATGCCTCAGCACATTTTTCTTCAAGTAAACAGTCTGTTGAAACAAAATGAACCTGTAGCAACGTTTGGGTTCTTCCTTTTGTTGAACTGGAAATCTTCTCCTTGACAAGAAGTAGGCTTGGCCAGTCATAACATCTAACCATGGGGATCTCATTAATGGCGAGAAACGCGATTAGGGGTCTTGGTAAATTGGTACTTTGGTGGAACCTACCGTTTAAAGCGCAAACACAATGACAATAGCTATGGAGAATAAAATCTAAAACTTGCTTTGCAAGCAGAGAGGAGTAATCAGGCTGGCACCTTTTTATGTTGTGTCTATGGATTACCGGGTTGTTTCAAGCGGCTCACAATATTTCTCTGTCCCGGGGCATAGAGGGACAGCACTTATCACCACCTTGCCTTTCCCTCCGTCCAGCGGACATTTAATTACGGAGCAGGGACAGCACAGTGTTTCCTCCACGCTCCCCTTCCAACCCGCAGGCCAACATTTAATGATGGGACATCTGCTAGGATAGAGCTGGGAGACGGCCAGTTGTTTGTTGCTTTTGTTGTGTTCTTTTTATAAATATATTTGGGGTTATTGTATTTGTCAGGACTGCGCTTTGGCTCCTATCGGGCAGTCAAGCTCTGGGTAGTTATGTGCTGAACTTGAGTATCATCCCATTCCCCCCCCCCTCCCTCGACGGCTTTCTTACAAAGTCTCAGGCTCACAGCTGTTTTTGATAAATCCTCAGCCAAGTAGATGAAGGCATGTAAGAAGGTAGGAAAGCCCTCAGACTTTAACGGAATGTGCTACTTTCATACCGTAAAAGTGCTACTTCTAACTAAATGAGCCAAACTTTGGACATCTAAGTAGGCGGCAAGAAATAATTGATATATTTGGCCGCAGTTGCGTGCAACTCTCCGCTGACAGATTAAGCAAGATCAACAGAAACTGCTGAAGCTCCATAATGTCATGATGAAAAAAACGCTGACCACTTTGCTGTTCATTATCCCACTCCCACCCAGTCCCATCTTCAGAC
This sequence comes from Aplochiton taeniatus, assembly GCA_017639675.1. Taxonomy (NCBI): domain Eukaryota; kingdom Metazoa; phylum Chordata; class Actinopteri; order Galaxiiformes; family Galaxiidae; genus Aplochiton; species Aplochiton taeniatus. The sequence continues at coordinate 9,579,465 of CM030181.1, read as the reverse complement.
TCCAACACTTTGCTGAAGGTTTAGAAACGTTGCTTCATTTAGACTCTAGAGGTGTCAGCTGATCCTCGTTAGGCACCTGCCTGCCAACTATTTACAGCACCTGACTCAACTAGTGGTTACAGCTTTTAAAAGGATCACACGCATGGAACACAGATTCAGCTGCTCATATGCTGAGGAAAATGTTCGAGGGAAATATATGATGGCCATTCAATCTCCTTCCTAGTAGTTCCTGTAATAACTTTACAGCAGATCATATATGACAACGCGATTAGAGGTGGTATTGTACAGATAGAGTGATGGACCCTAATTCACCTGTGTGGTTTCATGGCCTTTTATACAGCGCTCTATCGCTATACACAGAGACAGGGCACTGACTACTCTGTAATACCCCCCCCACACCCTCAGTCACCCTGATAACCTCTGCCCAGCCCTCACCGCCCAGCGTCCCTCTCACAGGGGTCGTACCCCGGCGCCGGGAGGGAGAGAGTCATCCCGCAAATGAATTTCTCCTCACACCCCTCTCTCCATTAAGGAGCCGCCGGTGCTCCCAGAGCAGAGGGCCTATCCAGCCCACAGCGGTGTCTTCTCCTGCTGACCGCTAACACTTGTTATATCTACCTGTGTTGTGTAGCACAGCACACGCCCAACACCCCCCGCAATCCATAATGAGCCTGAGCCTTTGAACACCCCTGTTCCCCGTATCTGGCCTAGACGTATATTGTGCCAGGCGAGTCATTGTCCCAACATCATCCTTGGTTAAAGGCTGCTTTGCGGCGGAGCGGGAGAACCTTTTCGGCGGTTCACAGAGAGAGAGCGAGACCGGGGCTCTTTGTGTGAGCGAGGCTCAACACCCGCTGGGGCTCCCGACCAGCCCTCCGTCTTCACAGGTTGTTGTTCCGGAGACTGCACAGCGCTGGCAAAATGAGGAACATTGAGGACTGGCAGACAGTCTGAACGGCGGGAATGATTGGAAATCTATGTGAGTACGTGCGGTGGAGGACAATGAACACCCCTTTGTCTCCGTGCAACATCACAAGAGTTTCCAGACATTTTCTTTGAACCCCCCCCCCCCCCTTCTCCTATCCTCCTCTCCTCCTCCTCCTAGTTTCTGATTACATAAGAGGAGGAACTGTAGGCAATTTTGAGCAATTGCATTATTTTCTCGGCGTGATCGTGTTTTTTATGGGAGCTTTTTGTGTGTTTGTCTGTCTATTTGTGTGTGTGTGTGCGTGTGCGTTTGCGTGTGTGTGTGTGTGTGTGGGTGTGGGTGTGTGGGTCTCTCAATGCCTTTTTCCTAGTTTTTAAATGAAAGTGATAACCTGGAGGTTGCCAGTTTTTCTCCTTCGCTCATACTCTGTTGAATTGGTGCTGTCCTTCAAGAGTGCGCCACCTTGAGCTCAGTCTCCCATCCATGTCATCTTCCTCTCCTCTGCCCCTTTGAGGCAAGATATTGGAGATGATCCCCTCATTCAGCCCGACTCGCCCATTTTAAACGGAGGTTATTGCAGTCTTTTCATTTGTCAATCAACCCGGAGAGTGGGCCTCACGCGAGGGGCCAGGGACGGCGCGAGGCTGTAATTGTCAGCGGCCTCCTGCGCCCCAGCAGCTCATCTCTTTGCATGTGAAAGGAACCTGAGGAGAGAGGTGAGCGCTGAATAATTACCCACACCACCTATTGTCTCCTCAACTTTGGCTGCGCTGTCAGGAGACTCGGGGGGGGGGGGGGGGGGGGGGGGGGGGCGACGTGGGGACAATCGACGAGGCGGAGGAGGAGGGAGAGCGGGCGGGGGGCAGGGACAGGGGGAGGGGGTAGCGGACTCCTGATTGCCAGCCCTTATCATTACGCGGGTCAGAAATGCCACCGCCAACCAAGGTTGGTCTACGTGTCCTTCCTCTGGTCCTCTCCCTTAGCGAATTAATGAATGACTGTTCATTTATGGAATGGTTGGGGATTTGCAGCCAAAAGTGCAACTGTGGAAGACAATGCCGGCTAATAACATGTTTTGATTTTAGTTGCCAAAACTAAATAGATGTTTGATATATAACTGGAAATATTGTTTTTCTCTTCGCTCTTCGGCATTGAAGAGACTGGCACTGGCAATTGGGTGCCAATTTGAAGAACTTTTGCTCTTTTGAAAAGATTTGTGTAACATAGTCTGGTGTAAAAGATACTGTGCCCAGATTTTATCCCTGATCCCTACCAAATTGTGTACAACAATAGTGTTTGATCTCTTTAAAATCACACATGGCAATCTTTAGCATAGCAAACCTATTCAACATGAGTATCCAGTTCCAGTGGGCTGTCTCTTCTACCCCCCCCCTCCCTTCTTCCTTCCCCTTTCTAATGTTTAATAAGAGCCTGGCGGGGGCTCTATAGCTATGACTGATAGTAGTACCAACAGCCGGACTTGGCGTTCACTATGTTTTTAGGAAATGAAAAGCTGCTACTTTATGAGCTGGTCTTATCTCGTCTCAGTTTTGTTGTCCCACCTGCATCCCCCTAATCTCTACAGCGCCTCTCTGGCGTGCACCCACACACCGCTGGCTAGTCCATACCTAATGACTCGGATAAGGAACGTTTGGGGACATTAGAAGATGGGATTACTGTCTAGACCTGAGATGAGTGTTGCTGCTTTACCGAAACAGCGAGCCGAAAGATTACAAAAGGAAACAAGGCTCGTGCGACGGCCTGATTTGAATTATCCCCAAGCTCGGGGGAAAACATTAAACCTCGTACCAAATGAAGGCTCTGCCTTTTGGTGACTCACCGAGTTACGAAGGACCAACTGATGCCAAGGGCAACGGAACGGCAATACCCACATGAATTCCCTAGCTAAAACACCTTAAGTTGCTTTGTGTATTTATCTAAATAGCGCCAAGTGCTTCAACTGACAGCTATTGGTCTTGCCAAAGGGTGGAAGCCTTTTTCCAGGGCGTTCTAAAACAAAGTCCCCATATCGATGTGTGTGTCCAGATAATAAGCTTGATAAACAGCCCCGTTTCATTTACTGCAGCTAGAGGCAATTTTAATTAAAGGAAGAGGGGCACTCACTGCTTCCAAACAGCCTCACCTGATCAATTATCTCCATTAGGAAACACACACACACACACACACACACACACACACACACACACACACACACACACACACACACACTCGTATACGCTCTCCACAATAAAAGTCAAAGGGAGAAACTATGACCAAACAAGTCCGATATCGAGTACCCTTAGAGACAACTCATTTCATTAATGACGGCTGATATCGTGGGGGCAAATTTTTTTGAGATTAGCTGGCAATCAGAAGCGAACGCCACGCGGGAAATTGAAAAGGTACACACGGAGAGAGAGCGTGAAATTAATTGAGGACAAAAGCCGTTGGCAGGAACGCCACGGTTATCTCCCCGCGTGAACTTCACGGAGCGCCGCCATGACATTGGTTTTATCGCCGCGATGGAGCGCCGGCGACGGCCGACGGCCTGGAGTGGTGGGACGAGGGGAAGTGCTGACGAGGGGGAACGAGGGGGAACGCGGGGGTGATCAGTCACTGGCGGCGTGCCCATCACGGGGAGGGGCTCAAGGACACGGGGAGGACGCCGACGGCCCTGTTATGTGATCACCTGAACGAGGGGGACCTGTGACAGGGCCCGCTATCGGGGTTAAACACACACAGCTGTGCCGGCAGACTTCACGAGCAGAGCAAACACACAGATATGTACTGACGCGTGCACACGCGCACACACACGAAACACACACTCGCGTACACGTACACAAACACACATACACACACACACACACGACAAGGCACATCTGTTTGTATAGACAGGGTGATGATGGCGGCGGTAGTGGCGGTGGTGCTCCCTTCGTCGGAGGCAGGTGACAGATGTCAGGTGTCACCTCATAGACTGCCTTTCTCTTACGTCCCCTCCTTCACCCCTCTGCCCCCCCCCCCCGCACTCTCCCCCCTCCCTCTAAATTTCTCTTCCCGGCTTTCACATTACTGTCACGTCCCTGACAGCGCGGGCGAGGGAGAACGGCGAAGCCAGCTCGACCATATTGCCGCTGTTTAAACCCTTCTGCTTTGCATTGTTGTTCTCTGTCAGCCCCGGAGAATTGGGTGCACCACAACACCTGTGCACAGGGGGGTTTTCCTCTGCTAAATGCTTCTGACGGACAGCCAGGAAATTCTCGGCGGTATTAGGAGTCAATCAAGCCAAATGTTTGACCTGTCACTCTTGAGTTTTGGCCTTTCTGATCCTTTTCTGTCCGGCCTGAGTGATGGAATGGGAAGGCCATGAATGCTAGAGCTGATTCTTCTCTGTAGTTTTATTTTGATTTCCCAGTCATTCACTACTCAATATTTGGACTGGAATGAATTACCCCCTGTGCCCTTTGTCAGTATGACAATGCAGAGAGTTGTGGTGGTGACAGAGTCGACTTCATTAAGTCTTATTTCCATACGAACGACAGGGCTGAAGGGGCTTTCAACCTGCTACTTTCCTCTTCAGCCCATAAATCTGAGACAGAAAAATGTACACACACACACACACACACACTCTCTCTCTCTCTCTCTCTCTCTCTCTCTCTCTCTCTCTCTCTCTCTCTCAATGTCTTTATCACATGTCACACACACACACACTCACCATCCACTTCACTCGCCCGTACCAAGTCTATCCTATTACCATAGATAATGCCCTTCGTGTGTGACAGGTCTTTTTTGCCCTCCGGCGTGTGTGTGCTACAGTATCAGCGGACAGGAGCGGGGGTGGGGGGCGGCGACAGGGGCTAGGGGGTGTGTGGGACAGTGGTGCTCACGATGTGGCCTCTAATTGATTGGCCAGCACAATGTTCAGGGCTGTGTCGGGCCTTGGATCTATACGTATAGATTGCGGCCAGGTGGGAGGGGTGGGGGGGCTGAGCGGCCAGGCTATCTTATCAAAGGCAGCGGCCCTCCAGACCTTTGTGTGTAGGGTCATTAATCATTCCGTCAGTGACGTGTCGTTCCAGGAATCTTTGGCCCTCTTCGCCCCTCTCCACCTTCGTTCCCTCTGTCTCTCCTCCCCGCTCCCTCCCTCCCTCCCTTGCGGCGCACACTGTCGAGGGCCCCGGGGCCGCGCGGCTCAGCAGCCCATCGTGCACTACTCAGCCAATCACTTCATCAGAGCGGTGTGGTAATGGTGGTTCCTGAGGGGAGCTGGGTCTCCTCCTGACCCACGGCAGAGCCAGGGAGGGAGGGGAGGCTGTCCACCTGGGCCCGATTGGACCAGGAGAAAAAACAAGAACGGCTGGGCCGTTTCGGGAATGTGAGAGGCCGTGAGACACCAGGAGCTCCTCAGGCCCCTGAGCTCCCTGATGTTGCCAGGCCATCCGTTAGCGTGGCTGTCATTTTGTGGCTAGCCTTGGAACGGGGCGCGTCGTCAGGAGCCCGTCCAACAGCAGGCTGGAAGGTCGCGGAGGGATGCTGGGGTGGCGGGGTCCTATTGTGCATTCCGATCAGGGGACGGAAGAGGAGCCTGTCCTCTGTCTCCGCGGAGGGTGCTGACACGGCCCTTTGTCTGTGTCTGAGGGAGAGGCCCAAGGTGCTGAGCTCATGGTTCCTTACCCGACATGCGGCGGCTATAGGGCGCGCTGATGAAGCAGGCTGCAGACCACTTGTCTGGATGCCATAGATACCGGGCTGTGTCTACGGTGTCCCTGTCTGGTTGGAGCCTTTCAGCACGGTCACATTCCGCTATCAGACGAATGGAATTCGCTCTTAAAGCATCTGCGGTTCTATGGCTGTTTAGAAAAAAAGCTGTTGTGGGATGCTTAAGTACAGGGACCGTCACTTCCAGGATCAAACGACAGAGCCCGCTATTTATCTGTGCCAAACGTATCTGTCCTGGCAATTACCCACTTTAATGAGGCCTTTAACGGCAGTTTTAATACTTGTCTTATCATTTTATGGGGCCATAGAAATCGACGGAGAGGAATTTCCTCGGCGTGGTGAGAAAGCCCCTCCACTTAAACCCTGGGAGAGAGGCGTTGACACGCCATCCGTTTTAAAGCACATTAGTAGTCATTAGGCAGAGGAGGGGGCCGCCTCCCCTGTCCAGAGCGCCGTTGGTCAGCGGCAGTGGAGCTGACACGGGGGGGGGGCTCCAGGGGTCCCGACAAGGTGGCCGCGTCCTTGAGTCGCTCAGCGGCCCTCTGAGCCGACACATTGCTTATTTAGACATCTGATTTCCTTTATTCAATCGGTGTTGGTCTGCCCTCGATGGCGCGTCCATGCCGAATTCCCCGAAGATGGAGCCCACGCACAATCAATAGGGTGTTAGCTGACGTGGCACTTTGTGGTGGTGTGGGGGTGATTGAGGTGCTGACATGGACAAGTCCTGTTTTTTGGATGACGGGGGATCTTGAGTGGATGTGACACGCGCCCTGAGACTCCCGTTTCCCTTGGCCATGCCTAGACCGCAACGCCTCACGACAGCACAAACGCTGGCTCATGGATCACTCCCATACCTTATTTAATATAACTTTGTTACATATGATTATGGTGATACAAAATATAATTAGCCACCCCCTCTTTCAGTATTTATCCGTCTTCATACATTCAGTACACGTCCATTAGCTTGTATGTTTTGTCAATGATTAGCCAGAGCTTTCAGATATCTTGACGTCCCCAGCTGTTTGTGCTCAACCAGCATACGTTCAATAAGAATTGGCCTGCTTACCATTGATTTGCCATCAGTCATGTGGTTATGTTGGGTCCGGCCCTGAAGAATAATCCCCGTGTCAGGGAGCAGAGTGAGCAGCAGATTGATAACGGGGAAATGGAATGTGTTCCCGTGAGCCGTGTGGTCTCTCCGTAAGTAATCTCTCTCTCTCTCTCTCTCTCTCTCTCTCTCTCTCTCTCTCTCTCTCTCTCTCTCTCTCTCTCTCTCTCTCTCTCTCTCTCTCTCTCTCTCTCTCTCTCTCTCTCTCTCTCTCTCTCTCTCTCTCTCTCACACACACACACACACACTCTTTCCTTCCCTCTTTTTTATCAGTCTCCCTCTCTCTCTCTCCCTGCCCCCTCTCTTTCTCTCTCTCTCTCTCTCTCCCTCTCTTACACTCACACTCTCTCTCCCTCGCTCTCTTTCTTTTCAGATCTTCCCGTCTTTCTCTCGCCCACTTGTCTCCCACTTGGCTCTGCTCTTTTGCCGACCTTTCTCCCTCTTTGTCCTTCCCTCTTTGTGCCTCTCTCTCTGAGCTGTGAGTATCAAGGCTCTCCATGATGATGAATCCCTCTCAGCCGCTACACTTACAGCGCTACCTGCATTCCAGAGCTGTCAATCAAGGCAGACACAACGCGTTTTTTATTGTTGCCTTTGTTATGAGTTGGTTACCTCTCTGCACTCGCCTAGTTATCCCCTTTGTCTCGAGGTGTATTTTCAGTTCAATGTCTCCCTCCTGCCTTTGCCTGTGACGGTCTACTACATACCTACTCTTGGTTTCTTTCTGCAGTCTTTTCCCCTTTACCTCAGCCTATCCCCTGCTCCTAAGTGATTGACTGGGCCTACACGTCCCTACGCACCTGTGCTCACAGTTTGTACTCTGTCCGAACATAACCTCAACCACCTAGCGCTGCCCCTCGACAGCTCCCCTCCCCAGGCCTATGGCGTCAGCCCCCAGCCGTGATTTAGTGGCGACAACCCATCGGCCCAGCACAGGCCCTGGCTTTTAGTGTATTAACACACATTAACACGTCTCTCCAGGCCGGACCAGGCCCGTCCTTCCTCTTCCTCCTCCTCCTCCTCCTCCTCCTCCTCCTCCGGCCTTCTCACAGCACTGATGGACAAAGGGAGGGGGAAAAAAGCTGTTTATTGGTCAATGCTATTGATCTGTAGATTCCGAGTGATTTATCTGCCTTTTTATTGGGATTGTTTTTCACTGCAGTAGGGAGGTTTTATGTTCAATTGTACTCCGCCAAATGCCCTCGTACTGCTGCTCCAGTCTCTCCAGCTTTTGCCTTGATTTATCTGCTCCCGAAAGGAGTTAAGGGTAGTCGGAAAACAGGGCCTGTTTGCGGTTGGTTTGTCAACGCAAAGACCATTTCCCCTCTTAAAGTGGAGTAATGCCACGCTTGCCGTAAGTGCCGTGGAAATGATGGCGAGGTCTAAAAACAAAACGCTGTTTCCCCCCCGAGAGAAACAATGTCGATTGAGAAACGGGGAAACGGCAGGGAAGCTCGCTACCCTTCTTTCTGCCGAGGAAAGTCAACTGTCCTGCTTTAACCTACACGTCTAGAGCTTTTACTTAAACATAGCACAGGGTTTAGCCCAAGGTAGAGGGCATGGAGAGAGCTACATCTTTTTATACCCAATTAAGCTTGCTATCGGAGGCTGAGGGTCCCAGCCCTCCTCTCCCCCGGCGCCCCATTAGAGCGTTCAGAGGGCCGTGGAAGCAGGCGTCCCTGGTGGAGCTTACCTCCTGACCTAGAGCCAAGGAGAGAGCCTGCCTGCCTCCTCCTCCTGCTTACCTAGCCACAGAGCCGCCTCGGCAGACTGAGGAGTAGCCTCCAGTCCAAGGGGAAATATATTGTGTGTGTGTGTGTGTGTGTGTGTGTGTGTGTGTGTGTGTGTGTGTGTGTTGGTTGTGCATGCATTCGTGCGTGTGTGTGAGTGGTTATGCGCGTGCGGATGTAGGTGGGTGTGGGTGCATGTGTGTCTGTGTGTGTGTGTGTGTGTGTGTGTGTGTGTGTGTGTCTGTGAGTGCGTGCTCGAGGACTGTGTGCGAAAGGCAGACAGAGAGATTGAAAGGTGAGAGGGCATTCTTTGTTTGGTTGGAGAGAAGGGTGTTTCTGAGGACGGAGAAGCTAGACAAAGAAAAAGAAGGAGAATGCTGCGGGCATCCGTACAATTACCTGAACACCTGAACCACTCGCGAGACATAACACTTTCCTGTTTGTCCTAGCACCTGCATCCAGACGCTGTGGTTGGACGCCCGGCCTTAAGGTGCAGTATGTAGAGAAACGTACAGTGACCATGTTACCATCCTTTAGCCCCAGCGGTCTACTATAAATCATGACAAATACCCCAGCGCTGTTACCCAGCATGCCTACACAGTGGTTTAGCATCCCACATAAGTCACTGTCTGCCGCCCGCCCCCACCCATCTGGGACGGCCTGGCCCGGCCCCCTGACGGCCCCCCTAAGTCAGCGCTCTCCCGCACCACTCATCCAGCTCTGCTGGCGCGCCCATCTGTCCCACGCTGCAGGCTGCTGCCGGCGGTCCCTCCCGCCCGCCGCCTGTCTCTCAGCAAGACACTGTGGACCAGAGCGACAAGGAGGAAGCCATTATCCCTGCAGGCCACTGTCTGTCTCTCTCTCTCTCTCCCTCTCGCCGCGTGTTTCCCACTTTTCCCTGTCAGTCCCAGGGGCACGCGCCGGGTCGGACAACACCTTTCTCTGGTTCCAGGCAACTTTTAGCGACGGCAGGGATTTAGAAAACTTTCTTTTAGAAAATTTGGAGTGGCATTTCCACCCGGCAGTGAGGTGCCGTGCTGCTAAATGTCAACGCGGGAAGCGTATCACAATTATATTTTGCCCGGTGTCCTTGTCTTCATTTATTTTTCTTCCCTGGGAGAGTTGAGTTCTGCTTCTCCAAGTGATATTCGCTCATGGGAGCTTAGTACCAAAGCAGCAAACCAATCCTTCTCCTTTCATCACAACTCACTAATTTATGGAGACACACACACGCACACGCACACACATACACACACACACACACACACACACACACACACACACACACACACACACACATAGCTGATATGTCATGCGCCATAGGTGGGGTTTAGCAGCCATCGATCTAATTACGGGGGATCGAATTCCATTACATGCGGTGTCATTAAGACGTTATACATGCCTATGCACACTCACGCTGGCTTAGAACATGGAGGCAGGCACTGCAGGTTGATCCATACTTTCCATTGATCCTTGACAACTCACCAGCCTCGGACCTCCAGTCGCTCGCTTGATCCATCCTGAATGGATGATTCATTGTAAATTATGTTTTTATTTTTGGAGTGATATAGATTGGAAAAGGGAACCTTTTTCTGATGAATACAAATTTAAAAAAGGAGCGAATATGTGGTAACTTACTTGCAATGTTTCAACTCACAAGTTCAGTGGAAGATTACCTTTAAAGTTTTCCTAGACAGAGGACAATGTAGTCAGGGCTTTATTCCCAGACCTAATGAATGCATTGAAGATGGAGCCTTTCTCTTGGGCCTGATGAAGGAGTAATGGGGAAGCCATGCATTCTATAGTGGCAAGGCAGCACTCTTAACCGGCTAAATGAATAGGTTGGCCAGACTCACTGTCACTTGCTGATTGTGGCCTAATTGACCGCAGGGAGAGAGTAGCAAGAACCGTCTGAAGGAGTTGCTCAGTGTTCGTAATTTAAATGTTTGCATGGGTGTGCATTTATAAATCTGTGCGTTGTGCATATGTCCTCACCACATTTAGAGCACAGGAGATAGATGATAGATATTGATCTATAATGCGGGCAGAATCCCAAAAATATGAGCAGCTATTTTTGCGGAGAGCTGTTGCTTTTCTCTTGGTACCTCTGATGACATGCTGTAATGATATTGGCTTATTGCAAGTGTGAAAATGATGGTGGATAATGAAGGAGGCGATGCCACAATCCGATAAGGTTGCCACTAACAAAACGACTCTCTTTTTCAACCGTCAGCTAGCCAGCCCTGGATCCGGCTCCTTAGACCATTGTTCAAAACGTAACAAGCCGATTCCTTTAGTCTGTCTGCAAGCAGGATTACATTCCCGCCTGAGTGAGCACAGCGTAAAGCATTAAGATATTCGCTGCACCAAACACGGCATTTACATAATTTCAACTATGGGCCGGGCCGTAATAAAGAGTTATGATAAAATTGTCATTGGAATGCGGAGTATGGAATGCGGCGCGGACAAACGTAGAGGTGGAGGAGATTAAAACTGGAATCTGTCCCTGGTGCTGAAATGTCAGGAGACTCAAAATAATGAGACTAGCTTCCTCTAGAAAACTACAAAACCTATGCATATTGCCTCTACGTGTATGATTGTGTGTGTGTGTGTGTGTGTGTGTGTGTGTGTGTGTGTGTGTGTGTGTGTGTGTGTGTGTGTGTGTGTGTGTGCATGTGCATGTGAATGTGCGTGCGTGTGCCAAATTCCCGTTTGCCTTGTACACACTTTAACCAAGGTCACCTCTTGTGCCTCTGAGTAAGGAGGCTAAAGGTCTCTCTCTCCCACTGAGGGCATTAACCCATTGTAGCATTACGGGAGTGGCTCCTAATGTTCCATTACCCCCTCACAAAATGGTGGACCAGGGTGATGTGTTGTCTGTATCCAGAGTGTTATGATTTTGCTTACAGGGCTTAGCACCACTGCACATCACAGGACAAATGGCCTCACGTACTTTAGTTCCTTTGTATTAGGTAATTTACCCTACCTCTTTTCAATTCCTCAATGGGATGCAGGAACACGACTTATTTGTGTGCCTCTCCACTAATTTTGGCAAAGGTTCGCTTCTTTGTTCAACAACGCAGAAAAAGGGAGCGGATTGGAAGGACGATAGGCAGACAAATCAAACAAGCACACCTAATGGCCTCATAGATCCGGCAAGGCTGGGCTGGTTTCCTTGTAGATGCGCAGGAAGCAGTGTGATGTGCCACACGTCAGGACCAATGGCATAAAACAGTCGTTCATTTGAGCTCCGGTTTATTCTGTCTGAGAGAGGAGAACGTCTGTACATGGGGAATGCAGTTATTACAATAGCTTTTAGGAGCTCACTACTGGCTCCCTGCAACACACATCACTGGATATAAAAACGCTTTCACGTTGCGGGAGTTGAATCGATTGTCATAGAAATTTGATTGGGCCTTGACTGGAGGTGTGGAGTGTTTTACACCACTTTGGTTATATTGCTTTTCTCCTCCAGTTAAGCTCTAAGGGGTAGCCACGCTCTCCATCACAATGCCTAGTGTAAAGGGGGATGAGGGCGATATTGCCTTTGGCAAAGTTTTGCGTCGCCTTTTCCTAGTGTACCCTTCACAGGCAGCCACTGATCCCTGCGCAGTCAAACAGTTTCTTCCTCAGGGCGCCGACGTTCAGCTGGGGCGGAGAGGCAGAGGACTTGTGTCACCATCGACAGGGGGAACCCGGGTGCCTTCCGAACCACAACTCAACAGAGAGGAATCTCCACCTCCCTTTAACCTGCCTGTGTTCTTAAAGCCTATTTGTGGAAAGGAACGCCGTTTTATTTCTCTTCACTTTTTTTTCTTTAGGTCTTACCACCTCAGTGTACGTGTAAGTGTAGCCGAAATGGTTTTGAATTAAATTGCCCGAGTCATGGTGATGTGACTTCCTCTGACGTCGGCGTTTGTTGCTAAGAAGGTGACCGTTCTCTGTCTGTCTGCCTGGGGGGGGGGGGGGGGGGGCGTAGACGGAGCCTCAGCTAGCTGCGGCGCCGCTGTTTGTTTTGACGTCCTCCTGTACGATGCTCTGGAGAAGATGTGGAGTGTCCCTCACTCTGTCAGACGCCCCCTCCGTTGACACACAGCTTTGTTTAAGACGCGGCGGCTCCTCGCTGAAAGCGTGTCGATTTCGGGACAAAGCCACGGTGGCAGTTCCGCGGGATCCATATTTGATGGCGGCAAACCTCGAGCAAACACAATTGAGGAAAATCAATAGGGCTTTCACATCTGATCATATATCACCTCTCTCTGAACTAGAGGCCCACTCTCTGTCTGTCTCTCTCTCTCAGGTCATTGTGTACCTGAAAGAGACCCCGGACGCCGCCTCACTCATGGGTAAACAAAGAGGTAAAGGACAAAGACAGTCTGTCACGTCGAGTGCATTGAAAGCGTTTACTGCTGCTTAGTCTAAAGATAGGTGGATGGAAGCGATTGCGTTAAACCCGCCACTGTGATGAGGCGGAGGAGGACAAAGATCAACCGAGAGAGAGAGCAAGCGAGAGTGAGCAAGAGAGCGACAGAGACAGAGACAGAGACAGAGACAGAGACAGAGACAGAGACAGAGACAGAGACAGAGACAGAGACAGAGACAGAGACAGAGACAGAGACAGAGACAGAGACAGAGACAGAGAGTTGATGAAAGAGTCTTAACTATGTCATTTCTGCCCAGAAGAATGTTCCCGTTGAGTGGGGATGATTCGTTCTTGCGGTGGCGGTCGTGACATCACAGAGGCATCGCTAGGAGGACAGGGTCGGGATGGAATGGTAGCCATGGATAGCTGTCTGACTCCGTCACCCCTCCCTCCTCCCCACCACCCCGGGGCAGTAGCACAGGTGAGGGTCTGCGTGCCGCACGGCTGGCTGACTGGCTGGTGATGAAAGGCTTCGGTAATGGAGCTCCTCTCTCTCACGGCTCGCCTAAAACTAGTGTGACAGCCCCTGTCTCTACTCACACAATAGGCTTTAAATTGTGTCTGTGAAGAAGAAAAAAAATGAACGCTTAGAATTAGGTGTGTGTGTGTGTGTGTAGGTGTGTGTGTGTGTGTGTATGTGGACATGCACAGCCTTGCCAAGGTGTGGTTTGTGTGCAGGTGTGTTTGTGTAGTCAGAGGTAGCCATTGGGCTGTCGCCCGGCTTGGCTGTAGGGTGTCTATGCAGCAGGTCTCTTGAAACTGACCTCTGCAGATGGCAGACCAGAGGTGGCAGAGCCACGCTGATCGAGCAGAAAGAGACAAAGGACCCATTCCGTTCGCCGGGCAGCGCCACGGGGCTTTGTTCTGGTCCAGCGTGAGTGCGGACAAAAGCCTGGTCCTGTGGGCTCGTGGGCGCGTTTACGTGTCGGCTTATTCCGCGTTTACGTGGAGATGCTACCTAGCAGGATGACACCATTCCAGAGCCGGCAGGGGGGGGGGGGGGGGTGATTGACACGGGGGTACTCCCAGTAACGTATAAAAATGCGCCTCTGATGCATGTTCGCTCATGCGGTGGAGCATGCTGGTGAAAACCGAGCCTCACGCCAGCTCCAGGTCTCCCGTCGCCAGGCAATGTGTCCCCCCGCCAACCCCAGCCATCAGTCTGGCGTGCAAATAACCAGCCCTCCCCTTTCCTCCATCCCTCTACACCCCCCCGAACCCCCCCCAACCCCCCCCCACCCCCCCAACCTTGGCAAACACTCTCCTTGGTATGCACTGAAATTCAATCAGATGCTTAATTACATCTTAACATGGGTTCCTACCAGCTGGCTTTATTCCCCTGTTTCTGATTAAAGGGATTAGAAAGATGAAATTTAACAGTGGATTTGCATACAGCTCTAAAAGGGGGGACCGCCGTGTCTCCGCGGCTGTCTGGCCACTGCCTGTCGCTCGCGCTCCCCGTAGTCCCTGGGCTGAGGCGGGGATGAGATGCACAGCAGCGCGGGCCCGCCGCGCAGCGGGGAGACCCAATTACCGGGGAGGAGGACTTGGACCAGCTCCCCCCGCCCACCCTCAGCCTGGGCTGCGAGTGCAGATGTCGGCTTCTTCCTCCTCCGACAGGGAGGACCAGAGGTGGGCACAAAGCAATGAAACGTGTGCACTGGCACTCCGGCCCGATTGGATGCCCTGTGTCTTCTCTTCCCGTTATGGCATTTGGTATTAAGCCGCGGTCTTATGTGTTTTCTAATGAGTCTCTCACTGAACGAGAATATGCTTCAGGTTATTCCCCTAATGGGGCCAAGATCGCCCGCTCTGCCGAGCTACAGTATGCGAGGGAAATGGGCCTATTAATCACACTGGGCCGCCACAATCATCTCCTTGGGATTTTTTTTCCCTGTGTGTTCCCTAACTCAAGGATACAGAGGATTTATGACATCCTGGGTTACGTTCCTGGTTCTTTTTCTGGCCCAAAATAACTTGCGAGGATTACTTACTTAAATTAATCTGTCGGCCTACCGAGGCTGAACTAAGTCTTTCCCCAAATAAGATCTTGTTACGCTTTTGCTGTTTATTTTATGCAATTAAAAGTCATTCTACTGGTACTTTGTGAGTATCAGAGGGCTTAGGCTTATTAGTGTGGGGAAGCAAAGAGTTAGAGAGAGAGAGAGAGAGAGAGAGAGCGAGAGAGAGAGAGAGAGAGAGAGAGAGAGAGAGAGAGAGAGACAGAGAGAGAGAGAGAGAGAGAGAGAGAGAGAGGAGAAGACAGACAGACAGGACAGACAGACAGACAGACAGAAACAGAGAGAGGGAGACAGACAGACAGAGAGGGGTGGGGGCGAACAGTAGGGAAATACAAAAGACAAAAAGCAACAGTGGCAGAAGACAGAGAACATTGGTGCATTATTCCTATATATATTCTGCTTTCCGCATTATGTATGCATGCACGGGTACTTTGACCAATTAGTGGCCCCTTACACACAGAGCGGCCGTTGTGTTATCAATTTGGGAACAAACTACATCTATCATTAACATTTTGTTTTTGTTGAAGGACACAGTAATTAGTCCCTCTGAAAAAGAACGAGGTGGATGTGTTCAAGGATGATACAGCATCGCTCACCCTGCCTGCTACCTTGGAGACTAGTGACCTGCAGTATGAGACTCTACTGCCCTCCTCTGGCACAGGAGATGAACTGTGACTGTCAAACTGTTGCGTTCCGGAGCTAAGACACATTTCCTGAACTGCAATTTGAAGATACCTCTGTATTCTACATCTAAACATTTAATTCGTTTTTTTTTAATACACATATGATTTACTATGGGGGTTAAGCCAATATTTTATAAATAGTTCATTTTTACTTTGAGCATGCATATATTTTTTTTGCTCCAGTGAAAACTAAAGTATTTTCCCATGGCACGGTACTAAAGATTTCAACCTACAAATTTTCAGACAGTGGCATTTAAGTTAAATGAGTCGAGAGTAAAATAGGCAAACTGGACAATTTGACAAAACAAAAACGCCACTGGTAAATCACAGGCCATTGAAAATGCAATGAGAATATATCAGAGGCTGATGTTGTACCTTAAAATGTATATTGTTATGGACGTGCTTGTTTCAGATTGCTGATTGATTGCATGTTTACCATCAGTGAGTGGTGATGCCATGATCCTGGCCTCTAGGTAATTACTCCCCTCAGCAATAGAAGATCCTGGCTTTCATTTTTCTCAAAATAATGTGTGTCCAAGCTAAGCTTGCTCAGTTGCACTTCAAATTAAAAGCTACGTCTTCCTGCCTGTGTATATTTGCTGTTGCGAAATACCAGAATCTATTTCTAAACCTGACAATGCAGAAACGCTTTGGGTTGTAGTTTGAATTTCTGAGAAAACATGTCTTGCCTGTGAAACAGCGCCACCCCCTGGCACTATTTAAGACCTGTTCCCTTCCCCTGACTGCAAGGATTTCCGACCACATAATACATTGCTTACTGGCTGTTTTGTCAATCCATAATATAAGATAAGATATTGAAATCGAAAGAGTTCATATAGCATTACTTTCCCTGTTTCATAGGAATTTGAATTGCACAGCACAACGCAAAACCCTTGCTGTCGTAATGCAATGCATGATAGGATGCTGAATGGGAGGGGGAGGAAATGCTGAACAGGAACGTGTTGAGGATGTCAAGCCAAACTATTCAGACTCTCTTGACATCTCCTGCTCTATTTTCAATCTCTCTCTCTCTCTCTCTCTCTCTCTCTCTCTCTCTCTCTCTCTCTCTCTCTCTCTCTTCTGCACCTCTCTAACAAGTCAGTAAAGTTTTTATATCAAAGCAGCGCAGTGGAGTTGGGACCAGAGGGCCTACAGGCTTATGTAATATTCAGGGGCTTCAGAATCTCCTCCTCTCTTCTGCTCTGTGGGAAGTCATCTCCCCCTCTCCCTTTCTCCCTCTCTCCCTCTCCCTCTCTCCCTCTCTCCCTCGCCCCCTCTCTCTCTCTCCTTTCAGCTTTGCAACACTGTCAGCATCACTGAAATACAGCTGCTGTTTACTCCTTAGCCTCACAACAGTACCATGCTTTTTAAATCCTTTTTCGGGATTCCGTTCCTGTTGTTATTTTGAATAACTACAAAAACATTGTTTTCAGAAACGGTGACATGATAAAAAAAAGAAGTTTGTTTAACTGTCCTTACCTCATATCTAGAGTTGCACAAAACAGAGATTTGGTTTGAAATAGAAAGACATTGGAGATGAGGATTTATTTTCTCAAGGGCTCTTGGATTCACCTTGTGACTCACCCTGAGTGTGTGCATGCATGTGTGTGTCCGGCCGTGTGTTTCTGCCCGGACCAGTCTTCCTGTTATCCAGTCGACTGCTCAAAGCCTGTGCCCTTGGAGCTCTTCGAGGGCATGGGGCTGTTTGCTTATATATGATCTCTAAATTATTGATCAAAATCGATGCCTGCTGTAAGTGATCCCCGACATCGAGAGCTGCTCCTATAAAAGGCTCCCGTTTAGGAGTGGAGCAACACCTAAACCACCACCTGCCCTAGGTGTCCTCTATCCCCCCCCAGGGTAAAACAAATGACCTAGGGGTCCCTAACCTCAACGTGGGCTAGCGCAACACCGCCCTCTGCTGGCCAGCAGACGCAGTACCTGACCCCTTTGGCGACCCACAGCAGCTTCATGTTTGCCAGCTCTTTTTTGGAGCTTGCGCTGTAGTCTCCTCCTGATGCCCCGGCTAACACCAGATGTCCAGCCTGGTTCCCATCACACGTCCCACCCAGAAGAGCCTGAGCCGCCGAGCATGGAGAGATGCGGACCTCCAGTAATGACACTCCCATAGCCGTGAAGGAGCCCTTTTCAACAGGCACTTATGTGATGATCGCCCTGGTGCGCAGAGGGGCTAACGGGGCAGCAGAGGCTGTGGCCTAGCCTCCTCGCGCGGTGTTTGTGGTGAAGTTACGCTCCACCGCCAGTAGATGGAGAAGACGCAGTTGCAGGGTCGCACCAGTGATAGTCCGGGGCCAGCCGTCACTCCTCGAGCTAGGAATGCTCCCTGACAGTTCTGTCTGCGCAAGCAGAGGCCCGATTAGCCGACAGAGATATGCAAATTGTCCAATTGCTTTAGGGCTGCCCGCAAATTGTATTTAAAGAGAGAGAGAGAAAGAGAGAGAGAGAGAGAGAATTTTGAGGAGAAAAAGAGACTGAGAGAGAGAGAGAGAGAATGAGAGACTAAAGAGACAGAAATAGAGAGAGAAGACAGGGAGACAAAGAGAGAGAGAGAGGGACAGAGAGAGGGAGAGAGAGAGGGGGAGAGGGGGAGAGAGGGAGAGATAGATAGCAATAGGGATGCACTGAGATAAGCTGAACAGGATTGGTTCGGGTCCAGATGGCCGAGCAGCAGCAGCAGCGGTCCAGGCTGCTTCGCGTGGCTGGCCGCTGGAGCTGCTTCCTGCAGGTTGACGTGACACAGACTTTATCTGCGGCCATTAGAGTGAAGGAGAACAGGACTGAGATAGCGCTTTGTGTCTCCACCGCGGGCAAAGTGATCTCAGAACAAAGAAGGGTCCTGGTTCGAATTTGGTTTCACAGAGACGCCAAGGCCAGGCTGCTCTTCGAAAACAATTCCTGCTCTTCCATACGGCAGATGGGGCGTAACATTTTTTCTGTATAATGTTTTTCTAACGAGGTGAACGTTGATAGATGTTGTGCAGTTGGGTCATCAAACAAGCTCTGCTTCCATCATCGCATTTGCTGTTCTTCCATTTTTTCATATAGTAAAAAAAAAGGACTTACAGGTAACCTAGCTACAGACCCCCTTTGTCCTGGTTTGTGTTTGGATTCTCATCTCCCTCTTGTTGTCTTTCTCTCTATCCTTCTCTCCCTCTCTCTCTCTCTCTCTCTCTCTCTCTCTGTCTCTCTCTCTCTTTAATTGCCTCTCTCCCTCGCTCTTTCTGTCTTTTCTGAGGCGTATGTGTGCTCATGGGTGTGTGCTTGGTGTTTGGCCCCTTGCACACATTAACCTTCAGCCTGGCGGCTCTCCTGTGACTCTTCATTGATTAGAGGCAGCAGGCAGCGAGGGGCAGGGTGGGTTTGCGGGGGGGGGGGGGGGGGTTGGATGAGGAGGCTCTGATTGAGAGGGCCATTGTGGCCTGGTGGTGCAGGGAGTGCGGGGCGGGGTGTCGCTCATCACCCTCTGCAGGGGCGGCCATAACTCACCCTGAATCACCACCGGCTCTGGACCACTGGGTACAGGGATCCCGCTCGCAAGTAGAGGACAAGACACACACACACACACACACACACACACACACACACACACACAGACACTTGAAGATGTAGCCGTCGGTGTGCCCATTACTTTGACGCTGAAGTGAATTTACAACCTGTGGGTTAAATGTCACACTGCTCGAGTGGAGTGTGCCAAAGACTGTGGCTTGGCTCTGTTCGAACGTCCGCCTCTTTAGATGTGTTGACTAAAACAACCTGTTCCCACAGCCTTCTCTCTGTGCTAGTTTTCCCAGTGACCGCAAACAACGGTCCATCTTCCTCTCCACCTCTGACAGCTGCCTTTTAACATGCCAAGGATTCGTAACCTCAGCGACCCCTTTTCTCTCGTATGCCAAGCTATTGTAACTTCGGCTTTTAAAAAGCTGCACCTCGCCAGCAATATGTTGGTTTACCTGGCGCTTGAGCCGATAGGGAGGGAGCTGAGAGCTGTGTGTGTGTGTGTGTGTGTGTGTGTGGGGTGGGGGTGGGGGCGGGGGGTGGGGATTGACAGTGTGACCTGTCTGAGAGTGATGAGAGGGGGGGCACGCTGGTTTGTCTGGCCTGGTCAGGGACACGGGGAGGCTGTTATTGAGTGACCCTGCCTGGGAGGGTGGCACTGGCTGTGGGCGGTATTGACTGGCCAAAGCCGTGCAGGTCAACAACCTCGTCTCCAGGTTGAATACAGATAGGGTTCGTCTGAGCTACCACGATGTGAAACCACACGCCGCCTTGGTGCTGAGGGGAGACGTTTTAGGTTCATCTAGCTGGCGGACAGATACTGTTTAAATGTGGTTTTTGGAGGTTGCTGTTTTATGAATGTGTGGTGGCCAGCGGTGGCCAGTCCTTTCTGTTTCTTTCTTCCTGCCGGCCATCTTTGTAGCACTCATCAGTCCTGTTGTGAGATGACCAACACACACGCTAAACGTTACAAAGTGAATTCAAATATAACAGACAGAGAAAGAGGGACATTTTCAGGAGAATAATACATGGGTTGTGTGTGTGTGTGTGTGGAGGGGGGGGCTGAAGGTTATTCGTGACGTTGAGACATGCATTGAACATCAACTCCTCTCCATCAGTTTGTCGTGTTAAATCTTTCCAAAAAACTGCCAAACAGCACAAGATGAAGAGATACAGATGAAAGAGATGAAAAGAGCAGAAAGGAAGGACATTAGGTGTAGAGAGCTCAATAAAGAGAGAGAGAGAGAGAGATAGAGAGAGACGATGAGATACAGTAGAGAAGCAGAAGTCTGGCTGCCTCCAGCAGGGCTTTCTGACGTGCCACAGGGCGTTTTTTTCCCTTTCTA
>CM030181.1:9396491-9556491 GCA_017639675.1 Aplochiton taeniatus | reverse complement strand
TTCTCTCTCTCTCTCTCTCTCTCTCTCTCTCTCTCTCTCTCTCTCTCTCTCTCTCTCTCGCTAGACGTCGTTCTCTCTCTCCCTCCGAAGCCTCACTCGCAGTGTCAAGGCTGCCGTGGTGGAAATCGTCTCCTGTGATTTATCCCTCATTTTCATCTGCAGCGCGTCTCCTGTGATGTAGGACGAGTGGGTGGCGCACAGAGGGGGAGAGAGGACACACACACACACACTCACGTGCACACACACACACACACACACACACACACACACACACACACGCACTCGCAGCCTGCGTGAGCGGCTGTCGAGTCAGTGGTGTGTCACCGGTCGTTGTCACCGGTCCATTCTCCAGTCGCCGGTCTTCTGCCGAGCAACTTCTCCGCTGCGCTGTGAGAGGGACACGCTTCCCCTCTTCCCCTCTCATGCTGTGGGTGCTGTGTTGAGGGGCTACAACTCCAGCTCTTCAGGGTCGGCAGTAAATACTCCAGTAACTCCACCGAAGAAAAAGAGAAAGAAGAGGGAAAAAAAACCTGAAGAAAACAAGATCAATATTTCAGAGCAGAGCTCCTGAAACCCAGGCTTAACCTAGCTGTCTACCCATGCTGGAATTACTTGAAATCTCCTGAGGCGTCACAAGAACTTCTTCACGGGGACTAGTCCAACTGTGCCGGAAGAGGAGGGGAGTGTCAGAGCTGGCTGCGAGTGGTGTGACAGGGTGACCCCTGCAGCGTGGGAAGTGCTGTGGCCCAGGGGCTAAAGCTCCGCAGGAGGAAGGGGAGGAAAGTGTTGTTGTTCTGGAGCTTCCCCTCACAGCTGTGTGAGACATGACCCAGTGCGGTACGGCTCTCCCCGCGGCCCCGCTCTCCTCTCTGCCCTAGCCCCAGTGAAGTGCTGCGGAGGCAGGCATGGCCGGCGGGCGGACGCCCCTGCTGCTGGCGGTCCTGCTGGTGGTCCTGCTGGAGGTGCCAAGGGCAGCCTGTGGACCAGGGGACGGCTCTGGGAGGCACAAGGACAGGGGGGGCTGGAGGTGGAAAGGTGACAGGAGCCGTGAGTACAGGACCTCCTCCTTCTTCCTCTACCGCGACTCGCGCTGTCGCTCTTCCCCTTTGTTTTCTTTCTCTTTCTACTTCTTTTTCTCTCTCTATACATCCAATCTTCTCCGTTCTCTCTCTCTCTCTTACACTTTAAACCTCTGTTATCTTTTTCACGCAAATAAGTCCTTCTGCTTTCGCCATCTGTCTGATAGCAGTGTTATGAAGTTGAGCGCACGCTAAGTTTAGCTTCTTTGGCTAGACTCCGATTTGCCTTTCGACCAATTTCTCCCATGACCCGTGGAGTCACCAGAGCAACCAACCCTCAGCGTGAACAGGGCTACCTCGGCCAGCTCACCAGGTTTTCAGGCTTAACATGTGCGTCGGTGAAGTGTTATCCACCCTACATCCTTTATTGTCTTTCATCTTTGGCCATCTTTTCCCTCTCCCGCTCTCCTCTGCTGAGGCTCTCTTTCGCACACTCACGCTCAGGCAGGCATTAATGGATCAGTGTTGAGAGCTGCTTAGACAGGCTGCACTGGCTGTTTCCGTGAGGTAAAAGCTGAGTGCGTCTCCGCTGGCACGAGTGCATTAGACGTGTGCTGACACGCCGTGCCGTGAGTGAGCGGCGCGGAGGCAAAGAGTGGACGGTCTAATGCGTGCGTGGAGAGGCCTGCGGTGGACTCCGGCCGGCCTGCCCGTCCCCTGTCTGGGGAGCGGGCTAATGTGATTGTTTGGCGTGCCCCAGCACCGCTTGACGCTGAGTGATGAAGGGGGGGGGGGGCAGTGTGTCTCTCTCGCTCCGTGTTCGTCCCCTCTGTAGAGGTTGAAGGGAGATGGCGGGCTTGATACGGTTCCAAGATTAAATGACTCGGAGGAGAGAGACGTGAGAGACTCTAACCTACAGAAGGGTCACCCCCCCCCCCCCCCCCCGTCACAAGGAGAGCTGAGCTGGTTTTATAGAAGGACACACTTCAGTTGACTTCCCTTGTCTTGAGGTGATGTGCCGTTTTATGCATTAACTGAGAGAGTCCAATACAATACTAAAGTAAAACACTCCACTGCTTCCTCTTACATGTTGTTGTTGATGACAGGCCACAGGGGTTCAGTTTTGGGGTTTTGTCTGTATTGTTTGTTTGGCTGGTCAAGCACGAAGGCCCAGTATCGATTCCCTGCTGGGACGATGATTGAAGTGGTTATATTTTTTGCTCTACGCTGGTTTGAAGCTGCAATTTCTTTAGCACCTATTCCTAAAGATATACATTTCCAAATTGGCAATGCAAAATATGTACAATTGGAGTACTTGTCTAACTCTTTTCTCTACCATATGGGTAAGTTAGATTTGAAACATTTGATCCTTGATCTCCCTTCGCCACTTTTCAAATGCACACATGCCGTTAGAAACACCTTCCATAGATCACTCCATGTATGTGGGAGACATTCTGCCTGACCTTCAAATCGATTGGTCTCATGTGGTGGTTTAAAGTTCCTCCTACCCCCCCACCCCCCCACCCTCCCTCCTCATCTGCCTCTTCACCTCTCCATGCCCCACCCCCCCCCCCCCCTCCCCCCCCCCCCCCACCCCCCCCTCCCCCCCCCCCCCCCCCCCCCCCCCCCCCCCCCCCCCCCCCCCCCCCCACCCCCCCCCCCCCCTCCCCCTCCCCACCTGGCTCTTCACCTCTCCATGCCCCCCTCCCCACCCCTCACCTGGCTCTTCACCTCTCCCTGGCCCCCGGGACTGGCCGCAGCGATCACACCCAGGTGAACATTCATATGCAGGTGCCGTGTTTCACTCTGTTAACTCCATCCATAAAACGTACAAGCTGTTGCTATTCCTCTGGGGTTTATAGCACGTCAAAGTCACATAGTTTTCTCGCAGTTTAGTGCCATGCGCTCATAACAACACAGATCTGATGCCATTTAAAAGCGATATTAGCCTGGCATTTTCAATTACTACTAAGAGGTGCCCAATAGCCTTTAACGGTGTGTGGGTGTTTGTCCTGTCGGCTGAACGGCGGACTGGATGTGTTATAGTCTACTTAAATGTTCAATTTGGTCGTTCTGATGGAATGAGCTCGGTAATGTTATGCATAAGCACAGCTCGGCTATAAAAGTGATAAGGCGAGCAGAGCGACAGGACTGTTGTTACCTCGGAGTAACCGTCCTCTTCCACTGAGGAGACGCAGAGACCAGGCCGACACCCAGGAACCAAAGATCCATGCATGAACCCAGAGTGAGATCAAAGCCGAAAGGACAAGCGGGTCGGCATGTGTGTGTTTGTGTGTTTGTGTGTGTGTGAGTGTGTGTGTGTGTGTGTGTGTGTGTGTGTGTGTGTGTGTGTGTGTGTGTGTGTGTGTGTGTGTGTGAGATAAACAAAAGCAAAGCTCTTTATTTTTAGTTCCTGAGTGGCGTGCTCCAGTACACACAGCCTGTTTGTGTCCCTCACCTACAGTACCCAGGCCATCTGGAACTTCACTCCCTGCACTCCAAAGTCTCTGCTTATTTCGGGGGTTTCGGGTAACGATAAGCCGAAAACATGGCGAGTCGAAACTCACGAGAATGTTGTGCAAATGCTTAAACAGGTGCGACGATCTTTTGTTCCAAATAACGACATCCTTCGCCATCAATAAATCTATGAGGCGCTAAAAAACAAAATGTACGCTCCAGTCTTTCGTGGTAACAGGAGTGGGAGTGAATTCCTTGTGTGGCTCCAGAAAGCAGGACTTAAGGGATAGTTTACCCCCAGAGGCCCAGCTACAGATGTGTGGGCTGCAGCCCGCAGCGAGGCTTTGTTTCCCCAGCCGCCTGTCTCTGCTCCCTGACACGGCCTCATCTGTGTGATGGACGAGGCAGATTATGGGATTTATGGCAGATTTACACTGTTCCCCATGCTAATAAGAGTCAAAGGAACCTGACTGGCTGCCTCCCAGACCTGCCAATCCCCAAAGTAGAATGCAGGCGAGAAAAAGGCAGGGAAGTCGCATCAAAGTAAACTGATTTACTGCTGATGGAAATGGACTTTTTACAAAGCGGTGGAGTGGGGAGTAGGCAAAGTTGTCATATTGAATAAATCCTTTGTTAGGGACCTAAGTAGGATAGTTTGTATGGCAGTTGAAATTAATCCCAGTGTGGGGATAGCAAATAGAGCAGCTATTTTTCGTCTTTTTCGAGACCTGCATGGGAGCGACCTTCTGTGCTTTGGCATCACTCCGGATGTCCAGTTCTCGTCGAATCCTCCCATCGCAGTGTCAAACTCAGTCGTCCTATAGATGGCAACAGAGACGTGGGAAGTCTCCATGTTTGCACAGGGCTGATGGTGGTAAGGATGAATCGGGAAGCCGTGATGAGCTGTAGACTGCGTAGTCTGAATCTGATGATGTGGGTCAGAAGCCCAGACATTCTAACCACAGAGATGCTTTCCTCAGCAGCCCAGCCCATACTGTCAACCACAAAGCCTTTCTGGGGCCTTCCATCTGTGGAGAATATGCACTATTGAATTGTAGTTGCAACACACGAGGACCGTAAACCTTTTACTTTTCTGAGATTATAATGTTTATAAGCGTAAAAACATCTGGAAATGATATGTACAGTACGTACTGTACACGTACACACATTCCAACTCTCTTTTTCTATCTGAATAAGAAACATAACTGGAAATATTTTAGCTCGTAATTACCAAC
Source organism: Aplochiton taeniatus (assembly GCA_017639675.1). Classification (NCBI taxonomy): domain Eukaryota; kingdom Metazoa; phylum Chordata; class Actinopteri; order Galaxiiformes; family Galaxiidae; genus Aplochiton; species Aplochiton taeniatus. The sequence continues at coordinate 9,551,780 of CM030181.1, read as the reverse complement.
TGTACACATATGTGAAAATGCTCGTCTTCTAGGGAGGTCACATTCCAAGGCTACTGCTTTTCGAGTAGTTCTCCTCCTCTCCATTGTGCACACATCCTCCTCCCCTCTCTTTGTGGCTCCAGACGCTTTTGGGCACTTTGGAATTGGGCAACAGTGAGCTTTTAATCTCCACTACTGTATGTCACAGCAGGTTGGGACCTGGGCAGAGGAAATGGAAGGGGTGAGGCAAGGGAGGGCCAGGGCAGGGCAGCAGGGGCCACTATGGGTAGGAACAATGAGGTGCATGGAGGATGGGTAACTGTGCTTGGTAACCTCTGCATTTTTAAATACACTGCAATGCCTAATTTCACAAGATACCTTATTCCACCTCTTCTTACTGTATGCCCAGCCAAATACATTTAGCGATTGGTATCTTTAACGACCAGACATAAAGCTAATCGTTATTAATTATCTCTTTTTATTTATCTTCTGGCTGCGCTGGTTCAATTGTTCCTTCATGGTATGTTCTCAATATAAATGTTGCCTTAGACAAAGCTAATTTTGTAATCCAGGCTTTTATGGAGTGGGAAAGGACCTTGCACTGAAATTTACACTTTCTTTTTGGCGGAGGAGAGTATGGGCTATTGAAAAAACATGTGGACAGTGCCGATCGGACACAGCCCATAAATATGAAAGGCTCTGAAAGGAGCAAGGTGAAGTTGAAGCGAGGGGTTTTGGGATTCTCATGATCCATAGAGGTCAGAGGTGACACAATGTCCTCCGAGCTTCAAAACCGACAGAAAGCCGCCCCTTGAAGTTTTGTTTCTCCTGTTTCATGCTTCTTTGTTTCATCGTTTCCCTTTTTTTTTACTCAAATACTGATACGCACGCAGGTGAGCACACAGGGCCATCTGCAATGGCCACATCTGGATTCTAACCATGCACATTCTACGAGACATATAAACTTTCATGTGCTTCTTTTGTCATGTATTTCCCTCACTGTGACAGTAGGGGCACTAGAGTCTTTGATGTTGCCCCTGAAATGGGCTTGAACTATATCGCTTGCATTTGCAGGAACAAAAGCACAATACCTTCAGTGTACTTGCATTATGTGAAGAGTATTGTAAATATTGATTGAGAGTATGTTCCAATAATAAACCCTTTTAGGTGAATACTGGAGAGTGTAAGGGCCCCCGATGAACGTTGGACTGGGCCAGTCTCAGTGTTAATGACATGGTAATAAGTAAAGCCCTCTATTGTCAGACAACCAGAGGCTTATTGAGGCTGACAGTTGGCTTTGCTACACACTCATTACTGAAGACCCGGTGAGACAGAAGCAGAAAGGCAGGAATACACACAGACACACACACAAACACACACACACACACACACACACCAAATATTTAACAGTGGCTATTAAACAATAATTTGTACTTTTTTTCTTCAAATAATGTAACTCAGATTGCCTATTTTCTGTCAACAGAAACAAGAAATAGTAAATGCTGTCAGTAATTGTGAACACTGGTGTGCTGTGTATGTGTAATTGACAGAATGAGTCCTTATCAAAGGACAGGCTGTCAGCGCTTTCATTATCACTAGCTGACGAAGCAGCCTCACTTTTTATTTCCTGACATGCTCTGCATAGGGCATCCAGATGTGTCCGCACACACACTGACACACAAACACACACACACACACACACACACACACACACACACACACACACACACACACACACACACAGCCACGGAGACACACTAGCAGTCCACAGTCTGAAATGGACCATCTCACCACAGTAAAGACAGAACAAGCGGTTCTGCAGCCCATACACAGAGCTTGACGCTGGGGCTTTGTCTGCCTGTAGTCTGCCCATCTCATCCCCAGATTAAGTGGTAATTATAGTAGAAGAATGACACGTCCAGCAATTCGACTCTGTTTATTGTCTGGGTGCCCTGTTGTTGTCTCCGTATGAGACGCATCTGGTCACGCTATTGACCAGCGTCAACGTAGTACCAGTCCCGCACGCTGCGTGTGCTAAATACGGTCGAATGGCATGGCCAAAAGAGTTCTACTCTTGGTATGCATCCAGACAGCAATTTCCTGCCATGGGGAAGGACTACTCTAGCATGTGACCGACCAGTCATCTCAACCAGGGCACCTCGGTCTTTCTATTCAGCTTGGCACTCCTCGAAAGACTGGGATCTGACCGAGGTAGCAGCAGCGACGTTCCCGCTGTGTCAGTGGTCGCCTGGTGATGCAGGGATCTGTGCATCAGCGTCTTTGCCGTGGCGACGCAGCACTTACGCACCCCATTTCCTCGCGACAGTCGCCCGCGCTGTCTCACTTCATCGGCCCAGGCACGCCAGAGACACACTCCTCCCTCTGGGCTTGCTCACGTCCCGCCAAATTCTACCGTCTTCCACGTGTTTGTGGGACAATTTTTCTATCCGTTAATTTCCACAACCAAGAGACAGACAAGATATTTTCTTTCCCTTCTTGAAAACTGTGGGTGGAAATTGCAGAGGATATGAAAAAGTGTGGTATGCGGGTTGCTGGTTTTAGGACTAATATAACAAACAGTTTTGACATGCCGTTGCACTGTAGAAAATCATAGCTGCTAGCCTTTGAAAATACTGGTTGTTGTGGCAACCGTGCTATCTCATAGTTTATAAGGTGTGTGTCGCGATAACACTTTCACGCAGAGATTATGCAGTACCTCTGGCTGATGAAATAGGAATATGTTCGTTTCTCCCTAAGAGAATCCTATCAGATGTTGGAGGAGAGCTGTATAGTCCAGGCTGCATTGCAGGGTTAGTGGAGGACAATGGAGGCAGGGGGCCAGGCAGAAAATACAGTGTGACTCAGTGCTGGCAAAGCCACTCAGGCTAATCAGGCTTAATGAAGACTGGCATTGAAGGTCCAGCCGATAAACCACAAACGAACCTCTCTTTAATTAATCTGCTAATTGAAAAATGTCGCAGAGAGAAGGGCAATGTTTTCGTGCCGCTCTCTCCCTTTGTGCCTTCACAGGGCAAAATGTGATAATAAATTATATTGGATCTTTTGTTTTGGCCTGTCTCACAATTTCTCTCTTCCTCGCTCATTCTTTTTAAAGAGAATGGCTGTGAACACATTTACGACTATAAGGAGAGGGACCAGTTGTGCTGGAAATAAAAAGCGAAAGGATAAACAGGCTTTAAACAAAATGCTACGACAAGTAGATGAATAGGTCGACGTAAAAACCATCAAAATGCATAGTTCTAAGATATTTTTCTCCTGTTAGTTTTGAAATGTAAACTAATGATGGTAACAGACCTGGCTCGGACAATATACTAGTGTTGCAGCCGAAAAGTGGAACCAGAACTGAAATAGTCCACACCACATGAAGGCACCGTTCTGACATATTAGCACCAGATGTTTGACACCGTGGCATGCATTTTCCTCTCCATAGCCCTGTCCTGAAACACATAAATGTAACAAAAATGTTGTTGATGTCTCATATGATTTACAGCGCGGTGTGATTTACGGCTAGGGAGCATGGGCGATTGCATTAGAGACAGTGGGGTGCGTGACCACTTTTTACGCTCACCACCACCAAGGACGGAGTGATTCCTTTCTCCTGAAAGAAAAAGAAGAAAAAAAGGCACTTGATTTTTTTCATTTATTTTTTCCTAAATGTTTTTTGGTTTAACAGATGGTAATGCAACACCCCCTGGCACATCGGCCCATACCCCAGCCCCTATGCAGAGAGTCACCTGCCACCAATAAATTGTGATGGTTTTGTGGGGTGATGGTGTGACGGAGGGGAGGCCTCTGTGAGGCCTTGACAGGGGGGCGTTGAGAGTGCCCCGCTTTGTCTTTTGTTGCATTTCATGGCTTCTCCAAATTTATGATCTGCTCACAGCCTCTGGCCCCCTGGTGCCTCTGTCCTCACATATGTGTCCAGGGGCACCACTGCTTGGTGGTGAACATTCACCATGAGGCTTTTAGAATCCTTTTCATGTGTTTTCATCTTGATATCGACACACGGGATCCTCTCCCCTTTTCATTAAAATTGATATAAAATCAAATCCAATATTAATTTGTAAAGATCAAGCAGGGCAATACTGAAGCTAGAAATATAGTGCAATTTGATCTGTGCCCCAGTTGTTAATAATCATAGGATCTGTTCCTGCCTGAAATTTGATCCATCAGGAATGAAAACTGGGGTGGGGTTAACCATGCAATAGAGTCAGAGACTCACTCAAGTGCTGAGTGTAAGCCTATGTAATAACTGTGATATTTAAACCAGAAATGTTGCTTGCTATGGTATTTCAGATATAACTAATATGTTTTTTTTGCACCGCTGTACTAAAGAGAATAAACTAAACTGACCTTGAGCGGATGAACATAAACAGCCGATCTACAAGATATTAGGAATGTGCAGTGTGAGGTTACATTATTAATCATTTTCCTTATCTATGGATAATATGGGAATAAAGGCACCCATTTTACTACTTTACTACAAAAGTACTAACTCTGTTTATATTCTCTGTGTATGCTTATTCCAACTGACAGAGCCTGGATATTATCTCCCTATGAATTATAGAACCTTCCATCGTAGACTCATAGACTATTTTACAGCACTTATATTTCATTACTTTCATATTGCCTTTGGTGTTCAAGTATATTTACAGTCGGTTATGTTGGGTACAATTATCAGATTCAGTTATTCTTAACAATATATTGAAGATACTCTCAGAAAAATCTAAGGTTTCAAGAATCAAATCAAATGTATTTGTATTGCACATTTCCTACACTTCAAGCAATGCAATGTGTTTTGCACAAGGCAAGCATAAACATACAAGGAAGAAATAAAATACCAAGAAAGAAACAAAAACAATTTTACCATGGGAAATAAGATTGCTAAGATGGAACAATTTAGCAAAATGCAATCGAGAACATATATGTTTTTTATCTGAATTTTAAAGTAGCACGTCTCAGATTCCCTGGAAGTTAGTTCCAGCTATTTGTTGCATAGTAGCTAAACGCTGCTTCACCTTTTTTAGTTCAAACTCTGGGAACAGTTGAGACCTGTTCCAGATTACTCCAGGGGTCTAGAAGGTTCATACTGTATCAGCGTGTCAGTAATGTATTTTGACCCCAAATTATTTAGTGACTTGTAGGTGAGCAACAGTATTTTAAAATCAATTCCCTGACACACAAGGAGCCAGTGCAGTGATCTGAGAATTGGTGTAATATGTTCGTAGGATAGGAAACGGCTAACAATTCAATTAAAATGTAAATGTCTTTATAAAAGACACTGTAGTAAATCATTCTGTGACAAGACTGCACCCCTATGAGTTAATCTACATGTGAAAATATTATGGAACTTTCTGAATTGTTTATAGGCTATAATTATGTTGTCCCTCTGGCAGGATATCAAGTGGAAATAGGTTTTGATTTAGTAATGTGAGGATGAATGAGTGTGTATGGGAATGCTAGATTCCAAGTTGACGCAAGGCTATATTTTCATGGATTTACAGAGGTCTGTGAGAACTAGGATCTTCTCTTTCCTTCTTTTCAGTTTCAACAGGTGTTGTTTTTTTTAAGTTGAAATGTTCTATATCACTTTCCAGAAGCTTTTCTATTTAAAATGCTTTATCACTATATCTATGCATTCCATGGGGACATCTAAAGTGACGGCTTATCCCGTCCCAAGAGGCAGACTCTGACATCTCACGTTGTAAATCTTTTAGGCTCTCCTAAGAGTTTCAACTGCCACTCCTTCTTTAACCTTCCCTTAGGGAAAATCGCCAACATTTCTTTTGGCTTCCAAACCTCTTTGCTTTCTTCCAACTCCATCACCTCATTGAATTGCATATGCCCATACATTTCCAAGTCATTTATTGATTGTTTTGCAAAACCAAATGAAGAGAAGGCTAAGCTGACAGTGATTCAAATAAACTCACAAACCATAGTTGGAATATACCATAAGAGGAACCAGATATCTGAGTCTGCAAAGCAGAACACAAGTTCTGTCTTACATTCCAATGTGGTGAGATGGCGAAACCAGGATACCCTTCGACAGCTCCAGACTTCGTTCAAATAATGTGCACACAGTTAAAAAGTATCTTGTGATCAGTCGACGATGTCGCTTCGGAAAATCCAAGAGGTTCTGCGGCGTAAACATCGACACAGGCCTCGACCTTGTAACTCGACTGTAAACTAATGTGACATGCATCCAACAGCTAAAGAGCATGGCTTATCACATTAGACTGCAGACTGGGCCCCTCCCCTATGGCTCCTTTGTGGCCTCACCAGGCACATAGCACATCTGTGGACATGGAGCCGGGACCCTAAGTACACTGGCCCCGCCACTGGGACCACGACGGCTGAACTGTATTGATGGTCTCTCTGCAGCGGGGAGAGAGAGATCATTAGCTCCCACTTCAGGAGAGCTGAGAAGCTGGCCAGCCGCCTGCTACGTTCTCCAATCTTCTCACAGCCTCATTTACATCGGCAGTAATCAGTATTAGACAGATTGAGAGCGCGAGCTGCTTCAGCGGCGCTCTCTCATTGGACTGCGACTATTGGAGTGCCCCCCCGTCCCCCTCCCCCCCCCCCCCCCCCCCCCGCACGAGAAGCCGAGAGCGGCGGCGAGAGTGAGAAAACAGGCGGAGGGGGAGCGGGTCTGTTCGGAGGCGATAGCGGCGGCTGTTTGTTCAGCTCGCTTGACTTTAGATCAGATGGCGACTGGGCTGTGACATCAACGTTCGTGGGGAAATGAACAGACTAATTGCCTTGATCACGGCGGCGCTGATGAGAGCCGAACACCTTGTCTGTGCGCTTTGCAAACTGAAGGGGGGTGCTTTGAGGAACTGACACAGTGAAATGGCGGGTTTGTTTTTCATCATTAGTGAACCGGGGTCTGGTTGGAAGGAATGCACTGCATGTGTAAATGCAGACATTCCTATATGAGCCTTAAAAGATCCCCTGGGACTGGGGTATTCCATTTTAGCTTTCCATGATGCTACACGACTATATCAAGTGTGAATAACAAACTGTTTGTTCAAATGGGATTAACTTGCTGCCCAGAGCCGATGACAGACCATGTAGCTCATCAAAGTATTCGTACTAGTAGATTTAGAATGATTTAGGAGTTCCATTATGATGAAATGCATTGTTTTTGTTCCTGAACTGAATCACAGTTTAGAAACGGAGTGGTAACATGTGGAAATACTGTTTGACATATCTTACTGCAGCTCATAGAAATATGCTACAGTACAGACCCATGTTTTCCCACTTTTGTCTGACTCACTCGCTGAATAATGACCAATATGTATTCCTTGAATGGTTGGGAAAAGCAACGTTCTAAATGAAGCAATAATTACATGTCGGCACAATTATTTAGCAAACATTGCCATGTCAAGACCCATTTGTTGGGGCCATTGCACGGCCTCAGAGACGAGGGAGATTTATTGGCACGCCAGAGGTGGACTGAGGTCTGGATGTCAACACATCAAAGACGGATGAGGTCATACTGTTTAGTGCTGGTGGCTTTTCTCTCCAACTCTATAATTAGAAGTGTAGCAGAATTCCCCCTCATTGTGCTCTTGACACACACAGAACTAATGACAGCAGCAGCCTCAGGGCACACATAGGAGAGAAGGAGGGAGGGACGGAGGGAGAGATGGGGGGAAGAGGGAGAGTAGGAGGGAGGGAGGCACAGGTGGTCTGGATGTTGCCCGTACAAATAACTCCTCCATTGGGCCCAGACGCTGAAGTCTCTAAGGTTATGATCGTTTTGGTTCCGTTTCAATTAACAGGACTCCACTTTCACCTCAGCTTTACACTGTTAACGCCCAGTAGTCAGTTATTCTTAGTGGTTCAAAATAATCACATAAACAAAATTACTTGTGGTATTCTTGGAAGTGTGTGTTCAAGATGTGGCAGTGATCTAAATCAATCTGAATGGTTCTCAAAGAGAAAAAAAGAACAAAAGGGAAAATGTGGTTATCATAACAGAATGTTTCTACAGTGCCAAAGTCAAAGAATGAAGTCGGAAAGCTATGCTCCACTGGCCTCTAAACTCATTTTACAAGGCTGCAGAAAGCATGACTTCACTTTTCCCTTTCTGCCTTTATCGGCCTCTCGGCTCGGATTAGAGATCTTGACAGCTGTTCGATATAGGAAATGAAGCAGTGAATAAAGGGAGGACAGTGTAGAAATGTCAATTCCTCAATGTTCAACGTTTAAACTTAAAGTGTGACTCGTAGGGTTTTGTGACTCCTCGTGTGTGAGCTGCTCATCTGGGGAAAAGGCCAAGAAGTGTAGTTTTGATGCGCTGCCTGAGAGGGAAGCCAACTCAGACGAGGTCAGCGGCCTACCGGTCAGCTGTTGGGGTGTGTTTGCTGACAAGCTGCCCAACCGTCACGGCTCCAGCTCCGGACATCAGGACAAACGAGTAGATTCAAAAGCGCTCTGAAGCAGTTCCCTTTGGCCGTGCCCATGCCATCTCCAAACCCCCTGACACAGGCCATTTGTTCCGGCTGGAGAGGAAGGTGCTCTTAATGCACTCTCTCTCTCTCTCTCTCTCTCTCTCTCTCTCTCTCTCTCTCTCTCTCTCTCTCTCTCTCTCTCCGTTTGTTCTTTCTCTCTCCATTTCTCTCTCACCGCCTGACTCCTTGCGTGTTTTGACTTCACAGGCTGCATGACAGGAAATGTCAAGCAGAGACCCATAGATGGACATCTGTGCTTTTGGCAGTTCAGTGGGTGCTTTCCTCAGCTCTTCAAGGATGTCAAAGCAAGTTCCAACTCCTCACAGGCCTCAGAAACATGTGACAGACTGTTGTTTTTGTGCGGAGAAAGGTTTTAAACATTTCAAGAGCGAAAATATCACTTATTTTTCTTCTGTGATATATAGTTAAATTGTTTTTCATTCTTCTTCTTTATCAGTAATATCTTTTGTCATCACAGTGAAATGTGTGCTTATTCCACTGAACAGTTACTGTTTACGAACGTGGCGTTTGCACCTGTCTGGCGCGGTGATTTGAGTGAGTGAGTAATTGCACAGCAGTTCAGTCTAGTGCACCTAAAGCATTTTGTCTGCTCGTCAAGCCAATCAGCTCTGCTTGTTCTGGAACTGCCTTCCTGTCTCTCTTTCTTTCTACAGTTAATGTGCACTCTCTGAGAAAATTAAATGAGATATTCTTCAGCCTTCAGATTTATGCATTTAATGAACCATAATTAACGACGAATCATGCGAGTCAAACTGTGTGCAAACTTTGAGAATTTACTTATTTGGGGCATGTTTATTTTGGGTTCTGTACCCAAATGAACTTTGTTTGAAGAGAGATGCTGTTCCATAACTGTCAGCCACGGAGTACTTCATGCATCCAACCAGCAAGACGGCCTTGGATACTATCGTAAATGTTATCTATTTTTCGTTAAATGTGTTACCAAAATGGGTCAGAGAGTACTAAATCAGTGAAAAAGAAGTGAACATGACAATGTTATGGAAAATATTTGTCAGATCTTTTGACGATAACTTGAACACTTCAGCTTGATTATCTCACTAGAAATAATGAAAGATAATTGCTAATCTAATCATCTCATTATGGAGTGAAAACTCCAATTTCATAAAATTATCGTTTTCACTAGTCATGCTTGTCAGATTTCTGGCTATAGTTCATAATAGCATGTACACAATGGGATAAGGGGAAATACATCAAAACTAGAGGTTTCCAGTCAGCCCCATACCGACACTGCTGATACACACACTCTCGTCACTTGTTTGGGCTGCACTCAAACACACCCACACTCCAACACACCCTAACTCCAACACACCCACACTCCAACACACCCACACTCCAACACACACACACTCCAAAACACCCACACTCCAACACACCCTAACTCCAACACACCCACACTCCAACACACCCTAACTCCAAAACACCCACACTCCAACACACCCTAACTCCAAAACACCCACACTCCAACACACCCTAACTCCAACACACCCACACTCCAACACACCCTAACTCCAACAGACCCACACTCCAACACACCCTAACTCCAACACACACACACACTCCAACACACCCACACTCCAACACACCCACACTCCAACACACCCACACTCCAACACACCCTAACTCCAACACACCCACACTCCAACACACCCTAACTCCAAAACACCCACACTCCAACACACCCTAACTCCAAAACACCCACACTCCAACACACCCTAACTCCAACACACCCACACTCCAACACACCCTAACTCCAACACACCCACACTCCAACACACCCACACTCCAACACACCCTAACTCCAACACACACACACACACTCCAACACACCCACACTCCAACACACCCACACTCCAACACACCCACACTCCAACACACCCTAACTCCAACACACCCACACTCCAACACACCCACACTCCAACACACCCTAACTCCAACACACACACACACTCCAACACACCCACACTCCAACACACCCACACTCCAACACACCCACACTCCAAAACACCCACACTCTAACACACCCACACTCCAACACACCCTAACTCCAACACACACACACACACACACACACACACACACTCCAACACACCCACACTCCAACACACCCACACTCCAACACACACACACTCCAACACACCCTAACTCCAACACACCCACACTCCAACACACCCTAACTCCTACACACCCACATTCCTACACACCCACACTCCAACACACCCACACTCCAACGCACCCACACTCCAACGCACCCTAACTCCAACACACGCACACTCCAACACATCCACACTCAAACACATCCACGCTCAAACACACCCACACTCAAACACATCCACACTCAAACACACCCATGCTCAAACACATCCACGCCCAAACACATCCACACTCAAACTCACATCCAGCCCCACATGCACACACTCACACACCCAAACACACTCATAAAAATGCACACACCACAGTGTATAGTGATTGAATGTATCGATCATGGAGATTATTAAGTTGTTTTCAGCTTTCCCCCTTCAGTGACGAGCGCAGTGCAGTGTGTAAAAGCTGCTTGCATTGAAGAATGAACAAGCCTTTACGGACCAATTTTAGGGCCTCTGAATATATTGTGTGGCACTGAGGGGGACTATGGGCGCTATCAACAAGGCCTTAATCCTCCCTTCTCACTCTATTAAGAGAGATAGAAAGAGAGGTGTCATAAGGTGAAGAAAGGGAGGAGGGCCCTCGCTCCCCTCTTCAGAGAATCCCTCTACATCTCTGGAGCGGTCTACAGTAGTCTCACTGTCCTACTCCTGCCTTTGTCCCTGCTTCTCTCCGGGACGGTTGCTGTCTCCCTGGTTGTCTCTGCTCCAGCTGGACTTCAAGGCGTCTAACATTGCTTCTTCAGTTATTTCCTGTTGCACCACCTCTATGTCGATGCGTTCTCCTTCTACGAAATAGCAAAGGGGTCTTGGTGGGGAGCAATTTCAAGAGCACAACTAGCGTGTGTTTTTTGGACGATACTAATTTGCCTCTGCCTCACCCTCCTCTTCTCTCTCCTCCAGCAGCTCTTTATGTGTGTTCCCTGCCTTACGGCTTGATTAAAACCCTATTAGCCATGCATGGCCTCAAGAAGAAACACAGAAATTGTAATCAAAATGGAAATGAGAGAGACAGTGCGGAGAGGTGTTTAGAGAGAGTCCTCAGTCTCCTCAGGATCATTCTCTACTTTTTCTGTCCTTTCATCTGTTTTGGTAATGGGCCGGGCAAACATGATTTAACACAGGCCACAAATGACAAATACATATATATATATATTCATACTAGACAAGTTCAAATAACAGGAAGGAAATGAAGGCCAAAATTGCTGTGTTTTTCTGCTCGGTTATCATTCTTGTCGGCTATAAATATCCATCCTCCTCCTTCCATTCATTTGTGACAAATGACAAAAGGCAATGACAAAAAGTAGTTGTGTACTTGAATACGTAACGAGACGTTGTCTTGATTGAACACACTGGGAGGTTGGAATTGCTGTAAGCCTTGCTCCAGACAAATGCAGGCTGTCCTAACGGGCTGTGTTAAGGAACTTGTCCCAGAGCAGACAATCAGTCAGTCCTGTTAACAAGCCCCAGAGTCAGACTCCCCGTGCTCATCATTCATTAGGCATCCATCAGCCTTGCTGGCTGCCAGGCCCAAACCACTGCTGCCAATAGGACATCAAGATTACAATGACGCCGCAGCATCCAGCCTCCTCCATCACTGCTTCATTAGCTACTGATGCCTGGGTTTGTCAAAGCTAAGCTACCGATGGCTACTTACAGTAGCGCAAAAAAGATACACATCAAGTTTATGGTGCTAATTCAGACCATTGTATTACTGTGTTACAAACAACTTCTCAAGCCCAAGTCAGCCGGTTGAAGTCCCATTAAGCTAGAATCTGCGAGAGTGGATCGGCCATTGCCCCCCCCCCACACACACACACACACAGATCTACAGAGAACAAAATGACCCAGAATATACGCCGTGCTCTTTTGGTGTTAGACTGTGGAGAGGAGGGCTGTGGAGTGAAGGCTTGCGAGAGGGGAGGGGGGCGGTCTTTGTATCTGTTTGAGATCAATGGCTCATGAGCTAGTGCATATTGTATTATCATTAAGTATGGTTTGACTCCCACAACATGCAGTAAATGTACACTGAAAATCAAAATTTGGTGAGGCCCTCTGATGATTACCCTGTATAAATAAATTATAATAATAATACAAATTATGAATATCTTTGCACAAAGTGCCCCTTACCAAAAATTGTAAATATAGCTAGAAAATGACGCTGCTCAATGGTTCTTCAAACTATTTCTGACCACTGGTTGTTTTTTTCTTGGTGCTGTACCGGGTTTCAAATATGAATACATTTTGAGATAGTGGGCTCAATTCCTCAGCATTCTCTGTGTAAAATACATTCAGTGGTTACAAAAATAATCGAGACTGAAGCAACACTCATTTATTATTTCCCAATGTTTATATCAAAATTAAACTTACAAACACCTTATTTTTAATTGTATATTGAATTTTTATAATTTTTATATCAACTTCAATGTATTTTCTCTTCAAATAAAATCGTTGATCAAAGGAAATCTCCTCTAATATTCTGTATTTTCGAATAGCTTGCCATTTTGGTGACATTATGCCAGACAATACTAGCAAGAAGAAAAATGTTTTCACTGAATTAATAAAACCATGCACGTCCTTGCTTTTGTTAGACACACTTATTAACTTGACAGAAGCAGATGCTGCTTCGATTTGCAATTAATCATTTTTTGACAAGGTTAAAACTCTTAGGTGTTGCTCTGCACTATTCTGAAGCTGGCGTAAAAAAAAAATGCAGACAGGCAGATTGTTGTCCAAACTGTCGGTGTCAATGTTGTTGTTTTCTGTGTGGAATCTGTAGCATGTTCTGTTGTCATACAAGCACCATTTTGTATCTACTGTATGTGTGCATGTGCATGCATCTGTGTATCTCAACCTCCCTCTGGTTCAGGTGTGGAGGCTGCTTCCCTCTCTCCTGTAGGCGTTCTCATTCAGAGGCAGAAAAGCTAGCTCAGGTAAACATGGAGGCAGGGCCCCACAGGATAATGGGACAGGCTCTGCAGGAGGTCCTTTCAACTGTCACAACTCCACTCTAATTACAGCACTTTGGCAGCAGTGGAAGCAGAACCACTCTGTTTAACTGAAATACCTTCAACAGCAAAAACAACCCCCCCCCCCCCAAACATGTCTAGTTAGTTTAGGCTTCTGTACTTTAAAACGGCTATGAAGTCAATACTGTGCGTTTCCTCTGCTCTCTAGCTCTTTGAGGAGGAGGTTTAGTTTTTGGTCTGTAAGGAGAGAATTAGATGAAACGAGAGGTCACCCTCTTTTCCACACCCTGCTGATCCAAAGTGGTCTCCGATGAACTATTCCATCCTCCCCCGTCTATCAAGCCTCCCGGCTGGTGTCCGCTCTGGCGGAGGAGACAGACACTTCCAGCAGACGGCCTTTCAGTCAGCTGGAGGGGTTAGACGCCCTCTGATTAGAGCCCCCTCCCGCCCCACTGGACCACAATGAGAGTGGGCATGGCCCGGTCTGATTTATCCCACCCATAGGCCATCCTCAGGGCCCAGTTGGCCTCCCGTCTCCCCATTAGCCATACGGCCGGCCCCTGGCCCCCAGCCCCTCCCCCCTCCACCTCACCCCTCTGGCCCGCCCTCACACGGCCCGTCACACACACTCACCCACCCACACCCACACACACACACACACACACACACACAGGCCTTTCAGTCTGCTCAGCATACAGGCACAATAATGACAGGAGACGAGTCACATTCAAAAGGGACTGATTAGCAATTAATTGGGTGTATTATTGAGGAGTGTCTCTCCGTGTGTGAGTGTATGTTTGTGTGTGTGTGTGTGTGTGTGTGTTTGTCTGTGCGTATAAGCGTGTGAAGTGTGGAGCTGTCAATCAAGAGATGAGTCCCTGGCCCTCCCTCCTCAGTCCTGCCCATATGCTCCCACATGGGGTGCAGCCACTCAGGGCTTCTGATAGGGCAGAGGAGCTCCCAGTCTGAACACACAGAGACCAACCCTTACTCAACAAAGCATGATCACCTCAACCCAACACAGCGTTGGGACGTGCTGAGTTCAGGAAAGGAGAAACAAAATCTCAATCCGACGGTAGCATCTCATCCACCCCACACCCCTTGGATGGACACATGTTCAGCAACTGATCGACCTATTGTGGGCCCCCTGCATTGGATACTGGATTACACAGAGTAACTCAAGTCTCTAGGATGTCGGTTACCGGGATGTGGGCGGATGGTTTGGCTGGGCGAAGGCACAGGGCACCTGTCTGGTGTCGTCTAGGCATTGCTCTGCTTAGTGTGTGCTGGCTTTGCCTGTGCCAGGGGGGCAGCAGTCTGGAGGTGGTGCTCAAGGCTGGGGAGAATGGGCTCTCAATGCCTGTGGTGTTATTGTTAACAGAGACGGGGGCCACACAGGATGGGGCCAGTGAAGGGGCCACGCCGGCCCCCACCACAGAACACGACGATGACAACTCCTTGGGATACACAGGTACTGCTGCTACATCCACCTCCCTGTTTGAACTCCGTAGCCATACGACTGGTTGTGTTGTATTCCTTCATCAAAGAGGGGATAGACATTGTATTTTTTGTCACTTCAGACTGTATAAGGGAAATGCATTTATTTGGGTGTAAAAAAAATCTCTTTTGTTTTTGCTTGAAGAAAATGTACTTTAAACCCACTGAGCTATGTATCCACCCATCCACTCTCTTTCGGCTTATTGCAAAGACATACAATATCGGTTCTCATTATACTGTGTACCAGAGCTGTTGTAATATTCACAATAGATGTAAATCTAGTATGTATCATGGCTAAGTCTGTCAGTGTATTAAACATGTCGTCAATGAATGGTAAACACGTGTCTGTATCACATCAGGAAGACAAAGCCTCTTATTTTGAGAACTCATTCAAAGGATTAGACAATGCAGACACTCTGTTCATTATGCAGGTGATCATCCTGTGGGAATATGGTGGGTTTACTTCACAGCAAAAGCTTATTCCATATGACACCGGGGGGATGGTGGGGTGGTGTGGGGGTGGGGGGGGTTGTAATTATACTTGTAGGCCATGTTATGAATTCTGTGAGGGAAATGGGGTCATGGGTATAGAAAGAATAGATTTGTGAGAAAATATGAGTCTGAGAATTGACACTAGCTATGTCAACTGAGGCGCTTGAAATAGCACAGTGTCTCCCTCGACTTTCCAGCTCTGTGGGGAAAAGATGAATAGGATATGAGACTCTAACCTGAGGGACTGAGACACACACACACACACACACACACACACACACACACACACACACACACACACACACACACATAGACACAACTGAACGGGCACACACACAGACTAACAGAGAACGAGGTCTGGAGCATATTACATCTATGGCGTGTGTTTGGTTATTTTTCCTGCTCTTCCTCCTGGAGCATGGGGGAATAGAGTGTGTTCTTTGTGTTGTCCCAGTAAGATCCCTGCTCCCATGGGTGATTTACTGGACCTCACACAGCTTCTCTGCTGCAGGAAGTCAAAATGAACTGCTAGAGCAATTATGGGGGTACATTGTGGTGTGCGGCTGGACCTCTGGAGGAAAGGTTTTGGAGACGTGGATACATATAATGGGATGAAATGTTTCAGTTTCGTGAACGTTTTGGTTACTGGTCCTTGTAACAACTTTAACATCTGTAGCTTAATATGCACTCTGTAGCTTTACTATGCAATATCTTCTTTTAAATAATGAACTTGAAAAGTTCTGCATGTTTTCTAACTTTCCCTTTTCTCAAATCTAAGAGGGAGTTAAGATAGAAAAATCCTCTAGTTTCTAGTTTCATCGCATATGGGTTTGTCTGCCAGATTAAGGCTCGGTAAAAAATGTTGCAGTTCTGATCTCTTTAATCTGCCAAATCAAAAGTTCCAGGAGTTTACTTTTAATCCATCTATTTAATCCCAGCTGTGCGTGAAAATGAAGGAACTCGAACCTGCCATAGCCATTGAATAGGGAATTAAGCTAATGTGCTTGGGTGAGGCAATCCGTTACTGATTCAACAAAATGGCCGCTTGCCAAATAATCATTTTCTAAAGAGTGTAACTGGCTGGATGCTCTTGACAGCTGCTGATCTTAACTGAGGTGAAAGTAAAGTTCACCTTCGTGGACCCCACCAATAAGAATCAGGCTTGTTGTCTTTATTCTTAATACTTGCTCTACAGGTATTTATTGTCCTTAATGGTAGATGAATGGATCTAGGTAGCTCTTCCTCTGTGGTAGGGAGAAGTGGCTAATCATGCTGCAGTGGAAGGCGTGTAGTCTCACTGTGGGTCGGGGGACATCTGTCTATCCCCAGGGCCGCCATTGGCACACAGCACCACTGGGGTGCTCTGTATGATGGTAACTAATACAGCAGGGTTACAGATGGGCTGGGTCACCTTGAGAACTCAGCCTGCCTCTCTTCATTCATTGATAACAATGTCCTTTGTGAACAGAAAGCCTGTTGTCACACTCACTGTCATGCACAACTATTTTATATTGTTCTAAAATTTGCTTGATGTCACTAATAATGCGTTGAACATGATCATAAACTTTCTCAGTACCCGACAGCTATGGCAGCACATATAAGTGTACAACTCCTTAGGAATCATTTTGTATTAGGAATCACCCTGTCCCTACACTTCAGAATCCATAACATGTTTTTCACGGGGGGTTCATTAAACTTGCTTACTGCTGTCGACCATTTTCCCCCTGCTTCCTGATATCAAAGGAGGGTGCTCTACACCATATCCATAATAAATGACCTGCATCAAGGCAGGGGGATTAGAGGGAAGCGCTAAATCTCTAACACTTACACTTTGCTTGGCAGACGTTCTCACGGACAGGCAGACAGGTCCTTTGGTTCTCCTGTGCCAACATGAAAGGCTGAGGCCGATTTAGAAGAGCACATCAGTGCAGATATCCCCCTCCCTTACGCGGCTAGCTACCACCAGAGATCACAAAGGGACAGCAACTTCACAGCTCTACTCCGCAGTATATGTCAGCCTGCAAAAAATAAAAATAAAAATAATGCAGAGAGAGGGATACAGATATAGGCTGCTAAACTTCCGTTGACTGGCTACAGAACATAATGGGTATGTGCAGACATTGTGTGAATGTCCCTGAACGTCTGGCAGAGGCTATTCATGGGACTAACAAATAGCAACAGAGTGAAGTGCAGGCCGAGAGATATGAGTATGTTCGCGTAGTGTAGTCTACCACATCTCCGTAGATCGGTTTATTGATTATTGATTTAAACAATGTTTTTAAATGTGTTTTCCATTTCTTTAAGTAGGATGGCGATACTTACGAAGGAATAGAGATCTAGTGTCAAACAAAAAATAGACTGCCTTTCATTACCCTTGCCTTAAGCTGCAGTGTCAGGGAATGAGATGAAGGCAGTGTGTCCTTGTGGTCAGGAGGGACTGGAGGCAGGAGGAGGAGGTGCCTGTGGGATGTGTTGGTAGTCATGGCGGCCATAGTGAGTGGAGACCGGAAGCCTTTCTTTCTTCTTGATGTGGAGGTGGAGCGCCAATGCCGCGTCCTGCCGGCCGGCTAGCTCGGCGGTTGGCTGGCTGCACCGTGGCTGACAGCTTTACTGTGAGGGAGATGGAGAGCTCAATTCCCCGTCCGTCCTGCGTTCTCATGAGGTTCCACTGCTCTGGCCTTGAGTCTCTACCCAGCAATCCAATCTGCCTGCCGCCCCCCTCTCCCCACACACTCACATACATCTCCCGGACCCCCTCTCCGGCTCATCAGTGGAAGTGACCCAGCGCGACACTCGGATGTTACCAGCCGCCCGCACTCCATTGCTCTCTCGATCATTTGTTTGTGCTCCCATTATTAAAGCCCTGGCCACAGCCTCCGTCGAGTGGGAGCCCCGACGCAGCCTGGTGGAGGGTTTCCACTTGAGACACAATTAGTTCTGGACCGGCCCCGCTGTCCCACACAGCTTCCCCACAGTCTGGGTGGCGGGCCAGGAGGGCTTTTCTGTTCCCTGCCCAATCTCTTTTCATCTCTGCGTGATCCCTGCAGCTTAACTTCCCTCTGTCCCCCGGAAATGGTGCTATTAGCCGTTCCTCTCAGCGTCGATCCCGAGCCATGCTTTGGAGTGGGGCTGGAGTGGAGGAAGCGGGGCGGAGGATGAGAGGGGGTTGGAGTGCGCGGCATTGGCGAAGACAAAAGAGAATGGGATCGGAATATTCACATGCACGACTACGGTCTCACCGCAATTATTGTGGAGGTAAAGTGGATATTGTTGTGCTCCGCGCCGTAGCTGTCCGTGCCGTTTCTGTCCTTCTGAACACCCCTCATACGTCCGTCAATCACAAGGGTTCTCTGCCTCTAAAGAAGTAAATGGGTCTCTATAGGCAGAGGAGAAAAGAACATGTTTCTCTATTATAGACAGATGAACACATTTTTTTGAACAAATATTACTATTACCAAGAAATATAAATATTATAAATATGACTTTTACAATAGCTGATCCACTTTTTAGATGTGACTCTCAAACTTGTCTTACATCCATTGCAACAGAGCAACACGACGGATTCCCCAGGCTACAGTATGCACTATTTAAAGGAACATGCTGCCTGCTCAGAACAGGGCCGACTTGAAAACGCCAGACAGGTGGATTCCTGCATTATACAAGAAGCCAAGCTAGAGAGAGGAGGAGGAGAGTCTCCCACACAAACACACCATGGCCAAGCTCATCGAGCGCGGCTGAGGTAACGCTCCTAATGGATACCCGAGGGAGTCGCTGCAGCTCAAAACTTCAGAACTACAGTTACAACAAGAGTGCCAGTACATTTCTGCAACATCAAAAGTGCATTGCTTGAATCTCGACTATGAAAACATCGGTTGGCAAAAAAAAAAAAAAAAAACTTTCATTTTAGAATGTGAAAGTAAATAAAAGTGCAGTTATACTTTAGGCCTAGCCTGTGGAACCTTCCTGGTGTGGGTGTTTGGGTTATCCGTAGCTCAGCAGCGTTCCTGTAATACCTGGCACCTTTCAGCACTGTTACAGCTTCATGGCCATTTAGCCCTGTCTGTTGACGAGCCCACCAATGGAGCTCCACCCTGACAGTCGCTACTCTGTCTGATGTCTAATAACTGTCAGTTGTGACTGGCGGCTTTATGATTTGCCAAATTGTAACACCTTTTATTAGCGACATGACATTGCGCAGTCAGGTGGTTGTCTGGTACTATCTCTGTGTGTGAATGGGTCTGTTTGGGATTTGTGAAGGGAGGTAGGGGTGGGTGGGTGGATATGGGGGGGGTATGCGGCACGGCTGTGATGTGTGTCTGCTAGGCTCAGCGGGGCTCAGGGTCTCGGCGTGAAAAAGGAGAGCCAATCGTGAGATTGGGCCTGTAAATCTGAGCCGCACCTGCCTCAGAGGACTGCGGTGCGTGGTGTGAGGTCAAAGCAGGCGATATCCCATCGATCATATTTACGGCATTCATCACAGCGCCAGTTTGTTTTGCAGCTGATCGCACTGGGAGAGAGAGAAGAGGCTTTTTATGTGAGAGGTGGGTAAATGCTTTTAGCATGAGCACTGTGTCTTTGTGTTTTTCTCCAGCCGGGCTCCTTCGAGAGAGATCCGTCATTCGTATTGGCTCCCAGGCTCTTCAAACCCACACCGCCACAGCACAATGTATTATAAGTATGCATTTGGAAACTTTTAAAGTCACAAGAGAAAAGGGCCCCTCCAATTTTCAATCCTGTGGTGGCCTTGCTATGCGGGACGGTTTACAATGATGAAAGGGCCGTTTTTCATCCCGATATGGATAGCTAAGTTTTCGTTTTTTTTTTTTACGTTGTTGTAGAAAGTAGAAAGGCATTGTCACTTCATCCATTCAGTGTTCTCTGTGGAGCAGCAACAAAAAGGGGATTGATCAAAGATCCTGGCAGTAGGATTATCCCCCCTGGTGGACACTCAGAGAACTCTTGAGTTTTTTTAATTCATGAAACCTTTTAAATCCATACACACACACACACACAAACACACGCACGCACGCACGCACGCACGCACGCACGCGCACACATACATACACACACACATACACACAACGTCTGCTGGTACCCAACTCAGGGTGGACTCTTGACAACTTAATCAGGAAGCCGTGGCGTTTTGCATGCATAATAGTCTTGCCCCTCCTTTGTGCCCCCCTCTCCCTCCCACTTCTCATAGCAACGTCCATTCATTCCCCTGTGCTGGCTGGGGACTGAGAGTCTTTGTTACGGATTTTACACATCAATTTCCCCAAGAAAAAAAAAACTTCTTTCAATACTTGTGACAATTCGATCAATGGGATAACAATGCCATGCTCAACTGCTGCACTTAAAGGCCTTTTTGGTTACTGTCTTCAGAGTGCTGTCTAATCTATCTTTATAATGAGATTTACTGACACAAATTTGGGGACGTTTTGTTGGAACTAGTTCATGTTATTAAAGTTGTGAGTGTTGAATTTAAGAACATAGGGGTTTTGTTTTAGTTTTGAATGGCGGTATAGAGGTAGAACGCTTACTGGCCTGCAAGTTGTTACACATTGCATCGGACTCCACTCTACAAAGGTGATAGTTTACACTTTGTGAATTCATTCTCCCCACGACTGGAATCGTTCCCCGATTGAGTTCCACTGCCGGTTTGGATCCCTCCCATCATTGTGCGCTGATGTGATTGGCGGTGGCCTCCATTGTGCCCGTGCCACATAGAGGTGAAGACAAAGGCCTCCTTGGGCTCAGTTACCCCTCACTCCCGTCATTAGAACCTCTCCTGCCACTAAACCAATTAGGCCAATTAAGCGTGATTCACACAATGCCACTTGTTTCTGCCACCGTGCATTTCTAAGAGGGAGGAAGAGGGGTGCGGGTCAAATCACCAGCTGTGTTATGACAATGGAAAGCTGTGAGTCTCAGGAGAGTCACCGGAGGCACTTTCATTGAATCTAATTGCATTATAATCGTGCCATTGTGTTCTTTCGAGCCGATCATACATTACAATGCAGAAATGATGTCGGGGTGCAGTTGTGCGGCATATTCATTTTTGATGTTAAATCCTTTCCCCTGCGTTCCACGGCGCCAGTCGCATTCATAGTAGCCACTGTGGTGTTCAAAAACTCTATTCACAAGGGAACAACACCACCAGGAAAGAACAGACTGACAGTACATGTACGGAGCCGCTAAAACCCCACCCTTCCTTACCTCAAACGTAATTGCCGTGGATGGGGGAGAAGGCTGCCTAGGCTGTTACCGGTGTTGTTGTGGCTGCTGCCAGTAAGTTGCATGATAGCAGGCTTATTTTAATCAGCCACCAAGGCCATGTTGATGCCGATGCTAAACACATGCTAATGGAGGCCATTACCAGACACAGGATTCAGTGTGCGCAGGCAGGCGGAAAAGCAACAGCCTGTTTATCGGCCCATCCTACACGGGGCTCCCAGCCTCACCGACGGTGAGTCACCGTGGCGTCCTGTGAAGCTCCATCTCTTTTTTTTTCTCTCTCTCTCTCTTCTCTCTCTCTCTCTCTCTCTCTCTCTCTCTCTCTCTCCTCTCTCTCTCTCTCTCTCTCTCTCTCTCTCTCTTTCTACCTCTCTGTCTGCTTTCCCCACTGTCTCTGGCAGTCGAGGCGTCATGCATGGGGGCACACCCCGAATGACAAAACAGAAACAGATTTGTTTGGCTCGCTGTCTTCGTCTCACAGAAAAAAGACGGTCTTTTTTTGTATTATCCTGCCTGAAAGCTGACTGGGAAGCTGCAGTAAAGAGACCCACCCCCCGCCCACACACACACCGTTTTGCTTGCATTTTCATTGCATCGTTTTTGTCTTTTTTGTAGTCTCGCCTCGTTTTGGCAGTCCCTTAATGTCAAGTCGACAGGAGAATATTTTATTTTGCCGTCTCTAGTTCTTAAAACACTTTTTGGCACATTTGGATGGTTTCCTTGTGCAAGTTGACTGTACTGCACTCTGGCTGGGCTGGCAGCCCAGGGAGTCAGCCAGAAGGACACATTCTTGGGCCTTGAATCTGACTGTCCGAGGAGAATAACTGTCCTGAGGTTCACCCAGGCGTTGTCCCCAGAATGTTACAGAGGTATGACAGGACTGCACTTAGCTTTTCACCTCTGCTCCCCAACCTGCTGTGTGCACCCAAGTGTATCTCTCGATAGTGGTTTCAGCAAGCCCACTTCCCTGTCTAAAAGTCTGCCTCAGACTGTAGCCCTCCTGTGCTAGCGCAGACAGACTGTCAAGGCCCTATGAAGACGAGAATGTGAAAATGCGTCCGTCAGACTTTTCGTCCTTTCTTTTACCGCAGTGTCATTTAAATTTCTTGAGCCGCTATCGATTGCGAGATACATTTCGCCCGCTCGTGTTCAAAGTGGCGCGTTTGATTCCCAATCAGAGCGTTGGACTTGGGGGCCACAGGAATGCTCACCCCTGGCCATGCACTCAGACCCGAGGGAGCGGCGCGGCGTGCTGCGTCGCGCTTCCTGAGCCGCACCACTCCCTCCTCGGCCAATCAGAGATGATTTGCTGCCCGCCGCTGCAGCTGGAGGAATCGCGGCGACGCCGGGATGATTTGTGACTTCCTCGGGCCCGCAGGTCATCTCCCCTCCCCTGCCGTCTGAGGACGGGCCCCGAGTCGTCTCCTCCCCTCCCTCATCAAGCTTCCTCTCACACCCCTCTCGCCCTCTCCGCCCGCCCCTCGCTAAGTATTTGTCTGTCATGCACTGGAATTCCATAGCTCTCAAAGAGGACCACATCATAGGATACAGACAATCCTCTTCTTGGTGAGCCCACTCTCCGTTCCAGATGATATATCGATCCGGTTTGAGCCATCCACTGAGCCTCACCCGTATCAATCACACCGACCCTGCTACTTGGAGGAAGTCGTAAAAAACTCCCGGATCTCCTTATGGCCAAGTGAAATGGAACACATAGTGGGACTTTTGGAAATACTTTCAGTCTGCACTGTTACTATCAGTACACAGTTTGTGCTCACCCCCTCAAGGTTGATGTCTGAGCAGGCCTAGGCTGTGAGAGGATTTAAATTGGTGTTGTCAACTAGACAGGGCATTAATTCCATCCCGCTCCTAACCTCTCTACCCTACCACATTCCAGTGATTGTCCACAAACACAAGAGGCACCCACGACTGATACATTTGCCTCAAGAAAGGGCAATGCATTCACAAGCGAGTCAAATTAGAAAGAACTGATAGGGGATGGGTTGTCTGTGACAGAAAAACGGGCCACAGACCTCGAAAAGAGGCAGGACATAAAACCCTGCAGCCATTTTGTGATTGCCAGGAAAAAATTGGAAGGGCTTTATCGAATGAAATCCATTTTTTTTTCTCGCCAAAGTTATTCACATTTATCTTTTTAAAACACCTTGGAGACGCAGTGCCCATCAGCGACTAACAGAATACTCTGAATTAGAATGACTGTTTTGTAGAAAGAAAGCTTCCCTAGTAAATAAATAAATGGATGGCTCCTCCAGCAAGGACAGGGTCTGAATGATAAAAGGTTTGAGCATATGTAAAGAGAAAGAATAGAGGAGTTCGAAAGAGATTCATAAATATAGGAGAAGAGAAAGAGACCGTGACAGTGTTCCAACGTACCTGCAGATTTTCTTTAACTGCAGATGATGACTTGGTAACTGACAACCTTTTTACTTACAGTCCAAACAGTTTTCTTTCCATCAATGTAGAACTTCTCAGCCAGGGCTGGAAAAATCCCAAGATGCACTTCTATGCACTCGTATGGACCAAAAAAAAACAAAAAAAGTCTTGTTTTTCTCTCTTTGAGCTGGGGTGCTGTGTTTGCCTCTCAATGGGGAGTATCTTTTTTGAGGGGAATGTTTTTGTTTTATGCCATCTTGTTTTGTGAGCTGGTGTGGTGGGAATGAAAGGCATGAAATAGTCTTACTCAGGGGGAAGAGAATGTGGGCTTTTGGTGACTGGCCCCGCCTGTGTGTCACCCCCTCACCTCTTTGCTGAGGCAGCCTGGGCTTTGTCAGGGGTCTACCATGTCTGAATGGGTCTCACAGCAAGGAGTCTTCAGGGTCCCTTGGCCTGCTTTACACACACACCACACACACACACACACACACACACACACACACACACACACACACACACACACACCAGATACCCCTATCGCAAGAAAAGACGTAACGTCCACAATCTCCCTTTGAATATTAAGAAGAGAATTATCAAGGGGAGAATAGGCCGGGGAGATGAGAGAGGGCCTGTCCATTGAGTATAGGGACAGAGAGATAGAGAGGGGAGTGAACTCCACCATGCTCATTGTATACAGTGTTCCCCTCATTAAGGTCCCATCATACACTGGGGGGGACATTGCGGTGGACTTGATAAGTCTGCTGGGATGTAAGTATTTGGCTGGACCAGAGGCTAGTAGAACCAAGGACGCTTGCTGGGACAAACGACGTGCTAATTTCTAGAGCTTATATGGAATGAAATTCAGTTTGTTACAGTAATTCCATTGGATCGTACAGATCACCTTGTGATATTTGCATCAAGGAATTCCTCATACTTTTCAATATCAGGTATAATACTGATATTGATAAGATATAGTTCAAAGGAGTCAAATGGGAACACAACCGGCTGAACACAACTAACTGATAAGTCTGGATATCACTGCAGACATCATTGTATAGAACAAAACGGAAGCAAAGGTTCCTTTTCCAGCAGCTAACTGGACCCAGCACACTGGCAGGTGAACGCGAGTTTCCAGTGTACTGGTCCAAGTCCAGTTGTACTGGTCTGGCCGTGTGTGCGTGAACGGCAACCATGCAGCCCGTGTCTGTGCTAGTGGTAGTGCTAGCCATGCTGGTCATGCTGGGGGTGCCCCATGGGGATCCTCGTCAGGGAGCCCCTCGCCAGGCTGGGCTGAAGAGTGCCCAGTCCCACTGGTGCAAATGGCTCCAGGCCAGCGCTCCGGGTCTTCCCCGGGACCTTCCGACTTCGAGGCGTTCCCACGGCAGGGCGCACAAATGCAGCCAGGTCTTTCACAGTAAGTAAAGCGCACGCTGTGCCACAAAGTGAAGAGGCTGTTCTTTTCTTTTGATTGCTTTTACAACATCAGGAAACTTTTCCTTGAGTAAAATTAAGTATTTGGAGCGACTATCACTCCTTGCTTTTGTTGGTAGTTTGTTCCAGTCGAGGCAGAACAAGTTGGCCGTCGTTTCATGACGTGTTTCATCCTCCTGGAGGTTGTTCAAGAGATGACTTGGCTGTGGCGTGAAAAGCTGTCCGTTGTCTCATGTCACAGCTCACTGCCTTTACAGCCTAGACAAATATGAAATTCTCTCTGCGTCTGTGCTGCTCCGATCGACGTAGAGAGAGAGAGAGAGAGAGAGAGAGAGAGATAGACAGAGAGACAGAGAGAGAGAGAGAGAGAGAGAGAGAGAGAGAGAGAGAGAGAGAGAGAGAGAGAGAGAGAGAGAGAGAGAGAGAGAGAGAGAGAGAGAGAGAGAGAGATACACAGAGAGAAACAGAGAGAGTGAGAGGAAGTGAGGAGACCGAAGAAAAGATTGGCCTCAATGCCATCTTTCAGCCTCTCGGTGGTGAAAGGCAAATGGAGGGAGGTCTGAGCCTTTTAAAATGTGCAGGATGGAGCAGCTCACGATAGCATGGCTCCACCACCACACACAAAAAAAAGGCTGGGCCCAGGGCTGGCCTTATGGGACTTCCTGAGTATGCAGAAAGTCCTGCTGGCCAGACCACAACCAGCAGCACCACATTAAGGGGGCTCCTCTTTAGAGATATCAGAAATTGGATTTTGCTATGTTGGTTGTAGGTGTTGAAGAGTGGAGAGAATGAGAGACACAGACACAGAGAGAGAGAGTGACACCAAGTGAAAAAAATTAAGTATTTGACTGAGGATGAAATAGATGAATATGGTCGAACATAAAGTACCTCAATCATTATGGTTGTACACATCCACTAACAGTTACAATCAGTTCTCTTCACCAGCCAGGTTCCCCCAAACCAAGTGGAGTGGGTTCTAAATGAGGCCTGGATCAATAAGTGCCTCTGTGCTGAAGTTCTTCCTGCTAGCTACAGGAAAAGCTACATTTTAAATGAAAGAAGCAGAGTAACCAAAATAATATCCAGGGAAGTAAAATATTGTTGGCTGAAACTACTCAGGGGTGGGGAAAGGGACAGCAATAATTAAGCAAATGGCTTAAGCAAATAGGCCAGACAATGTATGTATATACAAATATCCGGAAGGGTATTTCCTTCTGAGCAAAACTATGTCCCCTATCCCTCAACTGCTGCTGGTAAACGAGGATGAAAAATACTCACTGGAGGGCGCTGTTTGACTAGTAACAATCGGCTGGTATACTTGCCTGTGCCACATGCTTTGTATTTATTTATTTATTTTATTTTTTTGTAAACTTAGTTTTATCTTACTCATTGAATTATTAAACGTCTTAAACATAAGTCTTTATATTGTCAGTCATAAGCCTAAATTATAAAAAAAAAAAAAAAAAATGTATATATATATATTAAGCTGTTACTTCCGTATCTGTTTATGCTAAGTTAACTAATTTAACTCCCTAATAAATGGAATGAAGCTTAATTTAAGTGCATAATTGGAACACAGTGATAGCAGGAGTCGGTTATGTATCTTTTGGGCCTACAGAAGATTGGAAACAATGCAATGCAGCCTAGACTACTGTTTTCAAGATTCACATTTTTTATTGTGAGCAAAATAGGTAGTTTAACAATGCTTACATTTAAATGTTTAAGAATAAGAAGATTAGCATCTAAGTTTGAAAAAGTAGTAACGGATAATCGTTTTTAAGTGTTTTCTAATTGACAGATTAGTATACTATAACTGGCTACTATGCCCTTATAGACTTACATTTTTTAAAGCATGCCATGGGGATCTGTTTGCTCTCTCTCTCTTTCTCTCGCTCTGTTTAAAAAAAATCCTAAGCGTTGGATATAAATTGTCTTGGTTTAAAGCAGCAACATAGTATATCTGTCTTCATAAATAATTTACCATACAACGATAATCTTGAACAAATAGAGTAGCTAACAACACAGACAGTGCAATGAAAACGTCGAAATAAAATGACGAAAACAATTGGTTCAACAAAGGTACACTTTTTAAAACTGTTATTTGTAAACAGAACATTTTATCTGATCTGCGCTGTTCCTGAGCCAGGGGCGAAGAGGTTAAATTTCTTCTCTGAAAAAAAAAAAAAAACATTGTTCGGTCCATGAAGGGGGGTAGAATGGCACATACCATCTGACGAGGCATTCAGCTCTCCTGAATGAAATGCTGTGAATGTGAATTCGTATCCCCTGCCCAAAGTGACGGGGTCTAGGCTACGACGGACATTGGGATCAATCAGATTGCAACCAAAACGATTTGGGAAAGTGATGGAAGAATCTAAGTTACCTAGTTTTTCTGTCCGGAGAAAATACTAAACGTCTATAAACCTGTAGAATAGGATAGTCTACAAACTTACAAAGTTCCCGATTTCAATAACAAATTCAAATCTGCTCTGATGATAATGTGACTGAACGCATTCTATAAGGATTTCACACGGACTCTGGCACTTATTTGCACAGGAATAACTTGTCACTTACCGCACGGATTTTTGCATGTTTGTTTCTGTCCGCACATGGGAGCTGGATTATTCGAATGGAAGTCGTGTAGCGCGAGCGAACTTCAGAACTCAAGACTTGTTTTACATCTTCAAAGAACACATTTAAACTTTTGCATTCTTATATTGTGATATTTTCATACATAAAAGCGGACTGAACGCGCGTTGATATTGGAACAATAAGAAATATAGGCTTACATTGCAATTCTTTGGAAAAACAAGCTTATTCTATTTTATTCGTGCTTTATTTAATTGGTTTTGATATTTGTAATCACGATTATGAAGGAGCATCTGGTTGAAGCATTTTGGGAATAATTTGGATTACACTATTCATTTTCTAATTTAAGGGACAGTCAATGATGTCTCCAACGTCTATTGGAATTGCGTTTTTAGTTGGACTTCTCCATCTCTGTTCAGGTAAGGCCTCTTAAGCTGAATGTATATTTGTGAGGAATTTGACAAAGTGTTCTTGTGATACATTTCACATAGCCTAACAGAAAACTTCAAATAATAATAAGCCCAATCATTTCAGTTACAATATGCATATATATATATATATATATATATATATAGAGAGAGAGAGAGAGAGAGAGAGAGAGAGAGAGAGAGAGAGAGAGAGAGAGAGAGAGAGAGAGGAGAGAGAGAGAGAGGAGAGAGAGAGAGAGAGAGAGAGAGAGAGAGAGAGAGAGAGAGAGAGAGAGATTTACCTTATTGACTAGCTTCAGCAAAAATTATAAGTAAACACACACACACACACACACACACACACACATATATATATATATATATATATATATATATATATATATATATATATATATATATATGTATATATATATGCATTACTTATGTAGCTACTCTCAGAAATATATTTTGGTAGTTATTATATTATAAGGTAGTGAAACATTTAGTAATGATAATGGTGGCTGTAAAGACAGTCAATGTTTTCACAAGTTAACCATTTTACTATCCATTTACTTAATCTCTGCCATTGCAAGCATTTGCTTGATCCATGTCTGTATTGGATAGTTACCCATCAAATATCGCATGTGACACACTACCAGCCTTTTCCGGGGCCTAAAAAGTACACTGTCAAGAGACAGTGCAGTATCTGGTTATAGGGCAGTCAAGCCTATATGTAAAAGGATGCCGTATCAGTGATTCCTGTGGGAAGAGTGGAGAGACCAGCCCTCATCATTCAGGCAGACAGTGCTGGCCCCTATGGACAGTGGAGGTCACACTCGGTGTCACAATGCCTGCGTGGCTCAACCATGAATGTCCGTTTCTGCTGAGTGCCCCATTTCCTGCGCAGGTGGCTATGCAGCACGTTACAAACCTTGGGATGTTAAAGCTAAAGCCGTTTTCAACGGATCCTCTGTGTGTGAGAACTTGTTCTACTAGTTCACTATTGATACCTTTATACCACTTTACGGTAAGGACCCAGTGACTCACGCTTCCTTCAAACTCTCTTCATCCCTCCCATCCCTTTTTATTCTCTCTTACACACACACTCACTCATCACATGGATGGCTTAATTGACTTGGGTCATGCTGGCTGGTGTTTTCCAGGTCACTTGCTCCTATGTTATGAGGTAGCAAATGCCTGCCACCACCACACTGTGAGGCTTTAGCGCAAATTCACAGCTCAAGAATCCAACTATATTATACTAACATAATAACAATGAAGCAGGTTAAAAAAAGATGAACTCTTTTACTTCTATCGTAAGAAAGCTAAGGGTTAAATAAATAAGTATGTTTAGCTGTTTTCTTCCCCACTGTAGTATAACACAGTCATGCATTTGTTGTCTATTTTTTTAAGGACAGCTGCATATTATAGCTTAACAGCACCCATGCAATTACCTTTGAGTCACAGTCAATGTAATTGTTTTCATGCTCAAACCTGAAATAGTTTTATGGTTCCCCCGCACTAAATGCTTAGTCTGGCTCCTAATGTGACAAAAAACGTTCTCTTTCAATACGTCAATGAGCAATGTGAACGGGGCAGGGGACAAAACAATATTTTGATATATATATATATATATATATATATATATATATATATATATATATATATATATATATATATATGTATGTATATATATATATATATGTATATATATATATGCAGTATATGCAGCACATATGATAGCTAAAGCCGTTTTAACGGATCTTCTGTGAATGAGAACTTGTTCTACTTTTCCCCTATTGATACTTTACACCATTTCCGGCTATGATTTTTTGAAAATAATTCTTATTATATGACTTAATAAACCGTTTTACCAAAGAGCATATCCAGTTATCCGCAGCAAACTGCAAGATCGTGTTTTTTTTTGTTTGTTTCTTTTACTTTTTTTAACCTAAACACTGACCGGAAGCAATACATTCTGCTTTGCCAGTGAACAAATAACTGCATCTCAGTAAGACCTTGCCATTGCTGAGTTCAAATACAAGCCGAGCTTCCTCTTTTATTTCCTGAATTGCCTCTTTGTTTCCTGCCAAGTTAAGTGAGTTGTAGCAGAGTCAGAGGGAGGTGGTGGGAGAGTGTGAGCACAGCGGTGAGGGCGTGGGCCGCTGAAGGCGTCAGTGTCGAGGAGACGGCGTAGTGCTTTAACAAGCGCCTGCTGGGAGCCGAGTCCGGGGGTCAGGGGTCAGGGGGGGGAGCTGGACTCCTGCTCCTCCTCAGTCCTGTCCCGCGTCGGGTGTGCTGCTGGGCTTCCAGGCAGACACTTGGGCTTCTAATGACGCCTGGCACTGGGGGTGTGTGTGTGCTGTCCGGGGGCAGGCGTGAGAAGGGGAGAGGCGTGAGAAGATGGGGTGCTAATAGACATGGAGACATCAGCAGATGTTTGAGATTGCTCCTGGATTTGGCCCCTAATTATCAGCAAAAATGTGTTTAACAAGATGATATTACATATCCACCGGCCATGAGGGTGTTAACAAATTAATCATTGTTTATAGAGACCACTTAGCCCAAAATTAGTTAATTGGAACTTCTAGCTACAGTAATTCATTCCCGATGGGATGTAATGTTTACCTATAGATATATATATATATATATATATATTATATATATATATATATATATATATATATATATATATATATATATTCATAATATTAGCATGACTTTATCGTTACTTAATATAACGGACAATTCAAAGATGTGGCTGATCCCTGAATGTTTGAGACGAGAGGTGATCTTTGGCCTCGCTGGACTGGATTTAATGGCTGTGTGCTGCCTGGGTCTATCTGAACGTTGTAAACCGATACCTCCATCTATCACCTCCGGCCGTCTTATCAGGTGATTCATTGTCCTGCCCTCCACTAAATGGTTCTTATCCCTCCTCCAAGTACACACCAGCCTCTCACTCACCGTTGGGAGACTATTGAGGCAAATAGCTGCCCACGGTTATTGCTTTGAAACTTAACACACCGGATTCATGTGATTTGATATAACTTTCAGGGTCGATAAGGAATGCTCGGGCCAATTCAGTTAGTTTGCCCTCTTTGGGTGCTTTTCTTCTTCTGTCTTGTAGTGAGCGTCGGTTTCCATTATTTACAAGTATTAGCCATCTAGTATGTTTACAAACTGACTGTGTGTGTGTGTGTGTGTGTGTGTGTCAGTCAAAGTTTTTTTTAAGGGATGGGGACGTGTGAGTAGGGCCCTTTTCGTCAACTTGCACCCCAGCCAGAGCAGAGCAGTGACAAATTGAGCCTTGAGTGGAGATAATAAATTGCCGAGTAGCTCCCCCACCCTGCTAGTGGTTTGACAAGGCACAGTCAGGCTCCACAGCCAATTACTGACCAGAGCTCACAGGTGAGACCTGTCTCCCTTACTTTCCTCTCACTTTCACATTCCTCTCTCGGTTGAACACTCATTAAATCTAACGCCCTCCCTTCTTGGCACCTCCATTGACAAACTGTGAAATTCAGCTGGTTTGTGGACAGGTGTGTCCAGCCTGCTGTAATGTGGTACGTGTCACGCCTTTGGGAGGTGACAGGGACCACAGAGCCACCAACACCATTAATAGGAATGCGATCGCCATCAATCTGGGGGTTCCACGGCGAGATCCAGGATTAGACTTGCCTTGACCCAGTGAAGCAACACTCGCTGGGCAGTTAGCGCAGGAATGTTGGGGGGTTTAGGCGGGGGGGGGGGGGATGGTGATGGGGGCCGGCCCATGTCCTCCTGGTACGGCTGACGGCTGCAGCTAAATCACCAACTCACACAAGTCATTAGTGACGGACTAGATAAACATTTCAAGCAGTTTGTTTGAAGGAGATAAATCAGGCCGGTGACTCCTAATGATCTGCTTACCCCCACATACTCTTTCTTTAATGGGCCTAAGAGAGCTTTGTAATTGGATTAATTAGCAGATCCATTTCGTGTCAATAGTTTGTAAATTGCCGCGGCTGATGAGCACTGGTAATAGGAGAGGCCGGTGACTAAGACGGTTCAGATAATTGTATATAACCGAGGAACCCTGCCTATGTGCCGTGCGCCATCGTCCAGACCCTTTGGTATTTTAAACCCCCTGAGAACTCCCTGACACGTTTGTCAAAGCCAGCGTAAGGGGACGGGGAGAGGAGTAACTGGGTGACCACCGGCTAACTGGTTAAAAGCTGATCTATCTTACTATCGCTTAGCAGTGAGACTGTATGTCTGTCTGTCTGTCTGGGTTTTATAAATGTTGGGTCATACAAAGTTGAGCCTAATGGAAAATAAATAGAGGGGGTTCTGAAGGCTTAGTCTGTGAGCCCAGTATCACTCCCAACATTCTGATAATAGATTGCTGAAGACTCGGGTCGGTGTGAACCCATAGATATGTGAGTCATCAGAGAGTGGGGTTAGGGGGCCATAGTGAAGCCATACAGACAGTTGACCTAGAGAATAAACAGTCCTTGTTGGAACACTGCCTATACCAGATAATTGGCATGCCCTTAAGGGATAATAGGTTGTCTAGGTTTGGTCCCTGTTAAACAATCACATTTATGAATTGTAGAACTCTCAGCCCTGGCTTACACCAACAGTCCAGTCGTATATATGGAATTCAAAAATGGGTTGGCTTAAGGCTGTGCAGTCAGTGATTGGATATTTAAGCTATTTCGTCATTACTCACAGCTGAGTTGATCAGCTCTCATGTTACTGGTTTGTGCATTAAAGAACGAGGCATCCTCAACAGTATGTATGTTGGCTTTTTTTCGCTCAATCGGGAGGGGGATTCGGATTTTCTCTCTTTTCTCCCAGATCCCATCCCCCCTTTTTGTTTTGGCCCAGTTTCTTTAAGACTTGCCTTTTTTGTGACTGGTCAGCGCAGCGCCTTTCAAAGATGAAGCGGGCCGCCTTGCAGAAAGAGCCCATGGGGACTGGGATGGGGAGACAGCATTGTGTCGCCTCAACGGGGGGATTGTGAGGCATGGAGGAGGGGTAGAGGAGAGCCATGAAGGACTGAAAGGCTGCGGGGAGGGATAGGAGCCCAGTATACAAAGGCTGCCCCAGGGTGTGGAGCAGGGGGGGGGGGGGGGGGGGGGGTGATGTGGTGGGGTGGACTGGAGGGAGGTCAGAAGAGTCCCACATGTATGAGACGCAGCCTCAAGGATTCGCTGCTCTTGATGTGGCTCGCCATGCTCACACTGCATATTCCTGGTGCTCCCTCATGGCCCTCGATGTGCTGACTGGACTGGTCGCTGTGGCAACGGGGAAACAAGGCCACCAGGGGTATTTTAAGGTGGGCATATGGAAGACGTTGGTATTAGAAGCGCTGATTAAAAAAGGAGGGAGATGCTAGTGGGATGCTTTAATGTGGTGCTGCTGGTTGTGGTCTGGCCAGCAGGCCTTTCTGCATACTCAGGAAGTCCCATAAGGCCAGCCCTGGGCCCAGCCTTTTTTTCTTGTGTGTGGTGGTGGAGCCATGCTATCGTGGGCTGCTCCATCCTGCACATTTTAAAAGGCTCAGACCTCCCTCCCTTTGCCTTTCACCACCGAGAGGCTGAAAGATAGCATTGAGGCCAGTCTTTTCTTCGGTCTCCTCTCTTCCTCTCGCTCTATCTCTGTTTCCCTGTTTCCCTGTTTCCCTGTTTTTCTTTCTCTCTCTCTCTCTCTCTCTCTCTCTCTCTCTCTCTCTCTCTCTCTCTCTCTCTCTCTCTCTCTCTCTCTCTCTCTCTCTCTCTCTCTCTCACACACACACACTCTCCCTCTCTCTCTCTCACACACACACTCTCCCTCTCTCTCTCTCCTTAGCCCCTCCTGGGTCCATTCTAATTTCCCCTCGCTGCATGGCGTGTATACACTTTTGGAATACCAAAGCTGCCTTTAAAGGTTGATGACCACCAGGCGAAGCAACCACATAGAGATTAGGAATACCAGATTAAATTAGTGGTGAAAAGAAAAACAGCTAATTAGTTGATTTGAATCAGTTAGTCCCTCCCCCTGTTAAACTCACTTGATCTCAAATTGCCTCCTCCCTGTCACCTCCTTTAACACCCTCATTTGGCAGCCTTTCTGCCACACTGCATTTCTGAGACATGTATTTTTCTGAGTGTACGTTCCCAACATGTTTCCAGCCTGGGCTTTATCAGCAACTTTTCTACAGCGATTCCGGGGGGGCTTAGTCTATCTCACAAAGAGAGAGACGGCTCATAAAGACAGGGAGGAGGGTGTTCTTTTTTAAGAGGAAGTGCCGGAGAGCCTCATTAAACAGAAGGTGACCTTGAAAATCACCAACACAGACCTGCTTTTGGAGGACCCCCCCCCGCCAACCACACAACCGTAACCATGGCGAGGAGACTTCAAATAACTGAATTAATTCATAACATGTAAACAACACGCATTACGCTAGATTGGCTAAATGCCAAAACAGATCTGCTATCGTGTATCACCGTGACATTTAGTGTAAATCAGATATAACTAATGAAAGGGAAGTAATAATCCCAAACACAATTTGTTAATGCTTTTACCCTAGATAATTCCGCCGAGCTTACCGACTGTATATCTGTTCAGAGGAGCAGATACAATAACATTTGATGTCTGCCGGAGGAAGAGGGATACATTTTAATTCATGATAACAACTTTATAATGCCTATCCTTTCAAAGAGCTTTAACTGAAAATACCCTTCTTTAGTTACACCTTCTTGCGTTGCTGTTTAACCCTCAACACTGCCCTCCCCTCTTTCACTGTCTCCCTTTCTTTTTCTGATGCTATGCAAGCCCTAATTAAATAACGATCGCAGTTTGCGGTCGGAGGCAAGGTTCTTCAAGCTTTAAGTACAAAATTGCTTTTGCTTTCTGTCTCACCGCCGTCACTGCATTTGAAACGCAATCTCCAGTTCAAAGTTAGAAAAGTGCCTTCGAGTTTTAGAGCCAATCCTCTTGGCATTTAGCATATGTCAGAGTAAACAATGGGCTTACGGGAACTATAGGGGCACACAATAAATACTGCTCGGCTTTACTGCTGTGATACTTTCTAGCGGTGGCACTTGACAGCTTTTAGTTCTCCTATGTTATTTATGCTCCCACAATCGACATCTGACTCTCCATCCCCCCCTCTGCGCTAATGATAATAATGGGTGCCATAGGATGACATGGATTTCTGCTTTCCTTTCCCGGCCTGCAGAGCCACAGCTGTTTCCAAACAGTTCACTGTACAATTTGATATTGATTGGACAAAGCTATTTGCTCTCTCGATCGCCACTGCTAGTCAAATTGAGTTTCTGCGGCTTCACGTAAGCAGGTCTGAGACAGACTCTGATACAAGATGCAGACGGTAATGTCCATTAGTCTCTTCTTTACGATTTGAACCACATTTCCCCATCCTTGGTGACTGTATAATTTGTACTCGTTATCAGGACGGTGTAAGTTGATGTTATCTGCATTCACATTCGTTTCTGTGTTTGATTGGCCTGTGAATGGAACAGAGAGGACTTTTTTTTTAAATAACAAATAACACATTTATACATTTATAAAACGCTTGTACAGGGTCTGGTGGTAATTACAATACTTTCTCCATGGTAATTGATAGTGCTGGTACAGTAGCTTTTTGGATAAATGTCTGACTGTGTTGAACTGCCATCGGACAGAGATGAATTCTGACAGATGGGATGTAGGGAACAAGGCTACTTTTATTGCAGGCCCTTTTCCTGCTCTTGCATACAGACTGCAGGAGTGGGCTGGCCACACTGTGTACCTGGCCCTGTGCTGTGTATTCCGTGGAAGAGGGCGGACGTGGTAAGTGAGTGTTGGAGAGAAGACTGGCCTCGCAGGCAGACGTCTGGGGCAGGAAATATCTTTTTAATGCCAGACTGGGCACACTTTCCCTTCTGCGGACGTCTCAAAACAGTCCTCCTGGCAGAATTTGCTCCTCCATTAATTTTGACCAAATATTTACTGAGCATCGCATGGCATGAGCTATGTCCCAGTTTTCCAGGCTTGGTTTTGTAGAGGTTTAGGCGGTTTCTGTTCCATTTAGCTGGACATTGGCCATGCCCCACTCAGCAGGCCAAAACCGGTGTCTCCAGAACTTTGCCGGAGGATAAACCAGCTTTACTGAGTCTTAATCTAGCGGGCAGATACACAGCATGACTTTTAAAGCCACATTCAGTTTCTGTAAATAACCTCTCCTGTCCACATTCAGGAGCCAAACCTCCATGTACACATGCACATACACACGACCGCACACACAGTGCACGCATCAACACTGTTCTGCCATCGCGCCACACTCTTAGCTTCTTAACCTCTTGGCACCACGGAGATGTGCTAGGGCTCCTCACTCCAACATTACTGCTTGTACCCTTGACCAAATGCTGTTACCGAGATTCCTCTTCAACACCCAGCTGTCGGAGATTTGTTTCAGAATGTGTTTGGCCCAACATTTAGAATAGCCTTTAAGCTGTTAAGGTCATCAGCTCAGCCAGACAGTGAATGTAACGCTACACTGCTCCATGAAGGGAAACCTGTATCAGCCTCTGCCATCTCCTAAATAACATTTAAAAAGCACTAGATGTTTTTTGGCCGCGCCTGCCACTCCGATTCGCCCTGGCAGCTCTTCAGAGCTGTTTCTTTTTCTTGGCATGCGGCCCAAAAAACGTACTCTGTGTGGCGGGCCTTTGCCAACTGAGCATGCTGGTGGTGCCTAACCCGCCCCCTACCCTATCCCCCCCCCCTCA
This sequence comes from Aplochiton taeniatus, assembly GCA_017639675.1. Taxonomy (NCBI): domain Eukaryota; kingdom Metazoa; phylum Chordata; class Actinopteri; order Galaxiiformes; family Galaxiidae; genus Aplochiton; species Aplochiton taeniatus. The sequence goes on along the minus strand of CM030181.1, from coordinate 9,514,372 downwards.
TCCCCCCTCACCCCCCCTCTGCTTCACCCTGTCCCCTCACGGCGACTCACAGGAACAGAAATACCGCAGAGGAGTGTGACCTTGGAGAGAGCAGACCACCATGGACCCCCTGTAACTGTGCCACAGTCACAGTGAACAAGGCTTAGACTAAATAGGAAAACTGTTAAATGCAAACTGCATTGTGATATGAATACATGTATTCACAGCCAGATGTGATTTGTATTATTCATACTTTAAATTACTGTGTATAAGGCACTTTTTCTTTTCAAAAACTGTCTGTCCCCAGGCAGAATGTATTTGTTTTTTCCAACGGTAAACATGTTGGTATGTGAAGATAGTTCCACATTTCCCTATTGGGAATCCAAAGAAATGAAGAGGATTCAGAATAGAGACTGGAGATGTCCCCTGTTGGGAAATAAATGTCCCAGCGTATTCAATTACCCCGCAACTCCCGGGTCCTGCTGCTGCACGCGTCTTTGATGTATCATTGAGATCACACTGGTCAAACCTCATTAAAACTTGGCAGTGCTGGAAAACAAAAACACGAGGTAATTGCCCGCCAGCGCGCCGCTCTCCCACAATCCCTTTGTGCTTCCAAACCTTGACGGTGCAGCGTGGCTCCCTCCTGGAAGATCTCTCCCAGTACTCAGCCTGATGGCTGGCCTCCGTATTAATTACAGCTCTAGTCTGCTGATTGAATGACATCCGTGGCGCCTGCTTCGCTGTCTTCCCCAGAGGAAAGGCCCTTTTTTCCCTTTCTTTCTTTCTTTTTTCTCTACAGCCATCGAGGTTGTTATATATACACAGGGCAAACCCATGTCAACGAGGAGTTTGTGAGCGCATTGATGAAGCCAGACAGACAAGCAGTCAGGCAGGCACCAGGACAGGCAGATAGATGGAGAAACCAGCAGCTCCTGTGTATCCACCCTGGCCGCTCTGCTGGGCCCATCTGCCTGTTTCTCCACAGCCATCATGACAGCCCGCTTCCTTTAACAAGCCTCCCGGTCCCACTGCTAAACATTTCCTCCTTGTTTTGCAGAGAAGATATAATAAAGCACAGGGGCCGTTATCCTGCAGGGATGGAGTCTGCTCTCTTAGCCGCGTGCAAAGTTTGACAGCTTTTATTTGTGCCTAACGACATTCACTGGGGCAGCCTGGCATCAGGGACAGCTACAACTCATCCTGGATTGGGTCCCCTGGCGTCTGCTGGAAATCCATTGTTTCCCTTTCTTTGTTCTGTCAGATCTTCTCACATATGCTCTCTTTTGTCTTTTGTGTTGGCGGCAGACAATCACAAATATCTGTCAAGCTGTCAAATGCATTTGACATTCACTCACCATTATTTACAATTCTATTTCCATTTCATTTGTGTGTGTGTGTGTGTGTGTGTGTGTATACATAGTCTAGTAAACAATAGGCAATTATTATTTTCGATGTTGGGATGATTCCACAACAGAAATGCAATATAGTTAATATGTTTATAATGCAAAGAGAACTGTCCTGTCTCTTAGATAGCTAATGAGGTAAATGTTATCAAAGTCATCCTTCCCCCTGACTGTCGAGGTGCACTGTGAGCTCCCCCTCTCCCCCGTCAACAGAAGTCTACGCGTTGTCATGCTCGCTATCTCCCATCTGGATAAGCCACGGATGGAAAAAGCCTGGAGCCAGAAGGAGAAATACTGCTCCTATTGTTTCAGCTTCGGGCAGGGGGGCCCCTGAGCAGGATAGGCCCCAGTCTCCCGAAGGAGCACTCTCCTAGGTCGCTTCACTCCCGACCTGCCCTGCATAGCCAGGGGAGATCCATGGATAGCTTTCCCAGCTGATGGAACCAGTGGTTGGGGTTGGTACCCCCGGCCCGAGGGACTCCACTGGGCCCTCTTCTGATGAGTGATGGTGATTATGCTAGAGCCCTGCAGCCTATATTGACACACGATGGCCTACATCTAAGGACTCGAGCAGCTTGTTAATAGATGTCTCCGCAGATCTTGGGGTCTCACACCATGGTACATCAACAGCCTTTTGAATGGGTGAGAGAAGGAATGGTAATGTGATTGTCATTTAGTGTTCCCCCGTTGCTTTAAAATATAATTCAATGGACTACATAAGGCAACTGTTTTTAAAGACAGTGCAGTCTTTGTTCAGATAACTTTCTCTGACACAATCTCCGGGGAAGAATTGCTGAAAGGTCAGAAACGCTTTACGGCAAAAAAGAAAGTGTGCTACCTAAACGGGAGCCCATCTGCAGCGGAAGGATGTCAGTCTGAGACGAAAAGAAATGGTTTGCATGAAGAAATGCTGTTTGTAGGTTTTGCGATCGTGATGTGAAACAATGACATAAGGGAGCCAATTTTAAAAAAGCCCATGGAGACCATGTCTCTCAATCATTTCAGTGGGGAAATTACAAATAATCCTTAAACGTACTGTATCCTGTGTTTCTATAGCAACAGCCACCACTAGCTAAATTAGCTACCCTCTTGGCTGTCCTTTGGGACTGCAGGGTTTCGTTATAATTGCGTGTTGAGCTTTGTTACTTTTTAACAAGGCTTTGATTTAGAAAAGGCGCTGTAGTTGGAAATTGGTTAGTTCGTTTAAGATTTTTTTTTATGGGTTACCGATATCCACTCTTGAGCGGTGCGTTTGTATTAACAAAATAATGGTACCCAAACCTGTTCGCTAAACGCAGACAAAAGGGATGAGGAAAAAAAGAGAGACCATAAAGATATCCATCACCTCCCTCCCTCCCTCCTCTGCCTCACCATACACACTCATACACTACCCCTTAATCCCTGCTCTCAGGAGTGTAAGTGATAGCCTTGTGCAGCATTGAAAACAGACATGATCAGATGCAACTGGCTTAGTCATTCAGACTGCGCATTCCAGGGTGGGACTACAGCGGTGGAGCGATTTAGTTTCACCTGTTAATGCAATCTGATAGGCAGGCTCTTCGTACCTATCCGGCTCTCTGTGTCTCGATCTAGCCCACTCTAGTGCTCGTTTTTACCAATTTAAAATACCCTGCCAAGTCTTCTTTCTTTTCCAGGATTCACAGTCCTCTGCTCTTCTCTGTTTGGTACTGACTATACATACAGTCACTGTTTTTTGAATTGCTACAGACTACATTTTGGTCGGCTGGCAGGGTGGTGAGGTAGGCGTGGCTCCCGTCTCTGCCTGGCTTCCCCGTGGCCCGGGCCCAGCTCTAATCGCAGCCGTAAATCCCCCTAAAGTCTCCTAATCACAGATTAATGGGCTTTCAGAGGGGGGAGTGCCCTGCCGCGCTTTGGCGGTCTTATCTCAGACCCATATTCCATATCTCTGCCCCAGCTTCGCTGGAGGTCTGATGTGTGAAAGGCCAATCTGGCTCAGCCTCCTGCTTGCCTCCTTGGGTTTCGACCTCAGCGTCTTGTCCTTTTTTACGAGATGATGAACCTTGAATGCTTTTACGATGGAAGTGAAACTGTTCCCACCCTTCATTCCCAGTGTATGTGCCCGCCGTTATGGCACGTCAATCACCCCCGCACCATGTTGGATCATTAGGTTATATGGTGGAGGTTCGGTCCCTCTGACCTCACTTGTGGAGTGGCTTTATCTCTCAAGGAAGTGCAGCACATGTTTGTTTGCCTCGTGGCACAAAGGTCTCAGGGGAGCACGGGTGACAACAGATCTAAATGGCCTCCCTGTCCTTATCTCCTGCGCGGTGGGTCTCTGGGGTAGGAGGCAGGTGTCTGGCTCTGGTCCTCTCCCTCAGTCGACGCCAAGGAAGCAGCAGTGGGAGGAACAGGGCGACAGGCACATTTCCATTTGAGGTTAAAAGGAGTCACTGGAGCTGAACGTATTGCTGCTGTGGTTGATACCTTTCTCTGTGTGTCCTCTTTCCTCTCTCTTTCTGTCTCTCTCTCTCTGGCTCTCTCTGGCATTTTCCACCTTCCTGTCTATTTTTCCCCTAGTCGTAATTTTTTTTTGTAATACAAATGCAGAATGTATGAATTTACCTGTGGGCTACATGGGATGTTAAATGCCAATGGACAGACATGCTGAGTTTTATGTGTGTGTGTGCGTGAGAGCTGGGGGTGTGTGTGTGTGTGGGTGGGGGGGGGGGGTTGAGTACTCCCCGCTAGTGCTACCCCCCCCCCCCCCAAGTCCCCCAAAGTGATAAACCTTCACTGAAGCTACCTTTCCAAGTTGTCTATGGTTCTTCTGCCCCGTAGCGGTTCCATTGATCCACCCTCTCAGACACATTCCAAGTGTCTCTTACTGCACCACAGAGAGACCTATACTACCTGCGCCCTCCTATTGATTCGCCTGTGAAAGACGACTGCATTTTTGCCTTGCCCCGCTGTTGGCAGTGCGACTGTGTTGTCTACCCTGAATTACTTTGTTATGGCTGCCCATGCTCTGGGTCCTATCATGATACCTTAGATTTCAATGGCAGTAATCAGCACTGTTTTTTCCTGTGTGTGTGTGTGTGTGTGTCTTTCTGTGTAATCAGATAAGAAGCTGTAAGGAAGCGGGTATGATGTGTCCGTTGGTCGGTCGTTAATTAACATTAAAACCAGGTGGAGGAAATGTATTTGGCCTCCAGGAGTACAGAATGTTAAACGTGTGTGAAAGAAAGGCGGATAAGCCGATAGCCACGGTGTGTAACCTCTTCGATGGGTAGCCAGGCAACCGTTATTGATTGTTAACTTTGCTCATCCATAAAGACTGTTCTGTGGCCTCATGACCTTATGTTTTCGGTTTGGGTCAGGGCAACCCATTTGGTGCGGACACCCAAAGGGCTCTCTGGAAATCCATAGAAGCTATACATCTAGGCCTTGACCCTGATGGATGTATGGATGGGGTGGATCGTTCCAAGTCTACTCCCTTTTCATGCAGCAAGGGTGTTTTTTGCTCCAGGACTTCGCCAGTGTTGTTCAGTCCTGAGCTTGGATTTTAAAAGTGGAGTGAGCAACATAATTATCTAACTGTGGATTGTAGTTTTCTTTTTTTAATTACCACAACAGAAAGCACATCTCCCCTCCAGCTCGGTTTATCTGACATTCTCTGTATGTCTGTGTGCGCATAGGGTTAAGGCAAAGAAGAAACTACCCCGAGGCACAAATCGATCAAATTCTAGCGGTAGAATTCCCAGCCTCCCCTTGGTGAAGCTGTGGATCTCATTGGCTCATCTCACATTCTCTGTCTTCTGGGAAAGGAGGAGAGGAGAGGAGAAAAGCGCAGAGGGGGAGAGGAGGGGGGAGAACTGAAAGCAGGGATGGAGGAGGGGGCTGGGGCAGAGGGCTGAAGGAAACAAGGAGCTTGAAATGAGAGGTGGAGAGGAACGAAGACTAGTGTTTTGCGGTAATCACAGAGAGAAAGCAGAGGGCCGAGGGGAGAGTCGCCTCTGACTAGAGTGTATCCACAACGGTCACACCCTGCCCTTCTCCTGTTTCCCTGTCTTTGGACTGTGGAGTGGAGGAAGGAGGGAGGCCTGCGCTGTCATCTGTCTGCTTAAAGCACGCACCTGTAGAGTGGGCGTGGGAGCCTTTGTGGCGTGACAGGGTAATCCCTTAGCACTCTTCCTCTGTCCTTTCTGCCCCTGGTGAGGGGTAATGGAGCTGAAGGAACTGGGCCCAGAGACAGTGTCTGTGGGGGACAGCTGGACACACACACACACACACACACACACACACACACGCACAGACACACTGGATTTACTCTTTGGAAGGGATTAGTGATGCTACCTCCCCCTCACCTAGCTGTCTGTCAAACATTTGACTCCCAAACACTGCGTAACTGATACACATAAACACACACACACAGACACTCACCAATTCCCAGGTTTAAGAATACTAAGGCAAATGTGGCCAGTCTTTCTCGAATCACTTCCTCTCAGGGATTGCTAATGCCGCACAGTGATCCTGAATACTTCTCAACATTGTCTCCCCCACACAAAGAAGAAACATCATTTTGAGACAAACTGTATCAAACTGTGTCTCTCTTTTTCTCTTCTAATTAGGCTTGTCCACCATCCACAGCCAACACTCCTCCAGTGAGAGCATGGTGTTCCGCTGCTGCGTAGCCTTCCCCCCCACCGTGGGCCCCATCTAAATAGTTAATGGTCCAACCTTAAAACCCGGCGCTTCCTCCTGATCCAAATTAGACAGGACCTCGATCAGTTGCCGGGGCATCCACGGCGGCGCGGCGCTTCAAAGTCCTCGGTTAATAAAACATACGGGCACTCCCCGTGTTTCCTTGGCGGAGGGCGTTCGCTAGGCGGCCGAGGCCTTGGACGCGCGGGCCTGGCGCGAGGTGTTAGCCTACCTCCCGGGCCCTGATGCGCCGCCTGACCAAAAGACACGTCCCTCGTTAGCACGCGGCCCGGCGGATCAAAGGGCCGGGGATGAGAGCAGGTTACAAATGGGGGTTAATTAGTGGTGGCTCCGCCAGCTCCTACAAGCTAGGAACTCCAGTCGGGCCTTGCTGCGGGGATTAATTCCATTTTAGACCGAGGAATATGTATTCACTTTGGCTTTCATCTGTAAACACGGATTAGGAAATATGCTTCAAATTGATCGGTGCAAGGGCGGCTAGTTTTAAAAGAGGATAAACCCTATAGCTTAACTTTCTGCGTGTGTCTTATACAATATAGCCACTTCTGATTTGTGGGTATATACTATCCCACACTATTAAGACCCCCAGCAGCACTAGTACTATAGCCTATTTAATCACGCATGGGACGTCACTGAGTGCAGCAGTGAATAGGGTGTGTGAAGTATAGTGTCCTGTATTGGGGGATTGGGTTAATTATCTTTTACTGGCTGTTCTCCCTGTTTGCCTCAAAGTGATTCATCTTGTCTTGGCGCTGGCTCTTATTTTGCTGACTTTCCCTCTGATCAGGGGGCAACCGCAGGAAGCTGCACTCTCAGCACCAGATTTTAGTCGAGGGGGAGAGCGCTGGGGGATGGGCGCTGAAATGAGGCGGTGTGGCAAGTCCACGGGATGCTGGGTGAATTAATAGTGGCCCGGTGCCTCCAATTAGTCCCAGATCCCTTTAATTGGTGCTGAATGGGCTCCAAAGGCTTGTGTGGGGTTGTGGGAAGATATTGTACGTGGGCCTAACTATGCGCACACGCACACATTTGTGCGCAACAACAGATACACACAAAAACACACGCACAGACAGACAACCACACACACACACACACACACACACACACACACACACACACACACACACACACACACACACACAGACACTTGGCCAACATGCACATAACCGCCATTCTCTTGCCTCCAGGCATTAACAACATGAAGCTCATTTGCATGTAAAGCAGGCGTGATAGCCACAGTTGACTGGTCTCAAAGCCCACAGTAATGACCTGCGATGGTATCAGGGTGTCAACCCCCCTGGCACTTCTGCTGCCTCCTATCTCTCCCTCTTCTTCGCCACACAATTAGTGGCTCTCCCCTCACGTCCATTCACCACTGCAGAGGCACGCCTGTGCTCTAATATGTTCTTTCCTCGGCGTTGACCTTCTACTTTGCCTCTAAATCATTCTTTCCAAACCCCGGTTCTCCCCTCCTACCCCGCATTTCTGTTCTTTGATGTGGGTAAATGACAGAGGCACGTAACTGGAGAGTTAGTCAACTGGGCCAAAGGACATGGCACTGTAATGAAAGGGTGACTACACTCTGACACTGGTAGTTTGCTTGCTCTTGGTTGCTGCAGCTTGGATCACCAGCACCTGTTCACTCACGTAACACTCTATTAGTGAAGTTTAGTCACTTTTAAAAACCGTCAGGACACACACAACCAGTGACGCAATGGGCTGTTCAAATACGAGATACAGCCGTAATATAGTGTTATTACTGTAGGATATTTACCTGTTTGTTCTCTACCTCCCTCCTTCAGGATCCCGCCTGCGCCAGGAGGACTCGCCCCCCCCGGATCGTGGAGCACCCCTCCGACCTGATCGTGTCCAAGGGGGAGCCCGCCACCCTCAACTGCAAGGCGGAGGGGCGGCCCACCCCCACGGTGGAGTGGTACAAGGACAACGAGCGGGTGGAGACGGACCGGGACAACCCGCGCTCCCAGCGCATGCTGCTGCCCAGCGGCTCCCTCTTCTTCCTGCGCATCGTCCACGGCCGGCGGAGCAAGCCGGACGAGGGCTCCTACGTCTGCGTGGCCCGCAACTACCTGGGAGAGGCCGTCAGCCACAACGCCTCGCTGGAAGTAGCCTGTGAGTACAGCTCCCGCGCGAGCCGCCATTTTTGTTAGCCCCCCACCCCCCACTGCTGCCGCCTCTAGGGGTGGCTGCGCACGGAAGGGTTTGGGGGTCCGGCTCCAGCTGAACACTGAGCTCCGGTTTCCTCCCGCGTCTCCGGGCCTCAATGTGCTCGTTGAGTCGCGAAGTCTCTCGGGAGATGGGCAGGATGAGTGTTTGGCTCACTGGCCCCGGGTAGGCCTGGGAAGGGCATGGTGGGGGGAAGAGGTGGCCCGATCATTCCAGGGTGAGCGCTTCTCTCAAAGGGCCCTCTGTAGGTGGCCGGGGGCCTACAATGGGAGCAGAGCCCCTATTCAGTCGCACGCCCCGGCTCTGTTGTTTGTCAGGGAGACGGATATGAGGGTTTTTATATACAAACCGGCGCGGTCACGCTATCTGTGCTTGTTCATCCTTCACTGGAGAGTGCTGTCCTAAGTGTTTTTTAGGGCGTTACAAGAGATGGCTGCTGCTGCCTATAGTATAGCTCCGAATTGTTTTTTGATATAGTTTGAGAACTGAAGCAAAAAGACTTGCAGAGGTTCAATTTTAAACCTCGTAATATTGTAGGCCTTAACATTCTGGTTTGCCGCGTGGAAGAATTTGTTCTTGAAGTACGTACTTGAAAGGCTTACGTGATTTTTTCTCTTTGGCTAGTGAGGTCAGTCCTTCAGACATATTATCGCACTGCAGTCTTGACTGGCTGGAGAGGGACTGTTGAGCAGGCCATCTCCGATATCAACCGCTCTCCTGGCATGCCAGGAGCTGTCACCAAGCCCCTCATTGTAATCTAATCAAGACAGAGGGAGGGACGGGTGGGCAGAGGGAGGAGGGTGGGGGGGTGTGTGTGTGTGTGTGGGTGTGTGGGTGTGTGGGTGGGTGGGTGGGTGGGTGGGTGGGGGGGGGGTCGTAGAGAGAGAGGGTGGTGGTGGGGGTGGGGTTGGCATGTTGGTGACTGCCTGCGACAGTGGCTAGGGTTTGGATCAGATGGCTAATGGTGGTGAATGATTCGGGTCTCTGCCTAGCGCCACTCGAGATGGGTATGTGCATAGTCTAGAAGTCATATCCATTGCTACGTCAGCTGTGCTTTCATATATCATTCATATTTATGCTCCGGCTAGTTAAAGCCTCTCATGTTGAGTTCGGGTGGAATATAAAACAAGGGAGTAGTGTAAGATTAGATGTTAGATTTATAGGAAAGATAAGTGTGGGTCGGTAATTCAAAGATGGAGTTGATTTTTCTTTTTTTCAAGGCGGATTGCGTGAGCTTTCCTCATGAAATGAGAGGGCAGTCTAAGCAGGAAGCATTACATCTGTGGGGTTATCCCAGATGAGCTGAGCTGCAACCCGTTTGGGATGGTGGACAGGACGATGTCTTGTCCGCCTTTATCCTCTTCAGATCTAACACCTGTCAAGCGCTTTGCCGCCCGGAACTGAGAGCTAAGCCCTCTGCTCCCAATTTTACAGTCGGTCATTCGGAACGGTCAGCAGGCTGAGGAATAGATATGTGCCGGGCGGGAGGAGAGGACCCCTGCATCCTACACGTCACACACGCTTCCAGAAATCGGAACGCTGGCAACATTTCACCCAGAAGTAAATCGCACGCGGGATTTATTCCGGAGGCGGGTTCTTCAAGTCGAATTACAAGCGGCTGGGGGCGAGGAGGAGGAGCGGCAACGAGAGAGTGTGCGGCCCCCCCGGCCGCAGAAGAAGGCTGCTTATTCTGTACAAGGTTCAAACAGAGCCATAATGACAAGACTGAGAGCTCCAGCAGCACCCCCTCCCTCTCTCTTTGTATCTCTCCCTCTTAATGTCCCCCCCCCCCCCCCCCCCCTCTCTCTCTCCTACTCAAGCTGTCCTATGTATAATTATGTTGTTGGAACGGCCATGATGCCCTGTCTGAGAGAAAGGCCCAGAGACAGCAGGGAAGGCAGAGTTTTACTAGCCTTCTCTTGGGTTATGGCACTGACTCTGCGTGGCAGCCAGTGAATACGAAATGCTATTTTACAGGCCAATTTGAATAGTATGTTTATGGCTGGTGAGAGTATCAGCCAATACAACTTTTTGGTTGTAGGAAAAAAGTTGTTAAAATGTAGAACTGGCTTGCCCCTCTTGATAGCTGCACACAGCGTGACTGACTTAAAGGCACAGGCAGAGCTTTCATTTCCAAATGAAACACTAAAGAAGGAAGTCCCCGGCTTTAACTGTGTTTACCCAGCAGAGCTCTCATAGCCCTGTAAGATTTCAGTTGAAAAGCTAAAAACACAGCTTTTCAGAGCTGTTATTGTAAGAGCCTGGCTTTTACAGTTCCTCTCCTCTCCGGCGACTGTAAATGTAATCCAAGTTTCAACAAGTTGTGTTTTGTCAGGCCAGGAGAGCTAACCCAGTTTGTTTGGTTTATCATTAACCACACGCACAGTACTCTGGCCGCAGTCTCTCCAACGAGTTAACTTTAAAGCGTTCACCGTAAATCCTGTTTGCCTTTTGTGTATATGGAAACAAGAGGAAGATAAGAAGATTCATGCCCTCTTCTGTTTGGCTTTGTATCTGTTTTAGAAATGGCAAGGCCTGCTAATGAGGCTTCTTTGTTCACATGGCTTGGCTTTTAGGAATGAGCAAGCAGTGAATACTGTCAATGGCAATGTAAGGTGACAAAGAGTTCACTGACTACAATGCCCTGACTTAAAAAAAAAAATCTGTTACATAATGTACATAATCTTTTTTGAAAGAATGACAGACATTTAAAACGATTACTTTTTTTTTCCGAAACACTTTTCCCTGAAAGCGACAAAGTCTACTTTTAGCTGCAGCTGTGTAAACAAGGATTACAACTTAGCCAGATATCCTTTTAGACTTGACAAAATCAAAACAGAGGCTTTCTCAGTAAAGTCCCTCAAAGGCAAACCCTAATCCTTCTTTTTTCACCTTATTTTTCTGTGTTAATGCGTCAACACAGTGTGAATGCCAACAAAAGCATATGTTTGCACTCACTCACTCACTCACTCACTCACTCACTCACTCACTCACTCACTCACTCACTTGTTATCGACATCATGTATGCTTGGAATTGTGCATTATCAAACCAGAGTATCTCCAAGTAGACTCCTCTCAGCCTTCTTTTTGCATAGGGCCCTATTCATAGACTCTATGAATAGTTAGTTTCCCCCTCCCTGAACAGGCTGATAGTGAAGTGAGGTAATGGACGGCACACTGCTCCACTTGAGCAGGGATAACCCAAGGGCCTGGCTCACAGCACCAAGATGACTGCACAAGCCTGTGTGCTCACCTCACTTCCTCACACACACACACACACACACACACACACACACACACACACACACACACACACACACACACACACACACTCGCACATTCCTCTTCTCAACATCCCTTCTTGCATCCACTAGCAGCAGGGCAAAGGAAATATTTTGACTGAATATTATTCATCACAGATTATTTATTTATTGTCTACCGTGCCAAGTACAACCTGTCTTTTATAAAGGCATCCGGAGGACAAGCGGTGTACAATGTACTGCGTTTGCAGAGTCACAATGTGGAGGTAGCGACTCAGTGTGGCAGAGAGTAGGTGGGGGTAGGAAGGGGGGTGAGGGCTGTGGACCGTGGAGGGTTCCTCCTGTCAGCCTCTGGGCCTGGCCTGAGGGTCATCTGTGCAGCGGAGGACAGTTGGCAGGCATGCGCCACTCTAAAGCCCCCCCCCCCATGTCTCCTAGCACCCGCCTGCCTGGCTCCCTGCCTCCCACCCTCAAAATCCCTTGTACTACATCTGTTGGCTCTCAAAGACCCCGGGTCTTTAGGTTGGCCCCCCCTTGCTCTTAACCCTGCCTCCCAAACCAGCCCCCCCCCCCCCCTCTCTCTCTCTCCACACATCCATGTGGATTCTATTTCATACCCCGGTCTTTTCCGTGCCCCCCACCCCCCCAGTCTCTGTCTTCACCTCCCAGTGAAATGGAATCAGGGCTGTGTCTAAGACAACGCTCTGCTTCTCCGTGCTCTACCTGCCAGCAGGCTAATTATTTATTTGCCTCAGTGTTTGCCTTTCATTAACTTATTACAAGGCAATAGTGTGACAGCTTATGTGTGGTCTTCCAGCCAGGAGGAACAGTTTCAGATTCCGTCGAGAACCCCTTCACGTCTTTCACCCTCCACATCTCGGTTACATTATTATCATATTTAGAAATTATTTCCGCTCTTCTCCCTGTACAGCAGGGGCATGCACTGTTTTAGTAGCTTTATTGTTGTAATTCCAAATTCCAAAGAGATGAGGGGATTTAGCGGAAGATGATAAATGAAAATAGATGGAGAAAGAACTGAAGAGAGCTCGGAACGAGAACAAAGACAGAAACAGACCAGTGAAGAAGCAGAGTTGTGTGTGTGTGTGTGTGTGTGTGCATGTGTGCATGCGTGCGTGCGTGTGTGTGCACGTTTGCGCGCTGGCTAGCTGCCGGGGCGACCAGAGAGAGAGTACCTTACAGCTCTGTGGAAGTTATTTGTCTCAGGGAGCCTCTGAGCAAATTGGTGCAAACAGCCCAGCCATGGTCTGCTCTGTAAGTCAGGGCGCCGCTGAGGCGTGGGTTCAGCACCACAGAGCCCTCGCTGGCCTCCCCTCTCATCTGTTTGATGTCGGACGGCGCAAAGTCTCCGTCGTGATAAAAGGCCAGTGACGCATGCTTCTGGAGTCTGGGAGAAATCTAAATCTATCCTAAATCTCACAGTACATGAAATGAAGTCAAATTATTGCAAGCTGTAAGAGTATTACATGAGCTGCATGGCACAGGTGAAGACAAACATGTTGACTCCATGTGTTTCCACTCTACGTTTGGCTGGTTGTCAGTGGTGGCTAGGTGGGGGGTTGCTGTGTACTTCGAGGGGGCTATTTCAGTCAAATACTCCTAATCCCGAAAAGATATGGGAAACGATCACTGCCATCTAATTACGCTGGCCCCTAGGACAAAGCTGTCAGCTCAATCTGTGTGAGATCTCCCCAGAAAACACTGCCGACAACATGTGCATTTCAATCAGTCTTCTGTTAATCCATACAAATCGAAATATGTTATCATGCATGCCGCGTGCACCATACGGTCCACCGAGCCTGGTCCATTTCTCCACTGACGGGTTTTTTACATAAAATCGATGCATCCCATGTAATTAAAATCGCTTCATCTATTTGTTGTCTGCGGTCGATGGCGAGCTGCCACTATGTGTTGGCTTTGTTTGATACACAACATGGCCGCCAGTAAAACACACGGTGCTGCCGTTAAGAGGGCCCTCTTCCCCCTGCCGTGGCCCTGGAGAGCTCATTTACTGTACATTGGAGATTGGAGAGATATTGACCCGGAGCGGAGCTCTCAGGCTTTGCGGGGTGGGGGAGCGCAGAGAGGCCGAGGTGCCGTCGTGTCACCATGTGTAAAACGTCACACACCAGGATGGCGGGGATCTTTTAGAGCGTGGTTATCCACCCCCCTCTCGTAGGGCTGCTGGCCATGGGAGCCAGGCCGGGCACCCCCAGACAAAGAGCAGGGAAGCAGAAAGCAGGACCCCCTTCTGGCTGGGGCTCTAGAGGCTTTGTGCTCCATGGCAGGGGGTTGGGGGGGGGGGGGTCAACACTGGAGCTAAAGAAGAGGCAGACACACCCCAACTGAAAGAGTGTAGGATGGATGGATGATTGAATGGATTGATGGATGAATGGATGATTGGATGGATGGATGGATGGATAACTAAATAGTTTGCCAAGATTTATTGGTAGTCCCCCCCCCATACGTATTTGCGCGCATTTGTTTACTTTTGTGTGCATGTGTGTTTTGGTGTCTGTGCACATGGTGAGCTGACTCCATTAACCCGCCTGGTAAACAATGTGCAGTGGAGAGTCTTCGCCTCCCTGGCTGAGAGGCAGCTGTCCAGAGATGGTTAGAGGGGGCGGGCCCAGGGCGTGATCAATCAGGCCAGGCCTGCTGGGCCCAGGGAAATAGCCACAAGAAAACAACGAATACACTCTCTTACTCTCACTTCTCACCCTCTAGCTATAATACATCTAGAATATAAATATAGAGGTAAATGCTGTAGTGACACGGTAAGGGATTTGTAAAAAGAGGGATTTGAAGGAGCTTGGTAGTGAATCAGCACTGACATTTCCCACGTTTTGCCCCCTTTTTCTCCCCCTCGCTTTCCTCCGTCTTATCAAATTCAGATGGTTGTAGTTTAGTAGGAAATGGGGCCATAAAACAATAAAGATTCATCTGAGGTGATAAAATGGCCTGTTAAACGAGGCTGAAACGACTTTTGTGTATGAATAAAGATAATTTCAGCCTTTTCAGTTCCAGGGCTCTCGGGTGTTTTATCCGTCTGATGGAGTTCTAGTCAGACTATAAAGAGGTGTACTTTTAGAAGCCACTCAGAGGTTCACGCTGGAAATGCTTTAAACATCTCCCCCTGACTGCCTCAGGGCTGTACTTTGACAGAGTATTTAAAAAGGAAATGGGTTGTTTCCTCGATGGCAATGGGATAAGTCGACTCACGGCCGAGTCTGGTCCACACATTTCGTGTCCTCTGGTGTTTTTGCCCTCGGCTCCCCTCCACAGGACGTCATTGGCCGGCTGATATCCGGGGGATCTCGGTGGCAGGACCGTCGCCCGGCTTTCCGGCTGGATGCCTGGGCCCTTTGGTAAGCCCCTCTGTGTCGCAACTGGGTCTCTCGTCGCCACGGTGACCGCTGATTCATCATAATGTAATCCTTGCCTCTGGCTGCAGCAGCGGAGGATCACGGGGAGGTCGGCCGCTGGTTCCGGCTGAAGTATGTGTGATATTAACATCATGGAGGAGCGAGCTTGCCGGGGGCAGATAAGACCGAGTGTGGTGCGGCTGCACTTGAGTCCAATGGCCCTGCAGTCCCACTTAGGGAGCGCTCTGATAGCAGAGGACTTTCCTATTTCTTCCTCTTACACACACATCAAACCCCCTCTTCAGAGTCAGTCGATCCAGTCTGCATTGGACATTACGCTGTATCTCGTGTGATGGATTGTGGGTGTGCTATCTTTCTTAATGTCCGTGTGCATATGTGTGTGTGTCTAGTGTGATAAGTGATAACTGTGATAGTATGCGCTGAGAGTGTGAGATTCTGAGGACGTTGTGTGCTGCTGGAGTAATCTCTACCTCTCCAGTGGAGGTCTGGGTATTACTCCTGTTGTGGGGTGTAATCTCCCTCTTGCTCTGAGCTTCTCCACTCTGGTTTAGGGGGCTTGGAGTGTGTGTGTGTGTGTGTGTGTGTGTGTGTGTGTGTGCGTGTGCAGGGGGTTACAAATCTGGTCATATGATGCGGTTCCGCTCTGTTGAGGTGGGCTGTTCGTTAAACCTGAGCTAAGCTGTCGGTTGACACCTTCGATCCAATTTCTAGATTCCAGGCGAGGTTCAACGGGATAAAGGGGTTTGGGCCGTGGAATTCCTGGGATTTTCAGGCCACATTCGGGCAAAAATAGAGCGCTGCAGCACTCAAGGTGAACTGGTGCTGTCTAATTGTCTTTTCCCTCACTGTGTACTGCCAGGAACAAACACCATCTGCTGTTGTTTAAGAAAAGAGTCCCCCACTATGTAAATCAAGGCTTTACAGTTGGCTCCAAATATGAAGGCTGTTGCAAAGTAGCCAATCTATTTGAGTCCTGATTAGGGCATAGTGGTGACCGGTTGGGGGTTGTGTGGTTTGGGTTTGAACTGGAGTCAAAAAAGACTCTTTGGTGTCTCAGCAGAGAGATATACGTCCGCCTGTGTCAGACTCCACGGCTGCTGTCTAATCCCCTATATGGTGGATTGGCCCCTCTCTTTTTCTGTTCACTCATTCTTTCTCTCTCTTTCTCCCTCTTTCTTTCTCTCCTCTTCTCTCTCTTTAGGTCATTCCATCTTACTAGAGAGCAACACATTCAGGTAGTTGGGACACAGAGGTAAAAGGAGAGTAGAGGACAGAAGGAGCAGAGTAGAGGTGAAAGAGCTCACACAGAGCAGCAGAGAGAGAGAGAGAGAGAGAGAGAGAGAGAGAGAGAGAGAGAGAGAGAGAGAGAGAGAGAGAGAGAGAGAGAGAGAGAGAGAGAGAGAGAGAGAGAGAGAGAGAGAGAGAGAGAGAGAGAGAGAGGGAGAGAGGGGGGGCGCTTTAAGAGAGAAGGATTACATTTGACACAAGGCCAAGTTAGCTTCCAGGGCGTGCCGGCGGGTTCGGCTGAGGTGGAAGGGCGAAGAGAAGGAAGACAGTGGGAACTTTATCACCGATGTAGCATGTTGGGGAGCCTGGAGTGTGACGGTGAGGAAGAGCCAGGGAGAGACGGCCAGCAGACCCAAACACTGATACGGATCTGCCTTGTGCTACATAGATAGCTGCTTGCTTGTAGGCGGCTGGGTGTGAATCGGTTTCCCCCGGAGGAAGGCTGCACCCTGGCAGTCGGCTTTCGTCCAGCGGCCCTCGTTTGTCTCCGGGAGCTGATCTGATCGTTTAGGCTGGCCGTCGAGTGGGGGAAAAAGGAGTTCCTCCCCGTGGCGTGCTGGCCGGAGGAGTGGGAATCTCATTATCACCTTGCTCTCCGGCCGACTCTCTGTGCCGCCCTGGTCTCGCCGTCGGGCCTGGCGTTTTCACCTCCGCGCCCCAGATAGCCAACGCACGAGGTCATGTTACACACAGATTCCTCCGTCGTCAGCACACCGCTAATGAACCGCTAGTGAACTGCGCCGCGAAGCCGGCTAGACCAGAGCGCAGCTCGCCAGGAACGAACGAAGCGACGGTAGACGAAAGAGAAGCGCCCCTTGTTCGACTCTGCCAGGCGCTGTTTGGGGAATCTTTCGCGTAGCCTGTTATCGCGGCGCAGAATGATGTTTGCCCACCTGAGGCTCCACGGCAACCCCGCGTGTAGCCAACATAAAGCGGTCTCGCTGGAGTGTATGTAAACACCTAGAGCGGTCTAATTAGAGGCATAATGACTCAGGGCCTCCAGGAGGATAATAGACCGCAGGACCCCGCTCACCTCCTCTTTGTGTGCCAGGGACCTCTCTCTACAGGGCGGGGCTCCCTGTGTAACCATACACCACGGAGGCACAGAAAAGAAACAGGGAGAGAGAGAGAGAGAGAGGGATGTCGTCAGTCAAAGGAGAATCAAACAGAGAGAAAGAAGAGGGAGGAGGAGGGAGCTGGGGGTAGTAGTCCACAGCCAACACTACAAGGGGTGGGTTAGACATCATGGCTGTCTCAGGGAGTTCAGGACACTGGCATGTGACCATGGTGCTCTTTCTAGGACGGGAGGGTGACGTCCCGAATCTGCTCACTCTCAATTCCCAACCCTCCCTGGGATTGGATTATGGTGTTTTATTGTAAACCTGTCTCCATTTATATGATTGGCTCCCCTCAAAGTAGAAAAAAATAGGGAGAGGTTTGGTTTGACGTCCGCTGTGGTTAATCAAGGTCGGCTCATTATCACCCCTTCCTCAAGTACAAACTGTTGTTACATCAACTGTAGGTCAATTAGAACACGGTTTTAACCATAGCAGTCCTTGTGTCCTGTGACCAGTGTTGGCTGTCCAAGGGCTCGTAGATTATGATGACAGGGGCGTGGTGGGAGATGATCCTCCGACCTGTCCTACAGCATCCAGGCTCATCTTACCCCGCCGATGGGATTAGGCCGTAGTGCCGACTCTGCAGGTGGGGCCCGTAAGTTAATTTGCCCCCGCTGTTTGGAGCTATAATAGCTTATTGATTGGCTGACGGACGCAAGGAGCGGCACGGAAGGGCGCGTGCATGGGGGGGGGGGGGGGGGGGGGGGAGGATAAGTTAATCACGCTCAGCGCGCTGTCAAGATTCAGCCACGTCAACCCGCGCCTACCGCGCGTTCAGTTTTTAGCCCCCCGCAGGATGTTGAGAGATCGGGCCTGAGAGAGCTGGGAGAAGACGGAGCTGTGGCTGTTTTTCTCCTCGGCTCTGTCCTCGGCTGTGTCCGCCCCTCTGGGCGCCCTGGGGCACTGCCTAAGCGATGCGAAGCTCCGGGGGGTTCGTTTTTGGCCGTGCTGTGCAGTGGTGACCTCCATCTGGTGGTGCTGCCCGTGTCGCGTCCCAACACCGGCCAGTGGGCCTCCGCCGCCCCGCCCGTCCAGAACCCCACCCCCCTGGTGCCAGACAGCTGGCCGACCCATCGCTCACGTCTTCCACCCGGCCGTGTCTCTGCTGCGTGTTGTTTTTCCTCAGAGGAAACCTCGGCCCATTAGCTGTGGCATCTCTCTCTCTTACACACACACACACACACACACACACACACACACTCTCTCTCACGCTCCGGTCCGGTTACCTGGAAACGGCACAAGCTGCTTTTATTGGGCCGGTGGCCCCTTTGGCTTTGAGCGCAGGATGAACCAATTTGACAGGATGGAGTGAACGGAAAGAGGTTCCCCCTACTTTCACTGTTTAAATGAACCCTCCCTTCGCTCTTCCCTCTAACGTCAACACACAGGCTTCCATAGTCGTGTGTTAACCAAAGTAGGTTTGGTGGACTGTAGCACCTTCTGACTGTGTTTGGAAAGATGGGCTCCCCTTCTTCCCAAAGCCTTGGTACCTCTCATGCCCCTGTCAGGACACGGTCTACGGGGGGGGGGGGGGGGGGGGGTTTGGCTGAGCTACAGGCTGGCTAGCAGATCGCCTCCTGTCTTCAGCCTGGCTTGTATCAATCTGTCTGCACTCAAATGCTCAGTTAACCCCGAGACAAACAGTTGGTGAGGGAAGAGAGGCAGAGAATGTAAACACTGCAGGTTGACCTTGCGCCTCCTTATACACACACACACACACACACGGACACACACAGACACACACAGACACTGACATACACACTAACACTGACGGCAGAGGACTTATCAGGCATCTGGGAGACTGAAGCAACATGTGGCCAAACCCTCCCTTCATCCCTGGTCCAAACATACCTTGTCTCTGCCAGTGCTCAACCACCAGATAATGCTCTGGCCGGGGAGAAGATTGCTGTAGGTTTAAATAGCTACATGTAATCTGTGGGGCTGGGATCAAAAGCAGGCGAGGAGAGATGGGAAGGGACAACAAAGGAATAGAGAAATGTTAGAAAATAAAATGGCGAACAAGCTCGGAGAAAAAGAAGGGATGAGAGAGAGGAGGAGAAGAAGGAGAAGGAGCCTCCCTGGGCTGCTGAGGGGGAGATAAGAAGACAGGTGGTTTTATGTTCCCTGAAAGATCTCCCGACAGCTGGCTCCCTCTTGCAATGCACTTGTTGTGTGTGTGTGTGTGTGTGTGTCTCTGTGTGTGTCTCTGTGTGTGTGTCTCTGTGTGAGTTTGCGCAAGTTTATGGATCCATGTGTCTACATGTGGGCCTCGTCTGAGCTCCTGCCAGCTGAGATATCTCCCTCAAGTCTCAACTTTTCTGCCCAGCTTTTCTTTTCCACCGTGCTCGCTGTTTTTCTCCCAGGCAGAACTTGGCGGCAGGCCAGCTCATGCCAGGCCACTCCGCAGTGGTGTTATTCTTTTCTGTCACTGGACGGTAGTGTGAAAACAGTAATATTTTAATGCCTGGCGGTCTGTAATGCGGTTCAGACCCAACTCTGACTGTGCCGAGGGATCTAGCTCACATTAATGAAAGTGCTGTGTCTGTTTGTCCACTGCGTTTACCTATTTCCCCCCTCACACTTTTTCACCTGTGACTTTACTCTTTGCCCCTAAAAAGAGCACTAATGTCTGTTAATAGCGTGTCGTGACTCCAGACCCGAGGAGCGATACGTCACCCTAAAGCTGACATGTAGAATACACATTGAAACCTACATCCGGGAACGTTCAGTAAACCCCTAAAAGTCTAGCCTAAACAACCCAGCGTATTCATTTGTTTGTGTTGTAAACTTGATTTGCGAGAGCTTTTTCTCTTTTTATTCCGAGCAGGACTGAGAAATAGTCTTTTGCCGAGGGGACTCTTAAAAACGCCTGGGCTATTGGCACAGCGGTGGTTTATTCATGTAGCTCGGTCAGTGGAGTTTTTCCTGCTCTGTTGGTTTTGGTCCTGTTCCACCACACAAGCCTGCGTTTGATCGGCTCGGTGTTTTAGAGAGCCCATGTCATCTTGACGGCAGACTGCTTTGTTTGCAGAGAAGAGATGGTACTAAATGAACCAGAGGCGGTTATTTGCTGCTGGCAAACAGACTCCTGCCCTCAGCAGTGTAGGCCTCTGCTCCTCCAGTGGAGCTCCTCCTGGCAGCTGCTAGTGCGGCCTGCGCGGGTGGTGGTCAGTGCCGTGGCGCCGTAAGGTCTTTAGACTCTTTACCTAACACGGTGATCCAAACCGACTAGCCGCCCCCCTCCAGCCCTGCCACACACACACACACACACACACACACACACACACACACACACACACACACACAGCGCATGGTGAGCCTAACCACTCTATGAAAGGAAAGCCAATATCTGAGAGAATGATTTAGAGCGTCAGCAGTACACATGTCTTTTATTGTGTATTCTCTTTCTGGGACGTATCAATGGCCACTTTGAACCTGGAGCCGGTTCCTTTAAGCCGACCCTCTTCAATAGGACAGTGAGGGCCGCACCTGAACCATTGAGGTTCGGTGCCCTCGGGGGTCACCTTGCATGGAACTTCCCTTGCCGGGGGGCGTGGAACTCTTTCATATGCAAAGTCGTATTGTCTTAGATGAAAGCAGTCTTTTATCTCACTGCTAAAACTCCACCACCTGTCATAACCACCCCTCCCCCCTCTCCCTGACTACATTACTCCTCCACATCCATAATCATTCTTATGATCTTGTTGGAATAATGAAGAATAGTTGGATATGGAGGCTAAAGAGGGGAAAGTGGTTTCGGATCACTAATCTGCGGATTAAGCGGTTTTATCGGGAGGCTGAGCCTCTTCTTTAACACCGGCATTACAGTAGCTGCAACTGCTTTAGCTACTCATTTAATGCCCAAGACTCTGTCTAGCACTGAGGGACCCCGACGTCCTGATTGCTGCATCCACTGTATTTAGCCTCTCAGTTCCACTGAAACTGTTCCTTAATGAACACGTCGTGGCCCTGTTGAGTAGATCAATAATTCCGGATTGCACACCTTCTTCGCTCTGCTAATTGGATCTGGGAGTAAATTGGCGAGGCAAACCTTTCACCTGTGAAAAATGTGAGTCAGCGTTGCTTTTCTCCTGGCTCACAGCACTGCGATTTGGCGTGATCCTACCCAAGGTCTTTGACGGTCCATATCCTCCCGTATCACCGACAATTCATCACATCCTTCTTATCTCTATTGAAAAGTAAAAAAATAAATCAATAAAGAAAATAAATCCTCAGAGACGGCTGCACGGTCTTTGATTTTGGCCCAGCAAAGCTGCAAGGACAACTAGCCCTAAATGAATGCCCTCATTGTACCGAGGACCGTTATTGAGGTCGGCTAAGTTTGACATTTTTGTCCATTTACTTCTTCTCAGCAGAGATGACATTAAAATGTCCCTGATGTTAAGATCTATTGGGGGCCTTCTCGCCACACAGTTTCAATTTCCGTTCCGTTCCTCTGGGAGATCGGCACTTAAAGCCATCTTTGTTCTCCAAAGACATGTTTCTTTGTAGGATCGGAGATATAACCCGCCGTCCTCCTGTTACAGAAATGCATTTATCACGAAATGTTGTGTAGTCATGTTGACCTACCGGTTTAACCAGTTCCAAAACATTCGCTTTGTCTTGAGAGAATTTATAGAATAAATAGTTTGAGACATTAAAGGGGAAGAGCCTATTTAATCATGCATTTCAGTTGCCAGGCATGTGATGAATAAAAGCCACCAGCTGGACATCGCTTTGCTGTGTCAATATAATAGGATGCAGTCATTATTCAGCTAGCGCGTCTCATCTCTGCTCACCTGCCAAAGATTAGCTGCCTCAGCCCTGCTAGGCCGGCTTAGCCGCTTCATGCTGGATATCCGCTCCGTTTATTTGTGCATCTGGAGAATCAGATGTTGTCCCGCTCCCCTGCTGCCTGGCGGGCCCGACGGCTTTGCTGCTAGTCTCCGGACCAGAAAGGCTGGCATCTGCGACGCAGTCCGAGGGGGTCCTGAGGGGAAGCAGGG
Organism: Aplochiton taeniatus; assembly: GCA_017639675.1. Lineage (NCBI taxonomy): Eukaryota > Metazoa > Chordata > Actinopteri > Galaxiiformes > Galaxiidae > Aplochiton > Aplochiton taeniatus. Next base: position 9,492,024 of record CM030181.1, on the reverse strand, counting down.
GAGAAAGTAGGCCAGCGTCCCCCTCTGCAGCACGCGGCCTTTTGTCTGAGGTAGTCTGGGAACCGTCGCTGGAGGGGAGGTCAAGGTGACCGTCCACCCCACACCAAACAACCTCGGACCAACCCCCCCCCCCCCCTCCCGCACCTCGCTGGCTCATTCCTGGGTGCAGACGGAGCACAGCGAGGGGGAGCCGTGACGGAGGCCTGGAAACAGACTGTTCGACGGGGAGGCTCTCTCTGTGTGTGGGTGTGTGTGTGGGGGGGGGGGGGGGTGCTCTGACAGACTGTTTGAACAGGGCGCTGGGTGTCGGCCTGCCTGACGTATGGCCGTGAGGTGAGATGAGATGAAGCCTCGGCGCGTTAATCCCCTCTGCCTCGGCGAGGGCCTCCCGTGTCTCCTGTCTGCTGGCGGACGTGACGCCCGGGCCTTGAGTTGAGGCGGCTGGACATCGGAAGGGATACGCCGACTTTTTAACACCTAGTGTCTGGCCCAGATTCAAAGAGAGATTCATGGGGAGGTTTGCACAGTGCCTTCGCTCTGGAACCAACACGGTCAGAAGAAAAGGGAGTGTCATAAGAGGAAGATGTATGGCGCCCAGTCTCATTCTGCAGTTTTCTTCCATGGCCAAACTTTATTACTCTATTAACTCTGTATCTTTGCTCCGGGGGCAGATGAGCAGCCTTCATAAGGGTAAAGTGTGGACTGTTCATTGGTCATCCAAAGTCAACACGTTTGATGTCCAGACAGAGGAGTGCTAGACTCCTTCAGCGCTAAGTTAAACAGACCAGGGGCTCACTAGCAAATTTCTGGGCCAAAGTGAGATGGATAAGACCCCGGGGGAACCTCTCAGTAGGGATGGGAATGTGTGTGTTTGTGTGTGTGTATGTGTGTGTGTGTGTGTGTGTGTGTGTGTGTGTGTGTGTGTGTGTGTGTGTGTGTGTGTGTGTGTGTGTGTGTGTGTGTGTGTGTGTATCTGTCCGTGCTCATGCCTCTTTATCAATGGCCATTTTCCAGAAAAGGCTGACCCAGTCCCTCAACGACCCTCCGTTCCTCTGGGAGCTTTGACATCACTCCGCCTTGCTGACAGCAGTGATCAACGCTTGGTAGACATACAGATTGAGCGGCCGTCAGAGGCCTTTGGGCCTAATGAGAGGAGGCACCTCCTCCGCACTGAACCCAAGACCTCGAGGCAAAAACCCAGGGTACTACCAAACCAGCTAGGGCCCAGTGCTCACCAAAGACAAGAGACATAATTCGTTCTTTGACTTTTCTTTCATACCAATTGTGCTCTGCCATTGAGCCGCCCCCCCCCTCTACCGCCGGTCCAGTTCATAACATAGCACTTCCTTTGTTCCTGAGCCAAAAGAAAGCTAATGCAGCATTAAGCTAAATTACAGGGATCGACATTGTGTTAATGAACTGGTGTTGGGCAATGAGTGGCGCTCGGGGTGAAACGACCCTTTGGCTGAGTGAAGGACGAGCTGGCGCGTTCAGGGCACGGCACGTGGACCTGGCTGGATGTCATCAAGCTAATCAGCCGAGCCGTGTGATCAAGCAGGGCCTTAATGAAACCCTCGCTGTGTTATTGCCTGTCTTTCCCCCATTTTGAATTAGCGCACGGCCTTACGAGACGCCTCCATTATTCATAAAACCCAGCGACGTGCCAACTGTAAAGGACTTAGCGGCTCAGACGACATGGAAAAAAGGGTGGAAAGGTCACGGGGCCACAGCAGGTAGACGGGGGCATCCATTTTTAACAAATACCGCGTGCAGAGATGAGATGGATGTGGAACTATCACGCACACACAAGCACTTCACGTAGTCGAAACGGGAGCACTCAGGCTGTGTCTCTTTAATGCATCCGACACAAAGCAGAGATGATGTTCCTGAAGAGCACTCGAGCTTGGGCCACCTTTTCTCCTCTCCCCCCTCGGGCCTGGCAGCTCTCGTTTATAAAAGCAGCCTTCTACTGTACAATAACCATCATTTACATGATAATGTACCTCAAGAGGCCTGCCATGGCCTCAGAATACATATTATTATTTTCACTCTACAGTATTGGCTTGGTCGCTTTTTAAAACCTTTTAAAAAGAGGGATATGATGTTGGTTATTTTCTATCTTCGTTTTCCCTCAATAACTTGACTGAAGTATGTTTTTCTTTTAAGTGGGTGTTTGTGAACTTCGTCTTTCAGCGCCGGGCACTTGCCAGCAAACCGATGTCTGTCAACGGAGTTTGACGTCCTCAATCTAGCCGTGCCTCCTCCGTGACCTCCCTCCTTGCACCTTTTAACCCCGTCTGTCGCTGTTTATAAACGTAATACATTTTGACAACCGGCTCAGCGAGAGAGAGAGAGAGAGAGAGAGAGAGAGAAAGGGAGAGAGAGAGAGACGGAGAGAGAGAGAGAGAGAGAGAGAGAGAGAGAGAGAGAGAGAGAGAGAGAGAGAGAGAGAGAGAGAGAGAGAGAGAGAGAGAGAGAGAGAGAGAGAGAGAGAGAGAGAGAGAGAGAGAGAGTTGGAGGGAAGGGGGGTTGAGGGATCGCTTTTTATTCGGAGCCCCATTGGCCCCACTTCTCTGTCAGCCTGGAGAGAGACGTTAAGGGCTTTAGAATAATCACAGGCCGTTTCACTGGGGGGCTCTCTAATTGAGCCTGGGCTGACCTCTGACCCCCCACCCGGCAGTCTGTTTTCCATCCCCACTCTTGATTGAAATGGGAAAAGTGAGCAGAGAGCGCCTTGGCTTCTTATTTATTTATGTTTGGCCCTGGCGTTTTGCATGGCTCACTGGTGGATTAGCACGCTAAAGGTGGATCCCCTTTTAGGGGCCCCTCAGCCCAGGCACACAGCGCTGTTTTCTATACAACTTTTGGTCAAACATATCTACACATAGGGTATCTATCATATCTACATGAAGGAGATGTTGTGCAAATGAACAACACCATTAGCATGGTTTCAGTTTGTTACGATCATGATGCCTGTAAAATGTTGAGGGCTTTGAGGCGATCTATTAAAAGATGTTAACGCTTCAGCAAATTATTGCGTAACTGGCATGCTGTCCTCTACATCTCGGGACAAGAGTTTCCTCTAAAGAGGTTAATGTCGCGAGCGCTGTCATTGCCGCTCAAGTTCAGTGACTATAACTAAGCGAATCTGTGTCATACTTTATAGAACCCTGTGGAGAATTACACTCCTGACATCGCTGCTGCCTAATGCGCCACTGCACTGCAGGCCGGGTGATTAATGCAGTGGGGTATTTAAAAGGCACCAGGGGCACGGAGACAGTTTAAGACGGAGGAGTTGTTTGAGGAAACATCGCTAATTAAAATCGCTGTTTGCCTCCCTTTTGCTTAGTGTATGTTGTGTTATCAGTATCTTCCTCTGCTCTCGGCGGAGGGAAACAAATTGATTTAAGACACTTCCAAACTGCAGAGGTACTTTTTTTTTCACAAATAGGGTCCCCACTTCCTTATCTGCTCTCCCAGCGGATGATTTCTGTCGCCTTCAGCGTTTGTTGTCTTGAATGATTGGCGAGTGCCAAGTCTGCTAATTGAAAGCCTTGGCAGCCGAGGCAGGTAACTGTTAAAACGCGTCGGCCCAACAGATCCGTCTTTCCCCTCCATTTCGTGAGCGCGCCAGAGTCTCGGCACAGATGTCCGCTGCGATGGCAGCGCGTGTCCTCTGTGGGTCGGCCCAGGCTCACGTCCTTCAGGTTCAACACCGGGAGCTATGCGGCAAACACTCAGGTCAGCAGCCTGACCATTCCAGCGCCATCGCTGCTGCAGCTCCACGCACCCCAGCATCTCCCCTGTGTGTGTGTGCGCCTGGTGCTGGTAGAGAGGGACTCTCACTGCCACGGTGGTGGGCATTAAAAAAATATATTTAATATCCATCTGTGCCTTTGAGCATTTGTAGGCCCTCCCAGTGGAGCCTTAGGTTGATTCGCCCCCGCTCAAACGCACCGCAGCACTAAAGAGGAGTGGTCCCAGCGCGCTGCAGCAGCCCTGTGGATATGGGCAGAGCCAGGGAGGACAAGTTTGGGGGAGCAATAGAGGTGATGGACAGGGAAGGAAGGGAGTAGGTACCTCAGCAGTCACGATAAGGAGAGATGAATGGATAAAGGTAACATGATGGACAGGGACTTGTCAAGACGGCCGTTGACGAACCCTCAGTGAGCTGTCACCGTCCTTTTTTGAAGGAGCCGTGCGGCGGGAAGGGATGGGGAGGGGAGGAAAGAGGCAGGACGCACAGGGAGCCTCTCATCTCAACTCGCACGGCAGGGGGTCTGGATAATGTGGCCCACTTAGTGGCAACAGGGGGGGGGGGGGCACACAATTATGTTTTTCACACGCAGCCTTTTGTTCAGGGATGCTGATTACTGGCTTTCCATCTGTTAAGAGTCACATTATTGAAGTGCTGGCTGGCATTCTTCAACACGCCTAATGGAAGGATGCATTCAGTTATCGAGACTGAAAAGGAATATTCAAATAACTATAATTAAAAGTGCAGTCGTCAACAACACTGGCAGATTGAAGAGCGGGGGAGATAGGAGCGGGCCAACCAGCAGTGAGGTATGCCTTTCCAACGCATTGCGACAACACTCCTCTCCCGTCTCTAATATCTAGAGCGCTTTCCTCTGTCTCTCCATCGATTTCTCTTTCTGTCCCTGCTTCTCCATCGGCCTGTCTATCTGAGGGGTGACTGAATGGACGCTGTCCCCCTGCCCCCAGTCAAACGGAGCTGGCAGAGTGAATGGAGCCGAGATGGGGAGTAGCTGGCAACACCGGGGGCACAGGCCAGAGGGATTAGCCTGAAAGGCATGGCATTGTAAACCAAATTTAAATTAATCCCTTTTCTGTGTCCTGGGTCGGAACAATGGCTGTCTTTCCTGTGCCTGTGAGTCATGAGGGGGACGTGGACGCTGGGGGGACAGAGTCAGGCTGTCCACCACATCCAACCCTCTATTCACACCACTGCTCTCAATTACCTGCTTCAGGAGTAAGGCGCTTTCACAATATTGCTGAAATTACCTCACACAATATACGACAGAGACCCCCGGACTGAATCCATTTGAATATTAATTCACGGGTCACATATGATATCGCAAACCCACACTACAAGAAATCCGATTTAATGGACTGCACAGGGTGGTTTTGTGTGTGTGTGTGTGTGTGTGTGTGTGTGTGTGTGTGTGTGTGTGTGTGTGTGTGTGTGTGTGTGTGTGTGTGTGTGTGGTGAGGCCGTTGCATTTTTAATGAGACCAAACCGTCAGGATTTGCATGTGAAGTACTTCCTGAGCATTCAGCTCCGTCCAGCGGACTGTGTCTGTGTGTGTGTGTGTGTGGCCCTATCCCCTCAGGGCCAGTGACATGGACCATGCAGGCTGGGTTGAAGACGAGGGGACTCTCACGCCCTCCTTCTGGACACTATGTGTCCCTCCTGTCCCTGTAAACACACAGGGGTCAGCTCTTAACCTCATACCAATTTTTTTCTTCTTCTGCCAGCTGGGCTGCAGCATTTATGAAGACAAACGCAAATGGCATGTCTGGGAGTTGCCTTTTGAATTTCCCAGACGTGTGTGTTAGTGTGCCTGCCTTCGCGCGCGCGCGCGCGTGTGTGTGTGTGTGTGTGTGTGTGTGTGTGTGTGTGTGTGTGTGTGTGTGTGTGTGTGTGTGTGTGTGTGTGTGTGTGTGTGTGCGTGTGTGTGGGAGACTGCGCCTGTGTCCCTGTATGGGTAGTCATCAGCAGAAGTAGGACAAGGAGGTCCCGCTGTTGGAGCTTGTGTTATTCTCAGCAGCCTTTCATTAATTATCTTTCCTCGCCACAGTATTCCTTATCTCTGGTTGTTGCCTCTTTTTGGGAGCGCTGCAAGCACCTTGTTTCACACCGTTTGAATCCCCGCTCCTTTGTTAAATAATTTGCCTGCGCCATGGCCTCAGGATACTAAAAGAATTGGAATTAAAAATAAGCCTATTGAGTGTGTGTTAGGTGTGTGCGTGTATGTGTGTGTGTGTGTGTGTGTGTGTGGGGGGGGGGGGGAGTGCCTTTGTGGGAGTTTAAATTCGTCCCCACTTTCTATTCCTCTGCCTGCCGAGTAGTAGATTCCATAGGGCACCTAGCACAGAGCCTTCCATTCTTCCCCCTAAGCACCAGCCTTACCATAATCCTAGTCTGGACATGGATGCAAAGCTCAATGAATTGTGTGCATTTTCTGTATTAGGAGGACACTCGTCTTGGGATTTAGAAGGGATGGGAAGTGTAGGTTTGAAAGCTTTAGTGAGATGAACAGTGCTGCTTTCCAGCAGTGAGGGCTGGTATATTAATGTTGTTGAGGCAGGGAATAGATGACTCGCCGTCCTCCTCTTCCTCTTCGTTTGTTGGCCCCTGAGGCCGTCTGCTGGCTGGCTCTCCGGGAAGAGCTACGGCGTGTTTGACTTGGATCTCTGGATCTGTCACCTCTGGCTCTCCTCCATGTGCTCTCCTGCTTTGTCCGCACACACGCACACACACACACACTCACACACAGATCCACAAACACACACACACACACACGTGCAAACATTATCACCCAGTCACCTCTGTGTGTGTGTGTGCCGTGCTCTGGTACTGAGAGGTGAAATGATGCATGTACCGGTTTCAGCGAGCCAAGTTAAACTTACTGGACGGTCACAGACACTTGCCTGGAGGGATGAACTCCCTCCCATTACAACTCAAGCTCCCAGCTCTCAACCTGATCCTCCGGCCGCATGCCAGTCGCCACCTGCCGCGGGCCTAGCGCTGCGACAGGGCCCCAGGGCGCTGTGATTGTAGTCTGGGGCTTACCCGGCTCTCTGCCCCCAGAGGTGCCCCCCCCCTTCCCTAGGGCAGCCGCCGTCAGCGTGGCCTAGCCGGCATTATGGTCGACCTAATGGTTTAGCTACCGGGCTATTATTACAAGCCTCACTGACAGGCACGCTGGAGGTAGACGTGGAGAAGGCAGCAAGGCCAGTGGGGTTACAGACGGAGGAGCCTGTTGAGGACAATAGGGCTCCATCAGGCACGTGGGGCTGGGGCTGATACGGCTGCTAGCCCCCCCCCCCCCCCCCCCCCCCCCCCCCCCCCCCCCCGCCAAGCGCCGTATCCTGCGACGGAGCGTTTTACTGGCATGTGCATTCCGTTGTTTGTCGCTCTCCCCCCCTGTCCCCCCCCTGAGGCCCCGCGGGGAAGCCAAGCCAACACCGGCAGGGCCAGGGTGACACATGGCTCGCCGTGACTAAACCCAGAGCATTCCCACACAGGAGCTATTCTTACCCGCCTTTCAAACCTGTTTAACCGCGCATGCCAGGAGTGGTGGCATACCAGCCGGCCCAGCTCCATAGCATCGACGCACCAGAGGCCTGGAGGTGTGGAAAACAAAAACAGTGATGCAGCTGTAGCTGGGAATCAAGCAAGGGGGTGCACCTCGGATCCCGTGACAGGCGGGATTTACGGCTCGGGACGTCTCGCTGGCGTTCCCCGGCTGTACGCCTTGTCCGTCAGACAGAGGTTCCCTGGCCTGTCGAGGCGGGATTTGGGATCAGTAAAGCCACGCTGGCCGTGGAGAGGGGCCCCGCTCCGACAGTCGTTAGACCAGGAGTCGGCTCCAAATCCCTGCCTTCACCAGCAGACACAAACATGGCCTCCGCCCTCCCGAGTGTGGACATTAGTCTGATCGCTGGGGGACAGGTGGGGATATCATCAGTCATCACAACCTATATGGTGTGTGTGTGTGTGTGTGTGTGTGTGTGTGTGTGTGTGTGTGTGTGTGTGTGTGTGTGTGTGTGTGTGTGTGCGTGTGCGTGTGTGCGCGTGTGTGTGCGTGTGCGTGTTTGTCCGGAGGCCCCTGGTCGGGCTTATTCTGGCATGACAAAGCTCCTCTTGTCTCGTTAGCGTTAGATGTTGATGGTCCTAATGTCGAGTGAAGGACATGCACTGCTGTGGCCACTGTTCCGGCCCCAGCCCTCACTCCAGAGGCAGCCATGAGGCCTTCCCCCGCCTCGGAGGACAGAGACTGCACTGTTAGCTAAGCTACTGTGGAGAATGCTAACAAGCAGGGGAAACCATTGCTACTTCGAAAGGCAGGCTGGTTTGCCTCTCACAGGGCTGACTAACTCCCTCGACGCCATCTTGGCAGTGCCCCCTTAGTTAACACACGGGGAACAAAGGGAAAAACTCACTGTTCGGTGACAACTGTGAAATCATCTGCGATGTGCTTAAGTGGCGGATTAGGCTGGGCTGGGGCCAGGCGGGTGAGGACAGGGTGCGCGGGAGAGACAGGAAGGAGAGATGGAGGACAGCTCGCAGCAAATTGGGCCGAATGGATTCCTAGAGCTACTGTAATTGTTTTGCTTTCTCTTTGTCTGCTGCACTGGAAAAGCGCCACCCACTCCCCCGCCTTTTCTCTCCCTCTCTCCCAGTCTCTCTCTCTCTCTCTCTCTCTCTCTCTCTCTCTCTCTCTCTCTCCCTCTCTTTCTCTCGCTCTCTCTCCCCGTCTTCCTTCCCCCCCCCCCCCCCCCTCCCTTTAGGCTTTGTGGTATAGTCTCTCATCACCACATGCTTTGCTACAACACAGAAGACTTCAAAAGCAACACACTACCATGTCTGGTGGTCAGAACTGTGGGAATAGCCTATTCTTCTCGTTATAACATTGCATTCTGGTACAAACCCACACAAATACACACGCATTAAGGAAATAAAATAACAGAAAGTGTAAGTAATGGCACGTCTATGATTTGCTTTGTTGCTGTCACAGAGCGGTTTGAGGGGGATGGGGGGGGTGGGAGGGGTGGTAGGTAGCGTGTTCCCCCCAGCTGTGAGGCTCCCTGGGGACCTCCTTTCAGGTTTCACTAAAGGGAGCTGTGCTCCGCCTCCTTCAGCCTGGCTCCTGTCTGATGCACGTCAGACCCTGGAACACATCACATCCTCCCAGGCTGCTACCTCCGCTCTCCCCCTCTCCTGTCTGTTCTCCTCCGCCCCCCCTTCCCTCTGCTTCCTTCTTTCGTCACGTGTTTTTCTGATACCGCTATGTTTTTTTTCTTCTTTTTTCAGGCATTTTAAAAAATGCATGCTTTTCTTTGTCTTGTTGTGGGGGTATCTGAGTCAATTAATCACCAGTCCTATCTCATTTTGTCAATCTGTCGGTGTTGCCTTGACTGCTCACTTCTTCCTTCATTTTTCTCCCTCTTTCCTGCTTTCTGTCTCCCTTCTTCCTCCGTCCCTCTGCTCCTCCTCTCCCTTCTTGGAAACGTCCTTGGCTTCGCCGCTGCACAGCCTTGGGCGGCGCTTGCGTCGTCCCCCCCTGTCTGTGGAGCCCGGTTCTGCTGCGTCTGTGGCTGAATGACTGGAGCCCTTGTTTAAGGTGTTGTTGTGGCTGTTGGCCCTGCTCGTTTCTCAAGCCTGTCTCCCCCGCCCGAGTGTCCCGGCCCCTGGCCCCCTTCACGCTGCCACTCCCCCGGCCTCCACCACAAAGCCGCTGCCCGTCTCCACGCCGCGGATGTCAGCCCAACAGGCTTTTATTTAGGGCCCTGGCTCTGCCCAGGCCTCACAGCCCTCAGCGGAACAGAGGACCCTGTCAAAGCCAAGGAGTCGGCAGCCTATTCACCGGCCGGAAAGACAGAGAGGAAGGGTAGAGGTGGAGTAAAAGGAATGGAGAGGTGAAAAAGAAAAAGAAAGTAGGGAAAGAAAAGGAAAAGAAGGAAAGCGAGACCTTTCTCTGCGTGAAACAATCCAGCCCTCAGCCCAGCTGACGTGTGGCACTGTTAAAAACCAAAACACAGAAAGGCAATCTGGTTTGAGGAGGTGGAGTGGCTATTCAGCCACCCCGAGTAGGCCCAGTTCATCAGGCTTTATAGCCCGGCTGAATGCGGCCGTTTGGCTGCAGGGGGCGAGTGGAGTCCGGCCAGGCCCCCTCGCACAACACCCTCACTGTTAGTTACCCTCTCCGCCTGCGGATCCCTCAGCCCAAACACGTTAACCGATACAAAGCTCTGATAAACCACCACCGGCTCTGCCAGTGCTCTGACAGGCTGTGCCCCAAAGCCATGTCATTCATTCCTGCTGGGCCTGGTTCTCCTGGGGTGTGCTTTATTGTGACTGCTCATGTTTTTTTGGTGTGTAAGCGATGAAGTCAGTGGGTTTCTTGACCCCACTGGTGCGTCATCCCCAACCGGAGCCCTGTGGCGTGCCAGGCCTGACCCCGTGGCTCTGGACAATCTCGTGGACCGGGGCTGTGAATTTTAATGCCACGGCCCAGCCAGTGATGAGCCGTCCCTCAGTGTGACTGACCAGGTAGAGGCGCCCGGGCCTGTCAGCAGCCCCTCTGTGCCCCCCTGTCTAGACCTCTGGCTAGGGGTCAGCGGACTGAGGGGCTCTAATTGACAATCAGCCAGCAGTGTCCCAACAGGCTGTCATCAGAGACGGCTCCACGGGCCGGTGTGGAGACAGGCCACGAGGAAGGGAGGGGGGGTGGGGGTTGGGGGGGGGGGGGGGCAAGTGGTCCAACAACATGTCTGTTGGGCTCAGTGGGAAAACAAATTTAATTGAAAGATATTTAAAAGCCCATGTGACTTACTTACTTTTTCATGATAACAAATTAAGAGGTCAGGTCGGTCCCTTACGTGTGTGTATGAGTGTGTGTTTTTTTTTGTGTGTGTGCGCATGAATGTGTGCGCCTGTTTGTGTATGCGTGTCAGAGGGAGCAAGGCTGTGTTTTGTCCCTGTCTCCGCCCTCGGAGGGGAGGGGAATAGATAATGGTGGAGCCCACAGCCTTTCAGACGTGGAGGACAGGAGCCTCCGCCATGGCAGCCCAGTGGACCAGGCAGCACGCGCCGACACTGGCAGAGGGGAGGGAGCGTGGTACAGAGTGCAGCGAGGGACAAAACAAATACATCTCAATTCTATTTCTCACAAGACTTAATCTGACTGGCCTTGGCAAGATGAGCTTACCCTGCTGTTGCAAAAGAGCTCAACTCAACCGTAAAAGGTTTTCAATGGGTTCCTATGAAAGGCAAGTGGAATATTTTGAACGTTTTTATTTATTTTATTTTTTTTATGCTGTTTAAACGTTAACTAAATAAGCACCAAAACAACCTGGTCACACCAACCAAGCCTTGTAAGCACAGCAGTCTTTGGAGGAAGGGAAAACACACCTCACTCTGCTTTTAGCTTTAAATCATTCCTAAAGGACGGTTTTTAATACCTAATTATTTGTCCCTCCAACTACGCTGACATTTTGGGTTCACCAGATGAGCGAGGGTATGTCTTTACTGCCGCCAGGTATCTCTTTGCGAATCCGTTCAATACTCCCTTGTTGTCCTCCATTACCTCGCGTTAATTAATATATGCATCTCCCTGGGCCGAAATGTAATTAGGTCCTAATTGCACTCAAGGTCAATGGATTTATTCATTTCGCCGTTCCTTTTATTTACTGCTTAGACTTCCTCCAGCCATTCCACCTCTTTGTGTGTGTCTCTGTGGGTTTGCGGCCCTGGGTCACCCGGTGGCCTCTCTGTCGTTAGCCGGGGATGAGTCCCTCCCTGGGCGGGGTGTTGAGCGGGGGGAGGGGGCGATGACAGTTGGAGGAGGAGATCAGTGACACGTGACGGGGACTCTAGTGGACAAGGGCCCCTGAGCTGCCCCGGGCCCTGAGGGATGGATGTGAAGGCTCTGCCTGCCTGCCTGGCTGCCTGGGGTTAGGGGTTAACCAAGGGCCCTGTCTGGAGGGGACACACAGGGGCTGGTGATGGTAGTGTTGGGGGTACACAGCGGCGTGGTGCTTCCTTGGCTGTGGGTCACTGGCTAAAAGAGCCCTCAGATCACAGCTTTGTCAGGCACCATGTTCCCTTTCCCTCTGGTTCATGGTTGTACTTTTTTTTTTCTGAGGCGACAGATTTGTTTTGCTTTTGGCGCCCTTTAATCACGCAGCTCCATTGTTTCAGCTAGATGAGGGACAGAAGTGGAGAAATAGAGGGAGAGAGAGAGAGAGGGAGAGAGAGAGAGAGAGAGAGAGAGAGAGAGAGAGAGAGAGAGAGAGAGAGAGAGAGAGAGAGAGAGAGAGAGAGAGAGAGAAAGAGAGAGAGAGAGAGAAAGAGAGAGAGAGAGAGAGAGAGAGAGAGAGAGAGAGAGAGAGAGGGGGGGGGGGGGTGGACTTCTAAAAGAGGGTCCCTCCTTTCCTTCTCTCTGTGTCTGGAGCTCAGTGCTTCAGCCTGAGTCTAGTTCTGCCAATTCAAACTACCGGCTTTGTACACCAGTACTGTATATGCTCTCTCACACACACACAAACACACATGCGCTCTCTCTCTCTTTCTCTGTCTCTCTCTCTCGCTCACTCACACATACACACACACATAGACAAACATCCATAAAGGAATGGCCAAGCAGACGACCCTCATGCCCCTGCTTGTCAATAGAGAGTGGGGTGCCTGTGGGGTGTCGGTCTGGTGTGTGTGTGTGTGTGTGTGTGTGTGTGTGTGTGTGGTTACCCACCTCGTCTGTGTCATGTTTTCCATATGATCATGCTGGTGTACCGGGCTCCTGCTGGTGGCTGGATGGGGGTCTCTCCCGGGGCTGTGCATAGGGGCCTAATCCCCTCATTAAGGCAGCCAGGGCGGCGTGCAGATGGCGTGCTGGCACAGGGACAGGGCACCCCCACCCCCCCAACGAACCCATCACCCCCTTCTCTACCCATTTCTCCCCCCCACCGCTGTCCCACAACTACATCCCTACAACTGGCCTGGGCTCATTGCTCGTAATGGATGGCTCTTACATTGGCTCCTCCTAGTGTGTGTGAGCGGGCGCATGCAAACACACTGGGGGGGTGTGATGTTGTTTTGTCAAGGGAGACGACTTTACTCAGTTCAGTTGTTTTGTTAACGAACATTGATGGGGGTGTGGGTGTGTGGGTGTGTGTGTGTATGTGTGTGTGGAGGGGGGGGGGGGGTTGATTGGTTGTGCAGAGCAATCTCTTCAGTTCTCATTTCTAGCACCTTTTAGCCAGCCCCATCTGTACTTCCTTGGGCTTCGTCTCTGCTCATCAAAATGCAGTCGCCATGAAATATAAATGATCAAACAAAAAACTACAAAGGCAGTGAGTGCTCTGGAAAGAAAAGTATCATGAAACACGGCTATGAGGAGATACACAGAGTGTGTGTGTGTGTGTCGGCGTGTGTGTGTTTGTGTTTTTTTTGTTTTTTTTTTCCTGCAGAAAGCTTCCTCTAACACTCACCATTAGTGCATTCCGCTCTCTCTGAGAAAAGAGCCCGCTAACGTTCTGCAAAGTGGCGAGAAGTCTGTGTGTTTATCTGTTCTCTCTGTCTGACTGATGAATGCAGGAAGTTGTAACATCTCCCCGCCGTCTAAGGTAATGTCCCTCTCTGACTTATAAGTGCCTGCATTTCCCCTGCCCGAGGTCCCAAATACGTTTACTAGACTTTGATGGACAATCAGAGCAACGCACTCTGCCAGCCCATGAAATAACAAATCGTTAAAACAAAGAAAAAAGCTCTCGTAAATTTTCCGCCTGTGTGCTAACGAAAATATGAGCAAAGCGACAAACTAGACAGAACACTTGGGGCGTGACGGCCCTATTGGCTTGACAAAAACCAGAAGCCCTCCCTTTTTTTTCTTTTTTTCGAAAGGGCACATTTCTAGACACTCAGCTGTAGGCTATATAGAGCACCTCATGTTTACTGGACGGTAACAGAATCTGGCATGACAAACTTTATTTTGATAGGACAATTACAGAAAGGAATTTACATCTTCGCTCTCCGCCATGGTAATGGTTTATGTGCGCTAATGTGATACCTAGTAGATATATGGGGAAAAAGGAACATGATTGGAACATGTGTGAGTGGGCTCTGTACTGCCAACTGTGTGCGTGTCTGCAGGGTCGCCTGCTGGAGGTCACTCTGGTCTCCCTGTCGACAGCTGCAGGCTGCGGGTAGATTTACTCCCCGGCAGATGCTGCTGAGGGATACACTCCGTCTTCAGTTTACGTTCTGCCGCTTGTCCGTATCTATTTATGGGCGCTGAGTAAACACTGGGTGCAGGTAGACTAAACTACCATGGCAATGGTGGGAATGTCTTGGTGTGGCCGTCAACATATGCCGTTTTAGTGTGCTTTCTGGTGTGTTTGTGTGTGTGCGCCTGTGTTTTAATGTGCCTTGTAGTGTGTGTGTGTGTGTGTGTGTGTGTGTGTGTGTGTGTGTGTGTGTGTGCGTGCACACGTGTGTGCGTGCACACGTGTGCACGTGCGTTTCAGGGCAAGCTTGGTTGGGCATTCTCATTATGGGACAAGCCCAAGGAGACATGGTTGGTTTCATGTTCCCAACAGGGAGCCCCGATCATAAAGGACATCACAATGGAGTCCCTGTGACGTCCTGGCGCCGCCTTTCATCTTCCCCCTTCCTCCTCTCTCCCACGTCTCCCTCCCCGAACTGCGGCCCTGCGTAATGTCTTCACCCATGTGATGTCGCAGGCAATTTGTATCCCTGTCTGAGATTGTTGTGGCAGAGGACAAAGCTGGATCTTTTCCGAGCCTGTCCCGTGAGCCTGTCCATGCCTCCAGCACCGGGGTAATTGGGTTTTAGGCCGGTGCCGAAACGAGGCGGTCCCAGGGGCCAGAAAGAATGGCCTGGACTTCTTCAGGTAAACATGGCAGCCCCTCTGTGGTCCTCGCCAGAAAACCCCCGTTGGAGTGTTACCTCTCCAGCGGAGGGAAGTCGTGTCCCACACGTCCCTTTCCTCTCCTCAGCCCTCCGTGTTCTCCTCACTCGGAGAGAAGGGAGAGCGCTCCCAGAGCCCGGGTCCCTCAAGAAGGGCCGCCGAGTGAGTTATGGATTTGTACTGTATGTGTTGGCAAGCCAGAGATCAGGGGCCCGACATATAAACAGAGCACATGACCCTGACCAGAGCTCAAGCCTCGGGAACCCGAGCTCGTCAACGCGAGACCCAACACGGGGCAACATGTGGCACACATTCCACACCCACCTCCTCCGTGTTCCGAACGCACAGGAGTAAACAGTAAACAGGCAAGCGGACCCCCAGGGAGAGAAAGGGTTTGGACTCGGACAGTCCGTGGACATGCCCTGCGGGGAGCCGGGCCAGTGTCGGGGTACTTTTCTCCTCTCTCCTCGCCCCTGTCCACACGGTGGAGGCCTGCCAAGGAACGGAACGGCTCCTGCGCCGCTCCCAGCCCGCGCCCAGGTTTACTGTGTTTCATCGCTCAAACATTTAGCACTTTTGTTTGCTGTGTTGGAGCCTGCAGATGCACAAAGGCCCCCTTTGTGCGCCGCGGGCAGACATTTTTGGGGGCTTTTCTTCGCCTTCTGAGGGCTTCACGGTGCCGTGCACTGGAAGAGGGCTTCAGGGTTGATACTGTTGCACTCCGGGCCCGCAACAATCACGGCCCTATTGTTCAGTGAGGGCGGCTGCTGTTTGCCGTCTTGTCGGGAGCGTGGGTGAAATGGAGAAAAACAAAGTGGATGGGGTGGAATTCCAACCCGACGTGGCATGCCAGGGTTTCCTCGCCTGATGTGAGCCCGCCGCCGTCTCGATTCGTTTGCGATGTTTTAGCCGTGTCCTACAACGTCTTTCATCCGCCCACTGCTAAAGGGCACGGCGCTATTCAAACGAGGAGGGGGTCGCTAAATCTTCTCGCACACCCGCTCGCCGACTGCCTGTGCGTGCGGCGTAAGTGGCCCCCTGTGTGGCAGTTGGAAATGCCACGGGTCCATTAGTCCTCTGCCCTGGAGCAGTCAACGCGCTGCTCATGACCTAATAAGCCAGCCTAGTTGTGGCAGGTCGTCAAACAGCGTGTTCCGGCTAACCCCGGCCACGTTGGCTAGCCTTCCTGGAGCGCTGAGCTGACCGAGCTTGTTGTGCCGGGCCTGGACGGCGGAGAGTGGCGGCCGGGCCAAACCAGAGCCAGACTGTTTGGGGAAGGCCCCGCGGGGCTAGCCGCGTTGACGAGCAGTATCCTGGCCCCCTGGCCTGCGGCCCCTAAGTGCCTCTCACGCCGCCTGACCTGCCTCCCTCTCCCCGCTGCTCCATCAACACACTACTTCTGCCGGCTCCTCTGCCGTGACTGCCGTGCTGTCATCAAACCCAGCCTCTGCGGACCGGACCAGTGCCTTCCCGCTCTGAGGACGCGTGTTTCCTGTCTCGTAACTGGACGCAGAGCAGACGGTAGGTAGGGAGAGCAGACACGACACGGTCCTGGTTCAGAGGAGGGCTGTGTTGTTTTGGGTGGGGGCGGGGCTGGGAGCGCTAGGTTCTGCTTTAAGGAGCCTCGCCCCGGAGCCTACCTTTGCACTCCAGCGTTTCATCCAGAGGCCGTCAGGTCTGAATGAGTGGATGGTCCGTCACACACGCAGGACGTGAGGTGGTGCGCTGTGTGAGTCAGAGGCTATCGGGAAAGCACTGTGGTGTCAACAGCCCTCCTCCCGCCACCTCCCTCCCCCCTTTCTGCCCTCTCCTTATCACTCATTGGCTGCTTATCAGGCCAGAGTGCTCCAATATTGACCTTGAAGGAGAGGCCCCGGGCCGGCTTGACTGCCAGCCATTGTTTGCTGTTCCCTCCGCCTCTGAGGGAATCGATTAGGCCGCGTGCTGACTCCATCGGCAGAGGTTAAGTGTCCTAAGGCTGCCCTGACTAATGCATGTCTGCCCCTAATGACAGGGGGAATGCCCTTTTAACACGCGTGAGACAAGAGGGATTACGTCTCTCACACGCCCGGAGATTCAAATCACAGCGCCCTTTTTTTTGCTGTTGCCTCATACCGATCTTTGTCGTTGCCTACGGCTTCAAAACAATGACGAGCTCTTTAAGTGAGAAAAAAAGCACATGTCGTGCCAACCCTTGAGCGTCAGTTTGGTTCCGTCGGCAACGCGTGTGAGTGTCTGGGCTTTTGTCAGGAGATGGTATCGGCTCCGCCGCTCTCCCCAGGGGAGACGCGCTTCCCTCGGCGCGCCGATAACGAGCGGGCTTTTAATTTCCACAAACGCAGGCAGACGGCTGGGGCGTGGAAAGCCGAGACGCGCTCCGCGGCGCCCTGTCAAGAGACACCCATGAAAGAATAACGGAGGCGACAGAGAGAGCACACCTGCGGAATGGGAAGCGGAGCTCTCGGAGGAGGACGTGTCAGCGTGGCTGTTTGCGTCGGCGGCGCTTTCTGCTTTACGCGCCTCCGTGTTTGTTGGAGGCTAATTACCTGCTTCTAAATCAAGGGCGATTCAAACTTAGCGAAACGTTGCTAAGGCGCTCCACAAAGGCTAGTCCTTGACGCAGCGACCCGGGTTCGATTCCGGCCCGGGCCCCTTGCTGCATGTCCTCCCCTCTCTTCCTCAATGTTCCTGTCTGCCTACTGTCCTGTCAATAAAAAACATACATTTGTCCCAAAAAAACAAAAAAAAATAATAATAAAAAAAAAGTTAGCGAAAGGACAGCAAACATATACGATACGTTGGTTAAAGGCCAGCCAAGCAGTGTGGAGTGTGTTTAATATCTGCCTCCTATCGGCTGTCTCTCTAGATGGATCCGCCAAGAACTGTGTGAGAGAGAAGGAGTAGGTGGAGAAGACAAAAAAAGAGCAAGAGAGAACGAGAAACGATACACTCCGTCGGTTTATTGATTTTCCTCCCCTGGACCTCCCTTCCGCAGGCTATCTTTTCATCTCTCTCTCTCTCTCTCTCTCTCTCTCTCTCTCTCTCTCTCTCTCTCTCTCTCTCTCTCTCTCTCTCTCTCTCTCTCTCTCTCTCTCTCTCTCTCCCCCTCTTTCGGTTGCCGTTATGGTGAGCTCCATCCCCACAGACCAGGCAGCAGTCAGTCAGGGATTGCTCCGTCCATCTCCAGGCCATGCAGGAAGATGCAGAGCCAGGCTAGGCAGACAATTTCTCCAGAGACAGCTGAACCACGCGGATACTGTTACAGCCAGCGCAGGGAGAAGAAGGAAAAAAAACAAAAAAACAACGCGCTGTTACTAGATATGAGCGAAATCCAATCTGTTTGACTTGCCTGTGGGCTATGCCGGTTTTGCACACAGACAGAACGTCAGGATTGAAGCCAGGGAATGCAGCTATGCAGAGTTCACCTGACAGACTGATATACTGCTCATTTGTTGGTAGATCGGATATAGGGTCGTATAATTCCCACTTGGAGAAGGCTACCGAGTAAGCGGCAGTAACGTACACCTCTCAAAAGTGTCAAACCAAAGATCAGGTTTTAGGATAACATTTATATTTAGTTTGATTGTGCTTATGGCACTTTCTAGGGCTACTGGTATTCTGTATTCAGCCAACCCATACTTTAGTGGTATTACTTTTTGTCTGTGTGTGTCTTGGTTGGATAAAGTGTGTGTGTTTGTGTGTGTGTGTGTGTGTGTGTGTGTGTCTCGGTTGGATAAAGTGTGTTTGTGTGTGTCTTGGTTAGATAATGTGTGTTTGTGTGTGATAAGCGGGTGCGGAGCAGACGGTAGGGAGACAACATGCTCATTCCAAAGCTGCTCTCAGATGTCTAAACCCACTGTCTCCCCCGCACTTCAAAGAGCCGTGGGCGTTGACACACCGGCCCTCAGTGTGTTTGATTGTGTCACGGTAAATGGGAACGGGACAGAGAATACAATGGCCTTAAAAAATAAACAAATAATAATGGAGGGCTCCACGGCAGCTGGTGGTGTTAAATGAGGCTGCGATGTTTGCTCCAACATTGGGACAGATGTAAGCCCCACAACCCCCGACGTTTACGGTGTGTGTGTGAGTGAGTGTGTGTGTGGGGGGTGTACTGTTTCAGGGGCATAGACACTGCAGTACAGTAGGAGGAGGGGGAAGGGGGGGTCACATTCCAGAAGAGGAGCTCGGCAGATCATCCTGTCATCTGCACTTCACTGAACATCCTTGCCTCTTTCAAATTAGGATAAAGAAAGGGTATCTCTCTCCCTCTTTCTCTTTCTTACACACACACACACACAAAGAGAGAGAGCTCTGCTTGACCAGAGCTCTGTGGCCCAAGAGATGAGCCTTTGCTAATGAGAGCGTGCAGTGCACTTACAGTCTCCCTGCTCCACCGGTCAACTCTGACAGACGCCCCTCCTTCTCCGCCAGTTGCTCCTTTTCTTCTTATTATCTCTCTCTCTCTCTCTCTCTCTCTCTCTCTCGCTCTCTTCTCTTCCCCCCAACATGAAACTGTTCCTGCTGGCTCATGGGGAGCCAAGATGGCTGGCAGACCCACTAATTGCAAGGCACTGTTCTGGAGCTCAGTGTCTCCGCGTGCCTGTCCATCTGGGGAGAATCTGTGAGCACGGTGGACGTTAAACGTGTGAGCCCACAACCTTCATCATCTGGTATCAGTCAGCCTGTAATTGGCCCGGCTCTGGTGGTGGCATGGAGTCTGCCCTGTTATATATCCCCCAGCCCACACCCTAATACGGGATGGGGCTCGCTGTACCCGACCGCGTGCTGGAAGACTCCGGAGGAGAAAGAGGAGGGGGAAGGAGGAGGAAGGGAAGGAGAGGGATGGTGTGAGGTTGTGTGATCCCTGGTTTCCTGTCTTGACGGTGCCCGTCTGTTTATCAGGCCCCCCTGCCCCTGCAGCCCTCCCCATGTACCCCTCTGCCCCTCTCCCCACCCCCACACCTTCCCCTCCACTCAACCCCTCCTGGCTGCCCCTTTAATGATGATGGATTGATCTCACACAACGGAAATGACTTTTTAACGCCCCCGGTTTTGGAGGCTTGGGGGGGTTGTGAATGGCCTATGTATGTGTGTGTGTGTGTGTGTGTGTGTGTGTGTGCGTGTGTGTGCGTGTGTGTGTGTGTGTGTGTGTGTGAATTATGAACATAAATAAAGTTTGAAGACTGTTATCTTTGTGGAATATGCTGCCAAGAAATTATCCCAGGTGGACAGACCACCCGACGGCTTAACATTATCACAAATAAGGAATCAAATCTCCGAACATGCTACTTGGTTCCTTGAGGGTAGTATATTTGGCGTAATTGGAGTGTGTGTGCATGTGTGTGTGTGTTTCAATGGTGAGTCTTACACACACTGTGCGTGGGATGGGTGTGTGTGTCTCTGTGTGTATATGTGTGTGTGTGTGTGTGTGTGTGTGTGTGTGTGTGTGTGTGTCTGTGTGTGTGTGTGTGCACGCCATATAAAAGGCAGCTCGTGCAGCTAATTAAAAGGCCTTCTGTAGGACAGGCCCATTCATCTTACTGATGGGCTGGAGCTGTCACTAACTCTCAGCCCTGTGAGGGGGAAGCACTGCTGTTGGAGGAGCACAGGACACACTGCCATGCTGGGAGGTGTGTGTGTGTGTGTGTGTGTGTGTGTGTGTGTGTGTGTATGTGTGTGTGTGTGTGTGTGTGGGTGTGTGTGTGTGTGTGTGTGCGTGTGTGTGCGTGTGCGCACCAATGCATCTGGTTTAGATACTCATTAAGATTCAATTCTTTTTTTTATAGCTTTAGCGTAGAGACAATATTCAAAATAGCCTGGTTCTTTCTGTCTCCTTCATCTTGGCCCATCTCGTAATGAATAAAGGTCCCTCCTGCCTCGGCTACAACCAATACCCCCCCCCCCCCCCTAAAGGTGACAAGAACAATTTGCGTTGAAGTGGACCGCCTTTGACGATGACTTTAAGATATGCAGAATTCCCCGTTTAGAATTCCTGTCCTCGGCAGGCTCTTATGGATCACAAGGCCCTTCTATTGGCTGTGATGGGCCTGAAAGGGAATGCGAGCGCTGGAATTCCTCCTGGATGTCCGGGCAGCGTGCGTGTCAGACCTCCGTGTCCTCAGCTTCCCCGGGGCTGGCCTCTGGCCCCCGCCCCCCTGGGTGAACCCACGCCTCCGCCCGCTCTCTGGCCCCTGCTGGCCCCCCGCTGCCCTCTCCCCGCCACCCCCCCCGGGCCGGGGGACATCGGCGGGGCAGGCCGAGGTGACAGAGGCCACCGAACGGGAAGGAGACCTACAGCCGCAGTCCGTCAGTGATTGTGACACGGGAACCCAGGGGCGGGGCGTGGGGGTGGGTGGGTGTTGGGGCCGGCTGTTAGGCAACGGGCCAGAGGTAAATGAACATACACACATGGCTTGGGCGGCCTGACCCGCGCGGGGGGGCATCCTGTTATCACGCGTGTCAGGCTGCCCAGCACCAGGAGAGGGGGTGTAGGGTTAGTTTAAGGGCCTTGTGACGGACTCACTGACGGACGGGCCCCTCTACAGCGCCCGGGGTCGTCCCAGGTCTGCGTCTCCCCCTTCCCTTCCTCTCCTGCCATCAAAGCCCCTCCCTCCATCTGTCCAGCCGTACCATTAAGGGTCGCATTGGCGTGGACCGCTTTATCTTTATCGGAGCGTAGCAAGCGCATTCAAAGCCGCCTTTGTGTGTCTGATCGCTCACGGAGCACGTACTTCCCCTGTTGACAAAATTCCTAGACTTTTAATATAAGGTATTTTCCTTTGCGTTTCAGTGCCAGACCAGGTTGGGAAAAACTGTGGAGGAAGAGAAATGGCATATTCCTGTCTTATTGGGTCCCTAGAAAGAGCACAAATTGTTTGGTCTGCGTATCTGCTCCCTGGCTCTCTCTCTCTCCGTTTGTTTGGAGTGTGTGTGCATGCTCACTTGCCTGCGTTTGTGTGGAAACACCTGCAGGGTACAGCCGTGCCTGCTTGTTGATGTATGTGTGTGTGTGTGTGTGTGTGTGTGTGCGTGTGTGCGTGTGTGTGTGTGTGTGTGTGTGTGTGTGTGTGTGTTGTGAGCATTCACATGTTCTCCGTCTCATTTCTGTTTGCAGGGGAACAGGGTCACACCCTAAGGGGCTGTGCTGCACTGAGACACGTAGGGGAGCAGGGGGTCACAAGAGAAGAAGAGAAGGACGTGTGTGTGTGTGTGTGTGTGTGTGTGTGTGTGTGTGACCTGGGACCCTCCTCACCTCCACGTGAACCGGAGAGAGAGAGGGGGGTCTCAGGCTTGAGCTGGAACACAGAGCTGCAGGGCCCCAGACAAATGATAGGGATTTCCTTTGCCTTACTGACACCACCTGACTGTCTGAGCCCTTATCTCCCCGTCCGTCCATCTAACTGCCTGTCTTACTGTCTCTTTGAGCTGGCTGGCTCTGTCTGTCTGTCTGTCTGTTTTTCTGTTTGCTTGCCTGTTTGTTCATCTCTCTTTGTCTGTCCATCCTTATTTATTTCTGTCTTACTATCTGTCTGTCTATTTCTTTGTCTGGCAGGCTCTGTCTGTCTGTTTGTTTGTTTGTTTGTTTGTCTGGCTGTCTGGCTGTCTCTTTGTCTGGCTGGCTGCCTCTGTCTGCCTGTCTGTCTGGTTGTCTGTCTGTCTGTCGCTCCCCTGTCTGCCACGCCCATGCCCCAGCTCCAATAGTCTCAGCTATCACAATAGGTGAACTAAAATGTGTAAATGTGTTTTCTCTCTCATCATTGTATGCTAGGCCTAATGGAATGTTCAGTTCAAGTGCTGGTAAGTGCTGGAATGGAGTAGAGCGCCAACATAGGTTCTTGTATAAAAGTAAAGGTGTTTTTTTTAAGTAAAGCCACTTATTTTAACAGGGGAATTCCATTGATTTTCCATCTGTTAATGAGCAGATGGAGAGCCATTTAGAATCTGTTTTATAGAGCCGAATGTTGCAGAATGTCTAAGAGCGCAACAAAGTCCGGTTTCAAATCCAAGGTTCTGGATGGGAAACTTTTTTTTTTAACACCAAACTTCATCAAAGAAGGAAAACCTGTTTGGTTGAAGGTGTTCTGTTGGATCGCTCAGTGTGTTTGTGTGTGTGTCGGTGTGCGTGAGATTGCGTGTGTGTCGGTCGGTGTGTGCCAGAGCCTGTGTGTGTGTGTCGGTCTGTGTGTGTGTGTCGGTATGTGTGTGTGAGTCTCTGGGTGTGCGCGATGTTGTAACTGTTAATGGACCAGAGCAGCATGAGTCTCTCCACAGGACAGGCGTTGTGTCGACATCACTGAGATGTCTGCCTCAGAAACGGCCATGGCGAGAGAGGGGGGCCTGCCTGTGCGTTTGTGTGTGTTAGCGTGTGGACTGCTGGCTGATGGATGGGCAGGGGCAGGGTTAAAGCCGGTCACTCTGTTTGTTTGGCTGGGCTTGGCTGGGGGAAGGGGCCGGCAGGCCCTCTGTGAGTCAGCCTGTGTGTTAATAAGGCCGGTGTGCCACACTTCATCACCAAACCTTAACATCTGTGGGGGGTTGTTTTGTCTCTCTCTCTCTCTCTCTCTCTCTCTCTCTCTCTCTCTCTCTCTCTCTCTCTCTCTCTCTCTCTCTCTCTCTCTCTCTCTCTCTCTCTCTCTCTCTCTCTCTCTCTCTCTCTCTCTCTCTCTCTCTCTCTCTCTCTCTCTCTCTCTCTCATTACCTCTGGATCCTCTCTTCTCTATTATGTTCAAAAAAAAATAAAAAAGAAAAGATAATGACTTTTTGAGTGCTACCAATACACTAATGAATGCGTCTCGCCAGCAGAGCGCCGCGATCCTCCATCTATCTGATGGCTTTTTAGACTGTCTAGATTAGTCCACGCTGTCTTCGCTTACCTTTCCCTGGAATCACAGGCTCGGACACAGGAAGGGCAGGAAGACAAACAGGGATATAGAAGTGAGTGATGGACGCGGCATGGATCCCCTGGG
This sequence comes from Aplochiton taeniatus, assembly GCA_017639675.1. Lineage (NCBI taxonomy): Eukaryota > Metazoa > Chordata > Actinopteri > Galaxiiformes > Galaxiidae > Aplochiton > Aplochiton taeniatus. The sequence continues at coordinate 9,468,380 of CM030181.1, read as the reverse complement.
CCCTGAGAAGGATAGCCTAGCCTTTTAACCCCTTTGGTGTTGCGCTATTCCATCGCCGGGCTCTCTATTCTGATATATCACTGTGAAAGCGGTCATCAAGGTCAGAGTTATGATCTGGCCTGGCTGCGCCACAGCAACTGGATGAGGATCATCTCTCTATAATGGGCCTTCATTCCCCCGGGTCACAACGGCTAACCCCAGAACAGTTTCAATGGCATAAGTCACAGGGCAGGCAGGGCAGCGCAAAGCTGTGGTCGGAGAGCGAGAGCCGAGCCATCATCGTGGCCGTGGCAATACCTCAGCTGGCCCTGGTTTTTCCTCAGCGCCGTTTAGTTTGAGGCTGCCAACCTCACAGAGCGTCGCCTTAAAGGGATGCACAGTCACATCATATATGGACACCGTGTGATAGGCCACGCTTCCCGATTTAGCTGGTCTTGTTTTGCATGCTTTCTGCCATGACTTCTTTCCGTTCAGGCGGTTGCAACCGTGTGCGCTTCTCGTGTTCTCCGTGTGGTGTGTCTCCCCCCACCCCCCACCCCCGAGGCGCCTCCCAGCAGCGAGGCCTCTCCGGGTGTCAGCTGCCGCGGCTGTAATTGAAACGGAGGGCCATAGCCAGGGCCCTCACCCGCGACGGAGGAGATCCACTCTGCCATATCCACACTTTCACGGCAGGCTGTCCCCGAATAAACTCCCATCTACATGAGCGGGAGTCTCCCGTGAACCCTGACGCATTTATCTTCTCAGCTTGACTTGTGCTTATCTAGTTTGCCCGGGAATGTCAACAGCGGAAAATTATCATATACAAAAAAAAGAGATAGCCGCTGCATCTCCAGTCATGTTTTTTTTATGAAATTCTGAGTGGCGAGCTGAGCCACCCAGGACCGTCTGGGTCTGTGGGTGTAAGTACGCGTCTCCATTCGGCCGGGCGTGTTTGGCTATCTGTCATGTCTCACCTGGGTGGAATGGGCCCATGTTTGCTCAGGGAGTAAGTGGACTCAATGAAGACGAATGCGTTTGGCCGGCCCCTGACTCTATAGCCCGGGGCCTATGGCCTAGATAGATAGATATAGATGGCGTGTATTTGTCACTGCCAGCCGTGTGCACCCGACCAACAGCTATCGGGAGACTTCCAACGTGTCAGGGAGACGGTTGAATTAATCCTGCCTTCATAACGAACCACCTCTCCCATAACCTTTCCGGGGAGAAGGGAGGAGGCACTCTGGAGGGGGGCCAGAGGGCCAGATATGAAAGGGAAGAAAACGGTGATATTAATTGGCTCTGCTCTGTCATTAGGAGTAATGACTTTCTGAGAAAGGCTTTTATATCTGCGCCCAGCTACCTGTAAGTGGGCACCTCTGAAAATGGCACGACACACTTAGTCATTCAGGGCAGAGCGTCTGTAGCCTCCTATCTCGTCAGGCCAGAGTTCCCCTCTGTGTGTGTAACCCGGCCAGCGGTGTTTTGATAGACTTTATGCGGAGAATTGGTATTCCGGGGGATGAAAGCATTCCCGGCAGACATTCCCCCGGGGATGGGTCGACTCTGAAGGAAGCCCTCCTGCCGACAGAGATTCGGGAGATTCCAGCAGACCTTTAAACCTCAGTGAACACGCCGGGCAGCAATGGAAATATGACAGAGGAATAGGGGGGGGAGGGGGCATTCATAACCAGAATAAATGTGTTCTCATCAAAGCAAATGTTTCCCCTTTTTCCTCTCCCCTTCATCTTTTATGTATTTTCCCTGAACAAAACGTGTCTTTGAGGCCCTGTGCTTTGACAGATGCTCTGGGGATAATTAGGCGAAGAATAACAGAGGGCCATACTTTTGGAGGATGTTGTCCCTCCTTGAAGAACTTTCTGGAAAGGAACTCCTGAGCAACTTTGCCTCTGGAAATCTGGAGACAGACAGACAGAAGGCTATTGTCAGTGGCCCAGAAACTGTGGGAAAGTTCCTTCCTTCCTTCTTCCTCTCGCTCTCTTTCTCTTTCTCTCTCTCTCTCTCTCTCTCTCTCTCTCTATTTTTTTTTTTTCTCTGCCTCTCCTTATTTAGTTTACTCCTCTTTTCCCATCCGTATCTGCACCCTTTCATTTAGAAGCTCCGCTCTGTCATTACCTGGGATCGCGAACGAGAGCACTGCCCTGCTATCACCAGCTTTGCCCCGTCTTTCCTCCCCCTTTACCCCCGCATGCAAATGGCCGCCGCCCTAATGGAGCGCTTCATGCTATCATCCCTCGCAGGCGTGTTGTCAGCGCTCCCCTTCCCTCCGCCGTGCTCAGCGAGGGAAGCAAACACAGTTGGGAGCGCTTGGTATTTACACTCCTCTCCGTTCCCCCCGAGCAGACGCGCATGGCGTGGTATGAATATATGAAAACGGGCTGGGGAAGCTCTGTGGACTCCTCTCCCTCCCTCCCAATGCTTCAGAGCGCCGGGCGCAGGGCGTGTTGGCCTGCTCGCAGGTCATTCAGTCTGGTTTGACAACGACTCGCCGTGTTGAACGAGGCACGTTTGATTCCAAAATGATACGCCTCTTTCAAGAGGTCGGAAAGTTTGCGTTACTGTTTGGCACGCTGATGGTTAAAGGTGAGCGTTCGCCTCAGAAAATAGCTTTTTGTCACTGTGGTGTCTTTTTCCACACTCGAGCACTAAAGCTACGCTAGCTTAACAAGCAGGGCCAGGGGGGTTGTTAGCTTTGAAGCCATTCAGTCAGGGCGCCTTAGGGTGATGTATGTTTAACCCTTTAATGTTCACGTGCACAGTGTGCTATTTTGTATTTTGAAATTGTCCCTAGGTGGTTGGCCAAACCATTATACTTCCGCTAGGTAAGCATTGATCGTGACTCCCTCTATTTAGACAGGTGTTGACGGGGAGCTAAATGCATAGGACTGGTGTTTGCATGCGTCCCAATACACTCGCCTGTATATTTGGTCTCTGGTGAATGATCAACTCTTCCCTATGGCGTTTTCCACTCGGTTAACTGAGCTAATTGTGCTCGCGCCTGGTCGTTTTCTGCATGTGTGCACCCTGTAGTCCCACTCCTGTGTTTTCTTCTCCCACACTTTCCTCGGCCTTTGTAGGAACTTCCTCCAAACATTTTACAACTCTCGCTTGCATCAGTATTTTCCTAATGCTCTTTGCGATTTCGTTCTCTTTTTTTCCCCTTCACGAGAATGCTGAAGCGGGGCTTTAGACTTCAAAGCATACTGAGACAATGATGATAATGTAAGAACATGAGTATTGGCTGGGCTGGATGGAGACGTGGCAGGGATAAGCCATGTGATCCCTTTCATTATGGAGGATTAGAACGTTGTCTCCTCCGGTCTGGCTATCTCACCTTTTATGGAGGCCCGTTCCCCTCCCCTCCCCTCCCTATCGCAGCTCTGTCTTTCTTACCATGTTTTAGTGGTTACAAACACAGGGCATTCTTGACACCCTGTGTTTGTTAAGGAGGTTTCACAATTTGTATTCGCTGATATAAAAATATTGGGGGAAAAACATCGATTTGGATTTTATGTTTTCATGTAGTTCAGGTTAAACGTGTGAGTGTGTGTGTGTGTGCGCGTGTGCGCGTGTGTGTGTGTATGTGTGCGCATGTGTACATTTTGCATGTAAGTGTGGTATAATTGATTAGCGAGGGGCAAATAACCCGTTGCCCCTCCCGGTCAGGTGTGCATGTGGACAGGGGGCTGTTGCGGTGCATGCTGATGCCTTGTGATTCGAAAACACCCCCAGCTGCCCCAACCGCTCGCCATGATAAAGCCCCATTGATTGGGCGGACGGAGGACCTCGAGGCTTGCGGTCACCCACAGATTCCAATCAGACAGACGGTGGCCACTGTGCCACTGAGCTCTTCCTTAAGTGTTCCCTGGGAAGAGAGGCGGATGATGGCATTTCGGTTAGCTCTATTGGACGTTGAGCTGTCGGTGTCCTCAGCCCGTCTCTCGTCCACCTCGGACTCCTCGTCCCCTCGCTCTCCCTCCTTTGTTCTCTCTCGTTCCCGTCCCTTTTCTTTTGTCTGGCCTTCCCGTACCCAGGCCTCTAAGTGACTGCCAAAGAGGTGGAATTATTATGGTCATATGCATAAACCATAGGTGCGTTATGATGAACGACGACTCAAGCGTACATTTTTATCCGCTGACAGAGCAATAGCTTTTTTTTTTCTCTCTCCTGAATCGGGTTGATTTATAAGAGCCCAGTTCATAATGTCCCCTCAGTCTTTGTACTAATTTTTATTAATGTCTTCATTTCATATCCCCATCAGTGGATTGTATAAACCTGCTGCCCCTCCAATGATTTATACTAGACCCCATCTGTCTGCGTACCATAGTTCAATTATTAATGCCGGTGAAATAAAACGCAGTTATTTGAGACCTTTTCATCGTCAATATTTCCTGCGGAAGTTACCGCGTCTCTCTTTGTGTGCGGGATATAAATGTAGCATTGGAGTTCGGAAAAATCTGTCCTGTGGTTTTGAGAGCCACCGGCCATAGCCGCTGAAAGGAGGTCCGGAACGACGTGGGAATGGGAGCTGCTTGATGAAGATTATTAGGAAAGCAAGAGCATGAGAGAGAAGAAGGCGTAAAACAGCTTTGGCTGTGGCTTGCACTGGCGGGAAGTAGAGCAGCACAAATAGACCGCCTGCCTGTCTTTGTGTCTGTGTGTGTATGGGTGTGTGGGTGTATGGGTGTGTGGGTGTGTGTGTTCAGTGACACACACAAAGATGTGCTGCACACAGCTGGAACAGCTGCACATCGCAGGAATCCTCCCCTCAAGCGGTGCAAGCTCACACTCTTAACACAAATACACGTTCTAGCCAGACTTATCTTTCACTGCTGTCTGTGTCTTTTTTTGTTTTTTATCTTCTTCCCTGCCCGACAGACCCACATTCATTTATCTTAAAACGCTAACATGGACCAGCTGACGCACACTATGTTTCCCGTCCTTAACGCAGCTTAGCTAGTCATGTCGACAGGGGCAGCTGTGGAAGTGTCTGTGGAAGTGGTTGTGTGGTGGTGGTGGTGGGGGTGGGGGGGTTACAGGACAGGACACAAGACTGATGACACCGTGTCCTCTCCCCATTGACTTTGGGCCCCACCGTCCTGACAGGGATGTTAATGGCTCCGCCGTGTGCATGGCCAAACAGCCCCGTCAGCCCTCCTCCCAGTGAGGAGCCTCCCACTGCCCTTGGAGAGGCCTCGATAAAGGCTGACCACCGATCAACCACCGGGCCACCTCCCAGGTCAGAGCCCAGCACCTCCTGACCCCTACGCCCGCTTATCTCCAAACGATGATGCATTAAAGCACAAAGGCCGTCTAATGACTTTGCACGTATCAAACAGCGACGCCGCCCTTTATTGGAAAAGGCCCGCCCACTAGATGACCCCTGAATGGGGGAACAGGAAGTGCTGGTGAGTTGAAAGGTCAGGGGTCAAGGCAGGCGTGTGAAGTGGCGCTGCGGCTAATTATTAGCTGACGGAGTGCCTTTGTACTGAGGAGCCAGCTGGGAGACTGGAGGACCAGGCCCCTTAATACCACGGTTGGCCTGTCTTAAATGTTTCCTCGTTGTTTTCTTTTATCGCGGAGGAGCATTCCTGCAGGACGCAGATGCTGGCTGCTGCCTCTTTGATGGATTGATTGGACGTGTCCTCCAGGCCCGTAGCCACAGATGCTAATCTGCAGAGCGGGTTGTCAGGGAGAATGTGGCGGCTTTTGATTGCAGTGAGGGTCGCTCTCTGATTGCTCAAAGAGCGATAGCCGTGGCCTGAACCACCGTTGGAGCAGACAAAATTGCAAGAGCAGTATTCTGTATTCCAGAGAGAGAAAAAAATTAAAGATCTTCGTGGTGCTAGGAATGATACAGTCAGTCTGCAACCATGCTATGCACTGTTATGGTTAGACTTGGCTGGCCATCCCAGTGCTGTTTGGAGTAGAAACCCTTCAATTTGCTTTGACTTTAATGAGACATAGAAAAGTCAGCAGACATTCCTGGTGTGACTGCAAAGCAAGGCTGCTCTTTATAATCGGAGAGGATACATTTTGGGGGGGGGGGGGGGGGGCGTGGCACATGCAGATGGACAGGTATGCGTTATGGTTAGCCACAAACGTTATTGCTGAAACCAATGGCTTTCCGGGAACATATTTCCGGAATGGTGTGGGGATTTTCAAGTTTCAACTTTCGATTTTATTTCTCAGTGGTGGAGGCAGGAGCTTGATTTCATTGATCGTGTCTGTGCCAGCACACTAGTAGGTATTTTTATTTGATAACACTTACGAGCCATGCCGCGTAAGAAAAACAGCAGATGGTTACATTCAACACCTAAGCGTCCGATTCCTTTTGATTCAGACTTTCTGTTTACAGAACGGCACAAATGGCGGCGAATCGAAACTAAGATTCGATAGATGTAAGAAAACCGTCAAGTTGAGCAATTAGTGTCGGAGTAGAAGTCAAGTACAGACTTTCCTCCTCCGTAATTAGAAAGTGTGGATGGAAGAGTGGTGATTACTCTGGATAGCTTTGATCCAGATGTGCTTGAAGGCTGGTTTTACAACGGGGCTCTTCTCCCAGCCACTTCAGAGGGGATCAAGTACTTCAGGGAGAAGGAGGGCATCGCCTCAGTGAACAGCAGACGTTGTCCTTCCTTGTTTACGGTGGAGATATAATCCCCCAGTCACTTTGAGAAGAGGCTTATTCGAGTAAACCCCTTTGTAAGTTATAACAAACCTCATAAAGTTAGCAAAAAAACACACTGTAGATAACTTTTATGAGGACAAATTAAAGTGCAAATCGAGTGTCCGTCGAACGTGGATTTGATGGTTTGGTTGTGGAATGTTTTTCTCACAAGGCAACGTTTCCTTGACTTAGGAAAAAAAAAGTAATTCTCCATAAACTAGATTGTTGAGATTCATTTTCTGTGATGTTGTTGGGATCGTTGCCTAGTTTTATCTATTGAAGGCCTTGACATGAGGCCAGATAGCGGAACAGTGAGACCTCCACACGTGATCCTGTGATCCCATGCTCCCTCCCTTGTCAGTAAGTCGGTCTGACGGTGTCTACCTGTCTTGTTGGAGTTGTTTGTGTGTCTCTGTCGTAGCTGTTTGTCGGTCTCACTCGGTGGCGCTCTGTCAGGGCCCGTGGCTGGGGTCTCTCTCCCCCTGCCTCTAATTGGCCCTGCGTTAAGCACTGGAGGCCCACAGCCTCCCCGTTTCTCTCCGTCTTACGGATAATTGGACGTGTGCTACCCACCCCCCACCCCTCCATCCCTGGTCTCTCTCCCACTCCAGCCCCCCGCCGCATTCCGCACACTCCTCCCAGGCCCAGCGTGCATCTCTCTGCGGAGCCGTCTTTGACCGCCGGATCAAAGGGAATATCTGACATCATCCACCAGCAGACAGATCTCTGGCTGCTCACGCCTCTCCTCATGTTATTATGGACGCAGTATACCAGACAGATTCGCTCGGTGTGGAGCGCTGCTCTGCTCTTCTCCCCCCCTCCAGTAACCCAGCCCCAGGAGACAGAGAGCGCTGCATCTCAGTCTAACGCGTGGAGGCCTAGGTAATCCATTTTGGCGGACTCCTCCTGGAATTATTCATTAGGAGTTGCGGGGGTTCGATATCAAAATATTCCGAGCCTCGACCAGGGACCTCAATAATGCATGCTGCACGCTCGTCTCCTCCGCTATAGGGGGCACAGGAGTCATCCGTCAGTATGGAGGGCGGCCATGCCGCACTGTTGAACCAGAGCACCCCCCCGGTCCGCCTTACCTGGGCTGATGCAGGGAAGGAGGAGGGTTGGACCCTGCGACGGTGTGACGAGAGGGCCCCGGAGAGCTCCAGCCCTACAGGAGGAGCTGGCGGGGCTGTTGACCTTTTGGGCCCATTGGCTCCAGACTGAGTGATGGTGTCAGCCGGCGGTGTAGAACCCCTCCGTTAGGAATGCCGGGGCGTGCGCGGGCGCTCCTAATTAGGAGGGAATGCGACAACAAAGGGGCGGGAGAGACGAGCCAGAGGCCTGGTGGGCAGCACCAGCTACCGCTGCGCGGGGAGCCCAGCGTGGCGTGACGACCCGTCACGCAGACGGCTCAGGCACATCCCGGTTTGCGAGCTTATGCGTTGCGGCTTTTTACCCCCTTCCTCTCCTGTCATGTGTAGGAGGTCTACCACAGTCTGCCACCCATTGAGAATTCTGTTTGTCCCGCTAATAGCTCACTCACGGACCACGTCTAATGCAAACGGACAGGTGTATCAGCGGTGTTGTGTCTTCCAGATAGGGTAGTGTAGTGGTAAGCCCATGGCACTCCAAAGCCACGGGCTTTCCGTTGTTTGAAGTGGAGTAATTAACAGCATTTTAATTGAGCAAACTGATGCAGCTCTCAGCGGGTCTCTGGAGCCCGCCTAACCAGCAGTCGAGGACTAGCTGGCACCCTGGTACTGAAAATGAAAATAACCCGGTATTTGTGGCCATCCAACACAATAGCCAATGACACGAGCCAGCTGTGTGCAATTTGGCCCGACCGTGCAGTCATCTCATTGCTCTTGTTAGGTATCCCTTAGAGAGGCAGACTAGAGCCTTGTAGCATTACGAGCAGAGGCCAGTGTCATGTTCGCATAGCTACCGTACAGACAGGCAGACAGGGATGGAGGGAGGGGAGAGCTAGGGGGCTTAGGCAGGAGGGGAAGCCAGGTGCCCCAGAGATTTGCCCAGTGAGAGACCAAGGTCAACAGCAGAACACAACCAGGCTTCGATTTCCTGACCCTGTGAGGGAAAACGCCACCCCTGCTCAGGCCTGTCTCCCTGGCCGGCAAGGCGTGGAGGACTCGGAGCTCATTAGCAGCACAGGGATAAGGAGTGGGAGACGGACGGTGGAGCCAGCAGAAGGAAGTGGAGGTGTCGTGACCCCTATTGGCTGCCAGCTCTCAAACATTGCTTCACAAAAAAGCACATGTTCGCCCACATGTATTTTACATTTTTACGACATGGGGAAATATTTTATAGTGGGATAATGGTCCCATTTGTATGCCATTGGGTTGCTATTATAAAGCGTAAGCCATTCATTTTCCTTTGTTTTAAAAAATAAAAAAATTAAAACGTCTCCGCTGGATATTCTGGACAGAACCGCAGTCACATCCGTCATCCAGCTCAGTTTTAGTAGCACCGGCAACCATAAAACATCTATATTCATTTAGTGGCATGCAAGCATTGCAAGGGGCTGTGCACTGATGCCTTCGCCTTCCCTCTGAATAGAGTGGCCTTGTGCCCCAGTGACCTTGGGAGCCCAAATAGAGGAGGTCAGTCTGAAAGGAGGGAGAGAGGGAGGGTAGGGAAAAGGGTGGAATAATGAGAGCACGGCATCAGAATAAAGGACGTAAGGATGTTAATCATAGAGGGGAGGAGAAAAAGGTGTGTGTGGGGGGTTGTAGAGAGGCATGTGATTATTCAAGGCTTGGACATGGGAGTGTGCTAGACTCCCAAAACAGGCATCTCTCTCTCAAACACACACACCTAGACACTCACACACACACACAGACACACAAACAACAGGGCTCCCAATTGAAATGGACAAGGCATTTGTTGGAATTTTTACAAGTCTCAGCAAATACTAATGGTCTCTCTTTTAAATTGTTTCCATCCAGCTGTATTGGATGTTGTCTTGGATTCCAGGCCATTATTGTAAGGCCCTTTGCTTCTGAGCGGGGAAAGGGAAAACGGACAGAAAGGAAGTCTGCGACAGAGAGAAAAATGTAGTCCCAAACGAGGGCCAGGTGTGAGGGTAATCAATTTCACGGCGTGCGGTTTTGCACGGCTGCATGTTGAAGGGGACTGTCATAATTGGACCTCCATTTCGGGCCGGTAATGGCTGCCCAGGACTCATACATTTCAGGACTCGCGCTTGCGTTCTCATTGAACACAATGGAGACGGATCGGCTCTGTGACACGTCCTGGTAACCCCCCCGTTCCTTCATGGACTCCAGTGACCCTTTTCCATTCATCACCACGGTGGCTGAGGTTGATGGAGGTCTCTCTCCGCCCGGTGGACAGGTTTATCGCTGAGCCCCAGCTACTGTAAGGCTTGTTAACATTATCTAAGCGAGAGAGAGGCTTTCCCCGACTGCAGGCGCTGTCGAGTCAAAGGGCCTGTTATTATGGGTAAACTGGGAAGGGGCTCCGCTCCGCTGCCCTGCCAGACGGGTGAACAGTCCGCCATACCATAATATCCTCTTGTCTGCTCCCCCAAGCACAGCAAACAATAAATAAAGAGTCCTATGACTGCAGCCGCTGCTGTGTTGGCCTAGCACCCTGTAATGTGTGTGTGTGTGTGTGTGTGTGTGTGTGTGTGCAGCTGTACGCTAGCCTCCATGCTGCCTCGTTGCCTGTGCAGGCTTGTCAGGTAAACACGATGGAGCAGACAACGCATTCATGTCTTGCTCCCATTCTTCAGGGCAGCCGAGGTAGGCGCACAGGCAGGGCTAGTGCTGGCATCCAAAGTATTTTGAAAATGTCGTTTTGCTAGTATTACTATTATCATCATTATTATTATTATTATTATATACGTCCACATGATACCATTTTTAGCCGGGTCTTCGGGAGGATGCATAGAAGGTTTGCTAGTGCCTCATCTCTGTGCAGCCAGGCCGTTCATCTCCACGTTGTGTTCTCTCTTACAGAGCTACACATTGCACATGCAGCCAAACAGCAGCGTGGGTGCTTCTGTATCGCAAAGGCCTTGGCATTCCACTGTGAAGGAACTCATGGGATCTCATTATCATGCATAGAGCGCACACACTTTCAATTGATCGAAAGGAATATCAAGGCTAGATCCTGTATTAGTCTTTTTTAACGCGTAAGCTACGACTGCAACGTTCTTTGTTGTTGCACAATTCAGGGGTATGTGTGATCTAAAGTGAAATATTAGATGTCTTGCCTTTTAATCTCCCATGCAGACCCATATCAGCTCCCATTGCCCCCGGTTGCAGAGAACAACAGTCTTCTTGCAGGGGGCCTGAGTAAGGAATGCATCAATGATCAATCACCTGTCTTAGACACAAGCAAACAGTTGGTTCACGATGATTTATCAACTAACCCATTTAAAAGGGATAAATTGCAACCTACTGCAGTAGGTCCCAATTAAACAATCGTTTCTGATACACACACACCCAGACACACACACACACACACACACACACACACAGACGCACACAAGCAGAGCAATGAATGAATTCACCGTCATACATTTGTGTACATTTCTCTTCCCCTAATGGAAGTAATTACTCTCTCAAACACTGCAGAGGCTGCAGAGAGTATGGCGAGCTCATTGAGATGGTAATTCAGTTGTTTCTAATGGACGTTCTCTCTGTAATGAACAGGCGGGGGGACAATTTCCCCGACAAATTGCAGCTTGTGCGTTAGATGTAGATTATGCTAATGTGAGGTGTGGAGGTTGTTGTGTCTGGCTGGGCGGGCAGGGGGGTTGTATAGCCTCAACCCCCCTCCATCATAATGGAGGAGCCACTCCATGTAATTGGCCCCTAGCTCTGTACCTTAATGGAAGCTCTATATGGTGTTGTCTCCGGGCGACTGCAGGAGGGTGTTCAAATTCGACAGAAACGATCCCCCCCCCACCCCCCCGTTAGTGAGCTATGGCACAATTCCCCGCTGTGCATCGTTTACCGTCCCTCGCTGGCTGGATACATGTACATTCATGATACATGTTACATGTTGCCTAATGTACATTCTGGGTGGAAGGCCGTCGGAGAAGGGCGTCAGAGCAGGTGGCTCTGGGCACGGCAGTCACCTCCCCCTTTCTCCCCCGTGAGGGGTGAGGCAGACTGTAACGATGAACGGGGGCTCTGTGCTCTCTAGAACATTCCTCCGGGGGCCATTCACTTAGACGCCCTATCTCTCCCAGGCTCCGTCTGTCTCTGGACGGACTCCTGCTGGAGGCTGGCTCCCAGGCCCTGGCCCGCTATCTTACTCCACTGGTCTCTGATTCCCTCTCTGACCCCCCACACCGGGCCCTCCTCTCTGGGGCGGCGAGGAGGTGGACGTGTTCTCCTCTTACTCTGGAGAAGGAGGGTATAGATTCCTGGTCCAGGCCGCCTGGGACGGGGGGGGTTGCAGGTTGTAGCAGGGCAGTGGAGGAGAAGAGAGAGAAGAGAAAAAAGAGTAAAGTGGAGAGCATTCCAGGGCAGAGGAGGAGGAGGAGGAGGAGGGATTGAATGACGCGGGGCAGAGGGGGCTAGGGGGGTTAGGGGGGTTAGGTTGGTGACACGGCCAGTCGTCGGGATCGGGTTCTCCGTCCTGAAAAGGCCGGCCGGGAAACAACAATGGCTTTGGCATCTGTGTGGTGCGGGAGGGCGAGACAGGGATCTGGATGCTGCCGAGCGCTCCCAGTGTTCCCAGGAATGCCTTTAATGTATCCCTGGCGGGGCTCTCATCTGATACTTCACAGCTCTCCTGCTAGGAGGAGGTTACACAAAACAAACTCCACCGCCACGTCAATTAAAGCACCGCACACACACAAACACACACACACACACACACACACACACACACACACACATTCCCCTTTGAGGGGGGCCTCTTGAAGCTGGGAGTGAGTGGATTTGAATGGATTAGGGAGTTTTCAACCCGTCCCCGGGCCGTCTTTTCTTTCTTTTTCACGGTGGATGGGAATCAACTGTCCTTCACACTGCTGACGTCGACTGTGTTTCCTCAGTGTTACAAACGGCAATCAGGGCTCGGGCTCTGTTTGTTTCCGTGCCCATCGCTCTATTCCGCAGAAAGTAGAAGCCATTGACCCGCCCAGATCAAATCAAGGCTTTTGCTCCACTCTGTTCTCTGTATTTGATTACGCCCACGGAGCAAAGAGGCAGCGCGCGATAAGGCTGCACCCAATCCAATCAGCTACTCTCTCGTTGCCCTAAGCGCGCAAATACACACTACACACACACACACACACGCACACACACAGCACACATACACATGCACAGTGCACACACTGAAAATGTTACAACATCAGGAAACAAAATAAGGCAATTATCCAGGGAGAGGAGGGGGTAGCCCCATGGGATAACAGGGTAGGGAGTGTGGGACTGGGCCGAGTGAATGGGCTTCTATGGTGGGAGCTAGCCTAGCCGAGATCGCTATCACTCGCTCCCGCAGAGTGGAGGGAGACCATCACAGGCCGCGGGCTCCGCTGTCAGGAGCTCGGCCACGGCCCACAGACAGGGAGGCCCGCCACGCAGACCCAGCTGGGGGCCGAGCCCTAATGTCACAGTCCCTCCGGCTCACTGCCGCTGGGTGCCGGTCGATAGTGTGTTAAATAGGGCCCGAGAATGTCCCCCTGAGGTAGTCCCTCCGCTTCCAGACAGGAAGAGACTAAACAGGAGCCAATTAGCTTTGATTTCAGGCCAATTAGATGCTTTCCTTCTCCTCCCCCGTCGGTTGGGATATTATTAGTAGGGAGGGAACGTCATGTGAGAGCTCAGAGGGAATCACTCCAAGACAACGGCTTGCTTGTTGTCAGTGCAAACCAAGTGTTTGAGTAGAGGTGTAAATTCTGGGGAGCAAACAAACAGTTCGGAAAGTAAGCCAGAGGGTAAAATGTTTGCTAAGAGTTTAGGGAGATGTTCTTTTTGCTTGTTTTGATAGTAAACAACACATTTTCTAGAACACCGTTTTATTAAGTGGTGCTAGTTATCGTTGGGCACAGAGGTAATGCTGGCACATCTTGCCAAGCCTCTGCAGGTGATTGAAGTCGGGTGGTGGGTAGGGCTGGGGCCGTGCTGAGAAGGAAATTGAAAAGAAACTGAACATTCAGAGTCAGATTTCATGAAATAATAGCTGTGTCAAAATTGGCGGAACGCAAGACGGGGGGAAAGCCAGAATCCTTTTGCTTTTGGCTCCGAGAAAAAAAAAAAAAGCAAATGAAAAAAAATTTAAAAAAAAAAGATTTAGACCAATACATCTGTAACAAACGTGCCATTGTGCGGAACGTCTGAGCTCGTCCACGCTGGACATTGATGTGAATATTTCCTGTGTAAACACAGAGAGAAATAGCTGGAGCTGCCGGCCAGCACAGAGGCCCCAGCACGCCGGGTGTCTGGCTCGGGCTCCGGCCCCAAGCGCCGAGGCTTTAGGGCTACACGCCTGGTATGCCTCTCTCTCTCCACTCTCAGCTCTCCCCCCCTGCTTTCTGGACGGGAGGTCGGAGTTAGAACCCGGGGCTTTATCGCGACAGGATCAAACCAAGCCCGCCATCTTGGACCCTCTCCATGTGTCTGTGGCCTGCGTGTTAGATGGTGACCTGCCAAGAGTTTTGCACCAGCGGGGAGGAACTCGCAACCAGCCAGAGTTGCTGTCAAAAACATCGACTGGACGGTCACTTTCAATCTTCCTCTGCAAGGCACATACACGAATAAGCACAGCCATACACACGCACTGATAAACAGAGACACCAAATTGCGGTCTGGGTGATCCGGGCAGCCCCTTATCACAGGACAGACAAACACAGAAGCCCGTGAGTGCTGTCTAGTGCTCTCAGTGGCCTGGCTGAAGTGGGCAGGGGTCTGAATGAGCTCTGATTGTGTTGTTCTATGCGTTCGCCCAGGTCTCATTACAGCCCGATCACTGGGCGTGGGTGGTCGTTGTGGAGGGGGTGTGAGTGGGTAAGAGAGGCAGGGCCTTGGGGGTGGGCTTTTAGCGGACAGGCGAGGCCTCTTCAGCGCAGCGCATGCCTCGGCTATCTCTCTTGGAGAGGGACGGCGACGGCTTTAATTACACCACGTGCTTGATCAGCGCGCCCATCCAGGCCATTTTGAACAATAGCCATTGTTAATGTAGCTGGCTGTAGTGCTTGGGCAGGGAGGGAGGGAGGGGGGGAGTGTTTGTGGTGGGTGTATCGTGTTGCCTCTGAGGGTTGGTTTCTATGGGGATGTGGCATGGCGGAACCCTCTTCACGGAGTCAGCCCAGACGGCTCCCCTGCTCTACTTTAGGAGGAGAGATAAAGCCAAAGAGAGATGGTGAAAGAAGAGAAACCGTGCCCGCGCTCGCTGAATGGATGGCATACCTCATCTTGCTCTCGAGGTCACTCTCCTTTTCTTTCTTGTGGCTGAGGTTGTTACGGGGAAAAGGGAAAAGGAAAAATATTTTGGCCCAGGAAATGAGCGTTTCATGGGTTTTGATCCTGTGCCGGGTCCTGTGCTTGTTAGGGTGGTGTACAGGCCAACGGGGTCCCTGGGGGGTGCTTCAGTGGGAGGTGAGAGAGTTCAGTACACTGCAGTATGGAAGCCTCTGGCCAGTGCACCTGGGGTGGCAGGGTGACCTCACTGGTTTACAGTGAAGCTATCTGAGCTTTAGGAACTACTGCCTCAGTCCCTGGGAATCAAGCTGCCAGAGCTACACACATTATAGAAGGACACTTTTTCTGTAGGGTTATGGCATATCATACTCGAGGAAAAGAAATATGAATTTATGGTTGAATAATATGTATATCTCTTATTTCTGAAAGAGAGAAGAGCTTGTTTTGTGTTGAAGTCCCATTGTTCCCACTCTCTGGCTGAGATGCATAAAAGATGGTAATGCAGGGCATGAAAGGTACAGCATAGTGGGTTAGACAATGAGATGCTGACAGCAGAGGACCACCAGGGAGGCCGCTAGATGCTGGTGAAGGAAGACATATGGTGGGATCTGTCCTCACCGAGGGAAGGCACACCTGTATGACCCCATTGTCTTATTCCCCACAGGCTCCTGTGCCTCTCACAAGTAGCACATATAAGTAGCCTATTACTCCCAGACTCCTGTGAAGTGGCTGGGCTATGGTGGCTGATGAGGGACACTAGGAGAATGGCTGCTGACAGACGGGGCAGGTCAGACGGTGGTTTGTAAGGACAACGTGGCGCGGGGCTCTTCAGGCGCCCGACGACAGAGCTGACGGCGGTTCTTCATGTGTCAGGCTTGTTTGGGATGTCGTCCCCTCGCCAGCCAGGACTTCCACTCACTTGACTTGACTGTGGAGATACAGCGACGTGGCCGTGGGGTGGAGGGGGGGGGGAGGTGATGGGGTCCGCATTCAGCGGCTTCCATTCTCAGCTACAGTCAGTTGTCTTCCAGACAATATTATTCCCCCCCCCAGCCCTATTCGTACTAATACGTTTCAGGAATTTCAGAAGCCACATTTCATTTTTGGCATTCTTTTAGTTTTGGGAACCCTGGTGGTCAGAACAGCTGCCTTTTCCTTTTGAAAACGCATTCCGCAATATTGTGGGGGAGAGAGAGAATACCACCGTCAGCGTCGGCCGTTGAATAATTCATGGCCTCCTCATAATCGAAAAACCCACTGGCTTTTATGATGCCATATTTCACGTCTAGTTGATGGTAAGGAGGCCCGCAGCCCCGCGGAGCATCATTGGAGGCGGCTAGGAATGGAGAGACGAGGTGTGCCTTCGGTGTGCTCCGGAGTGGGGGATCTCTTTTTGATCACGGTGTAGAGAGCAGAGAGAACCGACCCGTCTCTCTTTCCAACAGCAACTCTGAGGTCATCTCCCACCATGCCTGGGTCTGGAGCACATTCCGGCCAGCCTGCCAATCCAAACTGTTGTCTCTCTCACCCTGACAACCTGTATAGTTTCCAATTCTCTGTCGTCATACCAAAACCCCCAAATCCCTCTGAACCAATTCACTACGCTCTACACTTAAAAAAATGACAAAGCAAGGGTCTTTAGATTTCGATATCCCCTGCATACATTGTCAGTTCTCAACAAGGGTGTACTATATTTCTCACATAAAGAAAAAATAATCTTTTTGATGTGGGAACCTTGGTCACCCGACCTCTTGAATGTCCTTGCAAATCGCCGGTGGGCTTACTTCATAAACCGTCTCCTCACAAAAGGGCCCGTGTTTCAACCACAGAGTGATGCGTGTGACGGAAGAGTCCCCTGGGGGGCTCAGGGGCTCAAATCCAACCCCACTTCAAAGACCTGTGTCTGTGGTCGTGTCTGCCATTGTCTGCCGTGCAGGTGCGCTCTCGCTTGGAGGCTTGGAGGGCCTCGGTAAGCCACAGAGCTGAAAAGAGAGGGCCCGGCTGAGATGCTATCTCCCGCCACAGATGCAGGCGACCGGGCCACGGCCACGAACAATAATACAGCGTGATTATTCACTTTTAACGGCGCACAGACGACACACAATGAAGACTATTTGAATATCTGAATATCAAGGCATCGCTAGCTTATATAATCTAAGTCAGTTCAACTCTGCCTGCATGGCACTGTATTGTCAAACGATATCCTGAGCCATATGACAGCGGTATTTATGTCACGTCTCCAAGGTGTTTTATAGGAGGGGTGCAGGCGTGCTGTAGGGAAGGCGCCCCCATGGTTGGTGCACTCAGGCAGGTCTGGCCCGCATACCGAGTGGCTGCTGTTCTCCCCAGCGCCTCCCTCAGCCTCGCTCGCCAGGTCGACGAGTCCCGTCGCGTCCGCGCCCCTCGATAACCTTTTCCGTTTGTCGAACACAATGTAGCGGTCCAGCCCCGTGCCATCTTATCGAGGCTGTGTTGTCATATTTGGCTTGTGTAAACACTAAACATGGCATCCATGGGCCGTTTGGAGCCGAGAGAGGGGGGTGGGCAGGGCTGGCTCAGTGTGTGCATGGTGGAGGTGCACTTCTTGCTCCCGGTGAGGAACGTTAGGCATGCCTTATCTGTGGAAGGCTGGGCACCGTGGAGGGAGAGCTTATCTGCTCACTCAGTCCTGACCTCTCTGGGCTGTGGATGTTCAGTTTGTTGGGAGGGAACAGATAGACGCTTCCTGTCCCTGGCTCTCTCTCTCTCTCTCTCTCTCTCTCTCTCTCTCTCTCTCTCTCTCTTTCACTCTTTATTTTACTCTCTGAGGTTCTCTCTGAGGGGAGCTTGCCTGGTAGTATATCTATTTTTTAAGTGGAGTGTTTGCTTTAGCACTGGCTTGTATAACATGGGTGATGTGTGGTGAACTAGGCCAGCAGGTGCTAATAAGATGCCTGCCCGACCACACGGACCTTCACACACACACACACACACACACACACACACACACACACACACACACACACACTGTGAGCGTGCACTCTGCTACTGACCCACACACACACACACGCACACACTCACACACACACACACACACACACACACACACACACACACTCACAAATACAACCCTCTCTGCGCTTTTACCCTAGCCTATCATGTAAATGTAAGAGAGTCAACTGTCCAACAGCCAGAGATGGTGTGCAGTTTGGAATGCCCCCTCGTGTTCTACTAGCACGGTTTCCATTTATTCATATCCCGTTTTTTTTTAATTTTTCTCTCGAAGGGTTACATGCTACGAAATGGTGTTGGAAGGGAAGAGCCATGTTGCAACTGCCCTTCAAATGATCTCCTCTGCTCCTGTCTTGCCAGTTGCATGCCCTGATTTGGGCATGAGGGAGGCTGTAGGCCGAGTCGGTGCGGCACGCACCCTCTCCAGCCCCCTCAGCACTCTCCTTTGGCAGCAAAGACCCGAACATCTGCACCCCACCCCTCTCTACCCCCCGCCCCCGCTACCCCTTTCAAATGATGCAGCCTGCTTCCTCCCTCTCTTTTTTTTCATGTCCTCTCCCTTTTTGCTCCTCTCTCCCTCCACCGCTCCAGATGGGCTCCTATTTTTCCTATTGGAGTAATCCTATGTTGCACTTGGGCTCGGAGCCCACCTCGTGGCTCTGAACGTTAGGGACGCCGTCCATGTTGACTCGGAGCCCCGGTGCACTGCTGCTTCAGGGGAGCTGTTTCTCTTCGCTCGCCCAGGACCCAGGAAAGATAGGACCCCCTGGGGTCACCGTTTTATAGCCACCGTAGAATACACTCCAGCATGATTATTGTCAGGGAAAATGAATATGCAGCCATTGTTTTATGACTTGTGTGACGACTCCCCTGGTGCCAAATGTAGCATGTCATCTTAGGCTGTCCCAGTACGTATTGCAGAGAAAATGTCAGTTTAGTTGATGGTTCTACAGGGGGACGTGGTTTCCATTACATGTCCACATCTTGTTCAGACGAGGGCTGCGAGGATAAACATCGCGGGGAAAGTTTCCGCTCACGGCCGTTTGAGAGATGAGCTCGGTGAAAGGGATGCCAGCTCCACGGCCGGGTAGAGAGATGGAGTAAACACACTCTTGAGTGGACCGGCGGGGTAAGAAAAAAGGGAAAAAAATGACATGGGTAATCAAAAAGATCAGAGACATACATGGTGTACTCGTTCGACCACCATGTGCCACGCTACCCCTCACCCCTAAGTTAGGCCTTAGGCCCAGCCCGTCCTCACCGACCTCTCTCCGACATAGAGCCCCACTGTGGAGGGCCGAGGGGGAAAGCCCTCTCTCCCCGCTCCGTAAATCGACGGGATGTTGTGGGGCCTTCCCTCGCCGTGCAGTACGTACGCTGGTGCTCCAGCCTTAAATTCCCCTCGCTTGAGGGGCTGTGTCATGTTGCCCGGTGGGGAAAAAAAAGGGATCGTAAATCAGTTCCCTGGGAGGTTTCAGCCATGTTAACAGTAGCGCAGGAGCACATAAAACAAAGAAGAGGAAGGGCGAAAAAAAAAGAAAAGACTTGGAGGGCGCTCTTTTGGCCGTTCTCATCTGTCCGTGCACTCCCCTGTGAAAAACCTAAAGATGGAAAATTGGGGGCTTACCATTAGTCCTGAAACCCTACACAGTGCCAATTTCACAGGGATCAGGGTAATTGTTGGCACACTTACAACACTCCTCCCCCCCCCCCCCTTTGCTTTGGCAGCCCCTCATAACGCACTTCGTAAGTCATGTTGGAGAATTTGACAAAAGCAGTGTAAATCTACACGGCTACAGGGCTCGACAATAACGACGCTGCTGATACCCCTTTACACTCACGCTCCCCAATAAATCGTCATAATCTCTCTCTTACTCAATTTACCCCTTCCTCTCGCTCTCTTTCTCAATGGCGGTCTCTCTTGCTCGCCCTTTCTCACTCTCTGCCTCCCTATATCTGCCTCTCTCTCTCTATGCCTCTCTATTTCTCTGCCTCTCTCTCTCTCTCTCTCTCCCCCTCTTTACTTGCCTCTCTCCTTTCTTTCCCTCTGTATCGTTTGTCTGTGTAACAGATCCCCCTCTCAGATAGGGATGTGGCCATCTTTTCATCTTCCCCTGCAGCATGTGGGAGAGGTTAGGGCCCATGTGGAAGCCATTGGGGCCGCGATGCCGACTGATCAGAGAAAGATGTGCCCCTCTGGAGCTGCAGCACATGTTGGGATCCCAGGACCCCTATTTGCTTTGTCTCACCCTCTTTAACATTCCTCTACTCTCTATCTCTGGAAGTATAACACCCCCCCCCCCCACCCCCCCCCACCACTCTACACTTCAACTTAACCTCCAACCCCAGAAGTCTTTCCCCCTCTCCGTCTCTTCCTCCTTCTCTCCATCTCTCCGTCTGTCTCTCTCTCCGGTGCCTGGTAAAGTGATCGGAGCGTCTGTGGTGCGGTGGAAATGAAAGTGGCCATGACGAAAGCCTGAAGGATGGGCTGGAGCCTTGGCTCCGAACCCCCCCCCCCCCTCCCCCCCCCCCCCCCCCCCCCCCCCCTCCCCACGTCCCCCCCGCTCGCTATGTTCTTTCCTTTCCCCTCCCCTGTCCTCTGCCGATGTGCGCTTCCCCTCCACACGGCCCCTATCACGTTACTAGCCCCCGGCCAGCCAGCCAGCCAGTCACAGCCACAACAGCCCCTGATGTAATGCTAGGCTACAGTCCTCCTTAGCCAATGAGCCGACAGGCTGCTCCACAACAAGCCCTCAGTCCTACCGTTTCCATCCTTCCCCTAACCTCCATCAAGCCAGACCCTTATTGGAAGCTAAGTGTATTAGCTGGAGATTTCCACGACGCCCAATGAAGATGAAAGGGAGACTTCCAGCACGGCTGCTTTGAATTTGATTGTGTGACATTGGTTGCAGAGCGATCTCCTCAGCCTCATGTCAACCCTACCAGATCTCATTAAAACGAGTTTAATCAACTCCTACAGCAGGCATCCCACAATGGCTGGGTGACGCTGAACTATGGTGACTGAGTGTAACACACACCCGGGCAGGTCGAACCTCCTTGCATATGCTTGTGAATATACTCGCCGCACACACTTGACACACTCACATGTATACACACACACACCCACACACACACACACCCACACACACACACACGCACACACAAGCTAGCGTGGGTATAGGGGGGAGCAGTTGAATGTTAACCATGGGCAGGACCCGCTGTGTTGAGCGATGACCGGGGGGCAGGATATGGCTGTGATCTCACTCACCCTGACATCGACCATAAGCGGGCCCACGCTGGAGGAGACTGCCTGCTTTATAATGCTCCTCGCCGGGGTCCCAGACACTGTGGCCCGGCTCTGTTTGGACAGCGCCGCGGCAGAAAAACCCTATCCATCTCCACACTACTGAAATAGATCTTTGTTTTTTGGGGGGAGGGGGGGACTACTCTAATCTACTCCTGAGATCTGGGGGGCTAATAGACGGGAGAAGAGATGTGGAGCAGATGTTCGGAGATCCTGGAACATGGGGCGGACGGGGGGGGGGGGGGGGGGGTCAACTGGCGCTTGGCGGGGGGAAAAGCGCTGGGTTTTTCCAGGGCCATTCCTCTGTCGGTGTGAGTGGAAGGAGCTGACGGGTCCTGCAGGGACTGTACTGTGGTGGGCTCTGTACTCCTGTCTGCTCAGCGTCAGGAATAGCCCAGGCTGACGGAGGCTCTATCCCAGCCCATCACGTCATGTTAGGAGTCCTCACAAAGACTGCACAGCCCATAAAGCCTACTTCCTGTTGCCCTAACTCACTCGCAAACCTCTGCGGGGCCGGCCTTTTCCACGCACGCACACACACGCATGCACGCATGCACACGCACACACACAGACACACACACACACGCTCATTCATTCCCAGCCACATCCACGGGTCCCGCGGTTCACCCTGGCTCCTTCACAGCTACTCCGTGGTGGTGGGGGGTGCTCAGGGGGGGGGGGGGGGGATTGGGGTACAAGAGGAGGAGTTGCTGAGAGGGGTCCACGGGGGGAGGGTCGAGGGCTCCAGGGGCGAGGAATGTTAATTGGGAAGATTGTTTTAATA
This sequence comes from Aplochiton taeniatus, assembly GCA_017639675.1. Classification (NCBI taxonomy): domain Eukaryota; kingdom Metazoa; phylum Chordata; class Actinopteri; order Galaxiiformes; family Galaxiidae; genus Aplochiton; species Aplochiton taeniatus. Next base: position 9,446,226 of record CM030181.1, on the reverse strand, counting down.
AGGCCCTCTTCGCAGATGCCGAGGGAGGGGCTGGCTGGTGGCCTCACATGGACAGAGGAGGAAGCCCCAGACAAGCTCTCTGCTAGAAAACAGCTATGGGGTCGAGCAGAGTCCCATTAAAAGCGCGTACATTACGCCCTTCCAATAGGATTCACAACGGAGCATCTAGGTACAGCTCTGATTGCTTCCAGTGGTTTGTTTTTGCGGGTCAAGCTCTTTCAGGAGCGCTATGGCTGACCTGCCTCCCGTGTGGTTCGGATGGTTGGGGCGGATCTCCTGATCTCCGATGCACACAAATTATGTCTGTCACACCAGAAAAAAAAAAAGACTGACTGGTGAAAAATTGCTCTGTAAGTGGAGCGAAGCTAATTAGGAAACACTTCCACTGAAGTGTGACAACAGGGACTTCCACAAGCAGTTCTAGCTGTCAGATAAGATAAGAAACACACACACGCACACACACACACACACACACACACACACACTGGCAATTGTCAAAAAAGCTTTAAAAAAGGATATTTTGTGGAAAGACTGAGCTGTACAATGCAGCTTCATAACAACATATCCATCGAATGAATCCCTCCTCCCTTAACCCTTTAGGCAGGCTCAGTGCTCAGTGCTAGTATCACCATCTATTGTGTGTGTGCGTGTTTGTACAAAGCAGGAGATTCCCTCGCCCCACTTCACAATCGGGTGGCAGGCTGCAGATGGGGCTTCAGAGCCTCTAGGTATGGCTGGTGGACTCTGTGTGTGCGTGCGTGCGTGCGTGTGTGCGTGTGTGTGTGTGTGTGTGTTTGTAGTTTTTAGAGCTGCTGTATCTGGGATGAGAGGAGGACGAGAGCTCCAGTCCCGGGGCTGTAAAGTGTACTCTAGTGTGGGGGTCGGGAGTGTGCTTAGTGGGGCGCTAGATCTCTCTCCCTCTCCCTCTGCACTCCCCCTGCAGAGATAGAGAGATAGCTGGGCGCCTGCGCTGCGGGGCTCCCCCTATAGACGAACCCGGGAAGCCCGCTGGCCGGCCATGTCCTCCTGATTTGTTCTGACGTGGGTTCTGTTTACAGAGTGGAGAGCCTGGCCCAGCAGGCTGGTGCCGCCATCGTCACTCCTCTTCCCTTAGCGACGGATCCCTGAAGGATGCTCCTTTGACGGTCGTTTCACTTCAGTGGACCCGAAAAGCACGTTCCTTCTCCTGTTCAAAACGCCTTCGTTGGCGGCCTCCCTCCTTCCCGGTCGTTGTTTTACACAGCCAGGATGAAGCTCAACCCGGAGCGCCGTCGGAGAACGGAAAACCGGGAGGAATGGCGTTGGCTCCTTCTCCGTGTTGTGTGTCTACGCCGTTCTTTTAACGAGCCTGGCCAATCCCCGATGAGGCAGGTATACAGCGCGGCCGTTTTGGTAACCATGCTACGTAAGCCTGTGTTTCCACAACAGGTAAGCTGTTCTGTTGCAGCCTCTCGCAAACCCGGGCTAATAGCTTCCACATGTAGGTGCATCATCCAAGCCCCGCCGGAGAAGAGAGCACTGTAAATAGCTTCCCTCTGCTTTTTCAATCATAAAGTTTAAAACGTGATAATCCCATGCAGATGTTTGGTACACAGTTTGCGCTGCGGCGGGTCCGCCTATCGGGATTTTATGAGGATTTTATCTCCTCCTTTTGGGTTCTTCGTGTTCCCCTCCCTTCTTTTCCGGAGTGGGAGAAGAGGGGGGACGGCAGGTCAGCAGGGCGAGCTCCAAGGCTGCCGTTCCCGCCAGTGGCGCCCCGACACTGGGGAACGCACTCTCTGTTTTAGCCCCCACACTGGGGAACACACTCTCTGTTTTAGCCCCCACACTGGGGAACACACTCTCTGTTTTAGCCCTGACACTGGGGAACACACTCTCTGTTTTAGCCCCCACACTGGGGAACACACTCTCTGTTTTAGCCCCCACACTGGGGAACACGCTCTCTGTTTTAGCCCCGGCTCCCGCTCGCTGGCACTCCAGTCAAACAGGCACTGTTTATTGAGCTGCGAGGTGCCAAGTCCCTCACTCACTCAGTCACTCACATAAAGCTGCCTCCCCGCGGCCCCGCCCGCCTGCCTCTCCCCGGGTCCACCAAACACCGGCCTGACCAGAAGACTTATGGCCGTTAAAACAAACACCGACACTCAATGGCCTCTCTGTCTCCAGGCCGGTGGGGCAAGGTTTTCCGTCCGTGTGAGAGTGTGTGCGTGTGCGTGTGCGTGTGCGTGTGCGTGTGTGTGTGTGTGTGTGTGTGTGTGTGTGTGTGTGTGTGTGTGTGTGTGTGTGTGCGCGTGTGGGTGTGCCTGCCTGCGTTCGGGAGGTGCATGTTGTATGAACGGTTGAACTCTGGTCTCCCTGAGCAGGCCCAGCGCAGCACAGGGCGCGGGCCCATCTGCTGTGAGCGGGAAGCCCCTCCTCCTCGGATGCCAGCCCCAGGGTGCCCCCTCTCCCCGTCGCCAACCTAACCGCAGTCCCAGCAGCCACGCCAGCCTCGATCAGGCTTCGACAGAGGCGGCATGCGGTGGATTAGTGTCTTTAGATCACTGGGGCTGGCTGTGCTTCCCCAGGATCCAAACAAACTGCCCCATGTGGAGACGGCTTAAATGTACAAATGAGATTTTGAAAGCAGAGGGGGGAATGCTATTCACAATATTGATAGTTATGCGCCTATATTTCGGGGCTGGCATATTTACCCTCAGCTTGTTTGTTGCCAAAGGGAGATGATGGGTTTATTGTTGTAGCTCGCCATGTTTAGAGGAGTTAATGGGGACATCCTGCCTCTCTACTATGACATCGCCATTCGCCCCCGGCTCCCACAGCGCCGGCCTCTGTCTCACGCGGACGACCTCGCGGGGTTGGAGCCGTCGCGGGCCGTTGGCGCTGTCCGCTCACGTTGACATATTTACGGGGGGCGCGCCGGGGTTCCTGCGTTCAGCCGAGCACTCACGTCGTATGACAGGACGGCGGGGTGCAGAGGTGGCCTTGTGTCCGGTGCCGTGCGAGGCACGGTTGTATGGGACCCCTAGGGATCAGTCACGTCTGGAAGCTAAACCTCACGTGCGTGCGTGGACCAAATACGGAAAATGCGAGGCCTTGCCATAAAAACGAAGGTCACCAAAAGCATTTTTTTCCCCCCTCTCAAGTGTTCATTTGTAATATCGTATGCTGGTCTGCGTTCTTTTGTCTGTTTTGCAGCCTTCGTACACGCACAGGGGAGCCACGCTATGATGTTTTATAACCCTAACCCCAGGACCTCTTCCCCTTATGCCGCTCCCAGAGCCTGCTCGCTGGGGAGCGCATACCGGGGGATAGGGTGTCTGTGGGCTGGGAGAGAGGAGCAGGGGAGGCCATGAGCTCAGAGCCGAGGAACGAGAGCCAGGCTGGGAGAGGGAGCTGAGGCTGCCGTGTCCAATCTCATCTCCTCGCTAGTGGGGTCGAGCGGGAAGCAGGGCCCGAGAGGAAGAAGGGGGAGGGGGGGGGGGGGGGGGAGACAGACGGAGGGATGCGGGGGCTGGATTCATCTCCCGCACACACACACACACACACACACACACACACACACACACACACACACACACACTATGTACACCCCTGGCCAATTGGCTATAGCTAGACCGCCCCGTGGGATGGGGTAGGCAGGGGTTAACCCACCATGGCTGGGGGCCTCTCTTTGATCTAAACCATTGGGAGTGTGTGAGCTTAGAGCAAGGTAGGAGATAGGGAGGTCAACCGCTAAAGGGCCTGAGGAGAGCAGGGAGGAGAGCGGGGAGGGACATTGAGAACTTCCCTGCCTAGGCGGGATGGGAGGGGGGCTGGGTACAGGACAAAGACAGAGAGAGAGAGCTTCCATGTGGAAGCGTTCACCACACAGCACAGTCCATCGGTGAATGGGCCATCAACAACACAGAGGGGGAGCGAGCGCGCACAATGGTGTTGAACACGGAGGAAAGGCCAGTGTTGTTTTTTTTGGTTTCGTTTTTTCACCCCAGTGCTTTTTAACGGCTTTTTGCGGCACCGTAGAGCGTCGCTTTTTTGTTTACTTCCGCAGCCGTGTCCAGATCGCCTGCCTGAAGTCCAGTCCAATCCGTGCGCGTCGTGTTTAAGGGGCCGTGGTGAGTGTCCTGTCACGAGCGGCGTGTTTGATTATGTGACCCGAGCTGTCCAGCTGTTCCCTCTCCTCCCGGTCCTTTGATCAGCTCGGCGGTGCTGATTTAGGGGGGGGGGGGGGTAGTGCACACTGTATTTGCGTGAGCCTTCCATTTCCCTGTGTTTATCGATCGCCAACGCTTTGACCCTTTCGTGGAACGGCCCCGTGCACAGAGCGAGGGTGAGAATGGACGAGGGTGGAGGAGAGGGAAGACTTGTGTTGGACTGAGCAGCAGCGCCGCACACATCTGGGAGCGATTAGTCATTTCATACTTTCTCAGCGTTTGCCCTGCCGTGCGCCCTGTCTCTCTTTCTCTCCTTCTCTCGCTTTCCCTCCCCATCCCTCTCTTTCTCTTTCTCTCTTGGTCTCTCACTCCTCTCTCTTTCTCTCTCTCTCTCTCTCTCTCTCTCTCTCTCTCTCTCTCTCTCTCTCTCTCTCTCTCTCTCTCTCCCCCTTTCTCTCCCCCTCTCTGCTGAGCCAGCACTCCATCTCTAATCCCCGGGTTATTTATGACGGGCCATGTTTGGCCGGCAGCGGCCTGGCGTTGTGGCGCCCCACAGCCCGAATCAAGGAAATGTGTTCAGTTTATCAGGGGCACGGCTGACCTCATACAGAGGAGCGGCAAGGGCGAGGGGGAGGAGGAGAGGGGAGGGCAGCGAAGTGCTCTCTCAGGAAACGCAGCAAATCCTCCTCTCTGTCTTTCCCTCCTCTCACCATGGTCTCCTGGTCTGTGCTGCTCTCAACCCCTTCTCTGTGGTGGTTCTCCCCCCTCTGGCCAGCTTCGTCCACTCTCAGACTTAGTTTCAAAGAAAAAAAAAGAACCAAATTGAAGACCTTTGCTGCACCGTGTGTCCCTCCAGGTCTGTTTTTGTGACAAATCTTCAGTTCCCCAGTGGCCTTTTTTATACTCTGGGAGATTTTGGGAGAAGCTGGCTGTAATCCGTTTAATTTCCTCGGAACAAAGCTCATTTGATCGTCCCTTTTGAGTTAGAGCGTGGCAAATCGTCATTTTCATTAATGTTGGAAGCGCAGCACGGGAATCTCATTTTAATTTGACATTTCGGCATCTGTTTTCAATTTCCCTAGGAGCAGGGAAATGTGCGTGCGTGTGTGCCGAGCGTGCGTCCATGGGTGGTGACGAACACAGGAGCTGGGAGCAGAGATAGTCAATAGAGGGCCCTTTGAGAGGCAGGCTCCGGTACGGGAGATGATTGCAGCTAATTGTGTTAGCCCCAATACCACCCTCAGAGCTCCGCTGCCCTACAGTATCAAGAGAGAGAGAGAGAGAGAGAGAGAGAGAGAGAGATTTGGAACTTGTTTCCTACTGCTGGATTAAGAAACTCTGCTGCGTCAACTCTACGTCAACTGTTAATCCTTCAGTCTGAGAAGTGGTGAGGTCCACGGTCCGATAGCGATGCAACGCCCCCCCATCTCGAAGACCAAAGAGACGTCCTCGTGCTTGGGCCTGTGCAACCTTGGCCCTTTCCCACATATTAAGACCGGAGCTGTGAATCCCTCAATCCGCCAAAACACACACACACAGACACACAGACACACACACACACACACACACACACACACACACACACACACACACACACACACACACACACACACACACACACACACACAGACACACCGTGCTTGGTCTCCCTGTTAATAGCCCAGGAAACATTATCTAGTGGTGGACAGCTGCAGGCTCAGAGAAGAGAGGCAGAATGGCAGAGTGGGCTCATTATCCCACTGGCACATATGGGCCCAGCAGACAGAGGGACAGAGGATGTCTGGATGACTCAAACCCTGGCTGGTGATCTGGCACGGCTCTTTTAGAAAGAGTCGGGGCTTTGTTCCTCGTCCCCATCTCTCCTCTCTACACAAACACACTCTTACATACACACACACACACACACAAACACACACACACACACACACACACACACACACACACACATAAACACACACACTCTTTCCCTCTGTCTCTCTCAGGGATTGAGTTTCCCTGGATGCAGATGTTCAGGGTTATCCTCTCGCTGGGCTGGATTCAGCTGTGTTTACAGAGCGAAGGTGTTGGGGAGAGGAGAGCATCGAGGGCAGAAAGGGAGGCGGAGGGGAGGTGGAGGAGGAAGAGGAGGAGGAGGAGGAGGAGGAGGAGGAGGAGCGTAGGTCACTGTCCTGTTGGTGTAAACACCAGTGGATGCCAACTCTCCCCAGGGCCTTCCTGTTGTGAAAACAGCACCCCCCTCCCTCCCTCACTTCATCCCCCCTTTATTCCTCCCTGCATCCCTCCATCTCCAGAGAGGGAGAGAGGGAGGGAGGGAGGGTGTGTATTCTGAGTGCAGCAGGAGGGGGGTGGGAGGCCCACTGTTCGCAGGCAGCAGGGCCCTTTATAGGAACACAGTCCCCCCACCCCCCTCCTTGGAGCTCCTCCGCTCACACCTGGGTCCCAGTGCCCGCTGGTTCCCCCTCCTCCTCCTCTAGGGTGGAGCTTGCTCCCTGCATGTAGAGTCATTAGACAAGGGATCCCTATGTAGAACACACACGTAGGCGTACGCATTAACATGTGTTAGGTTTGTGTCTTACACAGGCACGGGTGGGAAGTAGGTCTCTCACATACACACGCACGCACACACACACATGCACACACACACGCACGCACACACACACATGCACACACACACACGCACAATCTGTTGACAGTGTAAGCCCGTTGTTTACTCCCGTCTACAATCCGAGGGGACTGCTCCTTCAGAAAAGCACAGATGTGCAGCGCCGCACCGTCGCCGGCTGCAGCTTCCCGGGGCCGAGCGACGCCCTGCCTGTGTCGGGGTTGGGGAGGGGAGGCACACGGCGCCAGGCCCACCATCTCGCAGCAACGCGCCGCCTCTCCGCGGCTGTCCCAGGCCCCGCCCATGCAGACGGAGGCAGATATGCTGCCGCTGTTCCAAACAAGAGCTTGTGCTCTAACGAAGGAGCCGCAGTCTCCTTCCTGGATGGCGGTGTCCGTGCCTGAGCCGCGGCGGACACACGCTGGGCTGTGGGAGCGGGGCCGGGAGCCTGTTGAGCACACGGCGCCGCACGAGGGTTGTGCCGGGCTCGCAAATTGTTCCGATTTACATGTTTGCACAGAAGGGACATCAGCTTTTTGTGTCCGTTAACCCTCTTTACAGAGACGGGGATTTACCGTTAGATATCAGATGTGCTCCTTAGCGTTCGCCAGGGGGGTTTTCATAAGTAAGCCTGCACCGGCAGCACTCCTGCCCCTTTGCGTGGGAAGGCGTGGGCCTGATTAGCGAGATGGGGCTGGAGAAGCCATTACCTCCCCAGGTCCCTCCCGAGAACCATTTTCCTAACCCGAGGATTGTGTTCCCTCTCTGCCGTGTCCTAGTGAGGTTAGCTGCAACCCCCCACCCCCACTCCTCTCCCGTCTCTAGCTGAGGACTTCCAAGAAGCAGAGGGCAGTATCTGAGGCCGACGACGGCCAATTAAGTGCTTAAAGAGTTTGGGGAGGAATTTGTAAGCTGTCAGGGAGGCAAGGGGTCCTGGAGCGCGGCCGGCTTTGATCTGCGGCAGAGGTGGACGGTGGGGCCAGGCTCAGGGGCGTGAGACAATGGGCAGCCACAAAACACACACACACACACACACGCAAAGACACCATACTGTACAGACAACCACATAACTATGGAGCTAAATTGGTGACTGAATAAATAATAAATTGCAAAAGGTGTGAGGTTTTTCTGAAGGAAGACAAATCGTTTTAGGCGAGTTACATGGCATGTCTCTTGTATACAGGCACCCACACACAGGCATACAAACGCAGACACTTGCAATCGTACAAATGCAGTGCACAGTTTGCTGACCTTGCATACTCATAGCTCGAGTTTCAAGCTGAAATTTACAAGAGCATATTTCCCACCCCCCTTTTGTGTGTACAGATACGGCGGAGCTGGAAAAGTGATTACTCGTGCGCCGTCTGTAGATGGGACGTTGTTGCTTTTTCATTACCCTCTTTCCTCTCGTAAATCTCTCCGGTTCATCGTCAACACCAGAGGTGGTGTGGCTGACTGGCGCTGGCTCCACTCGCAGGGAAAGCACCAGAGACTCGCCTTGCGCTCCACCGGGGAGACAGAATTGCTGTGTTTCCCGTACGTGAGACATTAACACCCAAAGGCCTGAGACACAGTGGGCTGAGGCATTAACACCCAAAGGCCGGAACGAACGGCTTTAGGCCGAGGTGTGACAGTGTTCAGTGGGTGAACAAATCGTTTTTTCATCACTTTTAGGCCAGTCCAATAGGAGAAACTCCACAGATAAATCTTCATATCCCTCTGCCACATGTACCCGGCCTTACACTACCTACGTTACCTGTTAAACCTAAGAAAAGATAGTCATTGCTCTACATACTCTCTCTGTAAGAACACTGGTTGTGCTGTTTAAATGCCCGGCTGAGTGCTGTCTGTATTTCTTTATTTTCTCTCTTATTACTGCACTTCCAGTTTTGAAAATCAATAGAAAATAAGATTCATATTTCGCCACAGAAGAAGGGCTTCGATTGGTTGTGCTGCAGAAATCCATCTCTGCCAGCAGGCTGGTATTAGCTCTGAGGAAATGACCTCTATGGGGTAGATGAAGACGAGATGAGAAGGAGGAGGTGGAGGTGATGTGTTCTGGCCTCTGCCACCATGTGTGTGCGTGTGCGTGCGCGTGCGCGTGTGCGTGCGTGCGTGTGTGACCCAGTTAACAAGGGGCCCAGTGCAGTTCCGATGTGCTGATGGACGTTTTGACACATGTTTATTACCTCTGGCTGTCACTCCGCTGGGCGGAAGGCTTTACTGTCCGTTGGTGTGGGTGTCCTATGACACGGGCCGGTAAAAATAATGGTAAAAATAACTCATTAGTCGTGTCAGGTGCTGTTGACACAATGAAACGCGGGCACATCCGAGCGCCCGGACCGACATCTGATCCAGCTCTCCCACTCGATTTACAGCCTTTAAGTGATTGTATTAACGGGAATGTCATGGCCCTCAACGGCGTTTGTCCGTGCCCATGGGGTTTGCTGCTCACCGTTTCCCCTCTCTCTTTCTCTCTCTCTCTCTCTCTCTCTGCCTCCAGTGCTGCGGGACGACTTCCGACAGAACCCCGCCGACGTGATGGTGGCGGCGGGCGAGCCGGCCGTCCTTGAGTGCATGCCGCCGCGCGGGCATCCGGAACCCAGCATCTCCTGGAAGAAAGACGCCGCCAACATCGACGACCGCGACGAGAGGATAACGGTGAGGGAAACCCTCTCGTCGCCTTGTTACGCTATAAAAGAAAAGGCCATTACTTCTAACTTGAATCTGAATTTTTTTATTCTGGAAAAATGCATGCTCCTTTTTACTGGTTTATGTGTTTGCGTTCGTGTAACTAAACTAGTGCAGCAGGACTTATAATTAATACAGAATCAATGTCTGTCGAGAGTGTGTGTCGATTCCCTAGGCCCAATATAGGTGGTGTATAGTAATAACCAAGGCCGAAGCTGCCTCCTTCAGTAGGTGGTCCGTTTAATGAGCGAGGCCTAGTATCAGTGCTGGTCCATTAGGCAGCAACCAGGCATTGATCACAGGAGTCTCCTGAAGAGTTCCATCAGCTAGATAGATAGATCCATCTTGAAAAAGCTGACTGGAATCAAAGAGTGGAAAAGTTAGTATTGGCTCCTTCGCGTCTGCACGCTCTTACCTTGGTGTTTGATGGATGCAGCTTGACCAGCTAGCTCCTTCATTAGTCGCTTTTAATTAGAATGCGAGCAGCACAGCGGTATTAATCAGCCAGCCTCCTGATTGGCTCGGCTGAAGTGTGCCCTCAAATCACATCGCTGTCCTTGTGATTGCTGTGAGGCAGGAAATGTGTTTTTTTTAGGGTTGTTTTGTTTGATGGCGCTGACTGGCTGGCTGCTGTAGGGCACGGACGCAGGCAGTGAGTCAGCACTCCAGAGCTGAAATTTGCAGCCAGGGTAGGGGGTATGGACCAGGACATGGTAGAATGTAAGGACCAGGACATCGTAGAATGTAAGGACCAGGACATGGTAGAGTGTAAGGACCAGGACATGGTGTAAGGACCAGGACATGGTAGAGTGTAAGGACCAGGATATAGTAGGGTGTATGGACCAGGACATGGTAGAATGTAAGGACCAGGACATGGCAGAATGTAAGGACCAGGACATGGTAGAGTGTAAGGACCAGGACATGGTAGAATGTAAGGACCAGGACATGGTAGAGTGTTAGGACCAGGACATGGTAGAGTGTAAGGAACAGGATATGGTAGAATGTAAGGACCAGGACATGGTAGAGTGTAAGGACCAGGACATGGTAGAGTGTAAGGACCAGGACATGGCAGAGTGTAAGGACCAGGACATGGTAGGATTTAAGGACCAGGACATGGTAGAGTGTAAGGACCAGGATATGGTAGGATTTAAGGACCAGGGCATGGTAGAGTGTAAGGACCAGGACACGGTTGAGTGTAAGGACCAGGACATGGTAGAGTGTAAGGACCAGGACATGGTGTAAGGACCAGGACATGGTAGGGTGTAAGGACCAGGACATGGTAGAGTGTAAGGACCAGGACATGGTGTAAGAACCAGGACATGGTAGAGTGTAAGGACCAGGACATGGTGTAAGAACCAGGACATGGTAGGGTGTATGGACCAGGACATGGTAGGGTTTATATGGACCAGGACATGGTAGAGTTTAAGGACCAGGACATGGTGTAAGGACCAGGACATGGTAGGGTGTAAGGACCAGGACATGGTAGGGTGTATGGACCAGGACATGGTAGGGTTTATATGGACATGGACATGGTCGTCTCATTACTTACTGTCTGACTTATGGGTTTCTCTGGATTGCATGTTGACGATCGGAGAAATGCAATGCAAGCTATGGTGGTCCTGGCAATGTAGCTGGTCACATGCGCATTTCATACAATCCACTTATGGGAATGCAACGTCTCCCTCCGCAATTTTCCAATCCTCCCCGGGCTGTTAGTGTGCTACATTTTCATTACCAGCCCAGTCTCAACATTGATTTAGCACCGATGGCCATGTTGACTGGTGCCTCACTCGGTTAAGCCCCTCATAGACTCATAAGCAGGGAGGGCCTCCTCTCCCTCAGTCTGCTTGTTGCACTCCGCACAAGATTAAGAGGCAACGCCTGGCAGTTGAACAGCGTAATTGAAAGAAACAGGCACATAATCTACTGGAAATTGAATCAAATCATATCTGTCCCTGACTTCAGCCAGCGGCTATTGATGAGCCCTAAACAGCGTCTACTGAGCACAGGCGGTATGGTTTCTGTGGATGGGCTGGAGCCGTCATGTGTGTGTTTGTTTCCGTGCGCATCTCCGCTCTGTCCTGACGTCCGCTCTGTCGGCAAGCAGACAAAGCCTGCTCTTCCCTGTCGTCGTATGTCATTCACAGGTACGCAAACACCTGGTCCTCCATTGTGGCTGCTCTGGCCCTCTGGCATTCTCACCATCTCACGTATGCCGGCACACAGGGGCCCGCGAACACACACACCGACGCTCCTCAGCTAGCAAACAGATTCCTTGTTGGTGTGTGTGTGTGTGTGTGTGTGTGTGTGTGTGTGTGTGTGTGTGTGTGTGTGTGTTTTATGTGTGTGTGTGTGTGTGTGTGTGTGTGTGTGTGTGTGTGTGTCTCTGTGCGCGTGCGCGCCCCGAGTGAAAGGCGCTTTGAGGACGAAGTGGACCTGTTATAACTCAGTTCTCCGGGCTGGCTTTCGGGCACACATGGCCTTTCTCACAATTAGCTGACCCGCCTCTAAGCGGACCCCTACATTAGCCGCTGTTTATGAACCCCTTCCACGATAACATCCGCCGCAGGCTCAGCCCGCCTGCCTGCTGGAAGCCAGGACTTGATCCCCACCGCTGCGTTTGTGATCTCATGCGGCCATGGGTGAAATCCTCCGGGCCTGCGTCAGGAGAGCGGTGGGGATGCGGGGCTCGCGCGTCCCTTGGGGGCCCCGCCGGAGGAAACGAGCACACGGGCCGGCGGTGCTTGGTGAGAGATTTAACAGCCGAGCGTGGGGCCCTCCTGCTCTGCCTCCCGGGGGCCCCAAAGTGCCTGGTCAGGACAGGGACACGGGGAAGCACTGGCCCCATGTGACCACTTAAAGAGCAGCCGTTGACACGGAGCGGGGGCCGTCCCCGTGTAATGGAGCGCCTCGTGTGTTCCGGGTTGTTCCTTAGCCGTGTTAAGAATCGCGATGTGCCAATCCACTTGCTAGCTGAAGTTGTTGCGCAAAAATCTCATCTGTTAAGGCTTTGCTGTGGCTTGATTGGGGAATGTTTTGCTTTTTTTTCTCCAGTGTCTCCAGTGTCTTCAGATTTTGAAGTCTGTTAGTTCAGTAATGACATTACCATCGTATAGGGTGAGCCCGATTGTAGGAAATTTTGACTAATAAAGGCACGGAAGGCTTTCTGTTGGAGAGGGGCATGGTTGGGTTTGGGGGTTGGTTGCCGACGTGCAAGGCTGTGTAATGGGACCAACAGCTGAGCTCATCAAAGGGCTCTCCTAACACCCAGCATAGCCGTGTTTGGTTTGGACCATTCCTCCCCCGACGCTGGACGTGTTGGGACGTGCCGTTTCCCGGGCAACCAAAGCGCCTGTAGTCCACATGCTGGGGGGGGGGTGGATTCTGCGCTGTGCTTAACCGGGCTGGGCCGGGCCGTTCCGGGCCTGCTTTTGGTGGCTCGACGATAAATGGAGAGGCAGTGGAGTTCTGAGAGGCAGAATAGATGGACAGCCTGTTCTCCTATCTATTTTTGAGGCTCGTGTATCAGCGACGACATGCTTGTGTAGCTTTCCACGCACACACACACACACACAGACACAAACACACAGGCCCTGGTGGCATGGCGGTGACAAGTGCTCCTCACTTGAGCCCCACAGTCAACAGACAGCCAAACCTTTTATTGGCTCTTCTGCCACGCTACTCGGAGCAGATGGAGCGCTGTCTTCACACCTGTGCTAAACCGTTCTGTCAGGGGAATGAGATGAGAAGGGCGGGGGAGGGGGCAGTAGAATAGAACAGAACGAGACGGGGGGGGGGGGGGGGGGGGGGGAACGAAATGTGCTGACGTTTTGACTCCCAACCATTGTGTGTCTACTAAGGAGGGAATCTGTCAGCGGCACCACAAATGGCCGGCATGCCGTGCATTGTCTTCCCTCCCTTTTGTCCGGCCGTTGAGGGCGATTATCGGCCTGGAAAATGAAATGCTGCGGGAATGCCAACAGAGCGCGCGCTGAATGGGCCTTTTTCCCCCTATCAGCATCGCCCAAACGCCGTCAGACAAAAAGGGAAGAGGGGATAGAGCCATCTCCCTCTAATGCCGGGATAATGGTCCGTCGGTGGCCTGCTTTCAGCAGCCCCCCACCTGGGCGCGGGGTCGTCTAACGCTGCGCTTTGTGTGGAGCAGGTCCGCTCAGGGAGGAGGCCAGGGAGAAAGGCCCACCGCTCCATTCACTCTCACTCTCTTAGAGAGAGAGAGAGAGAGAGAGAGAGAGAGAGAGAGAGAGAGAGAGCCCGTGGCTCTGGCACTCCAAGTATGCCTGGGAAGAATGGGAAAGCGCCACGGTCACGCAGAGGCGGGAAAACGGATGGAGTGGCCTGGGTCGAAAGTGAATCCTCATGTCAGGGCCCCCCCCCCACCCCCACCTCTCTGCCGCATGGTACGACCTGACCTTGGGCCTTTGTGAGTGTGGCAGTGTTTTCGCCGCTAAGCCTGTTGCTCAAACAAACGGTAACATAATGACACTTCAAACCCCTTCCAGCACGGCAGGGTGCCTTACATAAGCCCCGGCCCTCCACAGGCTCTTTATGTCCACTTGCCCCCCTCCTCTTCCTCACGCCAGGGCCCCATGAATATTAAACGGCCCAGGAATGCCTCAGAACCTGGGGGAGAGTCCGTCCGGTTTTGAAGTGGGTCGGTAGGCGTCCCTCGAGGGCCCTTGGCCCGCCTTGGCTGCCTTGGCGACGGCCAGTGGGGGGGTTGGGTGGGATAGGGGGTGCTTTGTGCTTGTAAGGGAATTGATTAGCGGGGGCGTTTCAATGGCCTTTCCTCACTACTTCCTCACAGATGGGCTTCTCGGCACCACAGATGGGTTATTTGGCCTCAGAGAATAATCACACTCTATTTATATCGGTACGGTTCTCGGAGCCCGCTTTCCCACTCTGCAGTCGGCCGCCCGTCGGATTTCGGAGTCGAGCAAGGTGCCAATCTCGATTAGGATACCGTGATCGCTGCGGAGGGTTCATCCGGCACGCGCCAGCAGTACTTTTGTTTTTCGCCCTCGTCTCCCACGCCGTGGGCCTGTGATGGATGGACTACAGTGAGGCTGATTGAGTGAGACACGTAGCACTGCCATGCAGTGAACACACACTGCACGGCCCGTTGAGTGAGTGAAGGAAAACAACGTGCGCGCGCACACACACACACACACACACACACACACACACACACACACACACACACACACACACACACACATACACATACCTCAGTGGTTCTGTAATAAAGGGATCCGTTACATGCCTAAGGGAGGGGGTCCCAGTCCTGTGAGGCGAGGTGTGTGTTTAAGGCCTCAGCCCCCCCCCTCCTCCGGAGCAGACAGATCAGTGGTGTACCCTGCTATTGTCTGTCCCAGCTCTGACTGGCGTGGCTGTCAGTGGAGAAAGAGACGGGAAGCCGGCACTGGGAGCCAGGGCGGCCTTTCTCACTGCCTGCAAACAAAGCACCTCCTCTGGCCTGTAATCAAAGCCCTGGGAAATAACTGCCAGGGACGTTCACCTGGACAAACCACGCACACACACACACACACACACACACACACAAACACACAAAAACACAAACACTCACACACGCACACACACACACAAAAACAAAGACACACACACACACACACACACTTTTTAGGTGTGTGCGGGCGCGTGTCTGTGTGTTGTGTTGTGTGTGTGTGTGTGTGTGTCTTAAGTGTGTGGGCATGTTTGTGGACGCACTGTACATGTCTCTACTTTTGTGTGTGTGTGTGTGTGTGTGTGTGTGTGTGTGTGTGTATTTCTGTGTACGGCCTGAGAGAGTTCGTTCAGCTAGAAGTGCTCTATTCTGGTCGTCAGGCCCAGTCTCCCCTTGAGAGGATGGAGTTGTAACGGAACTCATTTCCTGTCTAGAGTGGAGGTTCACCCCCCGCGGTGCCTCAGGTGTTCCCTCAGGAGCTGTGGTTTGGTTGGGCTGGGGAAAGTGATTTTTGGCCAGGCATACCCTGAGGAGCTTCAGGCTGCCAGATAAAGGGACAAGTGGCCGTTAAAACGCAGTGGGGAGAAACCGAAGGCAGCTGTGGTTCAGAATGTTTCTCCTGTGAACTCAATTGACTTGGTTTCCAGCGATTTTTGTGTGAAATTGGCCGTCTTTAGTCTTGGTTCTGTAAAGGCACGGCTCAAGTCAACCCAGAGAATGTTTTCCAATGTCTGCAGTGAGTGCCGTTTTCTGTTCCGACTCTTGACACCTCCCGTCCGGTCTCCGGGGATACGGCACCATTACAGTCTGTTCTCCACGTTTAACCTTTCACCTCTCTCCGCTCTGTTCCCCAGATCCGAGGAGGCAAGCTGATGATCACCAACGCCAGGAAGAGTGATGCCGGGAAATATGTGTGCGTGGGCACCAACATGGTGGGCGAGCGGGAGAGCGAGATTGCTGAACTCACCGTGCTCGGTGCGTACCGCTCGGCCCTTCTCACATATACACTCTCTCTCTCTCTCTCTCTCTCTCTCTCTCTCTCTCTCTCTCTCTCTCTCTCTCTCTCTCTCTCTTCCTCTCTCTCTCTCTCTCTCTCTCTCTCTCTCTCTCTCTCTCTCTCTCTCTTCCTCTCTCTCTCTCTCTCTCTCTCTCTCTCTCTCTCTCTCTATCTCACACCAACTCCATATCCGGGGTTTGTTTGTCTACAGTGGACTCTGTACGCTCTACAGAGTCCAGATGTTAAACATTGAGCGGGGTATCTCTCCGGAGACTAAATGGTGTCAGCGACCCGCCGTTCCAGTAGACGGGCACACTGGCCTCCATCTCCCTCCCTTTTAACTTTGGTCAGCGCCGCGACGGGCCAGCCGGTCTCGCCGGCCCACAGCCAGCTGGGGCCCGTTTCCACCAGGCCTGACCCCTGACCCCCACGGCTCTCCGGCTGCTCCAGAGCGGCTCCAGCCCGCTGAACCCGCTGCCGTCCTCTCCGCTTCCTCCACTTCCTGCCCCCCCCGACGGCCTCGCATCGTCTCAGCCAGCGGGAACCGTGCCAGTGCTTTACAAATATGTCCACCCATATGATAAATAATTATTCATCGAGAAATATTTCCACAAGCTTCAAAGGGTCTGCTTTGTAGCATTTCGTTCATTTTTACTCGCAGTGTAAACAGCCTAACATTTAACTTTCAACAGCCCCGGTTGTTTATTGAGACACTCTTGAGTCCAAATTTGATTGGGTGGAGAAAGAGGAGAGATGGGTCAAACTTTGCTGATGCAATTATTTCAGCCCCAAGAAGTCTTCAGAAATCAAGCTTTGGAGGAGGAGGAGAGAACTTAGAGGTATTAGGAAATCTGTGAAGTGTTCCCTGAGGAGCAGCCCTGCACTAATGTGTGTGTGTGTGTGTGTGTGTGTGTGTGTGTGTGTGTGTGTGTGTGTGTGTGTGTGTGTGTGTGTGTGTGTGCGCGCGTGCGTGTGTGCGTATGTGTGTGGCTGGCTTGGGGGCTGGGGCTCCGTTGAGGAAGACGGCATGGGGCTGGCTAGATGGCTATCTCTTTTTCATTTTATGGGATTAATCCAGCATTCAATTTATTGTCCAACCCCGCTCGCTATAAGGCAAGGGAGCAGGACGCAATAGCAGGCTATTCCTGGATTCAGTCAGGGAAGGATTTCGGTGCCAGGAGACTTGGAATGACTTTAACATACTCATAATGTTAGCAGTAGGTCGTATACTTCGTCTGTTTTTACCATCTTGGCGAGGGTGGAAATCTCTCATACCAAGCACATGTTGTTGATAACCACAGTGCATGCACTATATTTATGTGCCTCTGAACCGTGGGTTGTTTGTGTGTGTGTGTGTGTGTGCGCGTGTGTGTGTGTGTGTGTGTGTGTGTGTGTGTGTGTGTTGGTGGGTTTGCGTACGTGCAGAGCGGCCCAGCTTTGTGCGCCGCCCCGGCAGCCAGGTGGTGCTGGTGGACCAGAGCGTGGAGTTCAGGTGTGAGGCCCGCGGTGACCCAGTTCCCACCGTGCGCTGGAGGAAGGAGGATGGAGACCTGCCCAAGGGGAGGTACGTGGGACGCCTCTCCCGGCTTTCTTTCATCCCTCCATAGCGCCCTTGCTCCTCCGCCGTTTGATCTCCTGCCTCTCTTTGTCTGCTTGGGTGACACATGTTTTCTATGAGTACCGTGAACGGTCATGGGACGTGCATATATTGTGTGTGTGTGTGTGTGTGTGTGTGTGTGTGTGTGTGTGTGTGTGATCCAGATATGAGATCCGCGAAGACCACACCCTGAAGATCCGCCGCCTCATCTCAGCGGACGTGGGCTCCTACACCTGCGTGGCGGAGAACATGGTGGGCAAAGCAGAGGCGTCGGCCACCCTCACCGTCCACGGTAAGGCCCCTTGGATTCTGTCTGTCGTTACATCCAGGGTTACACACGCACACGCATACACACACACACACACAGACACACACACGCACACACACACCATACGAAAGTCTCAGTGGCCCCCATGCCTCATATACAGTGTTTATTTGTTGGACTTTATCGATTGCGTCCATTGATTGTCCTTCTTCTAGGTTATTCCATTCCCACCTCTTGGTTACGGTGGTTTCACGCCACTCGAATTGGCCCTGCATGGTCATTACGTTCAGCCATTCTCTCTCAATTAGCCCATTGATTTCTCATAAAAAGACAATTCAAAAATCCATAGAAACTGTAACACCGGGCACGTGGGAGCTCAAAACCAATCGATGCCATTTGGACTGATACAAGTGGCATTGCTTCAGGGGTCTCTCTCTCTCTGGCTCTGTTTGAGGCGGTTGGAATAGTGCTAAGCCGGGGCCCATGTGGTAGTGTCTGGGTCTCTTCTGCGGGCCCTCTCCCCCTTGGACATCCTATTAACACAGTGAGAATAGAAAGCAGTCGGTCACAGAGCGTGCACATGCAGAAAGGAGTCATTGAGCAGAAGTAGGGGGTCTGCCCCCCCGGCCCACACCCACCCCTCCAGGACCCTCCTGAGAATCGGGGGAACACAGAGGCCATTTAACGGGAAGCTAATGGGATGCCTGCGGAGGGGTGGGGGGCTGGCTGGGCTGCCTTGCAGGAGGAGGTGGGGTCGGGTACGAGGGTGAGGGGACCAGTGGAGCAGAACTGGATGGGAATTGGGGCTGGGGAAGACAGAGGGCGAGGGGGTTTCCATGGCGAGGTCACTCGTCTTAATGTCAATCCCGGGCCGTCAAGAGGGAGGGAGACGAGACGTTTCTATCCCCCGCCGCCCCTCTCCCATCAGCTGACCACATGGCTGACCCCCCCCACGCCCACCCCCACCCCATTACGATCCCTTCATTTGGCTCCAGGAGCTGCTACCTTTGGATCGCTCTGAGGGCAGACGGTTAAGCGCGCCCGTCAATAAGCTCATCAATTTGCCCGCCCCTGTCACGGCGTGTTTGCCTCTGCGTGTCGCTCTGAGGAGGACTGGGCTAATGAGAGGGAGCAGCGTCGATGCAAGCCGTTCGATAAGCTGTTTTTCGGCAGCTCGGGATCATATTTGAAGGGCTGAGTCTCTTCATGATGTCCTCGGCAGAAGCGATTGCCCCGACCCCGGGCCGACATACTTCCCTCCCAGACAGACAGGAAGTTAATGTGTTTGACCCTTTTATTTATCTGCGATTCGTCCCTGCCGGACTTCATATTGCTAGTCTCCTCATCTGCCGTGCGGCGCGAGCGCTGAAGGAGAAGCTCGTTCCGGAAGAAGCTCTCGGATCGAGTTCAACAATAAAACCTCTAGAAGCACTTTAGGACTAAAGAGGGTCGTTATTTTGTCCTAGATGGCCGCAACATGGCGGCATGTAAATAAGACGGAAGGAGTTTAACGGCAGCCCTCCTATGTTTCGGGCATCTGTTTGGATGATCAAAGCGTGGCTGTGCCGTCACACCCCACGTGCACTCCTAACCCTCAAAGAAGAGACAAGAGCTGTGAGTTTCTAGAAAGCCGTCCGTGTCCGTGCCATCCGTCGCCCCGGCCAGCGAGGGCCACGGGGAGGCCAGGGAGGTTCTGGCCACTGACCAGGGCGCCTAATTAAAGACACGCAGGCCCCGGTCCCACGCCAGGAAATGACATGGTTGTAATTACAGGACAGCGCCGAGGCAAGGGAAGGAAGGCTGGGTAATGGGAGGCTCTAAATGGGGCAGAGAGACAGAGCAGAGGGAAATCTGGAAGACAATAGCCGCACAAACAGGGAGGCACGAGGCAAGCCAGGGGTGGCCGAGGGAGAGAAGGAGAGACGTTGATTTAGTCAGGCTCTATTTGTCTGACAGTTGGTGGTATTCCAGTGAAATGCCACTGACACGCAGTTACGGAGTTTGTCGTTGGTATTATAGGTTCAAGACAAGGACCCGCAAGGAAATGTTTAAGAAGGAACTATTTACCCAGTCGGAGCAGGACGCTTGCTGTGGTATTGCGTCTTATTTCTCAGACAGTGCTTCTAGTTGGATCATGCTGTTTCAGGGCTTAGTGGTTGGCAGAGAACGGAGAACTAGCTCCACTCTGGGTAATGAGATATCCCTGTTTACAAGTCCTGAGTGGAATTAATGTAAATATTCCAGGACTCTACCTACTGCCAAAGCCTTTACTTTCTAAGTACACATGCTATAAAACCCAGCTATTTTAAATGCTAAGTGGGGAAAATAGGTTCACTTCGTCATGGCTGTTCTTGTTCCCTCATCATTTTTCAACGTATTTATCAGCACGTTCTGATAAACATGGAACAGAGTATATTATTTATATATAGTTGCACATTACATTGAAGAGAATGCGCTTTAACATTCCTCTCAACGTAAACATCCTGAACGACCTGAGCTGTGTGGAGGAAGAAGTCGGGTCTCGTCTGGACAGAAGGGTATTTCACACATTTCATGGCCAAATCGTCGTTGAACAATGCGGACATTGTGCCTTTGCGCCCGCGGCTATTTTTCTTTCCCTTTGCTGCGCTCGCGTTACAAACTTAATCAGTGAGTTATTGTTTCACACACGTGTTTGCCTGTCTGTAACACCTCCTCTGGACTTATAAACACGTCAAGCGAAATATTTCAGTTATTTCCAAAGCATTGATTTACGGTTCTATTGTAAAAAATCATTAATCAAAGCCAGATGACCAGGTTTTAGGGGCCCGTCGGTGGTGAATGTGGGCCCGGAATATCAGACAAAGACGTTGCGGTTCTGTGCGGTCGGCTTTTTGTTGATGTTTTGCTAAGAAAACCTCCTCCAGGGTTATTCATCAGATGAATATATCTGCATTATTCCACAAGCCATTGGAAAGATGCCTCGCTGAAACCATTGGGTTTCACCCAGCTGGTAATTTTGCCATTAGCCATGATTTATTTGCGGAGAGGACTTGAATGGAAAGAGAGTCCCCAGAGTTGCTCTGCTAATAACCCATGTAAAGGGACTGGAATGAGACTGGGAAGCGTTGCCAGCACAGGGTAAACAAGAGGAACCTTCATCATCATTATTCTCTCCAACATCCACACCCCCGTAGCCCCCTTTCAGCTGTTGTCTTATTAATCCATTCACCACGTCGGATCGCAGTCACACTGCATGCAGTCAGATGTGCGACGGACTGGAAAAGCCGACAGCAAGTCACTACACTCACACAAAGGGACTGACTCCTGTTGTCCTTTGTTTTAACTCGATGTCTGTGTGAGTCGGAGTGTATTTTTAGGGGGGGACGAACGCAAATGGAGTTGTGCATCAGCAGTCACGCACGGCACCTTTTAGCATTGTTTTTAATACATGACTGAAGTACAGGCAGCGTGCGTTGTGCCAGTGCCCGGTGTGGGTCAGTGAGTGAGCGTTAAAGACCCTGCCCGCATGCCACCACATGCCTCCCAACAGGAGCTCCTATTAATCGCACTAAACCCTCAGCATGCATTGCTTCTCCGGCCCAGATTGCAGGCCGTCTGAACAGAAGTGCCGCCCAAATCCCCATTACTATCTCCGCAGTGGTCCCTGGCACACAGCCTGACCCCCGGTGGGCTGGAGGCCACACTGCGCTTTGGGCTGACTTTCTCGGCGATGAGCTCGGTGATATGGGCTTCCCTCGGTGCTGCGTAGCAGCATAAAGGCCCTCCGCACAGGGTGACCCAGACAGGTTTAAAGCTCACCTCTCCCTGCAGGTCCATCACTGTGATCACAGCAGCATGGGAGAGGTAGAGTTACCTAATTAAAGGCTTAGACACACATGAATGGGCGGGTGTGTAGGGTGAGATGGTGTGGGCCTTGCGATTGCTGCGTGAATGAGTATGCGCATGGGTGTTTTAGTGTGTGCGTGTGTGTGTGTGTGTGTGTGTGTGTGTGTGTGTGTGTGTGTGTGTGTGTGTGTGTGCGCGTGTGTTTGTGTGGATGAGTGTGTAGCTATGTCTGCATGTGAATGTGTATGAATGGATGTGTGTCTAGCTGGTTTTGTGTTAGCGGATATGCGTGCATATGTATCAGAAGTCCTCCTGCTGTGACAAATGAAAAGCCTCTTGCCCCAGGACCTTTTTGAAGGAGCCTTATCTGCATTTTTTAACGCCAGCGTTCGGTGGGGGCCCCGGGAGGGGTGGGGGTCATTACTCTGAGTGACAGCGTTTATGTTTCCGTGGAAGCCGTTGGAGCAGACAGATTAGATAAGGTGAGTGATTGGCTGGCGCAGATTTACGGCCAGAGAGTGACAGTTAACATTCACCTTGTGTTTTTTATGGCGGGGCCTTACACATGCAAGAATGTGTCTGGAAAGACTGGCAGGGGGGGATACAGCCTCCTGGGGGGACGGGACAAATCATTAGGGATGCAGAGGTTCACCTTCACAACACCTGGGGAGAGAGGAGAACAGCTACAACCCGGTCGACATCTGTCTTCTTTATCTTGTCGTGATGGCTGGGTGCCCTTTTTTATGCCTTGTCTCCATGTATTTTAAGCGTCCTCGCTGTCCTTGAACCAGTGCCTGATGAATGAAGAATTTGTTTTCCCTGTCATCATTTCACGCATTGCACCGCGATGTGTCTTATTTAGTATTTTGTATGATGATTTCAGTGTGAACAGTGGCCCATTAAGGGGTTTTTGTTGTCATGCCTCACACTCATTGGACAGCAGTGACAAAACAATTTTTACCCATTATATTGTTGCCTGCCTTATCTCTCATCTTTGTGTCTATTTTGTGTCATGGATGTTTATTATTTATATATTCATGGGTTGCCTGTGTTTGTGTTGTGTTTTTGTTTCCTTTTTAGTTGTGTCTGGTAAGTTGAAATGTCACCCGTCACCTATTCACCGCCTTGACAGGGACAGGAAGCTGTCACCACCCACTCCATTCTCCTCACATCACTTCTCCACCCTCCAATCAG
The DNA here is from genome assembly GCA_017639675.1 of Aplochiton taeniatus. Lineage (NCBI taxonomy): Eukaryota > Metazoa > Chordata > Actinopteri > Galaxiiformes > Galaxiidae > Aplochiton > Aplochiton taeniatus. The sequence continues at coordinate 9,423,419 of CM030181.1, read as the reverse complement.
CTCTCATGTTTCTGTTGTCACCGGCAACCGTGGCACCAGGACATTAAGCGGGTAAAAAACATGCTCTGACTGGGCATCGAAGGTAAAGCCATGCCATTTCATGATATGATTTCTCCCTGTTTATATTTTGGGGCGTCAAGAATACTTAAAAAAAAAAGAAAAAAAACATCTTCTCTACGGACAATTTTATCTGTATTTGTAATGACAAGTCACTAATTGCTTTCATGTGTGTATTTCACGGGCCTGGCATAAGATATTGACACGTGTGGAAGGCCGTGATATTCAGAGGGCGCACCTGCTGTCTCTAGAATAAACGAGCAAATCGCCCGGCCCCTGGCCCTCAGCACTCAGGGTGTCTCCTCACACAGCGGCCCCTATTAGCACCGGCAGGCCCCGTGTCACCAAGGAGCCGTACGGCTGACATTGGCCAGTGACACGGAGCTTACCCAGAGATAGAGTTTGTCATTAAGATGCATGGACCCCGCGTCCTGGCCCGGGCTCGGCCTATTGGAGGCTGTCAGCATGGACAGATGGCTCAAATTTATCCCCCATTTCCATGTAAATTTGAATTGCTCCGTGTCCTTGCCCATGCAAATGAAGAGGTGCGGGGGTCACCCGTGTTTTCTCTATTTATTACATCTCGTTTCATATATACGGCCGCGTTATGGATCGACTGCCCGTTTAATCTTCTGTCCACGCATCAGCAACCTGCAAAGTTCCCAGAAAGACAGCCCTGAATGTTTAAACAGGGCTACTTTGAATGGCGTTCCCTTAATTCCCTTGCTGGTACATTCAAAATCCGTTCATGCAAAAGACCCAGGGAAGAATTGCCTGATATCGTATCTACTGTTCAAATATGACGTGGTGTTCCACCGGCGTGCCTCCCCTTGTAACCCTTCCTTGCGTTGGTTCCCCAGTGCCCCCCGCGTTTGCGGTGAGACCCAGGAACCAGGTGGTGGGGGTGGGCCGGACCGTCACCTTCCAGTGTGAGGCCACAGGGAACCCCCAGCCGGCCATCTTCTGGCAGAGGGAGGGCAGCCAGGTGAGTGGGAGCCACTGTGCTACTGAAACCATGGGAATGGTTTTGGGAATGGGTTTCATGCACATCAACTGTAATATTCCAAACAACTACCTATGTCATGAGAATATGAGTTCTAAAGTGCTACCCAAGACATTTGAATCTGACTGCATTTTAAATCACTACCCATGTTGTGTCATTAGAATCCGACTGCATCCTAAAGCATGACCCATGTCGTGTCATGAGAATATGACCGAATTCTAAATTACTGCTCCTGTCATGAGAATATGACTGAATTCTAAATTACTGCTCATGTCATGAGAATATGACTGAATTCTAAATGACTGCTCATGTCATGAGAATATGACTGAATTCTAAATGACTGCTCATGTCATGAGAATATGACTGAATTCTAAATGACTGCTCATGTCGTGCCACGTAACTGCAGCTGTTCTGTCTCGCTTGCCTCCTCCGACCAGAACCTGCTGTTCTCGTCCCAGCCGCTGCCCTCCAGCCGCTTCTCCGTGTCCCAGAGCGGCGACCTGACCATCACCGACGCCGAGCGCTCCGACGTGGGCTACTACAGCTGCCAGGCCCTCAACATCGCCGGCAGCGTCATCACCAAGGCTCTACTGGAGGTCACGGACGGTGAGTGACGCCGCTGATTGCAGTGTGCAGCCCCAAAAGGACTGACCAGGAGTCAGTGAGTTACGTTGACAGTCTGAGTCGAGCTATATTGGTTTTGCCCGGGAGATATTGGCCCGTCACAGTTGGGCTGTGCACGCGATATGCTGAGGCTGGCCTGTATTTAGCATGCTAATGCCCACACTGAGGTCTGTGAGGTTTGTTGTGGACCGTGCTGTTCTCTGCTGGTCTGGCTGGCTCACTCGGCCCCTGTCAGGCGTGGAGACTCTCTGGTGCCTGTGTAGCCAAAGCCCTGGCTCCCCGCTCTGGTGCATGGCTTCGGGGCTGGCTAGCACCTCCTCGCCTGGTCTCTTCTCATTAGCGGGCTAGCCTAGCAGGCTAGCGAGGCCTGTTGTTCCTGGAAGGCGGTGTGTCTGTCTGTGGTGAGACCCGGTGTGCAGACCCTCTAATTACTCCCCCAGCCAAACACTGCCTGTCAGCCTGGCGGAGCGCTCTCCTTGGCGCCGTTCCCACCGTTCCCATGGCGACCTGGGCGGCCATTCTTTTGCCTGCCCCTCACCTAGACGCAACCATTTCCCCACCAAATTATTCCACTTTCATATTGGGTCTCTTCCCTCTGCCTTTGTGGCCAGACCGACATCTCTTTTCCTTTTTCTCTCTCTTTCTGGAATCAAATAGGGCATAATAATAACAGTTATTAACGGTAGGCTGGGAGTTCCATGGCCTCCTCCTCTCCACAGGAAGATCTGGTAATTACAGGTCACACTGACAATGTTTCAGTAATTACACCAGCACCAAAGCCAAAAGGCAGAGGCCCATGTATTACGCTGCTATGTCTCCCTATGCAGATGACGCACACACACACACACACACACACACACACACTCTTTGTGTGTTTCCTTTACAATTCATTAGTTATTCATTCGATTGCTGTTTGAATGAAGCCTGCTTGTAAATCCGGGGGGTCTGGCAGCATTGGTTAGCGATAACGATGTGAATAACAATGACAACGGTCAGCTAGGTGATGCAGAGGAGCAGCAACACAATGACCGGCCGTTCACTGGACCCCTAATGAAAATGAAATGGAGATGGAGTGCGTTTTATTGGATCTCTCCGTCTGTCTGTCTGTCTCTGTGTGTGTGTGTGTGTGTGTGTGTGTGTGTGTGTGTGTGTGTGTGTGTGTGTGTGTGTGTGTGTGTGTGTGAGGGTGTGTGTGTGTGTGCGTGGTGGTGCTGAACGCCCAGGGTTCACATGCTGGGCGAGGGGGGAGGAGGACAAGGTGGAAACATCCTCATGCTAATAACATTGTGCTACATGGTATTTTCAAGCCCTATCCCCCGCCCTTGTTCTCTGTTCTGTGCGTGGGGGGATGGGCTTCGGGACTTGGCTGTGAACGTCCACGGGTTTCGTGCCAGCAGTCTGCCAGAGAGGCAAAGAGAAGAGGATTGTAGTATGTTGGAGGCTGTTTCATTTTAATTACGCGAGGTTTGTTTGGCTAAGGTCAACTCCTGCTGCTGAATGATTAGAAAATTGTTCCCAGTCGTAGAAATGGAATTCATTCTCGCTCACACATGCTTTCTCCCTTTGCTCTTATTAAATGTTCACGCTGCTTCGAGCTGTTTGTCCGTTTTTTGAACCTTTTCTTTCCTTTTGTGTGTTTTTAGACGCACCATCCGTAAAATTACCTGAAACTTTTAAATCTGTTGTCTTTTCTTCTTCTACTCCTCGTCTACTTCCATAACCCTCGACCTCTAATCCGTTCTCCGTTGATTTTTCTCCCACTTTTAAATCCGTTTTCTTTTCTTCTTCTACTCCTCGTCTACTTCCATAACCCTCGGCCTCTAACCCGTTCTCCGTCGATTTTTCTCCCACAGTTGTGTCGGATCGCCCCCCTCCAATTGTCCGCCAGGGCCCGACCAATCAGACGGTGGCGGTGGACGGCACGGTGACCCTGAGCTGCCTGGCCTCCGGTAACCCCGCCCCTACCATCTTGTGGAGGAAGGACAGCGTGTTGGTGTCCACCCATGACTCCAGAGTGAAACAGCTGGACACGGGGGCACTGCAGATACGCTATGCCAAGGTAACACTGCCCCACACACACATTCAACCTAGCATTGCAACAAGTGTTTGAGGGGGCTTTAGAACGCTGTCTTGCCGGGCATTTTTAATTTATTAACTAGCTCGCTAAGAGTCGGCTTGGACAACACGTGAATCATTTTCCTAACGTAGAAATGGGAGCATTATTGGATTGCATTCTCTTTGAAGAGTCATTTTTCGTCTTTGAGGCCACCTAAATAGAGCCCCCGTACACAGTATATTTACGTTTTCAATTAAGCCCCTCCATTAGGCAGCCTTTTAATAACTCCTTCATCCACAACCAGCTTCAAAGCTGTCCATATCACGTCCCTGTGTGGCAGGCGAAGCCCCGCCGCTTGGTAAATAAAGCATGTGTTCGCTGCCAGCCCCCAGCCAGGCCTCACTGAGCTGTCAGTCAGCCGCCCGGGCCTTGAAGTGGAGTCTGTGAAGTCCACCACGCTCTTGTACTGTCACTCAGAAAGAGAGAGAGAGAGAGTGGGGGTGGGTTTGATGGTTGAACACACTCTGTATGAATAGACAGGGAGGGAGCCAGGGGTTTGGTGTGGTTATCGGGGGGGTGGGGGGGGTGGTTGCCGACGCTTCTTCCAGATGGAGGCGTCGTCACAGGGTCAGGGTTCACGTCAGATTGTGGCGTGGTGATCAAGGTAGGCGTGTTGTGTGGTGACAGGGCTGGTGTAGTGATGCAGCCGTCCAGTGAGAGAGCGGGCCAGAACAGGCTTGTGTCTGAGCCTCAGCCCTGCAGTCTGCCTCCTTCAGGCAGTACCGTAATGAACCTGTCACACAACACCCACCCCCCCTCTCCCCCAGACATTATTTTGATGAAGATGTTTCTGTTGTAATGCATTAACATATTATCATTATTGGTAATACGTTGTAATATAATTGTCAACCGGCTGTCAGGTTGAGAGAAAAAACACACCCTTCCTCGATGCTGCCAGGATACTGCCTTGCACATTGATGACTTGCACATGGCGACATGTCAGTCCCACAAACACACACAACCCCCCCCCCCCCCCCCCCCCCCCCCCTCTTAACTATAGGCTCCAGCTTCTCCACAGACTGTCTCCACATCTGTTCCACCGAGCAGTTTGCTCCATTGCTGGGATTCAGGTGGGAACGGGGGGGAGAGAGGAAAAGGTCTCCAATTAGTCTGTGCTCCCGTGGAAATCTTTCCCATTTGACTGGGGAAAATCTTTGCCGTTTGGCATTTCCAGCTGCTTGTCCCCCGGTCTGTAGGAGAGGATGGGGAGATCTGGTACCGATAGGGAACGGCTAGTGTTGACGGCGGCGGCATGTCAATAAGAACAGCAGTGGAGGAGAGAGAGAGAGAGAAAGAGAGAGAGAAGGTCAAAGGGAGGGAAACGCACTTATAAGCAAATCCCATTCTTTCCAGCAAATTTGTGCCGATGGCACACCGTATAATTGCACAGCCATTTGCATTTTTAAACCCAAAAGCCACCCCGTTAATTGTGTGTGTGTGTGTGTGTGTGTGTGTGTGTGTGTGTGTGTGTGTGAGTGGGGGAGGTTTCAATTTGTTTCCTTCTTCCATCAGCTTGGCGACACCGGCGTGTACACCTGCACAGCCTCGACTCCCAGTGGGGAGGCCTCGTGGAAAGCCTACCTGGAAGTTCAAGGTAAGCCCCAGGGACGGTGGCTGCTGCCTGCTGCCCCCTGTCATGCCCAACGGCCAGGAGAAGATTGGAAATGAAATGCATTGCTTGTCACGCTGTAATTGCTTTTCAGTTACCGTTTCGACATCACCACAGAGAATGCGTGTGCGTAGCTGTGCGCACGTGGAATTGGAGATGTGTGAGAAAGAGGAGGAGGCGGCGGGGGGGGATTATGGCTGGTAAATGCTGAAGGTTTGTTTGAATATGTCTGCTCTCTGTATCCCGTCATCCAGAGTTTGGCGTCCCGGTGCAGCCAGCCCGACCCACGGACCCCAACCTGATCCCCAGCGCCCCCTCCAAACCGGAGGTCACCGACGTCACCCGCACCTCGGTCACCCTCTCATGGAAGCCCAACCTCAACTCGGGGGCCACGCCCACTTCCTACATCATCGAAGCGTTCAGGTAATGTCTCCCCCATCTCTCTGCCTGCAGCCCCGGGCTCGTTGAGCTTGTGTGTGTGTGTGTGTGTGTGTGTGTGTGTGTGTGTGTGTGTGTGTGTGTGTGTGTGTGTGTGTGTGCGTGTGCGTGTGTGCGCGCGCGCGCGCGTGTGGTAACGGCCCCTCCGTGTCCCCCGTCTGCAGCCATGCCTCAGGGAGCAGCTGGCAGACCCTGGCGGAGCACGTGAAGACGGAGACCTACGTGCTGAAGAGCCTGAAGCCCAGCGCCGTCTACCTCTTCCTGGTGCGGGCGGCCAACGCCTACGGCCTGAGCGACCCCAGCCCCATCACGGAGGCCGTCAAAACACAAGGTCCAGCATGCAGCTCGCGATAGCGTGGAAACGGCTCCGCGGTTTCGGTTGTGTTGGTGTAAAAGTAGGATTGACTGGGTATGTTGTCTTGACTCTTGCAGACATCCCACCCACCAGTCAGGGGGTGGACCACCGTCAGATCCAGAGGGAGCTGGAGGAGGTGCTCATCCACCTGCACAACCCCACCATCCTCTCCTCCTCCTCGGTCCGGGTGCAGTGGACCGTGAGTGCACTGCCGTGTGTTTCTGTCTCCGCTCCTTTGGTGGAATTGTTTCGTGTGAGTTTGTAAGTTAACGGGCGTCAGCTGCGTCCTCTGCGGCGGTTTTGCCCCAAAAGCAGCGGGGGTTGGTCGCGGGCCGCCGCTGCGCTCACGCTCCATTTGTCGGGCCGGTCAGCGTGGCTAATGTGCTAACGTCCTAGCGCCCGGCACAGGAAGGACACTGCGGTGTGAGGGGACTGGAACGCCGTCAAAGAGTTCCGAGTGTCCATCTGGTGTGGGTCCGGGTTGACCGGCCCGATGCCAGAGCAGAAGCAACACAAGCTTAGCCCACAGTGGGGCCTCTGACAGCGGCCCAGCACAGCACTGGGCCACGAGCCACTCGGCGCCACGCAGCACCGGCCAGCACTGAGCACTCTGCCAGCCCCCTGTGCCCTCTCAGACGGAGGGCGCTCGAGGGCTGTTAAACTAATACGAGTGAGAGAGGAGAGGCGGCCAACTGGTGCTCTTAAGCAGAAATGGCTTGCAGATGTACGGTAGGAGATGAGGGGGGGCGGCGGTGCAGAACCAGCACTGTCATAGAGGGGCGAGGGGGAGCTGGGGGGGGGGGGGGCAGCTGTTACGTTCTGCATATATATTTATACACCGTGTTTGGGACTCTGAGACTCATGGTGTTCCTTCAGCCTCTATCTCCTGCCCTCAGGGAAGAGACTGTTGTCAGGTAGAACAGGCAAGGCCTGGTAAAATATGGGATTCTGATTGGCTTTACATGGCCCAGAGGGACACGGCCTCCTCTCGGCTCCACTTTCTGACACCTCGGCCACCCCCTCATTCCTGATGTGACGAAGTCCTGTGGTGAGTGATACAATTAGGCTGTTACCGGGAATGTGGAAAGAATACCGACATGCAAAGGCATCTTTTTTTTTTCTTTAGTCGAGTTACCCTGTCTCAATGGAATGTTCCGGAATTAAAAAAAGGACAAGTAGCCACAACAGAGCTGTGTGTGCGTGTGTGTTGCATGAGCTCCTTGCTTGAGTGGGTTGAGATGTATTCTCAGGCTCGTCCTTTCTTGGCTTTACATTCTGCTACGTGTACTCTTAAACGGTTGCACAGCGCTGATCCTAATGGAGACCACCTGAGCCGACAGCAGATTTTACGGCGGAGGGGTAAAGAAAATCCTTAAAAACTTTACGAGCTGCCGCCGCTGCCTGCCTTCCACGGGGCCTGTTGGAAATATCGGCACGCTAGCTACCTTCTCTTCCCAAAGTTCAGAGAAATTATTCACACCAAAAAATTGTCCTTGAATTAATAGAAGAAAACAAACACCAGGCTACCAATATCTGCCACCGGAGACTCTTCTCTCCAGGTGTATAGGCATCACTCACAGTAGCCTTGTCCCATTCCTACATCGTTTCAATGATCGAGGCCCTTTGCCGATGACACAGACCCGGTTCACGGTGATGGTGGATGGTCCTGGTGTCCCATTCTGTGGCCCTGCTCCTCCACGTCGTTCCAGTGACGTGCCAGACTGGGACAGGCTGTTCTGGGCGCCCTCTCTAACCAGCACCAGACTCCGAGGAACCTCTGGCCGATGACTTAATCCCTCTGCGGTCTTCACAGATCGCTGCCGCTTGAAATGGGAGCTGGCACACAGACAGAGAGACAAAGAGACACGGATGGGGAGATAGGCAGCGATGTGTGGAATGACTGCGCTGTCCCAGCCAGCACCCGTGCTCTAGGACGAAGCGACTGATGAATGTCTATGGATGATGTGTTCAGGCAGCGAGACTTCACACTGTGCCGTACTGAACCTAAGCCCCTTCTCTGTGCTGTGACCTCCCCCGGCCACTAGGTGGAGCAGCAGTCGCAGTACATCCAGGGCTACAAGGTGATGTACCGCGCGTCCCCAGAGGGGCAGCAGAGGAGCGACTGGGCCGTGTTTGAGGTGCGGGCCCCCGGGGAGGACAGCGCCGTGGTCCCCCAGCTGCGCAAGGGCGTCACCTACGAGTTCAAAGTGCGGCCCTTCTTCAACGAGTTCCAGGGAACGGACAGCGACATGAAAATCGGCAAAACGTTGGAGGAAGGTGGGTGGGGCGCGTTTTGTTTAAAAGTGTGAGTTTCCGAGCAGAGAGCACGGATGTGCCTCTATTGGGTTGGGGTGGGGGGGTCTGTGTGCTCTTTTGTGTACTGTATACACAGCATGCATGTGCGTGAGAACATATACCAGCTGTTCACAGCAGGTCCAGAGAGAGAGAGAGGGAGAGAGAGAGCAGGATTAGGCTGTCGTTAAAAAAAAGCCCCATGAAAATCCAAATGCAACGCTCAAATGAATCCTGTCCTAATTGTGCGTTGGGTGCGGTTGTTGAAAACATTTTAGGCAACCCGATAACCATAGACCGTGTTAGATAAATGAGTGAAAAATCATAAAAACTGAGTGAAAGAGAAGCCAACTGGAGGTTTTATGTGTGTGCGTGTGTGTGTGTGTGTGTGTGTGTGTGTATGTGTGTGTGTGTGTGTCTGTGTGTGTGTGTGGGTGTGTGGAGTCTGTGTACTTCCCTCTCTCCCAGTTGAATTCAGAGCTTTGTTCCTAATTTTGCAGCAAATTGTTTTCAGAGTTGAAACATGACGCCAGTACTCCTGTGAGCTAAAAACGCCGGCTTTCATTATAGTCAATCAGCTTGTGATTAAGACTGTTCTGTTCTATTCAAAATTAATTCACTTTGATTAGACCCATCAGGGTAGCTTAACATAAAACACACACAGCATAGACGCAACAATTATCATCCTTTCTCTCTCTGTATTTGAATTCATACAGGATTGTATTTATTTACTAATAAGCAGTGTTAGGCAAAACAAAATAACAGTTATTTTCCTTTGGATGGAAAGCCATTGAATTCCATCTAATTATGATTCTGTGGTTTCCAACTGAGCCTCAGTCTCCAATGGATGACTCAAAAAACAGCATGCCAGAGATGAATGGCACCCCAGCCGTGACTGCCTGCCTTTTGTTGTCTGCAGCTATTGTACTGAAAGGTGTGTGTGTTTTTTGTGTGTGCCTGTTCCCCAGTCCCCAGCGCTGCCCCTCGTGGTGTTACCGTGATGGAGAGCGGGGACAATGGAACCGCCATCGTGGTCTCCTGGCAACCGCCTCCAGAGGAGGAGCAGAACGGAATGGTCCAGGAGTACAAGGTGAGAACAGCGGATACCTCCGCCTCAGTTTCGGGGGGTGGGGGCCGGGTGTGTGTGTGTGTGTGTGTGTGTGTGTGTGTGTGCGCTCTGGAAAGCACGTGGAGAGACAATGGAAGATACAGGACTGATACAACACAGCATACTGACAGTGAAATGATAAAGCAAGCCTTTGTGCTCTCGCGTTCCCTTCCCCTCCACACTGCTGCCTGAATTAGGAGGGCGATTTTGAGAGGGACGCTTAGGATGGCGTTTACAGAGGAAAAGATTGGGAGCCAGTGCCACCCGATGGACAAGACAGATATACACAGCTCGCATTTTCACGGGTGGTTGTTGTTCTTCTGTCGCCACCAGAGGCTGCCATTCAGTGGATTGTGTTGCCGATGACTGTGGCTCCTCCAGCCGATAGCCCTGAACGAGCCAACAGAATATTTGTCAGCTCCTATAATGTGTTGTTCCTGTGCACCACTCAGCATCTGTGCATCTGCTCATTATAATGTCCATTTGAACATCCACCAAAGGAGGTTGCCTGGCTTGCTTTCTGGCAGAGAGACGTGTAAGAATGAGACGAGCTTCAATAAAACGGAGAGAGAAAAAGAGAAGAATTATAAGGAAGAGTTACACTGAAAAGTACCAATTCTGTCTCTTTTTAGGTTTCTCTTTTTCTGTGAGTGCTAATGCAGCCGTCTGTGCTGCGGTAATGGATCAGTTAAGCTCCCCTACTTCCTCTCTCTGCCTCCTCTCTCTCTCTCTCTCTCTCTCTCTCTCTCTCTCTCTCTCTCTCTCTTTCTCTCTCTCTCTCTTTCCACACATAGGTTAGCTCTTCGCAGAGTTCCGCTATTTTAATTGGAAAGCGTTTTTTTTTGTGTGTGTTGTTTTTGTTTCTGTGTGGCATTAGCGACGTCGGGTAGTGTCTGAGAGGGCAGTGCAGCCCAGCCCGTTTAAAAGTAGAGCCGCTGTTAATTTTCCAGGTAAACGTTTTCTGGCGATAGGGTTTTGAGTCATTTCATGGTTGTTAAATCCGGCACTGGGAGCATTCCTTGCTCGTTTCCTCGTCTGGCCCCTAGAGGCGCTTCTTTTCAATACGTCTCCTAGAACCAGAGAGACTTCCCGGACTCTCTGTAAAACACGCACACACACACACACACACACACACACACACACAACCACACACACACACACACACACACGCACGGACGCGCTCAAAGGGCTAATCCCAGGAAACCAACCTATGTGTGCGCCTTGTAAACTGGTGGGAGACAGTGGGGCTAAAGAAAGCAGAGCGCGGTAGGTTCAGCCTGTCGGGGCCGTGCAGGGCTCCCCGCTGGGGTGAATGTATGGTGCCCTTTGTGGCGCTGGGTCAAGTTAGCCCGGCGAGAGGGCTCTCTTTCCTGGGAGTGACGGCCCGCCGCTCCCCCCTCTTTAATTGGGTTATGGAGGCGAGTGTACTGATCCCCGTTTGTTGTTGCTGGGCTTATGGCTACGCTCTGACATGTTATGGCTAGCCCTGCTAATACTGACCCCGTTTCCAACAGGCCGTGTAAAACAGGAACCCCTGTTTTCACTGTGTTCTCTACCTGCGTTTCCTCCGGGGGGGTAATCCAATCGACTCTGTGTGCTGCGATGGTCCTGCCCCCCCCCGCCCCCAGGACCATCAACCCAGTTTGAGAATAATAGTAGCTTACGGAGCACACCCTTTGCCCCGTGATGAACGCTGTCTTTTTACGACGCCGCTTTCGTTCTCCGTTCAGATCTGGTGTCTGGGAAACGAGAGCCGCTACCACATCAACCGGACGGTGGACGGGTCCACGTTCTCGGTGCTGATCCCCAGCCTGGTCCCCGACGTCCCCTACAGCGTGGAGGTCGCCGCCAGCACCAGCGCCGGGCAAGGAGTCAAGAGCGACGTCACCTCCTTCCAACTAGGTGAGAGAGAGACCACCTTTGACCCCACCCTCACCTCATTTGCTTGTTTGGCAAAGCATTCTCTCTTTTTTTTTTTGTATCTTTTTTTTATTTGTATGTGTGTCAAATCCAAGGCATGGAAATTGGTTGCCAAATAATCAAGGCATTTTCCATTTAATCCCTAACTAAGAGCCCGTAATCCGCAGTTATTGTAGCCGTCTGAATATTACAGGATTGTGTAGTGATTTTCTTTATGGTAATGAACGCTTTTGGATTTCGTCGAGCCTCAGCATGTTCCCCCGGTTGTGAAAAGCAGTGCTTAATAGGTGTAATTGAAATGATTGCAGTCCAATTATATCCACATCGACGAGCGCAAACGGTTGACACAAATGACTGACAGGATACTCTTTCTTTGTGCCCTGTTTACCTCTGCCACTGCACCCTGAAATGGTTTACACCAAACTGATGCCGCGGCTCCATGAAGTCCCTGCTTGTGTGGACTGTTCCTCCCTGCGGTGGGATCTTGAGTCAGAGATTGGCGATGTGTTGTGTCTCAGCTCGTCTCACGTCAACAAAGGCTGAAAACCCTTCCGAGCTGTATTGAGACACGGCCTGTTATGAAGCCTCAGGCGTGTGCAGGGCGTCCTGCCTTCCCCCCTCAGCGTCCTGCCTTGCCCCCTCATTACTCGTCACCGGGCCGTTTCCACAGTCCCTTGTGCAGGCTGAACAGTTTCAGAGTTTCTGTCGGTTATACTCCCCGTAGCTCATAGCCCTCCTGGTGGGAAAGCAGGACACATCAGAACAGGTGAAACGGTTGTTTGTGGTGGAAAAAAAAAAAGAGGTACAGAGCAGAGTCTAGTTTTCACCGTTGTGTGTGTGTGTGTGTGTGTATGAACGTGCGTGCGCGCGCGCGCAAGTGTGATGGAGTGGGGCAGGGATAGTCAAGAAGAAGCATAGGCTGTGACTGATACAATTCCCCTCACTCGAAGAGTTCCTCCAGCGCCTGTTGCTGTGTTTGGACACTGGTGTGGAACAAAATTGCCGGGGGGGCCGCTTCTGCTGCAGCCAAATGCATTTGTCACACTGGCGCGTGCGTCATGGCGGCAGCCCAGATATACCTGTGAAGTCCCCTCGGACTGCCTGGTGCCACTGCCACTCTCTGTCTCCCAACACCGGGGGAGAACCACGGAAAGGCAAGGGAAGGGGACGGGGTGGCAGAGGAGGACAGGGACAATGCTGTGGAGAGGGAGATGGAGAGAGAGGGAAATGGAGAGAGAGAGAGAGAGAGAGAGAGAGAGAGAGAGAGAGAGAGAGAGAGAGAGAGAGAGAGAGAGAGAGAGAGAGAGAGAGAGAGAGAGAGAGAGAGAGAGGGGGAGAGAGGGAGAAGGATAAAGAGGCTGCGAGGTAAAGAGAGTGATAGAGCAGGGGGTGTAGAGAGAAATATTGAGAAACTGTACCACGAGCAACCATGCTGCTCTGCAAAACCAGTTTGCCTCTGGCGGAGAGAGCCTGAAAAGATAAAAGTGGCTCCATACATGAAACAAGTAAAGGGCGGGGGGGGGGGTTGAAAACGAGATGAGGACAGCGAGAGGGGGGAGGGGGCCAACCCGAGCGGCTACCTTCATGTGGTAGGAAACACAGAGAGCATGGCGCGATGAAGACAACAGAACCGTCTGGGTAGCGTGTTGCGAGAGCCTGCTCCAGACGCTTCCTTCCCTGTGTTACTCACTGTAGAAACCACTCCCATGTTCTTCCCAGCCCCGGCAACACAGTCTGGTAAACACCAAAGTGTTTCGCTTTGAATTGCGAAGTACCATCATTTCAATAATATACATGTGTGTATGGCTGTTAAATGTCTTTGTTTTTTTGTGGGGGTGTGCAGAGAAACATTCCTATAAGTTGCTTCATGCCTGGTCCGACCAGGCCAAGCGAACAGACCTCTTTGAGTCACCTCGGTCTATGGTCGGAGTCGACGTTTTTGTCGGTTCACCTGCGGTTGTTGAGCGTGATTATGCTAAGAAAGCTTTCTGAATAATGGAAAGAGAGAGAGAGAGAGAGAGAGAGAGAGAGAGAGAGAGAGAGAGAGAGAGAGAGAGAGAGAGAGAGAGAGAGAGAGAGAGAGAGAGAGAGAGAGAGAGAATGAGAAAGAGAGAGAATGAGAAAGATAGAGAGACAGCTTCGTCTCCGCCGCCGCCAAGCCTCACACTCACCTGTGGAGATGAAAGAAGCCTTTTGTGTGTCAGAAGAAAGCAGAGCATTCATATTTATGCCCTCTCCTGACTTCATTTACTTCCCCCACCCTTTTCTTTAAATCTTTTTTTTTTTACCTTTCAGGCGCTCCAACTCAGTTTGAAGTTTATTCTCCCACTAACTTGATTTCTCTCTCTCTCTCTCTCATCCTCTATTCCTACTCAACCTTCCCATCCCATATTTTTTTCCATCTTCCTTCTATTTTCTTTCTTCTTACCAACCGATTCCCGTACCACTCAACCTTCTGCCCTCTGTCATTCCGTTCCATTTCCTTTCATTCCCTCTAATCCCTTCCTTTACCTTTTTTTAACACCACTCCTTCCTTCATCTCCTTCCAACTCGCCTCCCCTCCTCTGCTCCCCCCCACCCCACAACCAGATGCGACGGGCCGTATGACGGCCAGCGTGGTGGACCAGCAGAACCCTCTGTCGCAACAGATCTCTGACGTGGTGAAACAGCCGGCCTTCATCGCGGGGATCGGAGCGGCCTGCTGGATCATCCTCATGGTGTTCAGTATCTGGCTCTACCGACACCGCAAGAAGAGGAGCGGTCTGTCCAGCAGCTACGCAGGCATACGCAAGGGTGAGTGTCTACCCACCCACCTACCTACCCACCCACCTACCTAGCTACCTATGTACCTACCCACCAACCTAGCTACCCACCCACCCACCTACCTACCTACCTATGTACCTACCCACCCACCTACCTACTTACCTATGTACCTACCCACCAATCTACCTACCCACCCACCCACCTACCTACCTATGTACCTACCTACGTACCTACCCACCAATCTACCTACCCACCCACCCACCCACCTACCTACCTATGTACCTACCTACGTACCTACCCACCAATCTACCTACCTACCCACCCACCCACCCACCTACCTACCTATGTACCTACCCACCCACCTACCTACCTACCTACCTATGTACCTACCCACCAATATACCTACCCACCCACCCACCTACCTACCTATGTACCTACCTACGTACCTACCCACCCACCCACCTACCTACCTATGTACCTACCTACGTACCTACCCACCAATCTACCTACCCACCCACCCACCCACCTACCTACCTACTGTATGTACCTACCCACCAACCTACCTATGTGCCTACCCACCAACCTACCTACCCACCCACCTACCTACCTACCTACCTACCTACCTACCTACCTATGTACCTACCCACCAATCTACCTACCTACCCACCTACCTACCTACCTATGTACCTACCCACCAATCTACCTACCCACCCGCCCGCCCGCCCGCCCGCCGCCCGCCCGCCCGCCCGCCCGCCCACCTACCTACCTACCTACCTACCTACCTACCTACCTACCCACCCACCAATCTACCTACCTACCCACCCAACTACCTACCTACTGACCTACCTACCCACCAATCTACCTACCTACATACGTACCTAGTTGGTATACCGCACAGTGTACACAGCACTCACCTTAACCTACCGTGACACTTGACACAATAGCCAGGCACGCTATAACAAAATGAGGGAACGAGTAGCATTTACGTCAGCCATTATTACAGTAAGGAGGGTGAGGGCAAGAAGAGGTCCAGTGCAGCGCACGGCTAAATGTCAGTTCTGTTTGGCGAGTTGTTATTCCCACTTCCCCACCTCAAGTCTTGGCGAAAGGCGCCGGGTGAAGAGTCTTATCAGAAAGCCTTCTCCTCCTGTTAATTGGGAAGAACTGAGGTGGCGCGCTTGAACCCCCTGCTGAGCTGCTGCCTGGCGATGTCTCCTGTTCTCCCGTTTTGCATTGAAACTGTGCCCTGAAGTGAAGTGCACCTCAATGTCCAACCGCTCTCTCACTCTCTCTCTCTCTCACTCTCTCTCTCTCTCTCTCTCTCTCTCTCTCTCTCTCTCTCTCTCTCTCTCTCTCTCTCTCTCTCTCTCTCTCTCTCTCTCTCTCATTAGTTCCTTCTCTTACTATGTGAACAGAGATGGAACAACCAAACCAACCTCTTTATCATCAAGTTGAGAACATGCCCTTCCCAGATTATTCAAAACCTCAAATCTCCCATCTTGCTATGTGTGTGTGTCTGTGTGTGTGTGTGTGATGTCATGGGTGAATGTACGTGATCTTCCCCCTTCATCAGGTAAATGGCCACCCCGTAGCCTTGCCCAGGCTTTAGCTGACGTGATCAGCCATGACATGGTTCACGACCTGCCCCACCTCTGCCCACCGCGGTTAAGCCACAGGGACCTGCTGCCTGGCCTCCTTTGTGGGTCCCGTTGAAGGGTGGGCTTTGACGTGTAGCCCCCGGGCGGTGCAGCTGCTACCTGGGTGCCCTGCCCCTGCTTCCAGGCACGCCAAGGCCCCGGTTCAGCCCTCGCTGCCACGGTCACGCGAGGTCCGCCGTCGAACCTAGGGATGCATGCTATGTTCTGGGCTATGCTCTCATTCCATCGCCGGGTGTGTCTCGGTATCTCGGTCCTTGGAATGGGGGAACGGTTTGTCGTCGTCGTCACACACAGTTGCCTTGATAACATTCAATTGGGTTTTCTACATTCGGGTGACTTTGTGATTAGACCCCCTGGAGAGTTTGACCCCCCCCCCCCCACACACACACACACAACACACACACTATTAGCAAGTGTTTATGTAATGTTGATTGCGTGATGTGGAGGCTGATTGCGTTAAGGCCGTTTTTGTCGGTTTGCCTGGAATAAAAAAAGAAGAAGAAAAAGAGAAACTGCAGAACAACGACTTCCTTTCAATAAAGTTAGTTAAGACAGAGTGTATGTGGAGCGGTGCTTGCGGCCACCGTACTGGTCGGATGGGGCCCTGGTGAGTACAGTAATGTTCTGCGTCCGGGGGTCTCCATGGGGGGCCGCTGTGTGGGCAGAGGTTAATTCAAGGACCCTTAAGGAGCGCTGCCTCTTCCTCCTGCAAGACCCAACCATGCCTTTGTGCTTCCTCACATTAACCCTCAAACCCCAATGTGGGCACAGTAAGCAGAATCCACCCCCCTCTCCAAAACCACAGAGGCCAGGCTCTTTGTTGGAACTGGTAACCAAGAATGTTTGGAGAAGACGAGAAGAGCATAATTGCAACCACATGAAGCAACAGTCTGCACATGGGGTGAAGTAGGTTCAATTGGTGTTGCGGGGGGACTAGGGGGCAGCTCTGGACTTGCGCATGTGGTGGTGCGTGCAAAGGCTGCTGTGAGGGAGGGAGTGTGTGTGTGTGTATGTGTATGTGTGTGTGTGTGTGTGTGTGTGTGTGTGTGTGCGTGCGTGCGTGCGTACGTGCGTGTGACTGTCAGTGTAGCAATAGTAGAGGCCTCGTTCAGCCGATGAATAAGCCTCTCTGACAGTGGCATGTCACTGCGGTTCATTTGATTTATTCATTTCAATGGCGCTAGCATTTCTCACAGAGCACCTCACGTGCTCCCGTCTTCAAAGGTGGAGCAGCAGAGGGCGCAACCCCTCCAGCGTCCCCGACCTGACGGGCTGCCACCCGGCTTCAAGGGGAGGGCCCCCGAACACAGAGACGTCGTGGTGGCATTGAGGTCACGTTTGTTGGTAGCGGACGGCGGAGGTTTGGTTTGCGTCTAGATGTGAGGAAATGAGGAGGTGGGAACAGAAACGTGTCTCATAGCAATGCGTTGCTGCTCGGGCCTGTCAGCGGCCTTCGTGACAGACGTGTGGCACACCGCCGTGCTGTTTAGAAGCTACTCTGATGTGTTAACACCGCACAATTTCCCAGCGTCATCTCCCATGCGTCACATTCATCTGAAGGAAGTGTGTCACATTCTAAATTGTTAACACTTCGAGCTAAATATCGCGGTGTTGCAGTATGTCCGCGCGCCGACACAGGGGAAAAACCATCACGGGAAGCCAACGAAATCTATTTCCACCGGTGCTGCGTGCGAGTGCTCCCTCTGTGTCCCCGTTTGAGTAATGGAGCTGTCCGCCGCGATGACGCGTGTGTGTGAGAGATAGCGTGGTCCCCTCCGTGTGTGACCTCCCCTCAGCAGGCCTCGCAACAGCCCGGGCATGGATTGGAAACAGCAGCTGGCCCCACGTTCACCTTGCCCAGCAGGGCGCCGGGGGTATCGGAGGAGATCAAACGACCAGACAGCTAGTATAGCGTGTGCGAGGGGATGGAGAGAACCGGGGAATTCTTTCTCGCGTTTTCGAAAGAGCATCAGATCGGAGGGTTAGAACCCGTTTGGGATGGACGCACTAAAGCCGGAAATGGGACGGATTTCGTACAAGCGTAGTTACGGTGACAAGCCCAGCGTGCTTTATAGCATTCAATAATTTGAGCGAGTGAAATCGTTTCATCCGATATTGTTGTTGTCTAATGTCTGATCACTTCTCTTCTTCTCTCTTTCTCTCTCTCTTTCTCTCCATGGGTATATGTCTCTGGTTCTTCACCTGCTTTGACCCACAGTGCCGTCGTTTACCTTCACTCCTACAGGTAAGCACCAGCAGTCCTCCTTTGTCTGGAGGTGAATACAAAAAAGCCTCCATTATCCCCACACCAGCCACCTCTGTGTCCTTAAAAAACAGTCCCTTTTGATGGCGAGAGGCCATTAACAGCGGCAGCAATTGACCGACCAGATTAAAGTCCGAGAGGGAACTCTCGATTTAGAAAGGCGCAACCCCTAAACGGAGCAAAATGCGAGGCGCGGAGCGGGGACCTATGAAAGCAAAGGGAGTGACACTTGAGGAGGAGCGAGTGGTGCCACTCGGAGGAGGTGGGGACTGCCGAGGACTCGATCAAAGAGCCGCCGGCAGCTTAGGAGGGGATTTAAGAGAATATGACACGGCACAGACACCAATTAAGACGGAGGGAAGCAGCTGAAGAGGTCAGCTGTGAGCCAAGGTGACGCGGCGCAAACCGACCGTGCGTGCGTGCGTGTGACCGCGCGCCTGTCTCTTTCACAGCCTTCCACCTCTGACCCCCCCCCCCCTCTCTCTCCCCGCTCTCACGTACCTCTCTTTACTGTCCCTGTTCCATTTTACTCAGAGGTGCTGACACCTCGTCAAACACCTGCGCTCACTTCGGTTAGTGCAGGAGACAAAGGAAGGGGGAGGGAGGGAGAGAGGGAGAGAGAGAGGAGGGAGAGAGAGGAGGGAGAGAGGGAGAGAGAGAGGAGGGAGAGAGAGAGAGAGAGAGACAGAGAGAGAGAGGGGGGGGGGGGGGAGAGAGGGAGAGAAAGAGAAAGAGAGGGATGGGAAGGGAAAGAGAGAGAGAGAGAGGGGGTTAGACTGAGTCATCCGACGTGTGCGAGTCTTTATACCAGAAACTATGAAGAATGTCTTTCTCCCCTCAGCCTCAGGGTTTGGGGTCTAGCCGGATTCTTTTATTGATGCAATATGTTTGTATGAACTGCTAGGATTCTGTTCAGGTTCAAACCCGTGCAGTTTTTTTAGGCTGGTTCCTCTAAGCTTGAGGTTATGCGGCTGTCTCTTAAAGTAAAAAAATCACTGAGCTTATCTCGACGCTTAATGTAAAACCAGGATTTTACATGTGTTGATTTTAATCTGTAACTCGATTATAATTTGAAAAGGCACTGCTTGGTCTGCATTAAAGCATATTTCTGAAAGCTCCTGCCGCTATCTAACAAGGCCATGGCCAGACCATTGCCTTTTCTCACTTCCTGTTTAGAGAAGTAAAAAAAAAAAACGCCCCTGCCCAAAGCCCTCCCCACGCCAACCTTATTCAGGGAGGAGATTGTAATTAAAGTTTGAGTTTATCTCCCCTTCACACACCGGCAGCTTAAAGCTCCTTGAATGAGCCCAACTTCCAGCGAGCAGAGCTTCAAACGCGCCGCAGCCATGCCAGGAGACCAAAGTGTGCACACGGACCCATAAGCCTCTTATACACTCTTCCCCTGTCGCTGTCGCTGTGACTCAGCCCAAACTGTTAAAAACACACACACACACACCCACACACACATACTCGCCAAGTACACACACATACATATAGGCAGACAGATAAACACGGACGGCCACAAAATGGAACAGACTGAATTATTGTGCACGAAGGGCTACTTCCTGATTTTCTGGTCCTTCTTCTGATACGTGGAGGATTTGTCCACCCATGTCCTTATGGCTCTCCCTTTGTTTTACAGTGGCTTATCAGAGAGGTGGAGAAGCTGTCAGCAGTGCTGGAAGGTAAGAAGAAACGATCAAGTACTTTGGTGTTTAAACCTGGCGTACACATGGTAGCTCATTCTGTATGACAATCACCCTCAGGGTCATAAATGCATTATTATTATTATTATTATTATTATTATGCAGGACATGGGAGTGGGTGCGATAAAGCTTGCATTGTGGGAAGAGCAACAAGCTGGTCTAGGCAGAGAGGGGGGAAAGAAAATGGATGGTGAGGGTGCACCATTCTCACACGAACACTAGGGGGAGTGCTGTGACTTTGTAAAAAAATAAATAAAATAACAGAAACAGAAGCACAACCCTGGCTGTAGAGGAAGAGGGAGGCAGGGCCTGGATGTACTGTGCGGTATGATAGCAAGGGGAACAAAGGACCATCTCGCCTGCCAAACCCCCCCCGTCTTCAGCCGGTGGAGAGCCTCCGTCCGACCGCAAGGCTGCGCTGGCGCGTCACGCTCCACCCCCGGCTCCTCGGGAGCCTCTTCCCTCTCTGTTCTCATAATGGCACACCCTAAGAGAGGGAGAGAGAGAACGTTTCTCCTGTAGATGGGCGAAACAACCCCCATGTGAGGTGAATAGGCGTTAGTCTATCCTGGAGGTTAGGCGGACGCGCTCTCGATGAAAAGGGAGGATGTGATGTCGTCGGAAAACGGAGCATGGAGGTTGGCTGCAGACCGACGGGGGTTTAGTTATCGGCCCATCTTCGCACGTCCAGTCTGTGGTCAGTCTAGAGAGACGCCCCGTTATGAGTCTGAACACGGCCATCTTATTATCCTCCGATGTGACTGAGTGTTGCCACCCAAACGTGGCTGTCCAGAGCCAGCCTCACTGACAATAGCATTCGGCCACTGGCGCCCTGCCCTGTCCGTGGGACTATAAGAGTCGTCGTTAGATTCCACTTGTCTCTCCGGAGAGACAAATGTGCTCCTTGCGCAGAGTGAATCCGGTGACTCAGGGCTGTGAAGGCCGCACGCCGTTTGTGCAGGAAGGCAGGAAAAGGAAAAGGCAAGTGGATGCAAATAAGATTTCACATTATGTAAAGCGGGAGCGGGAGTTAGGGTTAGGCTCCAAATGCGGAGTGGCTGGGAACGGTGTACGCGGCGGTGCCTTGATGCTTCGTTTCACGACGGACGCCGGCCGTTCAGTCTCCGCTCCCGCTAACGGCCCATGGCTGACCCCAGTGGAGGGGAGCTAGAAAAGAGTTGGTCTGTCAAGGGAGGGAAGTCTGACGTCTGAAGGAGGCAGACATGGCGACAGTGGGGATGGATGGCAGGACAGCCATAGCGTGGGTGAAAGTGGAAACGGACGTGACCCTCGCGGATCTCCTTTCTGTTGACTCGGCTCACTTTTGTGTTGCTGCTAAACTATTAGAATGATATAGACGTTAAGTGATACCATGGAATGTACTTGTGGGGTGGGGGGGGGGCTGGCTTTTGCGGTTCAGTGCCCATTGGGACGTGCACTCCGCAACATTTCCGAGTATATTCCCGCTGTCTCTCATAATCCGAGCGGATCGTTAACGCTGGCGAGGGCTCAGGGCGGGCTGTTTGGCGGGGCTGCCTCCCTTAATGTGCACCCAGGACCAACGGAGCAAGAAGGAAGACAGGGAACCAACCAGTGGGAGAGAGAATAAGGAGAGTCCACGGCCAGCCCTAGAGAATAATGGCTTCCTAGTGTGTGCTTAAGCTGTAATGTGAACCATGCCCACAACAAGCTCATCGCTTTGCCCCCACAGCCTTTCTGTCAGAACAATGTGTTTGCATAGTGTGCTACCATCGGGGCGCTGTGGCCTGTGTGAGAGGGCTAACTGCTTGTGTTTGGGGTGTTGTCTTGGTTGCAGGCCTGGCTTGCTGAACATCGGGGAGCCTGCCACCCAGCCCTGGTTGGCTGACACCTGGCCCAATTCCTGCTCCAACCACAAGGACTGCAGCATCAACTGCTGCACGGCGGGCAACGGCAACAGCGACAGCAACCTGGCCACGTACAGCCGCCCAGGTGAGTGCGCCTGAGACCCACCCCCTCCCCTTCAATCTAGCCAGCCCAACCCACCTTCAGATCCACAGATAACGGAGACTCCCAGGAACGAGGGGGGCAGGTGGATAGTCTGCAGTGCTGAGGGAAGTGAAACTCCATACTGTATCTGGGTTAGCTCCCCGGAGAGCAGCGCCCCGTGCCTTGTTTTTCCCGAGGTCTCTGTAAGGAAAACCCTGGAGGAATTCCAGGATTAGGGGCGCGTGCTTTTGTGTTTGATTTATTTGAGGTTAAAGCGGGGCTTTTTTTAGGCAGGAAATAAAAAGGAGCACACTGGACGGGGCTTATGGCTTTGCTCGGCTGCTAATCGAATTGCTCCGCTGATTTCCATACTGTTGTTATAGCCCGTAATGTAATTTCCCCTAAGTGCTCAGTTATTTAAGAAATGTGGAGCAGGCGTAGAGGTCAGGGCAGGACCGCCGGACGCCAGCCAACGCGGCCAGAGAGCGACAGAGACGAAAGGAGAGAGGGAGGAGCACCTGAAGAAGGAGGAGGAGGAGGAGGAGAGAAGTGGAGACGAAAGACAAGAGGGAGCGACGAGGACCACTAAGTGTCATACTCAGAGAGAAATGGGCAGAGGAGAGAGGAGTAAAGGGGGAGGGAGGGAGGGTAAAGGAAAGGGAGCCAGGAAAAGGATGGACAGTGACGGAGGGAGGGAGCGTTTTGGTGGACACCTCCAGGTGGCCTTTTGGTTTAGTCAGCACTACTGCCACGTTCACAAACACTGGGGCTGAGGTTGGCTCTGAAACCGGGGGATGTGCACACACACACACACAGACACACACACACACACACACACACACACAGTGCATACTTCTTTTGAGCTAAATTGAGCCATGAGCGGGCTGCATAGCTCTCCATACAGGGTGGGGACAAAGGATTACTGTTGTTCTCTTTCAAGCAGGACCCCAGCCTTACTTTAAACAAGTCTCGGCTCGGACATCAACTTGAACCGCTCCGTTTTAACTTTGAACACATGCAGGTGTTTAAACCGATACTCACACCCGTCTCAAACACTCCTGTGGTAGATTTCCTGCAAGGGCAGTAAGCTGTGTGTTATTGCAGGTGTGAGTATATTTCACATTGACAAACAGGCGCTTACAGTCGGATCCATCCATCATATCCTTTCCCCTGAAGGCGGCTCCTCAGCCCTATAACTATAAAGAAGAAATACTAATCTGACTCCCTAGTTTGAGGTGTTTCCGTTTTTCTTTCTCTAACACGGGATCCAGTGACATGGCGTGATATGTTTGAGCAGGGATAACGCTGTTAAAACAGTCCACACTCACCGCATGACACCGCCATGGAAGAGAGAAAGGAGCTTGCCCGGCGCTTGCTTTACGTGTGTGCCAAACCTAAACCCCTGTGAACATTAACAGGATCACTGGCTGGGTGACAGAGCAAAGGGATAGGAGTTAATGTCCCTTTATCTCAGCCATAGGGGCCCTTTCACACGTACCTCACACACCACACACACACACACCTTTGAAGTGTTCAGTTTTCCCTCGCTGCTAGGAAATGTAAGGCGTGCTGCCCAGGATATCTGTTTGTCCGTGTGTGTGTGTGTGTGTGTGTGTGTGTGTGTGTGTATGTGTGTGTGTGTGTGTGTGTGTGTGTGTTCATGCGCGTGCGTGTGCCCCTATGGCTGTCCTTGGTATTTACCGCAAGGCTGGCTCTCAGATCTGCTGGAGGATTTGAATATTTTATGAGCCAGGGAAAATTGGATCTGTCAGTGGAGCTGTGCTTTTTGCCGAGCGCCCCATTGCAGGCCTTTGATACCGACGTGTCTCAGTGTCCCTCTCAATGAGCAAAGCCGGCCGCCGTCACACGGCGAGAACAGAGCCGACACCCGCGTCGAGCCGTGGGTGAGACTGACAAACCGGTGAGAGACAGTGCAGAGCAGGGCTGGTTCAAAAAAAAACTCTCCAATCACCCTCCTGAAGCACACCCCGCTATATAGAAGACTGGGAGGGGAGGGGGGGTGGAAGATGTCCCAGCAGGGGGACCAAAACGATCTTTTGAAAAGGTCGGAATGAAATTTGCCACTGATTAAATCCCCCTGTGATGGCGGGAAGCTCGTCTTTTTAGAACGCTTTCTTGCTTCGCCACCGCGACGTCCTCTCGCTGCCGTTTCCCCGCCAGCCATCCGGCCTTTTCCTCCCCGCCAGCTAGACCCAGAGCACTACCCCACCGTTTGACCTAACCCCCCCCCCCCCCCCCCCCTCCCGTGTCCTCCAGCCGACTGCATTGCCAACTACAACAACCAGATGGAGAACAAGCAGACCAACCTGATGGTGCCTGAGTCGGGCGTGTACGGCGACGTGGACCTCTCCAACAAGATCAACGAGATGAAGACCTTCAACAGCCCCAACCTGAAGGACGGCCGCTTCGTGGGGCCGGGCGGGCAGCCCACGCCCTACGCCACCACCCAGCTCATCCAGTCCGCCATCATGGGCAACAACATCAACGGCGAGCGGGGGTGCGGGGGCGGAGGCCTGGGAGGAAGCGGAGGAGGAGGAGGAGGAGGAGGAGGAGGAGGGGAGCTCAACGAGAAACACTGCTGGAAGCCCGGCGCCATCCAGCAGCAGAAGCAACAGGAAATGGCCTCCCAGCACCAGTACAACATCATGGAGCAGAACAAGCTCAACAAGGGTGAGTGCGCTGGAGGGGGGGTGGGGGGCGGACCGGGTGGCCACATCCCATCTCTCTCTCCCTCCGCCTTCGCCTCTCTTCCTCTCCATTCTCTTTGCTGCCGCGGCTTCTCTGCCCTCTTCATTCAGCTCCGCTCGGCACAAACCCCACGCTGAAGAATGTTCCTGTTTCATGTGTTTCTCTCTTGCCCCCATTCAGTCACATCAATATAGAACATCATCACTCTCTCTCATTGCCCGCAATGAATTTACGTAACGCGTCTTAGGTCTCTGTGTCTCTCCGCTCGTGTGTAATCTCCAGGCTAAATACTGGGCCATATCTTCCCATCTAGGCTGTGGTGAACACTGTTGTCACAGGTGTAAGGATACTATTTTTCTCCCGGGTCAGATATCTACAGGAGAGATGCAGGTTATTGTTCGATGTGACAGGCTTTGAGCCAAACTGTCATCGACTTGTCTTTGCCAGCTCAAAGGAGCCACAGCTTATGTGGCCATTTTGAGTTTCCTATCATCTTTCAGAGAAAATTACACTTCTTTGACCATTACTCATATGAAAAGCATGCGGCATGAAAACCATTCACTGACACAACACCCATCTCTTGAATGTCTTTGTTTGTTTATCCACTTCTTTACATTGCTAATTAAAATTGAGTAACATTTTCACGCCGTTAAGCTACTAATTTACTGGCTGCTCATAAATCCATCGGGAACGAGCCATCATCTCCATGACAAGCCATCCATCCTTTTCTTAAGAGCCATTGTGGTGTAGGGAGATAGCCTCCTGGGAGTCTTCCTAGCCTCTCTCTTTCCCCACCAGACCACTACCGGGGAGGGGAGAGTCCCATGCCAGCCACCATCCCCTACCACCAGGCCCACGAGGGCCACACCGGCGGCTCCTACAACAGCTCCGACCGCGGCAGCAGCAGCACCTCCGGTGAGTGGGGTGGGAGAGGAGGGGGCTCTGACATCCATCCAAAGTGATGACTGGCCTGCTGCAATACTCTGTAGTCGCTTTAGGTGAAAAAGTGTTGTTGTTTTTTTTTCCTTTGCTCATTTTAATTGCACCGAACTACTTCATTGTATACACCCTGAAGCTCCATTTCCAAATCCTAGCTTTCCTCAAAAGCAATAAATCACTTTGAGACGCTAATAATGCATGATGCTTTAAAATGGTAATGTGATTAATTTCCATGTCAGCCTATCTTGAAGAGGTACTGCGAGGGAGATGCCTCCAGAAATTGGGAAATTGGTTAACAAAAGAAAAAGAAAAAGAAAGGGAAAAAGCCTACAACAATGCCTATGAACAAAGGCTTTATAAGCAGTCTTTGTGTCTACTGTATATGCAGTTAATTTCCAAATGTGGTGGTTTTGAGATTGTACTATACCGACTGGACTATAGAAACATTTGAAAAATATTGGTCTGTCTTACTGTTTTATCCTCACAATTCATAGCTAACGTAATTTTATATTTTATTCACGTGCTCCTTTTTGCCCTGTTTTGCAAAGGGGTGTCCATGAATTCCCATTCCCTTTGTTTTGGCTTAGAGGAGGATATGTTCATCCAGTGTTTATGGACAGTGACAAATGAGACACATTTCAGACAGCATGCAACACTGCCACTCTAATGCCAGGGATCCATTTTGATATTGTGTTTGAAGTTCAAACCATTAAAGAGAAGCCTTTAGTGCCCCCCAGCTCACAGCTCATTGGTTCACAACTCTTAATGCTTTGTTGTTAATTGGGCTCTGATATTTTCTGTACTCTTTTTTTTCCCTCCCACCTTTTGTCTTGGCTCATGGGTAACATTACAGTTGAAAAATGACTTTGTTTATGATGGAATCCCTGGCATTAATTACAAATTGAGAGGTAATATGCGTGTGTGTAGAGAGGGCTTCCATTAGCCGCAGTGCTCTCATGTGTAAAATGATCATTCTTTATCCGTGTCACCCCCGCGCCAAAATTAGCCCTGTTTGTTAATACATTTTTATCTGCTGTCATTTTATTTATTTATCTATCTTCCAATTTCACGGGCATCAATAATGAAATGGGTGTAGAGACAGAGAGAATGTGAGAGTGAGTGGGATGTGTTTGTGCGTGCGTGTCCGTCTGACTGAAGGAGTTCTTTGTACATTTTTTTGGAGCAGGGAGTCAAGGTCAAAAGAAGGGAGTGCGCACCCCCAAACTACCCAAACAGAGCACAATGAATTGGGCCGACCTGCTGCCCCCTCCCCCTGCAAATCCACCCCCATGTCGGAGCACAGATGAGTACTCCCTTCCCATGGATGAGAGGTGAGACATATCAACACACACACACACACACACACACACACACGCTGCATGCTGATCATAGTGTTCGGG
>CM030181.1:9328991-9391491 GCA_017639675.1 Aplochiton taeniatus | reverse complement strand
CCTCCAAGGGAGGCCCGGAGGGCCGGGGGATGATGTCCCCCAAAGCAGGCGAGGGGAGGGACAGGAGGGGGGGCTCGGCGGGCTACCGCCCCAGGGAGGGCTCCGACCCCCGCACCAGCTCGTCAGAGCGCAAGGAAGCCCAGGAGAGACAGAAGACCCCCCGCGGAGGGAAAGGCAGCAAACCGGAGGGAGTCAGCGGCAACAAGACACGCCAGCACCCAGGTACTTTACAGCCGTCTAAACCACTAGCATAGGTCCTGCTGTTTTACGACGCGCCACTCCACTCTGATGCCGTCCCTCCCACTTTTCATTTGCTTGGTTTTAACTTCGGTCTGGGGCTTAATCTCCGGCCTTTCTGTTGGCCTTACAACCCCCCTCTTCAACACCTTTTAGATTTTTATTATATATCGGGTTTTTTGCGTCTTGTGGGACATCCCGTAATCGGACTGTGTTGGGCCCCTATAGGTGCAGAGGACATCCTGCCCTACAACCGGCCTTCCTTCCCCACAGTCAACGGCCCCCGGGACGGCCGGGACCCCAGCTCCTCCAGCTCCATGTCCTCTCGGGGCTCAGGGGGCCGGCGGAAAGGAGAGGGGGCTCCGGGAGGCCGCAGGGGCCCCGCGGACATGGGCCTGAACACCATGGGGGCCTTCCAGCCAGGAGACGAAGACCTAGAGGTACTACTAGGACACAACTAACTCTCCGCCACAGCTCTCACAGTAGATATAGTTATGGCACTAGATCGGACTGACTTTGAAATGATTTGCAGATTCAGTCTTTTTCATTGTTTTTTCCTGTGTTCTCCTTCAGATGGTGGAGAGCTGAAGACCAGACGAGAGGACAACAAAGTACTGTTAGGAATTTCACGGGAGCGGAGCGCCCTCGTTTCTCTGCCCATTTTAAATATCTCAGTAACTCCCACCATCATGTTCGCTGACTAAATACTGTACATCAATAGTGTTTCTTTACACCTGGAAAACACAACCAATTGTTTTTCTAACTTATCATTTTCTATGTTCATTTAAGAAAAAAAAAGGAAAAAAAAGGCAAGGATAAAAGAATGGTGGATTCAAAGTTAAACACACACAGAGTTGTAAGTTCCTTTTATTCCAATGCAATATGGAGTAAGATTGTTCTCCAGTTATTGACAAGACTCGGCTTGCATTGGCAAGGACTATGGAGGGCCCCCCCAGTCATGGTTTACTGTAATTAAGTCAGCTCCAAGCAGAGAGGATGGACACTCCTGTAAATAGAAGTGTAAACATGATGTCCTTTTGTTTATTCACCCATTGTGGTACCTCAAAATTTGTCTTCCTTGTTTTATTTTGCTAATTATAATTTTATTATGCCAGTAAATATAATTATTTTATCATTTCCATCCATGTTGTAAATTGCTATATTATTTAGCTGCCCCAAGAACGTGCCACTTTGGGATTTTTTTTTTTTTTTTTCATTTTTGTAATGCACTGTTATGTATTTTTGTTGTCTTCAATGTTTGTCATTTGTTTTACTTTGGTTTTAAAAGCACAATCACTAAACTTTATTTTAAACCATTTTTATCTATTAACCTTTTTGTCTTACTGGAGGAAACAGGTATGACAAAAGAGTCTTGTTAATCCTGATGATGATGATGATGATGATGATGATAAGCTGTTTACGCTGATGTGTTTGTTTCAAAAGGAGACTCCCTGTGTTGTGATTGGCTCCCTCTCCGGTTCTGATACCAACCCAAGTGTCGACTTAAAAAAAAAAAGGAATCAAGTTAATGTTGGTCATTGCAGCGATGTAAATATCAGTTTCAAATTGACCATAGTTCCAACCATTGCACATTAATTCAAATGGTTACATCTGACTACTAATGCACTTATTAAAGAATGTAACATACAGGAAATATGTACATGTAAGTGTCAAGCGATGGATCTGGAGAGGTGGAGATTGGACGAGGAGAGTCTCTTTACCAGGAAAGGGAGGGGCCATGAACCCCACTGTGGATAAAGGGTGCTGTTGTTTATTCATAGGACATCTGCAAACATTTGTTTCGTAAAGCAAAAGAACTTAAAAAAATGGGTGAATTAAAAAAATGTTCAAAGTAACAGGTTTTGTTCAGTCTCTCTTTTCTGTGATATTGACTTAATACAGATTCCTTTGGTAGAATAAATGTTAGCTGGCAGCACCGAACAACACAAATGTATCCTACCTCCCACATGTTACAATGCAGTGGTATGTCACTATTTGATGACATCTGCCACAATGCATATGGATAATCAACAAGCCACATGAACCCCCCGTGTGTGCGTTTGCATAAGATACAAGAGCATTAATAGTAAATAGTTGTTCATGACTCATCTATCAAATAAACATGAAAAGAATGTGCGTTATATATGTTATTTATATTGCCGCTTTTATCATGGCTATAATGGAAAAGCATTGCCATCACAAAGCTCAATGACATGGCATCCATCACATTTTAATTTGAAATCCATTTGAGTTATGCTTGCCTCAAAGGCCACAATGTACCACAGCGACGGGGGATCAGAGCACTTGCCTATTTGTATTCTACAGCTATTCAAATGCCTGTCACACAATGACAATTCAAGGAATGACTATTATTCATTTCAACTGTCTGTAACTATCAATAGGGTATTTCAAACTCGAAAGAAAGGGCAAATCTAGTAGTCAGGAGAACGTGGTCGATATTGACATCTCAAGAATGCTGAAAATTAGGCAGAGAGGTGATGAATACCTAGGACCCCCAATCTAAATATCCGCTGACAAGGCAACCCAAAGATCCACAAAGATTAAAGATTCCTTATACGGTAACATAGACTGAATATGGATAGGGACACGGCCTTATTAGAGAGAAACGCATTTGTTCCAGTTTATTGGATTTAACCTGCATACTCCTAGTTCTTACAGAGGTAATAAACTGGCCTATGGGAGTCTTTTATGTCAACCACTCTCTGTCTGGCCTTATTCAAACACCGCTGATGGCGAACGAGAGATGTCTCTCCCTTCCCCACTCCTCTCCTGGGGGTTTTCCACAATTGGAACGGAAGTCGTGTTTTCACAAGCTAATGATCAGCGCTGCCCAGCTCAGGTGGTGGAATCTCACGAGACCACTGTACGTCACGCGCTGGAATCCATCCGTGGTACAGGAACTCCACGGTTGCGCCCCGGGGCGGCTGACTCGCGGTGACGCGGTTTCGTGTTCACGCACATTACACATACACATCAAAGAGAGAGAGAGAGAGAGAGAGAGAGAGAGAGAGAGAGAGAGAGAGAGAGAGAGAGAGAGAGAGAGAGATGTTCTGATTTTAGAAATTAGAGTAACCAACCAAACTCATATTCAACTTCACCTGCAGTACTATCACTTTATTTTTGCATATTTAGGTTCAGTAATGTCTTTGTAGCATACGAGCACGCAGGCAGGCATTGTCTGTTATTGTGAGTCTTCACACTAGCCTACTTTCCTATGGCCTCCTCCCTCTTTGCACTGAGCACTGAGTCTGCCCCTCCCCCTCCATTCCCGCAGGTGTTCTCTAATAAGCACCTTTCTAAACGAGAACAAATTTGGAGCAGGGAAGAGCATCCCCTATGCCTCCATATATCATTCTAATGAGCAGAGGTGTGTCCAGGCCTGGCAACGAGAAGCAGGTGATTAAGGATATCAGACAGACACACAGGCTGCCTTGGTAACACCTCCCAATATGGCATGAATATGCAGCTTATGGAGATGAGGTAGAATGGCCGTCCATTATGTCTTCCCTTGAACAGTTTGTTCACCTGTCTGTTTGTGGAGCTGCTCTGTGAGGATGTGATCTGATACCAACTTCAGTACTACGAACTCAGACGTTTCCCTGGTCACGCCTGTGTAATATACTCCTCTTCAAAAGTTCCTTCCTGGAGGGGGAATTGTCAACAAAGCTTGTTGCTTCTCTATTTCTTCCCCAGTAATGGCAAACTAATTTTCTTTGTGTAAATTCAGGCAATCTTTCAGTTCTCGTCCCCAAACTGCTTCATTAACCTCCCTACCGATCTAGGAGGTAATTAAGAGAACAGCTGTGTGCTGTCTGACAACTCGTGGCGATGCCGTCACACTCTCTCCGCCAGGAGAGGAATCCATCCCAGGTGTGTGCCATTGTTTAGACGGGCGCCAATGCGTCTCCTCTGCGCTGTCTGCAGCTGCAGGTCACTCCACCACGTCTCTTCCTAAAATCAATCAAAACTCATCACGGATTAATGATCTCACAAAACAACAAACTCATCACAAAGTTTGACAAAAAAAAAAAAAAAGAGAGAGAGAGATGAACTTGCCCATGGAGCACTTTCAGTCTATGAATAACGGAGTGAAATGAGAGATCGTAAAAGATAGCTGTCAGTGGACCCCCCCCCCCCCAGCTCTCCAAATGAGATGAGCGAGAACCTGGCACATCGCCAAGACCAAGATTTTTTCCTAATAAGTGGGCAGTAATCTTGGTGATTTGTATGTCCATTTGTCACTTAGCCAGTCATTCTAACCGTCCTTATTTAGTGCCCATGGGGTCCGCACAATTAACCCAGAGGAAGGGAGCCAGCGCGGCTCATCTTCCAGAATCTTCCCTCCCTCAGCTCTTTCCCCGCTGTCCGCCATGCATCTGTAGGCTGACGTCACCCACCTACTTTTAACATCCCCGGTGAGTCATGGCCAAACTCTCCATCAACATTTCTTATGATATGCATTCATAATATTATTAAACCTTTTCATTGGGGAATCATGCAGGGTGATTACTGGGCGTCTGCTCTTCTTATCAGGAAATGGAGGGACAGGTAGTTGACTTCTCTTCGAGATAGTATTCACAGCATGTTTCATTTATTTGTAAACCTCACTTGTTGTGGATTATGTAAATAGCAGGCTGTTATATAAAAAGTAATTCTGGAGACAAAGAAAGAGAGGGAAAGGGGAACAGCGTACTCTTTCTCCTGGCAATGTAATTGAATTCAAATCCATTAGAATTGGGCTTTCACTGTTGCCATGGTGGTTGGTGGATCCACAATGAAAGGACTGAAGTGACCCTTGAACCCACACGACTCCTCCTCAAGGTAAGGAATGTTCAATGCAAACACACAATCAGGCCTTCGCCAAAGGACGTTTTCATTACGAGATTGTCAAACATGCTCAGCCAGACCTTGACACGAGCAGACACGCGGGTTAAACACGGCGAGGAGAGACAAAAGCTTGCCGCTGCTCTGGCTGCGCAGAGTGGCTGCATAATGGGGCTAAATGAGAGTGTTTTCTTAGTCAAATGACCTAGGGAGGGCCACTGATTTGAATGGCGTGTGTTGTGGAGGCAGTGATGGATGGGAGGTGAGGACACGGGTGAGCAGGCTGCAGAGGTGTTACTGGTCTAGGGTGGGGGGGAGGGGGGAGGAGTGGGTTGGGAGGGTGGAGGCACCATTTCTCTGCCTCCCGCCGTCCCGTCCCCCGTCCCCCCCCACCCCATGTACCGCTTCGTGGCAGCTCCACTCTCCGATCCTGACACACTGCTGACGGACTGACTGAGGAGGGGAGATGAGGCACAGGCTCATCACGCTTTGTGTGGCCTTGGGGTTGCTTTCTCCCCACATAAGATGGCTGCTGCGGTGATTCGTGTTGCCATTTTAGCTGTTGTTTTACTGCGCCAATTGATTTCTCTCCTTTATGACTGTGACCTACTTCGTGGCAGCAGCAGCGGCGGCAGCATCCCTGTCCCTTCATCTATCCTTTAATTTAATGGCTCTGTTTTTTAACCAATGAAGGTAATGTGGAGTGAGTGGATAATTGCTCGAGGCAGGACAACATCATAGGAATGGCTTAAGGATGTACATTATTGGACTGCAGTGCATTTCAGACGCTGTCCAGAGCTTGTTGTATCGATTATTATTTCCCCCCCCCCTCAAAAAAGACTAATGAGCACCAAGAATTCCACTGGAAAGGTTAATACAATATTGAAATGTCAGGAGATTAATGATATTGTTTTTTTTTCCCATGCTCTGGCAGAAGAGGGTGACAAATGTCTTGCCCTTTTCACTTGGTACCTCCCTATTCCACCTATTTCTCTCTCACATCCTCGCATTCTCCTTTTCTCTATAGCTCTCGATATTTCTCTCTCTCTCTCTCTCTGTCTCTCTCTGTCTCTCTCTCTCTCTTTCTCCCCCTATTTCTCTTTTCGCCCTTTGTCACTAACTTGCTCTCTGCTAACAGTGGTCTCCAGACATCAGGGATTTATTACCGCCAATGTGCATAAAGGCAGGTGCACACAGCAGTGACATGATCCAGAACACAGGCTTCATGTGTGGTTCACCCGTGTTAGTGTCCGTGACTGAATAGAACAGATCCATCTTTATTAAAGGCATGTACAATTTCAACGGCAGGACTTCACCTGCTTCTCCTACACGCCAGACTCCACGTGGGGATACGATCATTTCTAACGGTGTGGAGCATCAGCCGTATGTCTTAGTAGAGAGTGAGGAGTTCTTGCTGTGTTTAGATCTCATTTCCGTGGTCCAGAACCTTACAGGAACAGGGGAGTCCTCACATAACGCAGTCTCCAAGTTTTAATCAACTGTGCATAATTGGAGTGATTTCCTGTCTTGCTGTGTATTCCTGTCCTTCTGTGTAATAAGGCTGAATTGAAGTCTTTGTCTAACGAAGCAAGGAGGCAGAGGGCCACTGAAGACCCCCCCGTGCCGGTTACCAAAGCCTGTACCAGAGACAATTACACCCCAGCATGGGAGGAAGAGAAAATTACCTCCTTTGTCATCCCATTTTTCAGTTGGGTGAGGGTCGCTGGGAGGTGTTTAAAATGCACAGGTCTATTTACCCATTGTCAACGATAACTAATGTATACCTCTAAGTTGCAACTGTGAATACCCCAAACACCCACCCCCCCATTCTTCCCTCAATATCCCTTTTAATATGACACATTACACAATTCTGTTTACCCCCTTTACGCAGCAACTAACAGGCCGCGTAAGCAATTGTGCCGAGAATGTCTTCTTCACCCTCCCCGGGACCGAAGGAAAAAATGGACGTTGGGGAACCGTGATCCACCTAGCCATGGGGCTTTTGTCCAGCCATGCTTCAGCAGGGTAATTGCATCAATGAAAGAAGAGAAAGTGGCATGCTGCAGGGAAGCATGGGTCACCATTGCTCTGTGTGAAGTTCCAAGCCCCAAGCTTGGTCATTACTGGGAGGTGTCAATAGCGAATGTTGCTCTATGGAAGGAGACCGACCCCTGGATTTCCCAGCATCACACCATCACTTCCTGGCTTGAGGTTAAACGTTAGAATACCAATTTATCTGCCGCCCGTACCGGGGCCGGAAAAACAAAGCAGCACATTGACGGAGAGAGGGCGTGCTCCTTGTTTGTCCCCCTGCCCTGTCCTTTTCTCGGGGCCCATCGTTGTTCCTCTAGCCGTGGCCATGTTGTTTTACCGGGGTGTCACTGTTGTCCTTGTCATGAGTCTATCCCTGACCTGTGTCCCGCTCATTTCATCCCCTCATCCATCCTCCAGCAGCCAGGCAGCTGCTATCACTCCCTATCCCCTCCCCCGCCCCACACACACACACACACACTTGTGTCAGACAGACATCTGCAGGGTGCAGCCAAATCACTTCACCGCCTTCCCACGTGTGGAACAGCCCACTACAGCAACAATGCTGAGCATAGTCATGCCGTAACCATGCAACCACCTGAGCTACCCCAGGGAAAGATCTCCCTTTGTATAATAGTATTGTAATAATTGTGGAACAATAGCACTGATATCAATATTATTTATGATTTACTTGAATGAAAGTGGTCTGTCTGTGAAATTCCAGAAAGAGTCATTAACAATTTAAAAAAATGTGATAGTCATTTTGATTATGCTAGCGTCAGTGATTGGTGATAGAATAAGAATTGTGTTGTGTGATTTTGGAGGTTTTTTTAGGCTAAGATAGTGTTTTTCCCGTCTCTGTAACCTTACAGCACAAACCTCCATAAAGCACGCATGCTGCGCCATAGTGTGAATTCAGCCACTACCAGCCCCTACTGGATGTGAGCCATCTTCTTCATCTTCATTAGTTTTCTCATCTTTATAGTCTATCTGTTCTCCTGACTGGCGCATCCATCCTCGACTCCCTGGTGTGTTTGTGATCTTTCCAAACCCGCCCTCAACCCCCCCTCCCGCCAGCCATTTGACACTGACTTACCCCCCCCCCCCCCCCTCCTCTCACCCCTGGCCTCTCTCTCCACCTCACCGTCAACACACACCCTGCTAATTTCACGGCGCCCCCCCCCCTGCCGTGTTTCTGACAGCCAATTTACACAGTGGCAGGCTGCATCTATCTCCCGTGAGGATACGGAGGGGCAGCTTTGTCTCTCCCCTTGCCCCCAACTCGTCCAGTCTCAGCCCTGGGCCCAAGGCTTCTTCACGTGTCTTTCAGACCTGTGCGGACTCTAAGTGCTCAACTCTGCCATATCAACTGACCATATCACGACACCTTTGTAATCGTCCAGGAAGAACTTAAGGCACGCCTTAAAAAAAGCTTGTCGAGCTTGAATACTATTGTGCATTGGCTAGGTCTTAGGGCAGCGTTAGCTTGTCAAGGTAAGTCTGTTTGATCAAGAACACATTTCGGATACAATTATGCCACGCAAACGCATATAAAGTTAAAGTAATATTTTCTCGAAAGGAACAAAAAATCGAAATATGTAGTATCCGCAGTGGAGCCGGAGTTGAAGTATGAAATGACACACCCACTTTGACAACAGTTTGAAAATACATCCAAGAGGCCTTGGCTGACAAAAGGCTTTTTGTGTTAACACAGCACTTTTGACACGTTATAAAGTGAGTCATGCGTCAAAGTGAGAGGAGAAAGTATGTGATAGCCAATCTCCCTTCTGAGGTGTGACCCATGCAGTTAGAAAATTGGTTTTGGAAGTTGGAAACGAGAGAGTAATTTCATATAATTCTTAAAAATATCCTGTCCAGTTCTTCGGGCGAAGCCCTGATAAAGTTAACGTTTCATTAACCCAATACCTTTTATTTTGGCAAACCAATTCAGTTCCATGTGCTTGAATCTTTGCTCCACTCTGTCAAAGCTGCTTGTCTCATAGCTCCACTCACAGCCAATAATATCCTGTTCCCTCCCCATTGGTCCGTCCCTTGGCCACACACCCATTGGCCCTGACAGTCTGACCACTCATCCTTCTCTCTGTGACTCGAGGCACGACATTTGTGCAGCAAGCAGAAACTGATAAACTGCATCCAACTGCTGGAGAAACACAACAATCTCTTTTGGTAAACTGGAGTAGCCAGCTGGCTGCCAGGTTGTTTTTCTCTGATGCCTCGTTCTGCTCCACACGCACGGCAGTCTCCTTGTTCTAAATGGAACATCACATTTTTGCATTCATCAATTATGTGACTGATTATTAGATAACAGTTATGTTACAGTTTTATCTGATTCCAATAAAAATAAAATAGAAATGATCGCAGAAACCCTGTTTTCCCTCGGTAATCTTTTTCAGGGCAAGCAGTCACAATTAAGCAATGTAAATATTTTTGTGAGAAAGGGGACAAATTCTGTGCTACATTTTTTATATATATATTTTTTGTCACAAGAAGTGTTTTTCCAATTTGTGTTTGTAATTAGGGTGTGCATCGCCCAGACATCCAGAGGATAATCTGGCCTTTCTGTAGTAGATGGGAAGTGGACCGTGAAAGTAATTGGCGAGTGTAATACAAATTGGATCTTAGCGTGCTGTGATTTTTATTCCTCTGAGGCAATATTTGCAAAGCGATTAGAACAATGCTGCCGCAGCACAATCGCCAAACGCTTTATTACATGCATGTAACGTTCATGATCAAATGCTTAGGAGGCGCAGTGATCAACTCCCGTGTGGGAGGCTTGCGCACCTAGTCTGGTAATACATGACAGCCGTGTCGTGGTACAGAGGTAAAAGGACGAGCATTAAAAACACGACTCCCTCAAACAAGCAATGTATTAATAATTAGCATAACACCTAAGTGGTTTGTATCACCTGTTTCCACACAGTTGCAATTCCAATTAGACGTCCCTGAATTCAACCTCCAAAATCCATCCTAGGGAATATGGTTAGCAGAGGTGTTTTACAAGGAGTCCCACAGAGACTAACTGGACAGTTTTTAGTTTCTTGTTGTTGGGGGACAACAGCATGTTTTATACCCAACGCCGGGTGAGACACTTACAAATAACACGATTAGAGGCAAATTCATTAGCCAGCAACGCCACTTTGTAATGAGATCTTGAGCTTGAGAGGTAACCACTGGGGGTTCCGTAAGCCAGCCGAGCTCACACTAGTGTGACCCTGGGATCGCACGTACCAGGAGATTGGAATATCTGCAGCCTGTAGACGCCTGCAGCTGATAAATGGGATTTTATCATCCTGGCAGGATCCTGGCCCGCGTGCACGGCTGAATACTGAACAGCCCCATTGCACGGCTCAGACAGGAGGAGTGGAGGTGCTTTCACCACGAGGGCCATGGATCCACGGAGAGATGGGAGTGACGATGCCTTCCTATGTGGAGCTGCTTAACCGAAGCCTACACACTGTAGATACCGGGGACGAGCTCTCTCGAGGTCGGAAGCAGACAACGCATTTCAGCGGAAACAAGCGGCTTTGTGGAGAGCGATGTGGCTCCCACCTCCACACTTTCGTTGGATTCCTGTCTCGGTCTCAGACTGCAGTTCATTCCTAGTCTAATGGGTGAGGCAGCGTCGCTGCAAAACAGGCGGGTTCCCTCCCACTCTGCTGGGTGCCAGTGGCAGTAAGCCCCCATCAATTACCTGCCGCAGTCTGCTTCGTGCTGAGCGCGGAGGAACCCGGGGATGTGGCGCTGCTCACACACGGAAGACCCGGACATGCAAACAGAGGAGAGCCACTGACAGCATAAATTACTGGGCGGAAGAAGGTGAAGGCACTGTACATGCATCAGGGCCTTGTCTCCTGTCAAAGGCGGGCGAGGGGGAAAACAAAAGGGAAAGGGAGACCAGCGAAGAAAAAAAAAAGAGCAGAGCAGACAATGAGGAAGGGAACACATGGAGAAGACAGGCAGACAGACAGACAGAGTGACAGAGAGACAAAGAGACAGAGAGGGGTGGACGGAGTGAGAGAGACAAGCTCTTCAAGATGCAGAGGCAGCCTCCAGTGTTATCTTCCCCGGGACTGTCAGCTCCCATAACACTAACAGGCCAGAGTTAAAAAAAAAAAAAAAAATAGCCTTGAGTTCTCTGTGTGGTGGCAAGACAAACAAGCCCCGGTTCAGGCTAGCATGCTGATAGTGGAGTTTGGGGAACATTTCACGAGGGCTTCGGGTGTCTGAGTGCTTCTGAGAGCCGCCGTTCATCACAATGAGGACAAAGCACGTTCCGGCTGAGCCTTAGCAGAGCCGGAGATCAACCACTCTGAGCACTTGAATCGCAGCCAACCAAACCGCACCTTTGAACGCGTCGAGCCCTTTTTCCATCTTCAAGCCCACGTCTTCTCCTCCATTTCTCCCGCTCCCTCCCTATCCCCTTAACATGCCTCAATCTCCTCCTGTTAATTTGCTGCTTCAGTGACACGCATCATTGAGGGCGTCATTTCTAATAACCTCACCGGCAGCCATGCAAAAGCCTCTGAGTCGTGCACAGGGGTGCCACTCAAATCATTAACTATGATGGTGACAACCATGCGTCTCCAAAGCCCTGCTTCCGTCTGACATGACCACGGTCGGCTCAAAGCCTCCAACCAAATCCTTGGCTACCCCCCCCGCCCACCCCACCCCGCTCCCGCCCCCTGCAGCCCCCTGCAGTTTATCAGCCTGTGTCCCTCTCCCATCTCTTTTGAGGAGCACGTAGTGGCTGCTCTTTAGGGGTGATTCATTTCATTTTCCTGAGCGGTCCGCCATAAATAAAAGTCCTTGAATCCCAACAATCTTGGTGCGTAGGGGCCCCCTCAATGTCACCCTCTTATCACAATTTTGGATGTAGGCTTTTTCATTTTACAGTGGAGGAGGGGGTTGGCTTTTTTTTTTCTTCTTCACAGGAGTCAAAGCCAACTAATTGTGCATACTTGCTGCACCATCAGGGATGATGTGTCTGTGACATTTCCTCTCTGCTGCTTTGTTGTTAGAGATCCCAGGAATGTCAGAGATCTGCACCTGCTGTCTCCTCACTCTCAGTCTCAGCCAGGAGCACACCCTCCTTTATAGAGCCAAAGGAAGGTGTGTGTTTTCGTATGGGTACGTGTGTGTATGTGCGTGTGTGCATGTGTGTGTGTGTGTGTGTGTGTGTGTGTGTTTGTGCATGTTAGGGTTTACCATGCTTGTGTGTACGTCTGTTTTCTGTCTTTAATTAGGTGAGTTTTGAGTGAGTCGTGGAGTCGTAAATGAGAACAAATGGCTTTTTTCCCCCGCAATGACAAAGTGTGCTATTACCGTAGCACACACGTGCATTTGGCCATCCTTTGTGTTATTCTTTATGCCACAGGCAGGCGCTAAACAAACTAGGAGAAGCAGCATTTGGATGACAGATGCTTGGCGCCAAACCTACCCACACAGAAATATATTATTGTAGCCTCGTTACTTTTCATAGGGCAATAAAAGTAAAGCCTTCAGCTGGCGTTCTACCATGGGATCACATGGACTACAACTACCTTCTGCCCTACAAAGGGACAACAGCTTCATTTGCTGTGAGCTTGATGAATGTACTGTTCTGTTGGCTCTGCCGAAAACTACACAGCAGGGAATTGCTGCTCTGTGTTTTGAAAACGGCTCTATCCAGCAAACGGGCTTTGTGTTCATTTACTCGCGACTGTTTACTTTGCAGTTTTTATAAATGAACTTGGACAGCGGGATCACAACGTTAGCGTTTTTGGATTGCAAAAAAAAAAAGAAGAAAAAAAAAAAAAGAAAGAGCACGAAGCAGATGCCAAGGTAATAAAGACAATTATACAGGCAGCTGCTCCATCTGCTGTTCTCTGTGACCAAAGTAATAAGAGGAGGAGGACTTGAAGTGGATTTGCACAAGGCGAAGTTTCTGTCCATTGAAGATGAAGAAGTTGTGTCCAACAACCCCGTTACTTCTTAAACATATCAAGCACTAGGGGTGCTTTATAAACCACACTGTACAACAAAAATGAATGGGAAGACCCCCTAATTATAGCAATGCAAGTGCTGTCCTGTGATCTATATACTATAAACAGGCTGGTGTGTATTTCCTACAGATCATCAGATCCTCTCCACCAGAGGTACCCAGCCTAGATTCAATGATGGTTCATTCTAATTTAGAACGCCCATCTGCTCCCATCTATCACCCCCTTCTTTTTGTTTTTTGCTTCATCCCTTCATAACTCCATCCCTTTCGCTCTCTCCATCCCTCCCTGACTCCGTCCCTCTCTCTCTCTCTCTCCATCCCTCCAGCCCTAACCCTACCTCTCTCCTCCCCTGGCGTGTGATGCTGGAGCCGGCCCAGAGTGGTGGGACGGGGCGGGGCGGCGGTTTGCGCTGACCTTGCTCGTCGCCGAGTGATTAACCGCGTGTGTCACGGAGAGTGGTGACACTCCGGCTCCAAGGCCAACAGTCGCCCGGCACACAACCGAGCGGCTTGGCAGAGAGACGCCGCTGTTCCTCTCGGCCGTTTGGGCCGAGAGGAGGATCTTGCTACCTCAAGCTGTGCATCACTGTGTCTTCTTCTTGGCTGTTTGGTTAGGGAGGAGGTCCTGCTACCTCTAGCTCAATGTGTCACGGATACAAACAAAGTAGACACCTGGGACTTTGTTGCATCACGAGGGTCAGCTGCGCATAAATACCTTCATATTTATTTGGTGTAAGAACTACGTATTCAATGATGGGCCGATGCTCCCACACTGTAACTGTATGGCGAACAGTGGCTCTACACCCCGTATTTAATTACCCAGAGCCACTGAGGGTTTTGGGGCGTCTCCCGCTGTGTGCACTAACACACTTCGTTAATCAGGGAGGTTTGCATTAACCGGGTCATTCAGGATCATGCTAAACAATTAAGCCTTAATTAAGAGGTTCGTCAACCCGTCCCCTGGGAAGACAGTGAAAAGGTGACGCGCTGGAAGGCGCGGTCTGGCATGAGTCGCCCACGTTGGCGACACCAAGGCTCTGTGCACACTGAGATCCACACTGTCCCAGCCACGACGTGCACACACACACAGATCCAAACGCGTGCAGCTCGGTGCCCACTCACAAGTCTTCAACAACCCTGTCCAAGGTTCGCTTTAGAAACTTTGTGCATTCTTCAACCTCACTGGATGACATTGAACTGCATAATCATTCCGCTCTGTTGATTTCCGTCGGCAGGAAATCTTTTCATGAACATCCCTTCGCTCTGACAGTGTGAATTGCTGCTTTTCAAAAGCTTCCTTTTATACATCCAACACAACCGTGGTCCTTCAAGAAAATGGCGGAATATGCATTCATATACAGGTAACATGTGGAAAGGTGAGGGCTGTTAAAAGAAGGAGGGCAGCTGTTTGGACAGACAGCCATCGATATGTACAGACAACAGGCAGCAACAGGAAATACAATTAGAAATCTGCTATAAAATATGAACATACATAAAAAGTACATCTATGCATCGGTTTCTCCCTCTATCCGTTACTTTAGCTGATATTGCATAACAGGAGAAACTTAGAACAGAGCTGGGAGCTGACCCAAAGCCGTTACAGAGGGTGTGTGAGGGTTGGCATAGGTGGATGTTGTCACAAATGACTTTAGGCGATTGATAGGGGGAAATCCCTCAGCTGGCATGAAAAGCTGACATACTTTGTGGAACCAGACTCTCTTCTCTGAAGTAGGCAACCTCCGTAGAATGTGTTAGTGTGTGTGTGTGTGTGTGTGTGTGTGTGTGTGTGTGTGTGTGTGTGTGTGTGTGCGCGGAAATCTGACAGACTTTGTGGAAACAGACTGTCTTCTCTGAAGTAGACAACCTCCATAGGGTGTTTGTTTGTTAGGGTGTGTTTGTGTGTGTGTGTGTGTGTGTGTGTGTGTGTGTGTGTGTGTGTGTGTGTGTGTGTGTACGTGTCGAAGAAAGAAAAATAAATTATTCTGTAACATCCCTCCAATACTGCATTCTCATAGACTCAAAGAGCCACAGTATCTTCCAGAATGCTATTTCGTATAGACGTTGAGTGTCACATCACAAAGTGAGACAAAGGCTTTGTGTCATTAGAGCACACGCCCTTTTAGGTAGTCGTCCTCTAAATACCAAGTGTCCGCACAGATGTCCACAAGGCTTTCCA
This sequence comes from Aplochiton taeniatus, assembly GCA_017639675.1. Classification (NCBI taxonomy): domain Eukaryota; kingdom Metazoa; phylum Chordata; class Actinopteri; order Galaxiiformes; family Galaxiidae; genus Aplochiton; species Aplochiton taeniatus. Next base: position 9,376,201 of record CM030181.1, on the reverse strand, counting down.
GTAACATTATCACCAAATGAGATTGAATCGCAAACCTGATTGAGTCACCTCCAGAAGGTCGGCGCGTTTATGTGTAAGTGTGAGGCTTTGGAACAATTTCCTGCGGTAAAGAGGGATTCAATCAGCTAAATAAGGGTATGGTGTGTTCGTGTCAAAGCCTTGTGTTGGAATTAATCGGTTTCATTTATGCATGGCGGCCATGTCTAGCCACTAAGCTCAGGAAAAGTGGTCAAAAGCAAGGCACTCTATATTGCGGCGTTAAATAGCCACTACCCTCCCCACAGCCTGTAATGAGGCTTTGAGCCAGCCAGTTCACAGCAGATAATGATAGAAGAAAAAAATACAGAACGAATCATGCTGCTGTTTGTTGACCAATCCAATGAATGAAAATGTGCTGGGAATGCTGTCAGTTTTTATGGTCAACAAGGTCAAGTTAGCATACAAAGTATTGCACTCAGAACATCAACAGAACATCATTGTGCTGACGTATTTTAAGGTAGGTATCAAAAGTAGGCGGAAAAGGTAATGCCTAGATAGACGGATACCTTCAAAGTGTAAGGGGGAGGGAGAGAGCGAGAGAGAGAGAGAGAGAGAGAGAGAGAGAGAGAGAGAGAGAGAGAGAGAAAATAACTGAAATGCTAATTTCCTCTGCTTGTCCCCAGCAGCTGGCCCGGGCTGGTTGACATGTGTGATGAATGGTGTTGCATTGGTACTGCTGCCCTCTCGCCTCCGCTCATTGTCACCAGTCCAGAGACAAAGAGGAAGAGAAAGGCAAGAGGGAGAAAAATCCACCAGCACCAGCAATGGATGCTTCCTTTAATTAACACACACCAGCAGCTCCCTCTCCCCCACGCATGACCACACACACAAACACGCACACACACACACACACACACAGGACATGCGCCCTGGTGCACACACACACGCACACAGGACATGCGCCCTGGTGCACACACACACTCACACCCCGCCAGCGTGCTCATATCTCACTGCAGTGTGGATGGTTATCTGCTGAGCACAGCTCATTTCCCCCCTGCATCAGTAAGCGCTAGTCTTCTCTAATCTCTCCTACTCCTGAGCATAGCACGGCCCTGTCTCTCACGTGGTAATGACACGCAGGCGTCCGAGGGCTGCGTCGCTAAACTGAGCCCCATCACCACACACTGTGTACCCTGGCTATGCAGCTGAGAAATAACTGGTGTGAGTGTGTGTGTGTGTGGGTGGAACAACACCCAGGCAAACAGTGGGAAGAGGCGGATGGAGAGAGAGGAGAGAACGTTTCTTGGTAGGCAAAGAGCTAGGCAACTATAAAGCAAGCCAAGTCAAAGTTAAAACCAAAAATGTCTGTTGTGACTGCCATTCCGACTTAGGTTAAGTGGGGAACCAGAAAAGTGTGTAAGTATTTATATTAGATGTGGCATTCACAGCGTTAAACTGGTCTTATTTAGAAGAGTAATGTTCTTATGTTAAATAGTTTTTTTATTACATAGGAAGCATGGAATTCCCATGCATGCACATTCGTCTTTGAAAAGACCTAAATCTGGCCATACCAGGGTAAACAATGGAACAACTAGTGTTTCAGATTTGATTCACAAGGATTTTCCATCTTGTTTCTCAAAGGGTTTGGCAGAGCGAGCTGTCTGTCCGAGAGCCTTGGCCTTCTGTTTGAAGTTGGCCCTACAAGAAAGACGACATCTATTGGTTGGACACAAAACCCAACACAACAAACATTCTCACCTATGCACAGAAACACATATGAATGTGCCCATGGACAGCCACGGGCACATTTATACAGACCACATTAGTTGCATTACAACTTATCTTTCAAGACACATTATCTTCTTTCTTGTCATCACGGCGCAAAATACAGGCGGAGATCACCTGAAATAAAATGACATTTTCAGAGCAATTGGCGATACATCTGGTAAATATCACCCAGCATGAGCTTACAACTGTCTGGGTTACAATGTCTGCTCAAATGCAAAAGCAGTGAGAGGCCCCTTACTCTCCCATGTTGCAACCTAAATCACACAGGTAAATACAACCCAAGTCATTTTTCAAAAATATTTTATTTTGCTGATAAGTGACCCAGGTACAAGGAAAGAAAGAAAGTCGGGTTTATCTTACAGAACATGGGAATGGGACTTGAATGAGATCAAACTCTTTTTTCTCAATCCACTTTCCCCCCCCCTCTTGGACAAGAACATGCAGGTGAACACAGAGGGTTGCTTACAGAAAGGAAGAAAAAAAAAAAAGAATGTGGAAATGGCAATAGAGAAGTGCATCTCCTTGCCTTTCAATTTCCAGAAAGACTTTACCCAACTTTCTCTTTTTTTGTCTTCTTTTTTTATCTTCTTTTATAGCAAAAAGGCAACACATAGATAGGCTACAAAGAACCAACAATTCAGAGAAAGAGAACAAAAGAGAGGGAAAGCCAACGTACTGTTCCTACTTTCAAACAAAAACATTATTTGAATGTTTTGACAAGCAAATCATGAGCGTTTCTGCTCGTTGTGTTCATAAGGTTTTATTTCTTTAGTTTGGACATGAGAGAGAAGCAGTGGTGAACATGCAGGACATAGTGACTCGGGTATTTCTGAGAACTAGCTCAGCATTTGACCTCGCTGTGAGCCGAGAGAGTCTATCAAGTCCTTATGGCCATACTTCTCAGCTCCAACAGCAAAATGTACAAGTAACAAAAAGGGAAAGACATTTTATATTCCACAAATCTTTATGCATATTTCACAATATAACTTTTATTATCATTTTAATAAATACAAAACAACAACACTGTGATTTAAAAGAAAATCATGAGTATTAAAAAAGACACTAAAACGCATTAGACATTAGAAATATCAATATTAATTTGGTATGTTCTCTTACTGACATCTTGTCTCAAGGTGAATGGACCAGCACGTTATACTTGGAATTAAAATCCACTGTTGAAAGAAAGAAAAAAATGAGGTGGGACCGCATCGGACATAAAAGGCTAACTTTCAGCAATGCAACTGGAATGAAATCAACAAGTGGAGATGCATATGGATATATACACATATATACACACACACACACACATGGACACCACCAGAATGTAAAATAACCTGAGATACTCTTTGCACCTCATTTCCAGAACACTGGCCACTAGGTGGGTGATATGAAATGACGATGGCATGAACACAACAGTACGACAGCATATTTGACAAAGCCTTATGTTTCTGCCTCTCCCTTATCAACATCAGCAGTACAAAAGAAGACCAAAAGAAACAGTCATTGAACCAGAAAAATCCAGAACGTTTCATAACGAAAACATTGTAAAGCAGCGTTTTTGAGTCCATAAAAGGCATACAAAGAAACAAGCGTTTTGATAAAAACAAAACAAAAAAAAACTAAAAGATCTGATAGGAACATTTTTTTTGGAAAGATACAAATTTAGATTCTTAGTCTGAGAAGTTCCATGCGTCAGGGTGGAAGAGTGTGTGTTTGTGTGTTCATGTGTTTGTGGTGGTCAGGCAGATAGAACGTGGTCTGCTCTATGCTGTAGAGACAGAGGCAGTGGGATCTGTTACTGCACAAGGCTCCTCTATCGTGCTATACACTCTCTCTCTCTCTCTCTCTCTCTCTCTCTCTCTCTCTCTCTCTCTCTCTCTCTCTCTCTCTCTCTCTCTCTCTCTCTCTCTCTCTTACTTGTTCTCTCCGTCTTTCTATCTTCCTGTGTTGAAATCTGTCCAAGGCTGAACCCACTACACTGATGTCTTAGCATCTGTTCGGAGATCACTTAGAGACCAATATACTGTGTTGTAAACTGTGTGCTTATCCTCCAGTAACATAGTTCATTTGGACATAGTTGTGGTACCAAAACTTCAGATGCAGGACTTTGACTTGCAATAGGTTGTTCTTTTTGGGACAACATGGAGAACATAAAGGTAAGTGCTCTGAAAAAGCAAACAATATTGACAATAAAATACCCCTCCCCCCCCCCCCCACACACACACAAAAACAAAAACGAATGGCATGAATGTTAAACAAGGATCTTTTTGTCTACAAACTCTAATATCTAGATCGAATTGTATCGACTCATTTGTGGAATTAACAAAAAAGGTAATTGTCTTACTTGATAACTAAGATATTATTTGGATCTAACTGACTCATGACTTTAAAATTATGAGAATCATAAGTGCTATTACAGTGTGACTGTAGTAGTTATATTTTATACAATGAGTCAAATAATACAAGTAAAAACCCAGGCTGTAAAACATATGAAAACATATCCCAGTAAAGTATGACGATATCATAGTCCAGACTGACATTCGACTCTGCCGCTGAGAACAGGAAGACTTTCGGTCCCCTAAGACTCTTCGGCCTGTATGGAGCCTGTAACTATCCGTTTCTAGACTAGATCTACAGTAGACTAGATCTAGAGCGGTGCTCAATTAGGTCACTATTTCAGATAGCAGGCAGTAACCACTATGCACGGTACTAGACCCCTCCATATCCAGCAACATCTCTGTCCCAATTCTCATAGACTGTCAAGCAACCCAAGTCTGTCCCTCAGTTAGTCTCAACGTGGGGGATGGGCATTCATCTGTTGCCATCCATAAGCAGAGCCCTTACTGTACTCTTTAATATCTCTCTGTACATAGTATATATTTTCTTCTCTCTACTTTACAGTACAGAAACTCCTCTTCACATAATCTTCCGGTTCTTCATGTCAGCAGGAGCTATGTTTTTGTGCTTATCACCAAAATTGCAGTGCAAAGAAAAAAACTATAATTAATAATGATAATAATTAATTCATGATAAGTATTAACAAATTATGAATTACAAAACAATTATTTCATGGCACAACAGCCTATCAATTCACGTATAATACAAATGACCAGATCAAACCAACAGTACCTGTATATGGAAATCAAAAGCTCAAACTGAATTAGGCTTGCATAGCAACGCAACAACAATGTAAAGAATATATTTACAGGAAACAAAAAAAGATTCCCTTGACTCCAAGGTTGGTTACTTTAAAAATTAGTTTTTCTTGTTATAGATGGTTTCATATTTTTGTTAACTCGTTTTTTTTTCCTAACAAAAAGAAAATGAAGGTAGGTGGGGGAATATTTTCTCGAGGACAAAGACGCAGTGGGGTGTACAGTATGTCTGTGTCTGTACATCACATTTACAGTTGTGGCACGCTGCTTCTTACTGGTGTCTTTCTGCTCCCCCCCCCGTCCCCCCCACCCCCTCACCCTCGTCTCCCTTGACGATACACATATTAGGACAAAGTTCATTGCACCCACGGGTGGGGCATGACGACGCTGAAGACCCAGCAGGCTTCCTCCAGTAATGTCCCCGGCAGCTCACTCTGTCAGAGAAAACAAAAGCGCCAACGTCAAATACTGACAGCCATTGTCAACGGAAGACAAAAACGTGGTTAACTGAAGACAACATCATGTTAGTTCATGTTATGTGCACAGGAAAATAAAAAGTGTGGTTGGTGACTTACATAACTCTCCTGAGTACTGTCCCTGGCCGTTGGTGCCCAGGAAATCAGCGTGCTCGGTGGTAGACCACTGGTGTGGCGGTCGGGGGCTGTCTGTCTTGCGGGGCCCCGTGGAGCCCTTGGAAGAGGCCGTGCCTGACGAGCTGTGTGTCCCAGGGGACGGGAAGGAGGGTTTACTGTAGGGCAGACACCCCTCTTCTGCAAAACACATACACACACACACACACACGGTTAGATTGTTATTGCGTTTTTTTATCGATGTAAAAAATAAACGGTCTAAACGCTCTAGGCAACAGTACTCTAGGTATAGCTGACGGAAACTGTTTCAGCAAAGGAGGCTAAGACGCATGTGCTGGCGAAAGGCGTTTATCCCTGACATCTGCAGTGTGTGTGTATGTGTGTGCGTGTGTGTGTGTGTGTGTGTGCGTGCCAGCAGGCTGTGCCAGGGCATGCCACAGAGTGGGCTCGCACATGGCTCCCACAGCGAGCAGCCAAAGAAAACAATAGAGGGGCTGGTGGTTGCTACTGCCCCCCCCCCCCCTGTAGCTGGACATGGTAGGGTGGCAGGGTAGCATGTGGCACGTTATCTGATTAGACCGGGCTCGGACATGTGTGGAGTCCAGCGCAGAGACTTTATTTTGCAGGTGCCGTGTCTTTTTTCTTGTGTTGTTGTTGGTTTGTTTGAGGGATTGTTTGAGGATTTTAGGAGTGGAAGTAGCCTGTGTACTCTGGGCGCTCTGTTTGTCTGCCTGCCTGGGAATATACTGGCATGAAGAGGGCTGGGCAAACAGACACGGTGGGCTCTAACTATCCGTCAGAGATTGAGCGGACACGCACACTCACCCTCGCAGATGGAAGGAGGGCGCGCGGCGGCGGCTGCTGTTTGTTTGAGAAGGGAGAGCTGGGGTGATTAGAGTGCATCTGTGTGCTTGGGGCCTCCTGTCTGGGCTGGAGTGGAGCGGGCCAGGGTTGGCCACAGTAACAGAAGGGAGTGGAGGCGGGGGGGGGGCTTAGACGGGGGGGCAAAGGGGACAGTCTGGGAGCCAGAGCAAGTGGCAGACAGCGCAATCTGCTCATGGGAGACCGCGCTACGCTCAGCACGGGAGCTGACTGAACAGCCGGGCGGAGGGACAGGGGCCCCCGGGCGCTGCCAAGGCACAGCCGACCGCGAGTTACGGCGCGGCGTCCTCTGCTGGACCGGGGACGCGTTGGCCACGCGGGCCCTGGACTAACTGGGTCCCTGCGTGGCGCCCCAGAGAGGGGGCCGAGGATGACGGCGCGAGGCCTGCCCCACCTGTTCTGTGTCCCCGGCGGGAGTCGTCTCCTCGCTCAATGGAGCCCAGGCGCTCCTGGAGCTGGCGGTGGCGCTCCAGGGAGGCGCGCATGGGCCGGTCCGCCGAGCTCTTCATCTCCTCCAGGCCGGAGAGGGCCTGGCGCTCCAGGGAGGAGGCCTTGCGCTCCCCGGGGGGCCCCACGCTGGCCACGCTGCGGGGGCCCTGGATGCGGCTTTGGCCCTGGGACGGCGGCGGCTCCGGAGGCGGAGGTAGGTCTGAGGGAGGGCGGCGACACGGCCAGTTATACAGACACAGCAACGGACGACGCAACAAAGGTCTGGGAGACATCCCATTCATTTCAATTCAATACATCGTTACTTTCCCCAGAGGGCAACTTAAAAAACCACGAGAGAAACGCACTGTAAATACAGCAACAAAAAATACAATGAACAACAAGTAATAGCAAACAACAAGTTTGCAAATAGTCTAGAATATTGCCAGGTGCATCAATAGGTGGTGGGACTACAGTTCATAGTTGATGACAGCTATTACATTAGGAATGAAAGAGCCTTGAGCTCTGGAGCGCCTGAGGCCAGGGACCCAGTACCTCTGCCCACGGGGCAGAAGGTGGAACTGGTGCAAGGGACGAGATGGGTCGGCCAGCATGGCATGGTATAGCGTACTAACGGCTTTAGACTAATGGCTTATAGTACTGATGATGCAGAGAAGTCTACATCAGACAACCGGACACGTTTGTGTAAATGGAACATCTCAATGCAATGGCGGCTGGTTCGCCTACCGTCTGCGCTGGGGTCCCTGCGATGGGGCGCCGTGCCCTGGCCCCGGGGCTTGCGGGTGGGTCGGGCAGCCCTCTGGTGGCCCAGGCTGTGTGTGCCCACCGTGCTGCCGTCGGTGGAGAAGGGGCTGCTGGGCCGCGGCCGGTGAGACAGGCCCTTACCTGCGGAAACACACAGGCCAGGGGTTCAGTCTATGGACACACTGGGGTAAGGTGGAGGACAGAGGTTGGTCATTAGAGTGGGGTGGATGTGGAAAGCTGTGAGCTCTACAAATTAACTCAAGAGTGGTGCAAGAACAGATCAGGGGGAAAAAATCGCAATATGATATCAAAGGGCACTCGAGGAAGAAGGAAGAAAGTGTTTGAAGTTAGAAGCCTGAAAAATAAATCACCAGTGGAACATTATTTAACAAAGATATAGTTCATCTTCAAAGGGCAAACAGCTTGTAGTGATAGGTTCGGAGACAGAGCTTCAAACAGGAGAGATCCACCGTCCAGCCATGGGAGTGACATGCGCAGCCTGAGCGATACACCAAGCAGTAGCAGAAAGAGAGAGAGAGAGAGAGAGGAGGAGACACCAGCCAGAGAACCAGGGTTAGCTTCCAGGGAGATTCCAGAGAGGTTCCCCCAGCAGGGCCAGCGGGCTGCCCGGGCCTCAGAGCCCACGGACACCGGCTGTCACACCGACCAACCTCTCTTGCTGAGGCTGGTGCCCTCCAGGCGGTAGCCCGCCTTGTCTGCCGCCGCCACCAGGGCCTGGGCAAAGTTGCAGTGGGCGAAGGTGGAGCCGTCGGAGGAGCTGCCCACGCTGGACCTGTGACTGGAGAAGTTACGCTCGTCGTCCGAGGCCGAGCCCCAGCCGTTCACCATGGACCCTGGGGGACACGGCAACTGCAGCTTCAGACATGGCGCTGTGAAATGTGTGTGTGAGTTAGACACCGTGTGTGTATGTGTGTGTGTGTGTGTGTGTGTGTGTGTGTGTGTGTGTGTGTGTGTGGGAAATCCAAATGCCAATGTATGACATGCTGCCAGGTGTTGTTTAAAAACCGCAGGATAAAGGTCCCTTAACAACCCCTGCATGATGTGCCATATTACACATTTCAACAGCTTTGTGTGGTGTGTAATCCTAAAATAAAGGGTAGCCTCCAAACAACGGGATTCAAATGGGTTTCTGTTCGCCCCTGGGCCCCCTTGTTCAGGCCTGTCCTGTTTCATATCTGTCACACCTACATCTACACACACGCACTCGCACACACACACACACACACACACGCACACACACACACACACACACACACACACACACACACACACACACACACACACACACACACTCACACGCACACACACACACTCACACGCACACTCGCACACTCGCACACACACTCGCTAACACACACGCACGGACACACACACCCACACACAGACACACACGGGGACAGCAGGGATTGGTGCCTATTGATTTGGTCTTCTTTTGATACAGAAGAATGAGCACACCTGTGCGGAGTGGAGCCGAGGTATAGCCTCAGGTGACGGGGATGAAGCGGCTCACACAACAGTCTGCTGAATCAAAGCGCTAATGGTATACATGACTCTCTCTTATCCCTGCTTGTACGTGCACTGGGACTAGGCTGCAGAGAAAACCACAGCAAGGGTATGAATGCTAAACAAAGGCAGCGCCCCGATTGCAAGATAAGTAAATCAAGACCCTCCGAAACGTTTCCTACACAGTACGTATTGTCTCTGAGCAAGAGGGAAAAGGCAAAGAGAAAATGACAGATTGGAAGAACTTTACCAGAAACATAATGAGCTAATTTTCAACTTTCTTGGACTGAGGCAGTAGCCGAGTTTGAATATTAGAATATATACATATATATTTTTTGCTTGCATGAACTGTTACTGTAAGTATGTCTTTATGCCTTGAGATGTTTTCACATATAAAGTGCCAAGCCAGCACTTTATATATAAAAGTATTAACCTGCCAACAAAAATATGCCACTCTGGCAAGCTACAGTGCAGTCCGGTAATGTGACAGCTTTCTAGGGGACCGGCTTGGCAGTCTTCACTAAAGTGGCACTTAGACAAGTGCACATGCTCCCTTTCCCCCTGTCCTTCTCACTCCCTGTCAGCCCCTCTCTTTTACACACACACACACGTACGCACACACACACACCTACGGGGGGGTGGGGGGGGGGGGTGAAGTCATAACACGGGGGTAAAGGGACCCTGGGAGCTGTCAAAGAGGAGTAAGGAGTGTCACGTGGTGTGAGCGACGGGGACAAAGAGGCAGCCGTGGTGTGGGGCCGAGGCCGGTGGCTGAGTGTTAATGTAGCCTGCCCACGCTCACTGGGAGAGGAGCAGCCAGGCAGATTCTTCAAATGGAGACGCCGGCACTGGGCCAGAGAGGCCCGCCTGAACAAGCTGCTGGGAGAGAACGACGGCAGGGTCTCGCCCAACGCTTCTCACCGCAACCAAATGTTACACTTGTCTCGGAAGGGAACACCAAGCCTTTGGAAGATGACGGACGTTTGTGAGGCCAAGGACATTAGGAAAGCCCCTTGGAAACGCTGCCCCCTGCGAGCCCCTGCATCTTCAAACACCTGCGAGCACCTGCATCTTCAGACGCCTTTCCCCACGGCGCGGTCGGTATGAGACGTGGCCCAAGGGAATTCTTACCGACGACAGGAGCTACCCGCTCTCATGGCAGCAAATGAGTCCCAAATTAAAGGAAAAATACCGTAAACCTGCAGAGGCAGTGGCAGGCGTGCGCATTTCCATTTTACAGGGCTAACTGAAAACCAGACGGTAACGACTTTCTGAGCTCTATCTCGCAACGGCTCTTTTCTTTGAAATCCTCGGCTCTCCGAGCACTTTTCTAAAGAGAGAAAGAAAGACGGCCATTCCTCTGGGTCCAATCCTAGCACAAAGAACAGACCAGATAACGAAGTGTGAGCGGTGCCCGCTCCAGCGCCGGAGCTTCCAACTCCTCCAGCTCCGAGAACCCCGCCTCAGCAAATCACATCACACAATGAGTTTCACTAACTGCCACACTTTTATCACCGCACCGCCTTGGTAGTGCTCCTCCTTAGCTGCCACATGCACGCATAAAAAAGAGTAAATCCAATCTAGTCCTTTTCTGCTTTAATTCGTACTCTTTTTGATTGACCAAGACCAAGCCTTCGAGGTTCTTTTATTAGTTCCAACATAACAGGAAGTGGAGCAGAGAGAGCCAATGTTCCGCGGCAGGGACTAGCTGTCAACTCCCATGTTCCATGCGCTAATAGAGCCAGTCCAGTAAATGGGAGCTGGCCAGGGGGCAGTAAAAGCCAGGCCAGGTCCCTCCCGCCATTAAACCTGATTTATGCCACCGGGACCCTCATCTGCATGTCGTTAAGCGGGGAAATGATTCCCGCTGACGAGCGGGCGTCTCCACCTGCCGCCAGGAGACGTGACCCCGCTCCTCACAGCCCTGGCAAAGCTTTATGGGAGAATAATCGCCGGGAACAGCCGAGGCTCCAGGCTCGTTGCGGATAAACCAGGCGGGCGGGCTACCTCACCCGGCTCCACTCTACCTACACTTCCAGTAAACACAGAGCCCTTTAATACCGGGACGTTCACTTCATCACCTCCGCTCGCTCCAGACACGGCGATCTAACGCCCAGTAGAAAAGCAGGATTTCCCTCTTTTTTTCCTGTGGAGTATTCTGTATTATCCTAGTGCATGAAGTAACACATGGCAAAGCCCAAATAGCCAGCTGGGGCGGTGAAAAATGGCGAAGAGCGGGGGCTTTGCCTTCCTTTTTCTGGGGCACTACCGAGAATTCTTGATTTACTGGCCTTCGGTGCAACATTAAGGAAACAGACCTATTTCCATAGTAATAAAACAATGCCAAATCGATCACGGGAGGCTCTGCACGAGTCTTCTCCCACCCACCTCTCTCTGCAGCTTCAAAATGGTGACCACAATACCCCCCCCCCCGCCCTTCCCTCCCTGTTCCTCGCTGTTCCTCTGCCCCTCCCGCTAAGCCGGGAGCTGGGAGTGTGTCTCGTGTTGTCACACGGCGGGGAGCGGGGTTGGGGAGACTGGCGGAGAGATAAGAAGAAATAGTGCTGTCTTCAGAGTAATACAGTGCAGGAGAGATGCTGCAGATTAGCGCCCGCTGGCTGCTTTCTATTCGTCTAAATGGATCAGTGGCGGCATTTGACACCAGCGCCACAGCCCCTGCTCCGTCATCCCGGGGAACACCACACGTTAGGGCTGCAGGCACCGCTGCCGCCGGCAGGCTAGGCGAGCAGGCGACCGAGGTGTCGACCTTCCTCTGGATTTTTGACCGCCTCTCTCTCCTGACCGTGCTCTCCCCCCCCGCCCCCCCCCCCCCCGCCTCTGCCTTTTCATCCTCTAGATACACAATCTCCTTTTTTCCACTCAGGTGAAGAGAACCAGGCAGCTTCAAAGACAAATTATTAGATACTATATATATATATATATATATATATATATATATATATATATATTTTTTTTTTTTTTTTGTTCACTCCATCTGATGGTATTCTGTGACCATAGCAACAGAGACAGGTTGTGTCCCATGTTAAGATCACAGTGTCACCGTCCCAGTCACCATCCGCCCATAACCGCAGCGGCCCAGGTTTGCTGGTCAGCGGTGAGGAGTGGAGGGGGCAGGACCCGTCCCCGCTGTCCCCCACCTCCTCTCCAATGTCACGCCCTTCCCATGTCCTCCTGACAGACGGCCGTAAAAGCTTTCAGTGAGTTGTAAAAAAGGAAATGGCGCCGTGCCTCCAGTCTGGAAATGGAATAGGCCGCACGTGAAATTTATTTCAAATCTCCTCGGGAAGATATGGCGCTGGCATCGGCACTGTGGAGGAGCTAAATCACAGTCCCTCTCTCTCTCCAGCCCCCCCACCCCCCCCCCCTTCGCCCTTTTCATTTCCCTCTCACTGTCCTGTCTGAAATTCACAGCCTTTCTTATCTCTTTTTGGTTGATGGTAATTACAACTTTGAGAGACTTCACAATCGCCGGGGCAACCATGGTTTAACGTATCCTCATCCCATTCACATAAAAATGAGCACAGAACACACACATATGCAACATGCCATCAACATTTCAAAACATTATTCCATTTAAGATTACAATCTCACAATAAACATATTTAATATGTTTATTATGCACAATTTCTGCTTTTTCCTTTCAGGTGTGTTCTGGGAACTGAATTAGATATGTGGAGTGATGTGCAGCACAATTTTAATTGTGTATTAAGGTGTGGTGTGTATTAAGAACAGCTGTTTTGGGGAACCTATGTATTTCAGATTGCAATCTTAATATTCAGTGTTGATTGACAGCGTGTGTGACGGATTAGACAAACAAACGGCATGGTGACTTTGTTGAAAAGGCTTTAAAGACACACGGCTGGGGTTCAGAGCCCGGCGCCAGCAGCTCACCTGTGACGGAGCTGTCCAGGTTGTCCATGCTGGAGCCCGGCGTGTGCTCCAGTCCCCGGTGATGTCTGCCCATGTCGAAGCCCTCGTCCTCCTCCTCGTCCTCCTCCTCCTCCTCGTCGTTCAAGTCCGTCTCCAGGTCCGACACCAGGGTGCTGGACACGTAGCCCACCGGAGGGGCCGGGGCCTGGGGGGCCAGAGAGCCCACCTGCAGGTGCCTGGTGGGACAGGCAGCACACACGCACGCTCAACACGGAGGCAGAGTCTACGGAGACGGGCGGGGGGGCACGCCCCGGCGCGGTCTGCCCAGAGGCGGCGGGGAATCGGACGGAGCGAGACTGCGCCGATCGACAGATAAGCGAACGACGGAGGGAAAATCAAAGACAAAGGGCAGTCGCTGAGTGACGGGCTGACACGAGAACAGAGCCTGGGAGGCGGCGCTGGAGCGACTGTCAGGCTAATTTTAGGGGGGGGGGGGGGGACTCGTTCACATCCGATGCGTGGAACAAATTGGGACAATTTCCCTAATTCTACGGTGGCGCTGCTGGCATGCTAGCACAATGAGCGGCTAATTGCCGCTGAGCCGGGTACAATGGGGCGCCGATGCGGCCTGCCGTCAAGGGGCCGTCACCTTACAGGAGAGCTCCCCGTCAGTGACAGGCGCGTCTTGTCTTTGACGCGCTTGGGCGTTGGGATTTGGTGGTAATTACTGGCTCTTCCCTGTTGTCAGATATGCTCGCAGAGCAACGTAGTCATTACCGGCTAACACGGCATCTCCTCCGTGACAAGGCCTCCGCCGTAATGAAAAGATGCCCGAATCCCCCTTTCCTCTCTCTTTCTTCAGGCACTGACAGGATGAAGCATGGTCCTCATCTGCCTCGCATGAGCGCCGTCGCAGCGGATATGCAGAGCCGGGTTGCGGGGGGCCTAAACAAGCCTCCTTCGGAGATTGACTGTCTCTCAGAGTGAACGAAACCCACCAGGGTTGTAAGTGGTTGCACAGACCCATTAAAGCAAAATGATGAATTGGTGCGTCTCCGCTGCACAATGCGTGACTACACAGCAACACGTAAATAAAAATACTACAGTGGACGGAACACGTGAATAAAAACACAACAGTGGACGGAAGTGGAGTGAAGGAAGAACAACAACCAGACTCACAGTGGAACACAGCCTGGAATGTCTCTTTAAAAGACCCCCATTTAACCCGTAATGGTGTGAGCCTGCTGTGGGTCTTACCATGCCTGCTTGGCCATGTCCAGTTGGTACGCTCTGGTGATCTCATCCAGATGGGCCTGGAGAATGGGCTGGATCTCTTCCCGCGGGGAGGGGGTGAGGGTGGCGGTGGACTGCTGGCCAAAGGACACGGCGGCAGGGGAAGACGCCACGCCACGGATGGGCGGGGTGGGCACCCTCTCCTCCTCCTCCTCCAGCTCGTCCTCCAGGCCCTGGTGGAGGTATGTCTGCACGGGCATCGGAGGGCCCCAGCCGTCGCTGTCGTACCTGGGGGGGGAGGGAAGCAGGGTCGGTGAGCGGTCGGCAGAGAGGCGGCAGAGAGGCTAGTCATTCTGCGCGTTACAGCATTCAATCGGGATAGTGCGGCTGGCTGACCCGTGTCAAACTTTCAGAAACGGAGTTTTCTCATGACACAGCGCCAACACGGTGGGCTGGAGGCAGCCAGGCTTCCACTTCCCATTACCACGCTCCCACGCGCTGGCGTGGAGCGGCTCGGAAAGGGAAATGTTAATTCAAGGAATTTGTCCATGCACATAACCGCTTTTAATCGGCGGCCATTAAGAGGGGCCTCAGATTTACAGCGCCAAGGACTCCTCATTTGCCAGATAGCCTGTTAAAGCCCACGACTCGCGCAGATTGGACGTGGGGAGGGAGCGGACGGCGCACCAACTTCGGGGAAGCGCCTCGCGAGTTTCGCCGCATTCTCTCATTGGGTATTCAGCATGGACGCCGCAGTAAGCCTGGAACACGGTGAGGCGGACGCGCCAAACGGTTGGAAACTGTCGTTCTCGAGGCAACGCTCTAGCACTTCAAATGATAGATCCAAAACCGGGCAACATGGAATACGGAAATTAGATGGTGTGCTGTGTATTTTTTTTTCTTCCTCTTAGTGAATTATAAACTCCCCGCAGATACATTACTCTCTCTCTCACTCTCTCTCTCTCCATGTAGTGCCACCCCCTCCTTTCTATCAGCATGAAACAACGGCGCTCTAAAGTTCTC
Source organism: Aplochiton taeniatus (assembly GCA_017639675.1). Classification (NCBI taxonomy): domain Eukaryota; kingdom Metazoa; phylum Chordata; class Actinopteri; order Galaxiiformes; family Galaxiidae; genus Aplochiton; species Aplochiton taeniatus. The sequence goes on along the minus strand of CM030181.1, from coordinate 9,360,945 downwards.
TTTGGTAAGAATCAGCAGATAGATTAATCTGAAACCATCTGTGTGTCTATCAGCTTGCGACGGGGGACTGTTGGAACAATGTTTTGTGCTGTCAGGAAGTTTTCCCACAAATTAAAGACAGGATCAGCAAATGGAATGATCTGCCGCCATCTGTGTGTGAGTGTGAGCGTGGGTGTGTGGGAGAGTGTGTGTGCGTTTGTGTGTGTGTGTGTGTGTGTATGTGTGTGTGTGTCCACACACAATGCCTGGGGAGAGTGAGCACACACGGATCGTTCCTGTTTCCTCCAGATGCAGTGCAGTAATTAGCCAGAGTAGTCCTACACGCAGAGCAGTTGCCTGGGTATGCGCTTGAAGGTCAAAACGAAAACAAGACATTAGCTCTGGCTGCTCTTTGTCCCTTCGAACTATTGGGAGAGCAAATGGCTCCCTTACAAACGGACTACTACGGTGGTCAAAGGGAGACATGCCAGGTCCATTATATGTGGATGAGTGTCTGCTGCTATACGTTGCCTTGTGGTCACACAGGAACGTGACTGTGGATGGAGTGGTCTATTAAAGATAGTAGTGGTCTATGGTCATACCCTCCTCCTCCTTCATGGTGCTCGCTGGGGTAGTGGTCCATCTCCGTGCCAGGCAGAGGGTGGATGGGGGGAGGGGGCAGGGGCATGTTGGCCCAGCTGGAACCGTTGGCTTTGCAGGGCTTGGCGGCCGCCTTGGCCTTCTTCTTTTTGCCGCCCTTCCCACCTTAGAGACAGCAAAGCAGGGAGATGTTAGGGAGACAGACTCAGGCGGAGGGAACCAGCAAGAAAATACATTCTAATACACAACAGAGGTGGCTTTGATTAATCCTTCTGTCCCTACCCCCCCCCCCCCCCCCCTCATAATGAACAGGCATTCCAAACAAAACCACTTCGACAAGAGGAAGAAACCATAGACGTTTCTTTCAAGTCAATCTCCTTCAGAAGTCATCAACATTCTCTAACCCCACGCTTTTCAAAGAGCCCCCGCCTATCAGTGGCCGCATAGAGAATCTCAAGGCCGGCGGATGAAAAGCCTCCCTCCGTCGTTCGATTGGCTGAGAAGTCTCCGATCTCCATAGAAACAGGGGGAAGCAGCCGTGGAACAGACTAAAGGAGACCTTTTGTGCTCCTGCCATCCCTCAGTGTCCCCATCACAGTCGGCGCTGGGTCCACAATGAAATATCTCACTTTGCCCGGCATGGACATAATGAATGGGCCGTGCGGCGTCTGCCTTGCCTGGCCTAAGGGAATTCACCGAGAGTCTATTACACCTCCATTTCTTTTATTGCACTAGAAAGAGCCTCCCCCCAACCCCCCCATCCATTTCTGCTCATATCACCCCAATGCTGGAGTCTCGCAGCTCCCATCCGTCTTCATAAATCTGCCACCAAGGCACAATATTTAGTGTCATATTGTTTGGTGATTTGGAGAACTCTTACCTGCCTAAAATTATATTTGACTTTTTTTTTTACCCCTTCCACAGATGGTGTTTCCATTTGTCCTCATAACAGTTGTCAAGGAGTGGCAGTGCACTCATGACTGCTTTGAATAAGTGGTAGGCCAGCATGACCAGGCCCTCTCCTCCTCTAACTATGTGGGTCTGTGCGCAAAAACTAGGGAGAGAAATCTGCATTCCAAATCCACCCATGACGGATGCCGCTCCCAGCCTGCCAAAATATACCTCACATCGCAGTCCAGAAAAAAAACAGACTGACGTTGGTTGCCACCCCCCCCCCCCCCACACACACACACACACACACACACACAAACACTCTCACAAACACACACACAAACGAAAGCCATCCCAGGAAGCCTCAGTTGTATACAGTTGTAGATGTCGTCGGTTGGTTAACCCTCCCTGCCAAAGTCTTGTATCCCTGCTCTCGGCACCACAATGAAGGCCCTGATTCAGGGAATCCTTCATCTGGTGCCATGAAACATGGTGTAATCCAATGAACTGCCCACACTGTGACATGGCCATAAATTAACGTAATCAAAAAAGGATTTCCATCACCAACTGAAGTCTATTTCCGTTACTCCACCATACAGTCAAACCCAAAGGGAGGCAGCGAACCACTCGCCACCTTCATTCCATCGCCAACAGAACTGTTCCTCCAAAAGCGACAGCGCGCGACACGTAGGGACGTGTGCGGATCGAAGAAGACGCCATGGCAACACTGCTGCAACAGGAAGAGGAAACATCCGACGCGGGCTAGGGGGTGGAGGTGTCAGAATAAGATGAACAGCAAATGGGAGTAATAAAAGCAACAACAGTAGGCCCAAGGCAGGATACACAGTGTAAGTATAGTCTGCCAGTAATTGGGTTTCCTAATCGTTCCTCGGGGCGACGCTCGACTTTTCTCAATAAATGGCGAGCTGGCGTGATCGTTCAATCAGCCCGAGTCCCTCCGCACTAGACGGCGCATCGATATTGAAAATGAGACTCTTCCAGGGCAGGACGGCTGACACCCGAATTACAGCGGCCCCGAAGAAGAAAAATACAAAGAGAGAGTAGGGCATTGGCCAGGAGCGACAGTGGAATTACACACTAGACCCATTCTCCCTTGACGGAAACTGGGCCCTCGCTTCAAAGCCAAGCTAATACTAAATATAGTCCGGAGCTGGGTATTAATACCCAGGTTTTTGTGGGCGCATCCAGCCTGTAACTGTAGGGCTGCAAAGCCTGGAACCTCCTCTGTTCTTATTGGGCGCGTCAGTGTGGAGGCGCAGCCACAGAATGGAGACTCCAGAAGGACTCCATTTCCACTTATAGCAGTGGGAGAACACCCTATATAGCTTACTAAAGCTGGTAGATTTCTCAGGACTCTCATTGCACTGTAACTCAGACACTAAGTTTGTCTACACAAATTCGATTGATGGTTATTTCGGGATATGGAACGTGAGTTGAAGGGCGCAGTGTGACATCATCATCCTCAGTACCACGATTCGACGGTAACTAAGCCAGGTAGCGTTAGCTTATTAGAGGGTGAGAGGAGAAGTCGAGAATGACAGAACACTCAAAGGCAGCCAGTCGTCTGCCGCGCCGCGCCATCCGGAAGAGAACAGAGTCTCTACCTCTTCTCTGGAAGGTACCCTCTAATGAGCAGCAGCGCGTCCCCAGTGGACATCTATCCAGGCATGAAAGCTGCTGTATTTCTGCTCCTTTTCATCCCCCCTCCCCCCTCTCTGCTCTCTAAGACCTGCAGTTCATTATGCCCCCCCCCCCCCCCCCCCCCCGCCTCCCCCAGCTCCTTAGAGACAACACTGGAACTTACTTTCTCCTTCTTCAAACGCAGAGTTCTTCCTTAACTTGGAGGCGAATCAAAGCTTCGGCTTGTGCCGATTCAAATCCCTCTCTGTGCTGTAAGCACTCGTTATTTAACTAGCCAGCATATGGATGCGTACGGTGAGGCTTAAAAGGCCTACTCCAGCTCGGTTTCTATATCATAGGGGTGAAGAGACACTGTGCCTCAAGCGCGCACTAGCTTCCTGGCGGACAGCCTCTACCTTGGATTCCTGTAATCATATAATTTCCTAAGAGCCACCGTGCAAGGGTAAGTGCAAGGGTACGGCCCCAATTGAATTCCACATTCTGTACAGGTGAATCAAATTAGTAAGTCCAAATATGCTTTAAATCCCAGACATTTCCCGGGAAAATATCCCGGGGCTTCCAAATGAAATACACATGTTGGGATAAAGTAATCTAGAGATTCGTGCCCTCTGGCCTGTGGCTCTCTCCACAGCATGTAAATGAGAAGCCCTTATCGGCTCCCCTCATCGTCTCTCCCGCTCTGCCTCATATCCACACATGAACATCGGCATCTTTCATTGCAGTATTTTACTTATGCAGTATATACTTTTGGAACAGACTCGCACAGCATGGTCCCTGGGCCGGTGCCAGACCGGGACCGTATCCCTTCCGTCGCTGTCCCACCCTTTGGAGTGTCTCCGTGGGGGAGGACTCTCGGCAACTCGGCCTCTCCTCGCCGGCCTAATGTCTGGCAGTGCATTGGATTACAGACCAGTTAAGGCAGCGGGTTGTAACTGGATTAAAGAGGAAGAGCAGTGGCGGGCAGGGACCATAAGAGGGCTGGCTCCGCGTCCTATAAATGACATTGTAATTCTCAGTACATGGGTTTTAGTGTGGTCGGCCACCATTAGAAGAAGAGGGGGGGGGGGGGGGACGTTGTCGCCACTTTACCCAGCCAAGCATCTGTAATGGTGCGTGTGTGTCTCTCTCTCTCTGTAGCTGTGTGTGTTTGTGTGTGTGCGTGTGCTTTGACAATGGGCCACTCCAACTGTCTGAAAGAGTCCCTCTGTCCCATTTCCTGTCGGCTCATGTGCCCACAGTGAGAGACAAAGCCTCGGCAAAGTCTGGCAGTGCTGGCAGGGCCTCAGTATAGCAACCTACAGCCCCGTTGAGCCTCACTAAGACCAGAAGCCCACAAAACATTGCATACCACAGCTTCAGGAAAAATAAAAAAAATGGGAAGTCCCCCACCACAAAAAAAAAAACAGACATGCAATTAAATCCTTGAGATAAGTACTTGTACATTTCAAATTGTTATGCGCCTTAAATGACTTGTGAGTATTAGCAATGAAAGCCGTGAGCAAAGCATTATTGGCAAAGGAGAAGGACAGCGTTAATATAAAACTCCCCTGGACCTCAGGTTTGCACATGCAAATAGCCCGATCAATAAAGCAATCAGGGAAACCAGTCAATCAAAAGTAGTCAATTAAATGCTAGAGGCCCCCCAGAAATCATCTGGGTGTGTTTGACGGAGAGAGAGACCCCCCGCCGCGTTAGTAACCAACCTGAGAGGCTGCCGCTTCGATCTGAGCTGTTGTGAGAGCTGGTGGTGCTGAAATCTTGTGATTGGTTGTGTGGCATTCTACTAGACAATCCATCGGCCAATCGGTAGTCAGGAATGAAAAGGAGTGCTAGTGGAGGTTAAAAGGCACAAATTACAGTGGCGTCAGGTGATTGGCAGAGAGCACGAGCACATGCAGAACATGCGGTTAGGTTAGGGCATCGGCCAAGCAGTGGATATTGGTCCCGACACACACCTTGGTACCACAGAGACTAATTGTGCACGCCATTCACTCACCATTCACTCCAAAACTAGCGTTTTGTAAACATTTCAGCAGAACTATATTGGGTTATGGTATTTAAAAGAAATGACTGCTCCAGGCAGCAAGACTGACTGGGCACAAGGTAATAGTTGCCGTACAAATAACTATGTCTGTAAGAACACCCAATAGAAGGGATTTGAAGTCATTATTCCTTCATTTCTTGATAGATACAGGGAAATCAAATGTAACTCTTTATTATTATGCCAGCAAAAATTGCATGAGGATGTTTCAAGATTCATTACTTTAGGGGCACACTGTAAAAAGTATAATTAAGCGTGTGATAATTAGATCATAAATATGTATAAAGAATAAAGTCTAAGAACACTCATTAGTCATATAACAGGACTCCGCAAGGCTTTGAAAAAATCCTGGCATCAAATCCCTCATAATTAACTTGGATTATTTTCTTTAAATATTAGTTGTGCTAAAATGGATGGCTAATTACTCTGAAACCCAAGGAGGGGAGTATGTTCCTCCAAACCTTAAGGAAATGGATGCCTGATTTTACAGCCCCTGTCCCCCCCATTTAAGGTGTTTATTCAGCCTTGGAGAGTGACCAAGATGACGTCTGCTGGGGGGAGGAAAGAGTACTTTACACTCAGCCTCCCTTTTAGGTGTTGGAAGGGCTTCAGAGGCAAACGGTGATATAGTGTGTGTTAAACTGCACAGAGCTGCCAGGTGAAAAGTACAACCCAAGCCTTAAACTGAGGGTACACTACAGTAAAGCACCCTTTCTCCTGCACATCCGTCACTTACAGCTGGAAATAGAATATCTCCCACCTAATAGATAGAGGGATGATTTTTCTATTTTTTTGCAGTGGGCTCGTCAAGCCCACACCCACGTCCACCACCCGCAAACGCTCGCTCCTATCTCTTGTTTGACCTACTGTTGTTGCAGGAGTTCTTGTCGGGCAGGGAGTAGCCCAGGTTGGCCATCTCCTGCTTGGCCTGGAGGGAGGCCTTCCACTGGGCGTCGGGCAGGTCCACGGCCAGCTCGTGGATGCTGCTGGAGTGGAGGATCTGGGTGGTGGCGTACGGCGTGGCGTGGGAGCCCTGGCCTGGGCTGTTGTAGCTGGCCTTGGTGGTGAAGTCGATGCTGCTGTAGATGGCACCATCCGACAGCATGGTCCCTGTCTTGTCCCCCTGGCCGTTGGGGAGGTCTGGTGGCGAGCGAAAGAGAAGGAAATGGACGGTTTACTAGGACACCTGGCGGGACACTAGGAGATAATGTTTCCCATCGTCCGTAACGGACGAACGCGGCAGGTGGAGGCGGAGAGAGAGACAGTGACGAACACCGCGGTGGAAGCATGCATGAGGTCAGGGTGACCCCCGGGGGTCACAGCGGAGGAGTCCCAGGGGTCTCAGGGTGCTAGAGTGTGCGGCTCCACGCTCTTGGGTCGGCTCATTGCTTAACGTACGGCAATTAACACATTCATCTCGCCAAGGCAAAAAAAAGAAAAAGAAAAAAAAAGAAAAGAGAAGAGAAAAAAATCCCCTGCTCTTATTCATGCATTCCATCCCCCAGCCTCTCAACCTTGGGCCTCCTCCTTTGAGTGTAGATCTCTCCCTCCCTTCCCCTCTCTCGATGAGGGATAATGCTGCCACTCTGCATCTCTGCATGTGTGTGTGTGTGTGTGTGTGTGTGTGCGCGCGCCAGTGTGTGTGCCAGCACGCGTGTATCCAAGCCGTAGTGTGTGGTTGTGCACGCCCAGTGAAGGGGAGATGATGTACAGCCGAGGCGGAAGCGTCCGCATCTGCGCCAGTCAAGCTGCGCCTGTCCTTCACGAATGGCTGCCCAGGACCATCTTTTCACACACACACACACACACACACACACACACACACACACACACCCCTCCTTCCTCCCCTCCTCTCCTCGCTCCCTCTGCGTCCTCTTGTTCTGAGCCACGCAGGGGCTGTGAGTCGACAACAAACGGGGCCGGACTGTTGGCTATTACTCAGCCTGCCCGCTGGTGCCCTGGCTGTCCATTCGGGGCGACACATAAATGTATACCCAAACCCCGCGAGGGCGATATGCATACTGGCGCATCTCTGCCAGGCTGTTGGGGGAGGCGGACATTAATAAAGTCAACAGAACAGTGGTGTGGCGCGGTCGGGGGGGCTTAACCGATCCTATCACCATCCTTCATCCCCCGGCCCTCCCTTCTCGCCTCCGCTCATCCCTCCCGCCTGGTTTGTCGGAGGGTGCGGGGGCGGGCTCTCACTCACCTCCACGGCCAAAGTTAACCAGGTCATTGGGTCCTCCGGAGCCGCTGTTGACAGGCAGGCTGGCCGGCCAGGAGTCTGCTAACCAGGGGTAGCCCGGATCACTGGCGTTGAGCAGGCCGGGGCGACTGCGGAGAAAAACAGGAGGCGCCGCGGTGTGAAAACACATCTGTCTGGGAAGCAGAGCTTCCAGCCAAAAAAAGCTCCTATTTCTCTAACAGTCACTGCAGAAGATCAAATCCTCTCATGTTTCGTCTTTGGCGCGGGGAAATAATAAATAAAACCACTCCTCAACAGGGAGTCAATATATTACAGCATATGTTCCAAAGCTAAAGTGCACGCTCGTGTCTCTGTGTGTGGGGGAGATAAGCTGGCAGTGAGCATCTAGTGCTAATGAGACATTTCTATGAAGTAGGTGTTCTGTGTGTGTGTGTGTGTGTGTGTGTGTGTGTGTGTGTGTGTTGGCTGTACTTTTTCTCCCCCGCGCCTTCTTAAAGTTCCTTTAGGCAAACAAAGCTCTTTACCTCTTGTTTCCCCCCGCTGTGTCTTTGCCACGCTCTCACTCTCACTAACACTGTGTAGTCACAGTCGCAGATGCATGCATTTACCCCCCACCGGTGTGTGGGTACAAATCACACACGCACACACACACACACACACACACACACACACACACACACACACACACACACACACACACACACACATAAACACAGGCACACCAAATCGAACAAAAACAGGCGCAAACAGAGAAAGACAAACACACCGGCTCATACAAGCACACACCGACACACACACGCACACACACACACACACACACACCCCTGCGAGTCCCCGCGGTCATCAATATCGGGTACACTCTACTGTGTTTTCCCATCAGCCCCTTCTGGTGCTGTCCAGACAGCTCTGTTTGATTGGACGTCGGCTCTCATCCCCCTCTCAATGTCGTTCCCTCCCCCCCCTGGCCCACTTGTGGGACGCCCTCATACGGGGGAGGACGTGGGCTCCATTTAACAGGTGTTGTGTCCCTCCCCAGGGGCTGGGGGGGCCATAAAAAACGCCCATTAAGACTTTAACCTGTCATGGGTGACTGCTGGGAGGCCATTAGGGCCACTTTACTGTACAATCACGTCGCAGGCTCGTTACCATGGGCAACACAGATGGAGGTAGACGGGAGGCAGAGATGGAGCTGAAATGCGTTTGTCTGGCGTGGTCGTTCACTGACTCACGGCGGCCAACTTGTTTCTAATGGTTGGCCATTGAATGAGATGCAGCATGTACTGCTGTCCAAACACCGTCTAAACGATCATAATGTTTACATGTCAATGCCAAGGTAACGAGAGAATATGAAAGAGGAAGGGTGTGTGTGTGTGTGTGTGTGTGTGTGTGTGTGTGTGTGTGTGTGTGTGTGTGTGTGTGTGTGTGTGTGTGTGTCTAAATAAAAGAATGTGAGCTGTCGCCTACACAGCAGGACAGGGAAGGGAACGGAGGTGTTCATTGTTCAGTCCAAGGTCTCCGGAGCGTCAGCTCTCTGCTTCTCTTATCCACGAGATATCAATGGCCGCTGTGGTCAGACAAGCAAGCAAAGCGGCTTCGGCATGCAGGCAATACGGTACCCCTCCCTCCCTCCCTCCCTCCCTCCCTCCCTCCCTCCCTCCCTCCCTCCCTCCCTCCCCCCTTCACCGGCGCCTCCCTTGTCAGTGCCCTGCAGTAAGCAGGCTGGCTCCCAGATACACCCCAGTGCTCCGAGGAGCCGTGGAGAGCAGAGCAGGCAAGCTGCCTGACGGGCCTTTTGTCTCTCCTCCAGTGGATGTGGCTGCCCAGGGGACCCGGGGGAGGAGGGGAGCCCCAGGGCATGGACAGGTAATGGGCGCGCTGCAGTCCACCTCTTTCCTCAGCCATAGGTTCTAATGAGAGGAGCCGCTCCGCTGAGAGGGGGTGGTGGGGAGGGGGGGGCCGGAGAGGGGGGTTGGGAGTCCAAATGTACTGGCAGGCTGGAGAGACGAGAGGCCCTGACAAGCTAAGAGCCCTCGCCGTAGTTCCTGAATGCCAAAACAGGCCCTCGGGGGAGAGGAGTCATTCAAATTGATGGCTGTGCATCAGACACATGCACTTTTTATAGGGTAATACATCTCACCCCCTCCCCCCCTCCCCCTCCTCCTCTTCCTTCCCTCTTCTCATTCTGTTTCTCGCTGCCGCGTCCCCCTACCCCGGCCCTGTCGTTCTTTCACTCCCCACCAATCTCTCCCTAACCCCCACCATTCTTTACCCCCCCCCCCCCCGATATCCATCCCCCTTTCTATCCCTCCTCCTCTCCTCGGCGCCGCTCAACATCTGTCAGCCCTGCAGTTTCCAGGCAGTTGACAAAGAAGCAGAGGAATGGAGAGAGATGGAGAGAGGGAGGGCGTTGTTCTCTGCTGTCGACTGCAGCTCCACTGCACCATGACTGTCTCCCGTCTGTAGGAAAACACTGTACCTTTGTCTTATTGGCTGCCTTTTCGTCCGGCACCGCCTGGCCACTGGGAACCTCCCCCCCAGACTACTGCATCAGCAAGACAAGGTGTTGACACTGGGAATGGCTGGCTCGTCCTTGTGTTTATCCCAAGGCAGTGGTCCCCGGGAGGATGTTTGGAATAAGAAGGATCCCTTACCGAGGGCGTTTTTGTTATATGGGTGTTGTGACTCTTTGAGGTAAATGGGTCATTCGTTTGATGAACAACATGACATCGAACTTTTAATTCGAAGCATGCAAGGGATGGATTGTAACCTTGGCAGATGAAATGATATTTTGTGCGATTTTCCTGTCAGCCATTTTAGATGCGCACCATGAGAGGTGGGAAACATAAAATAGAGCCCATGATGGCTGATGCAAGGCTGGCCATAAACAAGCCGGCGGAGGGATATGAATCCAAAAACAACTTCATAAATCAGCCGTTTACAGTCCCACACACCTACTGGTGACTGCGGCAGCCCACACCGAGACACCTCCCCGTTAAATCACACTTAAGGCGTGCTGAGACATGGACTTCCATTCCAGATTTAAATGCGAGGAGTCTTCAACGGCTTAAGCCTGGCATTCTGCGACGCAAAGGAATCTCCATAGCAACAGCCTCAGCGCACCCCGCTCATAGGCGCGAATCTGCTTTTGGTAAAATATTGATCAAAGCTGTGATAGGACGTTTTACTACCTCCTAATTACCATCCCCTATTGGCAGAGGGAGAAGGAAGGAGCCAGCATCCGCTTCTATCAATTTCAATTGAGCAGCCAAAGTCAAGCAGTGCAGGTCGACCAATCTGCCGCCTATTCATCTTCCGTGAATCATTTATCCTGTGATCGATTAAGTGTAATTGTTCAGTCAAGGAAATTTGGCGACAGCCAATGAGGAGCCGCGCACGGACCTGCCTTCATTTGCTATTGTCTAATTAATGCAATGAACCTCCCACGTGACAAATGAACACGTTTCCCTGTGACGGTCTTCTGCTCGTCCTGTCCTCTCAGGGCAGATGGTGAAATCGCAACATCTGGACCTGGATGCCACCTCATGGAGCATGGGCCTATTCCACTGATGCCTTTCCTTTCCCATTGTTGGAAGAATGTGGGAGTTGCTCAAACTGACTTAAGATATGACAAATATATAGTGCCAGGGATACAGACATTTCAAATCCCATTCGCCCGGAGTGCAAATCGGAACCACTTATGTGGAAAATTGAAGAAAAAAACACCACAGCAAAAAGTAGATGAGAAAAGCCATGGCAAGTGGTGTGGCTAATTCTTTGAGTGCTTGCTGGCAGCACGCAAGGAAATATGGGGAGAAAAGCACATTCGAATGTACACAAACACACACATACACACAACCACACAAACCCATCCCTAAACACACAAACACACACACACACACACACACCCACACACACACACACACACACACACACACACACACACACACACACACACTAATACACACACACACATACACACTAACACAGCAAAACTACACAAACCCATTCCTAAACACAAACACCCACACACCCACACACACAGTAACACAGCAAAAAGGGAATGTGAAACACGCCGTAGCATAGTGTGCTGAAATGAGAGAGGGAAGAAGACAGACAGGGTTGGGCTTAGTGCTGAATCTCTGGCGGAGTGTTAGAGATCTCCGGGATTTAGCTAGTCAGGTGTGATGAAGCAATAGAGAGAGGGAGAAATGGAAGCCCACCAAATCTGCGGGGAGCCTCCAGAACACCCCGCGAAGACACCGTAAAGAGTGTCACTGAAATGGGTCCCCCCTTTTGCTTTGACTCACAGTGAGCTAGCAGTTAGAGGGTGGCAAAAAGGGGTACCCCTCCTCACACCTTCTCCCCTGGGGTAATTATTTTTACATCATTACATGTGCCTGGGATCCCAGCCGCCTGTGGACGGTGACAGACAAATGTATCCCTCTGGGAGGCTCGGGGGCTGCCGGTAGCTGGCAGGAGAAGATAAATGATAAAATAAAAGCTTTCTCTGCTTAAATTGTTTCTGCTAATTCTGTTTGGGGCGAGATTTATGAGCTCATCTATCGATGCGTGAACGTAGACGCGTTAGAGATGTATGTTTGCACACAGGTTAGCGTGCCGGGTACACACACACACACACACACACACACACACACATACAAGTATTGGTTACCTATAGATCCATCAGTCAATCTATCAGTGCCATGAGGCAACCACTGCAGAGGTAATGTATGGTTCTTGCTGAAGACAAGAGCTAAAGACAGAGAAAATTGCGTTTTATCTAAAAAAGGGTGGATTCTAATGGAGAAGCGGACATAGATGATGTCGTGTTCGGCTGCATTTAGGTCTGTGTGTATCTCTGTTTGCAGTGTCGTCGTTTGATTGACAGAGTTGATTATGGAGCAGTGTTGCTCTGACTACTGGCAGAAGGGCACTCTGGCAACGGCACGAAACATACACTCACCTTCCGTTGCTCATCAGACCTCCGTCAACTCTCTGGAACGTCACTGGGGTCAGTAGAGACAGGGAGACAGAGAGAGAGAGAGAGAGAGAGAGAGAGGGAGAGAAAGAGAAAAGAGAGAGAGGGGGAGAGAGAGAGAAAGCAGAGGAAAAAGACAAAACGATACATTTTAGGAGGGGTCACATGAAAGGAGGGCGTGAGGACAACACAGAGGCTTTCTTTTCATGGCCGCACCACGAGATGAATCCGGTCAGCGCGGTTTTGGTGGCGGCAGCCATGTCGAGATGCCCTTGAGTGTGAGCACGCGAGCAGGCGGTCGGCCATGTTTACGTAGCCTATCTCCGACGCCACTGCATGGCTGATGAATTCAGTGAGAGACACGGATGCCCCTCTACGTCCATTCTCCTCGTGCGGGGGAAAATTAAAAAAAGATGCAACGATAAGGATTGCAGATTGCTTTCCTTTGCATAAGCTGACGCGCAAGTGCCTTCCTCCTCCCAAGGACAGGAATCCTGATGAGAGTGAAAACTCATTTCGTCTCTCTCTCTCTCTTATTTTGGTCCTGAGTTATTATCCGATTTGTGATTAAATCTCGGCCCGAGAAATGATTAGAAAAGGCAGAGGGCTCATTAATCAGGCCGGATTGCCCCTTCGCCTGCTGGCGAGGAGGCTGAGAGTCACGGGGGCCCGCGCTCGTTAGGGGCCCGTCTTCAGGAGCCGCGCGGCCTGTAGGCGGCCCTCTGCATTAACGGGATCTATAGATCATAAGCGGGCTTGATCTTTGTCAGCACCCAGTAAAATGAAAAATAAAAAACTTTCGGCGGCTCAGAAGTGAGGCACGTCCGGAGAGGATCCGTTTCATCTCCGCGCAACAGCCCGTGATGACAAGGAGACATCAGAGCTCGGAGCGTGTTCGACTTCAACGGATCACAGGAAGCGGCAACCGAGAGAGGGAAAACAAGAAAAGATGAAGAAGGGGGGTGCGCAGGAGGAGTTTGGGAAATTACCCCGTGGACGAGAGGATTCGGGGAGAAGAGAGAGAGAAGGGGAAAAGAGAGAGAGAAGGGGAGAAGAGAGAGAGAAGGGGAGAAGAGAGAGAGAAGGGGGAAAGAGAGAGAGAAGGGGAAAAGGGAGAGAGAAGGGGAAAAGAGAGTCCTGCTTGAGTTACGAGCGAGCTGATAACTCATTTGGCTCGTTTGTTCCACAGATGGAGTTGAAAGAGTGGAGGAGGAGGAGGAGGAGGAAGAGGAGGAGGACTATGCATTCCTCCATTCCTCACGGCGTCACTCAGGTGGGGTTTCCCCAACAAGCCCAGGCACAGGCCTAAATAAAGGGTGTGGGGGGGGGGGGGGTCTTGCTGATAGTTAAACAGGAATGCTTTTGATTTGACGACAGGCGGATGGTCGTTGTCTACGGGGATCACGATAGGACAAGCCCCTGTCTATCAAAATCATGCTCCTCTAAACTATCCAATCCCAATCCTCCGTGACCTTCAAACACATGCTGGTGTGTTGAGCAGCCATACAAGCTGTGAAGATAAAGACACCATCCTCCATTGTGTACCAATGGAGCCAAGCCGGAGTAAACCTAGCACACGAGAACACCTTTCAACTGCAGCTTTCAAAACACAAAGGGAGACTGTGAAATGAGAAATCACACCCTTTGCAAATGCATAGATACGATATTCAAAAAGGCCCCGATTATTTGCATACAGCTTTGACCGTGTGATCTTCTGAAAACAGAGGAAAAGAAAGACTTGGCACTCTCCATTCCCTCATAACGACGACTGCATTCTCTTTGTTGTGCTACCCACAAACATGCCTTGCAGAGGTCTCTCTCCTTCACTCTGACTTTTCTTCACAGAGGAGGAGGCGGCGGTGAAGGAGTGTGCGTGCGTGTGTGTGTGTGTGTGTGTGTGTGTGCGCGCGCGCGTGTGTGTGTGTGTGTGTGTATGTGTGTGTGTGTGTGTGTGTGTTAGGCGGGCTCTGCTGCGAACAAGTCCTCTGAAGTCGCTATCTGGGCTCAGGCACATTTCTGGGCTGCCGGGGGAGGACTTTAATGTTAGCCAGAGTGACGTGTGCTGTGCCTCTCGCCTCCGTCCCCCAGATAAGCACTTTCTCCAATATGAATACAGATTAATCCCCTTTAATAAGCATTAAGGGGGGAGGACATAATCAGCGTATAAAAATTCCATCAAATCTTCTTCCCGCTGGCGCCGTGCCTGCGTCGCCGGCAGATTTACCATTCCCGTGGTGACAGCTTTAGGAGGGCGGAGCGGGACGCTCTCTGCACACCACCTCCCGGCCGACGGAGGGGAGAGACACTCTGCGGCCCCGCGTTCGCTGGCCCAAGTGCCTGCACAACGACGCCCGCGTCTTTGCCGTGCGTGCCCTCTGTGTCCGCGTCTCAGATGCCCTCTCCGGGGGGGAAATCAGGCGCGGTGCCCGACCAATCACCTCAATGCGTTTTGAGTGGGCCTCTTATCAGATGAACGGGCGCGGCGCCCGGATCCCACGGCAGGACGGGTGGGAGGTGGGGGGGGCGCAGGGAGAGACGGAAGAGCAGAGGAGCTGAGGTGGGTCGTGCCCCCTGCAGTGTGAGGCTGCCACAGGCGGTCGTGTTGAGAGTCTTAGCACTGCAGTCTTAGCACTGCACGCTGGTCCAGGCCAGAGGCTCAATGCCCTATGCCACGGAGGGCCCTCTCCCCCGTTCTCCATTGCTCCTCGTGCCCCGCCTCTGACATAGCCTGTCCCTCCTCCCATAGCCTGTCCCTCCTCCCATAGCCTGTCCCTCCTCCCATAGCCTGTCCCTCCTCCCATAGCCTGTCCCTCCTCCCATAGCCTGTCCCTCCTCCCAAAGCCTGTCCCTCCTCCCAAAGCCTGTCCCTCCTCCCATAGCCTGTCCCTCCTCCCATAGCCTGTCCCTCCTCCCATAGCCTGTCCCTCCTCCCAGGCGGATGAAAACCCCCGTGCTCCTCACTGCTGCCAGTCAGGTCCACTTTCGCAGCGGACACAGATCCTTTACAGTAAGGGCTCTAACAGCATTACACTTATCAAATTAACTGTAGTTAGCCAATTGGCCAAAGACTTACGGCCCTGGAGAGTAGGAGGAGTCATTAAAGTAAGGAGACAAAGTACATGAACAGATACGAGGGACAGGCAAATGAACACAGTCAACCGTCAAACGAAAACACAACCAAAAGTCTCCAACCGATGCCTAAAGAGGGGGGAGGACCTGGAGTCCCAGGGGGAAAAAAAGAATCCAAGGAAGAGGTGAAACGTGGGATAGTTCCTAGCACCCAGCACCACTAGACAACACACAGAAAGTCTACACCGGAAAACGATGTAGCCAAGTACGAATGACCAATAAACACACATACACACAAACACAACACAGTATGGGGAGAAAGCGGTGGACTGGGCCGGGGAATGGGCGGTTTGCAGAACCCGGGTCATTCCCAATAGCGGAACCGGATCGTGAAAGCTTGAAATACGCTTCCTTTGGCCTCATCTTGGCCAGAAACGTGAAACTGTCTGCCTCAAGATGAGGGGCCTGATTTATATTGGGTATGGCCTCGAGTCTGTCAAAGCGAGCGCAGACAATTGGGGGGGTGGGGGGCTGTGGCGGGTCGGGGTGAAAAAGACGGGACAAATGAACAGTACCTGCAGGGGTGAAGGTGAAGGACTGAACTGCAAAACAAGAAGACAGAGAAGTCGAGTGTTAAAAGCCTGCAGAGGGAAGCGGTGCTTTGGGGGCGGCTGCACACTGCAATGCGGGGGGCTCTCTTAAAAAAGGACCCCTGGAGGAGGGCCCACCCCCAGGTAAGTGTGCAGGGCAAGAGCCAGGAAAGCAGCCGGTTCACAGGCCACAGAGACGCAGCGCAAACCAAAGAAAACACAAAAACACACAAACAAATGTGAGTACAACATACACGACCAGGAAGAGGTTATATAACAGGCACATATGCACATTTGCTTTTTGGATAGAGAGTTACAGCCTGTTCATGGATGGTCGGATTCAGATGTAACTGTTGGGGGAACAACAAATGCAATAATACCCCTGTGTGTTTTGTATCGCTATCTCCCACTCGCTAATTAGATGCCCTAACGCGGCGAGGTTGTGTGCGGTTGGTGGAGGCATCGACTGTGTGAGAGGTCAGGGTCAACGTGTAGGAGGATGGATGGAACAGCTCCAGCTGCCTGACTGGCCGGAGAGAGAGAGAGCGAAAGAAAGAGAGAGAGGGGTATAGGAAGACAGAGAGAGAAGGAGAGAAAGAGAGAGAGAAAGACAGAGAGAGAGAGAGAGAGAGAGAGAGAGAGAGAGAGAGAGAGAGAGAGAGAGAGAGAGAGAGAGAGAGAGAGAGACAGAGAGAGAGACAGAGAGACAGAGAGACAGAGAGAGAGAGAGAGAGAGAGAGAGAGAGAGAGAGAGAGAGAGAGAGAGAGAGAGAGAGCTAGAGTCCAGGCCAGCTCACTCAGACCTGCCACCCTGGGCTATCCACAACACGGTGGGTGGAAGTGTCAGGGTGCCCAGCCTTTGGAAAATGATGGCGGCTGACATCTGGCTCCCCGCCGGGCTTCCAGACCGTAGCCCTCTCTTAGCCTGGCAGCGTCTCAGCAGCTCATCAAAATTATGTTAATTACCACGCAGCAATCCAAAGACGCACGCCCACACACTTTTTGGGGGTGTTTGTAAAAAATGTTAAATAAATAAAAAGAAAGCACTGCTTAAATTTAAACAAATCAAATCGAAACCCCGCCGCAAGTGTAAAAGGGATTTGCTTGCTCATTACCTCTCCAGGTTGGAGTGGATTTATATGAAGCGGAATGCATGCGTGAGCATGTGTGTCTAATCTCCGAGTCTTAGTAGGTATGCATGAATGCATGTTTGTGTGTGTGTGTGTGTGTGTGTGTGTGTGTGTGTGTGTGAGCTCCAGCCTCTGGCCAGGGGGTCTAACCTGCGTAGTTGCTGAGGCCCTTTCTCTTCTTCCTCCTCCAGTACAGCCAGATGCTGAAGCCCATGAGGATGACCCAGCAGGCGCCTCCGATCCCCGCGATGAAGGCCGGCTGCTTCACCACGTCCGTGATCTGCTCCGTGATGCTGTTGTTGCGGTTGTTCAAGATCATCACATCCCGGAAGTCCTTACCTGAGGGGAGGGGGGGTGGCAGGGGAAGGCGTGAGGAGGGTGTGTGAGGCGGAGGATAAACTATGGCGGACTGTGGAAGACGCTGCCGAGTGTCTCACAGACGAGACCCGAGACAAAAAAGAAAGAACGCAATTTCCGCAAAATGTGGACTAACACCAAGTGGGTACTATTGATCTGGTATCGACAATAATGTCTGCACACCAAAGCTGCCAGAGAATACTGCACCGGCCTCCAGAGAATTACAGCACACACTGTATATTGACCAGGGCCACAGGGACACAGATCTGGTGGATATGCCGAGGAAATCTAACGTCTAGGAGAGGAAGCCGACAGGCTTATGACCAACCCCTGGCTAGGTGAGCCGGTTGTTTGCTTTGCTCCATCTCTAATTCACTCGGTGGACAGTGAGACACACCCTGTGAAATGAGGGGAGCCCATCCCGGGCTGTATCGATCTCCGATCCCAGCTCACTCTGGCTTGTCTGTCTGACACCGTTGCTTGGTGCGTAATAAGACTGGGCACTCAGATGACCACACGTAGGCGTGCGCGCACACACACACACACACACACACACACACACACACACACACACACACACACACACACACACACACACACACACACACACACACATTTACCCACACACAGAGTCTTGACCAGTGCGTCTGCACACACACACACACCGACACACCTACCCCCCACCCGCCCACACAGACAGAAACACATAGACGCAGACACACACAGACACACAAAACACACAGAAGAATATATCTGCAAGCGAGCCGCCTCTGGAAGGAATCGGAGATGGATTATGGGAGTGACATTGGGGAAATAAGAGTGTGCTGCAGGCCAAGCCATCAGTTATGGGTCAAATCAGACACAATCTGCCTGGGCTTCACATAAATCATACAGAGGCAGGCCGCACATCACAACAGGACTATTCTCAAAATGCCATCAGTTTAGCCATTCCTGTCAACAGAGCTCTAACTGGCCATGACACACATTTTGATTAGTAATGGTTGGTCAGAAAATGTTGTCTAGATCTAGATCTATACATATGATCTCTCTCTCTCTCTCTCTCTCTCTCTCTCTCTCTCTCTCTCTCTCTCTCTCTCTCTCTCTCCCTCCCTCCCTCCCTCCCTCCCTCCCTCCCTATCTATCTATCTATCTATCTATCTATCTATCTATCTATCTATCTATCTATCTATCTATCTATCTATCTATCTATCTATCTATCTATCCATCCATCCATCCATCCATCCATCCATCCATCCATCCATCCATCCATCCATCCATCTAAATATATTTATGTGATCTCTATATATATATATATATATATATATGACATAATTATTTAAATTGTCATCAACTTTTGAATGGCTGAATGGTCAATAGATCAAGCAAAAGACCTCTACCATTCTAGGACAGCTTCGGCCTCTAGGCTCTTACCTATGACAATGGGCTGGGGCTCGCTCTTGACCCCCACCCCTGCGCTGGTGCTGGCGGCCACCTCCACCCCGTACAGCACCCCCACCTGCAGCCCCCCCACCACCACGGAGCGGATGGCTGCGTCCACTGTCTTGTTCACGTGGAAGCGCGTCTCGTTCCCCAGGCACCAGATCTGAGAGGAGGGGGGGAGAGAGAGCAAGAGAGAGAGAGAAAGAGAGAGAGAGAGAGAGAGAGAGAGAGAGAGAGAGAGAGAAAATATGATGTAGCTTCGCATTGATTCTCCTGGGTTACTGTAGAAGGCTGAACAATGGGGCGGACATGTACAGTGGTCCGTCCCCGTTCTCTCCCTGCGTCACCCACCTTGTACTCCTGGATGATGCCGTTCTGGTGGTCTGGGGGAGGGGGGTCCCAGGAGATGCTGATGGACGTGCTGTTCTGGCTGCCTACCGTCAGCACTGTCACCTGCTGGGGAGGGGCGCTCGGCGCTGAAAGAGAGAGACACAGGCGTCAAACACCCATGTTCTGGAGGTCAGGGAATCGAGCAGCCCAGCACAACACCTGTGGCCGAAAAATAAATTGTGTAGACACACACACACACACACACGCACACACACGCACACACACACACTGTTCTGCGGAATGTTTTAATCCCTAGAGTAGATACAGGTGGCTGCCGGCAGAGGAGTTCATTAGAAGAGGATTTACATGATGAGAAGGGGCCGCTCTGACATCTTTAACTTCACCAGGCGTTCGCCTCCCCCCCCTGCCTCCCCCACCACGGCATTCACAAAGAGAAGGCAGCTATTGATCCGAGCAGTGACGACCTGGCACACCCAGACAACTCCACTCCAGTCTAGCTGCGGCCCGGCATCGACTGGGCCGCGATGGCACGCGGGTCAGCGGGCTTAGGAGGAGGAGGCCCGGCAGTCTGTCAGACGCGAGGAAAATATGAAGAGATGTATTTTTGAAAGGGGGATGAAACAAGGGCCGGGTAAACATATCGACTGGTTGCATCGACCGGTCAGGGGGAACTAAAGCCAGCGGCCGTGGGGCAAAGGGGGGGGGGGGGGGGGGGGGGGGGGGGGGCAGGCTTAGGAGTGAAGCGCAGCTCCACGGATATCCACGGCTCAGCCAGAGAGATGGCGAGGATAGCGAAGGGGGGAAGAGTTCGGGTTTTTCATTAACCTCGCGAGGCTGTCTTTCCGCTGGCAACACTCCGGGAGCCGGATAGGAGTGAGAAAGAAAGAGGGAGAGAAAGAAAGAAAGAAAGAAAGAAAGGTGGAGGAGGCCATAAGCAGGTGAGCGAGGACAAAAAAAAAAAACGGTAAAAAAAAAATATGTTTTCTCATTTCCGCCGCGGACCTGGCAGGGGGAGCGGGCGTCCGCACTGGAATACTGACAGGTCAATTACTCCGGCGCCGCCTCTCGCTCACCTAGCACCCCCGCCAAAATGGCACGTGTCACCCCGTAAATCTGCGCTCATCCCTCATGGCCGTCCGCCGCGCTGACCCCCTGAAAGGCCAGCGAGGGGCCCGGGCAGGGCGGAAGACAAATGGCTGTGATGATGAACCCGACGCCTCCGTCAGATTAGAAACAAACTACCCCGGGGGAGCGTCAGAGACCCTCCCCCCCGTCCCCACCTCAGCCCCCCACCCCCACCCCCCTCCAGACCCCCGTCAACCCGGACGGCTGTCGCCAGGCAGCAGGTGACAGAGTGGCGTGCCCGCCGCCCGGCGCAATGTCGTTCAAAGTTAATGCCGTGAATGATTTAGCAGCTTATTGCACCGCATGTTTGCCCTAAACAATACACATCTCTCATTAGGGGTCCCCGGAGGCTGGGCTAATAGAGCCATTAGGCGGGTGATGTACGACTGGCAGGAACGTGACCCCCCGCAGTCTCCTTCACGCAGCCCCACTGGCAGCACCCCTCACTCACAGCAGAACAGAGGAGCACCGGGCTGGCATCGAGCCTCAGAGCAGGCCGGAGGGACAGGGGCCACTCCTCAACCCCCCCCCCCCCCCCCGCCCCCAGTGGCCCTAAACAGGTTTCAACATCCTCTGCCTTGGAAAGAGGCTATTGGCTTTAACATAATGGCGGACTGTCTCTTGAGGCAACGGATGCGATCACAGAGTAACGCCATGCATTTGCATGCACATTCGTCATAAGTCCTGTGGGTGTGCTTTCATTGGTTCATGTCGCCAGCAAGGGGGAGAGAAAAGGAAAGAGAGAGTGACGGCGAGGTGAGCCTTGTCCCAGAGTCCTCGCGGACCCGCTCTGGGGATGATCTCATTGTGTTAGCTAATGGACACCCTCAGTTTTAATCACTCTCCGAACTACAATTCCCTATTAATCTAGCAGCCGCAGTCTGTAGTCCCCCGGTCCCACTGGAGCCTGGAGCTGCTGAGTGGGTGTCTGGCTGGTGGACGCGTAGAGAGAGAGAGAGAGAGATAGGCCAGAGAGAGAGAGAGAGGCCAGGCAGCCACGCAGACTGTGAGGCAGGGACGGGGTCAGAAATAGAATGGCCGGTGCTCTCTGAGGGACTGCTCGGATGCAGATAGAGGAGGCAGCTTTATCGGGCCTGGTAATGGCTGGGACATGCAGGTGCTAGGGGGCTTAGGGGGAGTTTGTACAACGTGTGTGTGTGTGTGTGTGTGTGTGTGTGTGTGTGTTTGTGTTGTGAGAGAGAGAGTGTGTGTGTGTGTGTGTGTGTGTGTGTGCGTGCGCGAGTGCGTGCGTGCATAGAGAAAGAGGGGGTGTAGTGATGTGATGTGATGGCAGCTACAACACAGGGTCTATATAGGGTCGCCTTCCGTTGCCTGGCCACAGGAGATACGGTCCCGCCGCAGAGGAGACGGGAGGGAAATAAATGGGCCTGTCACTGGGACAGGATGTGCACCGTCTCCTCGCTGCACCGGGGAGGGGGGCCGCTCGGCACCTGAGGAAACGGGGGCCCTTTTGTGCTGGCGGCGGACGGTAGTTCAGGCTAGCGCCGCTGTCTCCACCACGATGTAACCGCCTCCAGTGAAAGGTGCGTCCTGTGAAGTTGGCGCGCTGTTTCGTTGCTATCAGGACTCACTCTCTCTCCCGGTAAGAAGGAACCTTTGGGTAATGAGGTGAATCCCAGTTCCGTCAGAAGGGGGGGAAACAGTTGCCTGTGGCGCGGTAAGAGTACCCAGGTCTGGGTGTGCGTGTGTATTATTGTGTGTGTGTGTGTGTGTGTGTGTGTGTGTGTGTGTGTGTGTGTGTGTGTGTAATGTGTCGGTGCACAGCGCTGCTCTGCGGCCCCGTCACAGCCAGTTAGAGAGAGTCGGGGCCGAGGGCGACAGCTCCTCCTCGCAGCAGGAAGTGAGCACTGCCGTCCAATCACAGCTCAGGCACCTGGCCGTGGGGTGACGGATGAAGGGTGAACGGGTAAAAAAAAAAAAAAAAGAACCACACCACCGATCACTTACAAACAAGCAGGAAGGTCAAGCAGCGCGCTCAGCCAGGCTGGACCCTCCCCAAATGACAAAGTACCCCGACAATGTCAAAGGAAGGGCGGGACCTTGTGAGTGACGCCTCCGGTATGATATCATGACAACCGCCTGAGTCAAAGGGACCTACGGGGGACACACGTCAAGCACTCACCCCCAATAGATGTGGACGCCCACCGCTTTGACCGAGGGGAAAACGTTAAGGGGGGGGGGGGGGGGGACGTTTCTCCGGTGGCAGCATCGCCTTGGGTTCGGCTTACCTTCCTCGGTGGTGCGCGCCGTCCGGGACTCGCTGTCCATCCCCTGGAACTCGTTGAAGTAGGGCCGCACCTTGATCTCGTAGACGATGCCCTTCTTCAGGGCCGAGATCACCACGCTGCGCTCGGACGGGACCTTCACGTCCTGGGTCTGCCAGAGGCCGGGGGCGGGCAGGCCCGACGTCTGCCTGTACAGCACCCTGTAGCCCTGGATGAACTGGGACTGGCGGTCCACCTGGGGGACGGGGGGGGGGAGAGACACAGGGAGCAGTCGGGTTTCAGAAGGGGGGGCGGCGAGCAGCCGGCGCGGCTTCGGGTTCCGTTATGAACCATCAGGGTGAACCAAATCCCGATGATTAACAGATGCTTCTTAAGAGGCCGTTGTTGTTTTTAATGGGCCTTTTATCATCGGCTTCGACACACTCAGCCCAATTAGGAGAGCGCGCAGAGAGAGCGCAAGGCAGATGCTCCTGACAATACCTCACACTTTCACACCCTCCTCAACCAGCGCCTCCATACAAAAAGCTTTCAGAAGGGCCGCTGTAAAAGACTTGCACACGCATGTCTAGCGCCTGGCGTAAATGCCGAGATCGACGGGGAGCTGTCGGGGAAGTCGACGAGGCCTCGGAGAGGGCAGAGAGCGGTCAGGCGGTGTCTCTCACCCCTTCCCCCCGGAGGAGCTGAGGAGAACACACACCAGGGGGCCATGGCAGACAGAGGCTGTCCAACGGCGGAGACAAAGAGTCGGTGGGTGCGATAGCGGCCTCGCCAAAGCGATAAGGGGGTGGGGGGTGGGGGACTTTGGTCCATTTAGGCCGAGAGCAAAAGTTGAATTTATGCAGAAAGGCATAACTCACAGTAATGGCTTGTTAACAGTGAGAGAAGTGAGCGGGCCTTTCGAGTGCGGATATTAAGCAGCTGTTTTTACCCGGTGAAGTCGGAGTAAATCAGCAGAATGGATTCAACTCTTGGTGTGTAACTTTCATTAATGGAATGATTTGGGCATATAAAAGCTTTCCGGAGTGGCTCTCTGTGTTTTTCTGGAACAAGGCCTGATTGATTCGGTGGCCGTGTTCTCTGTTGATTATACGACCTGTATTCATAAAGCCATGCTTTAGCATTAAATTAGCGAGCCATTCGGAGGGTGAGAACTTATTATAGGGGTCAATAAACACGTCAGTGGGAAAACTGCTAATGTGCTTTTGCCGAGTGGAGAGCAGGCGGCCCCATGCCACTCAATGACAAGTCTACAAACACCCGCAATGGAATGATTTATAGCAATACAACACAAATAGCGTAAGACCATTTAACAAAAGACAGGAAACTAGTTAACCTTGAGGGGGGGGGGAAGTGGATTGAGTGCCCGTAGAAAATATACCCCTTCTTTTGAGTTTAGAGCATTGTAGCGCAATAAAACACCCTGACTCACACGTGCGCGCGCGTGCGTGTGTGTGTGTGTGTTTGTGTGTGTGTGTAGAGGGTGAGGCAGAGGGTGAGCTGTTAAGAAAGTTGGCTCTCACTATGCTCTGGAGACGCAGACGTGCCAAACACACATTCATTACAATATCCTTTTTTTGTGTGAAAAGCATTTGTCATAATTGGAAATTAACTGAAGATGTATGGAAGATTGATGAGCCACCAGATGTCCCTGACATGTCTCTTCATGTTCCTCACTAAAGCAGAGAGAAACCATTTTTCAGCTGTTTGATGTACACTTACTTTTAAACCAGCAATTACAATATTTCAAAGCTTTAGTCTTAGCTATAAGTTGACTCCACATTTCCGAACATGAAATCAAATAGCAGCCCTGAGGAGCACCTAGTTGGCTTCAAAGAAGAATCTTCCTTTTAATGTTAACCGTCTTTTCTTCAGGACTCAAGGTTTTCCAGCAAATAAATCAAATAACCAATGCTTGTGAGACATTCCAATACCAATGTTAAGACACAATAGCGTAAGTTAGCTCGCATGGTCTAAATTAATTTCCCATATATATTAACAAACAGTTTTGTGGTGCACGGTGAAAAAGGTTTGAATGACAACAGGGCCCTGTTTTAATCAGTGCCCAGTGGAATAAAATGCATGCATCGGTAGATGATTCCAACAGCACTCACAGTCCAGGTGACTTGGATGGTGGTGGGGCTCAGGACGACAGGGTTGTGCAGCCGAACGATGACCTCGCCGAGCTCCTTCTGCACGTGCCTGTGGTCCACCCCCTGGGCCGGAGGACTTATGTCTACAGGGAAAAGGCCAGAGAATGGAAGAGGTCAGAGGTTGGAGGAGAGAGATGGAGAGAGAATGCAAAAGACAGAGAGATAGAGAGCGGGGGTGAGACAGAGAGGAATTTATAAAAAGAGAGAGAGAGAGAGAGAGAGAGAGATAACGGAGAATGAGTTTCTTCAAAATGACATGCTGTTCATTTCTTTGAATGAGCCCGAGACCAGGACGCGATTTTGTTACAAAGCCCGGGAACATACCAATCAGAGACAACAAAGAAGCCTACAGCCTGTGATCATGACTCCGTTTGAAAAGGAGCAACTTCATCTGCATCAAAATGACCTCATTTCCTCCTCGTATTGTAACAATGGTCGGGGCTTTGGAGAATAGAAAGAGACGTGGGGCTAAAAAATGGGCCTTTAAATCGTTGACTTGTCTGCCGTTACTGGGGCCTGAATAAGCACATTGTGGAGGGGAACTCTGTAACCTCAGATACGTTGGAGCGGAGAGATGTGGACCTTTCACGGTGACACAATTTGCCAACCCATTTCCTGTTTTACACATTTGAATGTTTTCAAATCAAACTTCTGGGCCTGATATCCACCACAATTTCCAAAGCACAACTTCAAGATTTCAAGTCAAGAGAGGTACTTGGAACAGACAGATTTTTTTTTGATTACATTTTTTTTACCGGGGATATGGGATAGCAAATTGCTTGCAAAAGGGAAATTATATTTCAGTGCAGTCTCAATAAGAGCAAAACAAAGTCATGAATCATGGTCCTGAACTGATTGTGCGAGGCAGACCAAATGCAGTTTGGAAAACATGAAAAATCAATTCATCTTCATTGACTGCCACTGTCAATAACCATATCAGTGCATCATTGCCATTGCCTTCAGCTTAAAGGGAGAGATGTTCCGCCATTTGAATTGACTTTCTCCCTCTCTATAAACAACACGCTCTTGGCTTCTCTTCGACAGTGTTTGGCCAAAAGGTCGCAGGGCGATTGTGGCGGTGGACGGATCAGATAAACATAATCTGGAGTCTGCGGTCTGCGTATGGCCCCTTAATTGAATCTTCTTTGGGTTTGGAGGCAGTCATTTTCCCCTGTTATGATCATTAACATAGCAGGCATTGCCCTAACTCGGTTAGGCCCCCTCCAAAAGTAGACAAGCTCGTTTTGCATAATTGTCTAAGTGTAGCCCTAATGAGCTGGGCCGAGATGGAGAGCTTGACCTCTGGGAAAGTCCCGTGCGCTCTCTCCCGGTCGGAGCTGGTTGCTCGGGATGATACTATCCAAACGTGATGGGGAACGAAATGACCGTTGGCTATCAGGAGCCGCAGAAAGGACTGGCGGACGAAATTCAATAAGAAATGCTAAAAATAGGAGCTTTCCCGAAGGTGGAGGCCCAGTACCTTGTGTTCTGACTGGCTCAGACATGGGGCTGGGATCGCTCAAGCCCTGGATGTTGACGGCCCGCACCATGAACAGGTAGATGGTGTTGGGCCGCAGGCCTTTGACGGTGAACTGGGTGGTCTTCACGTGGTCCGCCACCGTCTGCCAGCTGTTGCTCACGGACTGACTGCAAAGTGACCACACAAACACACACACACACACACACACATACACACACACACACACACAAGGATAAACCATCGGTTCTTCCACGCATCCTTGACGACAGGATCGAGGTGGTACTACAACAACAACTTCGATTGTTCAATTGCCGCGGTCAAACCTGAAGGCCTCGATGACAAAGGAGGAGACGGGCGAGGCTCTGACCAGGCCGGGCTGCCAGGACAGGGACACGCTGTTCTTGGTGACGTCCGTGACCTGGGGCTTGGAGGGAGGGCCAGGGAGCTCGTTCTCATCCTGGCTTTTTATCACCGCCTGCCCGCCGGACTCTGCAGACGACAAGGGGGGAGAAAAGAGGGGCCTGCCGGTTATGAACAACACCCTGGCTCGGGTCCTAAGGAGACCCTATCGGAAAGTGAAGTCATGTGTGGTAAACACAGAGTAGGAGGTGTTAAGATTCCCGTTAAGTGTGTGGCACTGCACCTTTGACTTCGAGGAAAGCACTCCACGACGTCTCCCCGCTGGAGCTGGCCGCCACGCAGGTGTAGATCCCAGAGTCGGAGAGCTGGAGCACAGCAGACAAAACCCCATGGTCAACACACCGAGCTAAGAGGCGCGCATCACTAATCCCACTCTAGGCGACCGAGACAAGGGCCACACGCCAACAGAGAAAACGGCCATAATAACCGAATATTAGGGCCGTCCATCACATCGAGGTGGAATGCGGTCGACTTAACGGCCAGTCTGCCAGTGGCCAAATTGTGTGTCATTTGTGAGTGCCTCAAAGTGCTGACGCTAATTTCCTAATGAATTCCATTTTCCACTCGCGTCCCACCACCACTTTGCCCCCCCCACCCCCATCCCTCGTCCGTCCTTCTCCTCCTGCCCCCAGTGTCCCGCCCGACCACAACAAAGGCGGGCTAATTAACTTAGGGTGGGCCGCTGAAACCCCCTGGACCGATGACAGCTGGCTCGTCTCTCCGTCGCTCCCTCTCCGGAACTTTGGTTGTTTGTTGTTTTTTTTTGTCCCTGCGCCTCTCTTCGATTTATTAAATAAAATGTCAGTGGTCGGCAGCTTTGTCAAGCGTAATGGATATTCCGCCGAGGCCTCGGAGTGGGGAAAGGAGGATGTGAGCGTCCTAAATTCAATCTACCCTAAATGTATGTGCGCGAGTGTGTAAGCGTGTGTGTCTGTGTGTGAGGGAGAGTGTGTGTGTGTGTGTGTCCTATTCTATAGCTGGAAGACATCCAGCCCAACACAGCTGAGCCTTGTAGGAGCTGTCGTGTCACTAAGTGATAGTATCAAACAATTTACAAAATCAATACTGCCTATTCATCTCTTTAAGACGATATGATTCCCCTTGTCCATCTAAGTTAGGCCTGAGCCATGTCCTATTGAATTTTCCTAAGCTTGCACACAGCACGTCTGCATCCTTAAGCATGAACAGGCACACCGACATATAGAGGCCCACAGTCATACGCTCCGACCTAAACACACACACACACACAACACACACGCACACACACACACACAACACACACGATGATGACACAGATAAGAGACAACACATGCTCCTTTTTATCACATAAAGAAAAGGCTTCAAGGTGAGATAAAGAGAATCAGTGGAGACATATAGGACAACAATAGAGGGGGCAGCCGGCTAACTGGGAGGGGGTAGACAGCATTCATAACTGGGAGAGGGTAGACAGCATTCAAAACTGGGAGAGGGTAGACAGCATTCATAACCGGAGAGGGTAGACAGCATTCATAACTGGAGAGGGTAGACAGCATTCATAACTGGAGAGGGTAGACAGCATTCATAACTGGAGAGGGTAGACAGCATTCATAACTGGAGAGGGTAGACAGCATTCATAACTGGAGAGGGGGTAGACAGCATTCATAACCGGAGAGAGGGTAGACAGCATTCATAACTGGAGAGGGGGTAGACAGCATTCATAACTGGGAGAGGGTAGACAGCATTCATAACCGGAGAGGGTAGACAGCATTCATAACTGGGAGAGGGTAGACAGCATTCATAACTGGGAGAGGGTAGACAGCATTCATAACTGGAGAGGGTAGACAGCATTCATAACTGGGAGAGGGTAGACAGCATTCATAACTGGAGAGGGTAGACAGCATTCATAACTGGGTGGGGGTAGACAGCATTCATAACTGGGTGGGGGTAGACAGCATTCATAACTGGAGAGGGTAGACAGCATTCATAACTGGGTGGGGGTAGACAGCATTCATAACTGGGTGGGGGTAGACAGCATTCATAACTGGGAGGGGGTAGACAGCATTCATAACTGGAGAGGGTAGACAGCATTCATAACTGGGTGGGGGTAGACAGCATTCATAACTGGGTGGGGGTAGACAGCATTCATACCCGGAGAGGGTAGACAGCATTCATAACTGGGAGGGGGTAGACAGCATTCATAACTGGAGAGGGGGTAGACAGCATTCATAACTGGGAGAGGGTAGACAGCATTCATAACTGGAGAGGGTAGACAGCATTCATAACTGGAGAGGGTAGACAGCATTCATAACTGGGTGGGGGTAGACAGCATTCATAACTGGGTGGGGGTAGACAGCATTCATAACTGGGAGGGGGTAGACAGCATTCATAACTGGAGGGGTCGGCCCGCAGACGGCGCCGCGTGGTCAGCGGGCGTTCAGCGGGGGCCGTGCTGTGGGTCCCCCGGCCCAGGCCTCACCTTGGTGCTCTTGATCTGGAGGCTGCCCAGCTCCTGTAGCGACATGCGGGGGTCCTTGCCCAGCAGGCTGACGCCGTCCTTCAGCCAGCTGACGGAGGGGATGGGGTCTCCCGACGCCTGGCACTTCAGCAGCGCCACCCTGTCCACCCCCAGCGTCTGATTGGACGGGCCCTGCCGGATGATGGGCGGCGGCCGGTCGGTGAGCACTGCGATAGGACGAGAGAGAGAGAGAAAAAAAGATATATGGAAAGTTACAAACAGATCGACCGCACTCGCCGTTTAGTGTCTTAAAAGGTCCCACTACCCAGTAGCTGGAGACGTGTGATTAATTTGCTTGTAAAAAGCAGTTGGAAACAAAAGTGTCATAAAAAAGTGGGACTGCATCATAAAGCAACCTCCTGTTTCCCCGCCAGGCTCGTAACTGTACCACAGGACAGGGACTATCAGCTGGGCTTCCAGGCAGGGGAGAGAGAGAGCAGATGAGTAGTGCTTTCCCGGGCCCGATGATGTGACCGAGGAGGGCTCCAGTTACAGCCCGCCGCTGTCTCCCAGTCCCACGCTACTCTAGACCGTGCGGGGCTGAGCGCCAGGGAGGCTCCTGTCTGGTGACTCAGTGACGGTCCTCACCGCTCATAACCCGACCGGACGGATTTGACTTCTCTGTTCACCCTGAATCTCAACGACGCCGACGCTACAGCTATGTCAGAGACATCAAGTAGAGTTTATAGCACTTCCTGTGTAGATAAATGCAAATGGTGGACGCATAATCACATTGGAGTGAAAATGTGCATCGGTAATGTGCTTGGGAATGCCTGTGGGGTGCACTGTGAAATACTGTAAGATGTCAGAGGGGGCTCACTGTGTGAGTAACAGTTCGAGCACCCAGGCAGTTTATATTTCAGCGTTGAATAATGTGGAGTCCCCTGGCATCGCGGGCGCCCGCATTAATTAGCAGGTAGGGATTAATGATGGCAGACCTGCGGGGGCTAATTAGCCGGTCTACTTCGGTAACCTTTTAACACATCCTAACACCCCTCTCTTCCTCGCCCTTTCTTTATCTCGGGGAAGAGGAGTCAGGAAAATGTAACACTTCCAAGGAGTAACACATTTGTTTCCCTGCCGGGGGGAGGGGGTGGAGGGGTGGGGCGGAGCTGCGGGGGAGGTGGGGGGAGCTATTCCGAGCCGTATGAAGTCGATTTCAATACTAATATTCCAGCCCGGCGATGCTTTCATTAGACACGGGGTGGTCAAACTCATCAAAAGGGATCACACTGATCATAGCCCTGATCCCCGGCGCTCTCTAAGGCAGCCTTATCCCGGCCGAGCCCTGGCTCACCGTCACGCCGGCGCCTGGCAGGAGACGCCCCTCGCCCGTCACTGTTAACACATGGCGCGATCCCCGCTGCCCATTAGGGGCCTGAGGTGAAGCCGTGGGGTTGGCATCGACAAAGTCGCGTTTTGATGACGACGTCTCTGTTCCGAGCCCCTCCCAACACATTCCCGGTTGTGAGGAAATGCGACGGCTAAGCTATCCCTGCGCCTACGGAGGAAAGCAGGGGCCGTCGTGAGGCGTGCCGTGTTCGGTCCGGGGAGAGGACGCGTCTGGCGTGTGGACGGAAGAGGGATGGACGGAGAAGCGACATGACGGAGTGATGAGGAGGGACGAGGGGCGTGGAGGCAGCTACGCTCGGCGGAGGCCTTGGGTGTCTGGAGCAGGGATTTCTCATTAGAGATCTCCTTGAACCCTATGGGGGCTGGGGCTGGGCTGAACGTCCCCCCCCTCCCACCCTCCCATCCCCAACCCATCCCCCGCCAGGACACTAAATCACCTGCATGCTGCGGCGGGTGTGGCCGTGACCCTCCTCTAGCTCCCCTCCTCTCAAACCGGCAGCCTCCCCTCACGGAAACAAACTCCTCATCTTACACATTCCAGTCACGCTAAGCCAAGTCTTCTGAATGTGAACCCAGACAGACAACGCGACAGTCTAACTCTATCACACACATACACACTTTATTAAGGACCAGTAAATACACACAAAAATGATGGATTTCTTATTATTATGGATCAAAATGTATGGAAAAACCCATGGTCATTTGAGCATACAATAATGTAGAAAGAGTAAACATTTTTGGGGTGTTCCTAATGTCCTGTAAAAGTGCTAGAGGTTCTTTGAGTTGTCCTCCTAGCTGACCCTGTAGGACACATACGGGAGCATACAGCCGTCCATCTTGGGATCTGAACAGCGGAGCAGATTAGAGGTGCACACACACTTAAGAGAACCTCATCACTCATTTTGGAGATACGCTCGCTTATGCCACTCACTCACTCAATCACACCCGCCGTACCCTCTCTCTGACGCACACACACACACACACACACACACGCACGCACACATGCATGCCCGCACGCGCACGCTCACGCACACACACACACACACACACACACACACACACACACACACACACACACACACACACGCACACACACATATTCACACGCCCTCCCTCTGTCACCTACCCAGCTGCTGATCATTAAACTTGGCGGGATTCAAGGACAATGCTTTATACTCTCTCCCACAAGGAGAACTAATGCCGAGAAATGAAATTGTGGCTGGCAAAACACATCCCACTGAAATATGAAAAGGATTGTCTATTGAATTGCCAGCAATTCACAAAAGACAAACTGAAATGTTTACCGTGGATTTGTAATTTTTTGTACGCTCAAGGGCAAATTCCCCTCGGGAGACTCAACAGGCCGAGATGTGTCTACCTCTCGCATGCCTG
>CM030181.1:9313991-9323991 GCA_017639675.1 Aplochiton taeniatus | reverse complement strand
GATTTGGAAACCCTAATGCCATGTGAACTCCTTCTCCCTGGCCCCTCAAAGGGAGGTGCATGATCAGGCCAGGCCCCCATATCTAATTCATGATAGGACACATCTGTCCGGGCTTGGAAGGGACTCCTGACAAAAATACAAGTGTGGGGAAAAGAACAAATGGAAAGACTGACAGAAACACCCACCCACACACACACACACACACACACACCTTTTCCACCCCCTTCCTTAAATCCTATATTCAATCATATTTTATTCAGAAGTCTAAAGCAATTACTGTCTCTTTCCCACAGGCAGGCTGAATGTGTAATTTCCGACATCTTCCAGGAAGCTGACAGTTCGTGACAATTGGTGGGAGGGCCACTGCTGTTTTGGCAACCCAGGTCCTGCCATCCGAGGAGTGCCTGGGCTCCTTCTGCCAGTCAAGCTAGACATTCACACCCACTCCTCTTTTCTCCCCTTTCTCGTCCCCCCCCACCCCACCCCCCGCACCCCCACCCACCTCCTCCTTCACATCACCCTCTCCCGCCTCTCAGCCCTGTCCCTCCAATGTCAACAGCGCATCCCTCTCTCCAGATGCCATCTCCCGCCCTCCGCTCTGCACAGTCCTCCGCGTTCTTCTTCTTCTGAGGATCCAATTGCTCTGTCTCGGTGCAAATCTGCGTGTAGACTACAGTAGACAGCCTTGCCGAACCCCCCCCCCCCTCCCCTTCACTTCCCGGCTCGAGAGGAAGCAAACCCCGTCCAAAACACACAGTCTCCGGCTCTGTGTGTTCCAGGGCCAAATCCCCACAGATGGCCTGGAGACGGCCATGTTTAAGAGGCTCTGAAGCAGCGGGGGGCAACGGAGAGGGACGGGAGACACGTCCAACGTCTGAGGCGACCACGCTACAGAACCTGCTTTCACTAAAGCTACAGGCTCCTACGGAACGAAGGATCAGTTCACTGAAAGGTGAGCGGGCAGGCTAACAGGCTACAGGGAGAGAAGAGAGACAGACACTAGGCTGGCTAGCTAAGGGGAGAAGGGAGTGCCACACAGTGAAGTAACGCCAGGGTTAGTAGTGCAGTGGGTTAACTCCATGGCCCTTTAGCATCTCAGGCAGTCGAGCACAGGGAGTGTCAACGGGAGGAGCACATGCAAAGATGGAGTCGGAGCAGATGGGTACTTACCCACGGGACGAGCTGGAGACACGACAATGGACAGTGGATACACAAAAAAAAAAAAAAAAAAAAAAAGACAGGACACACAAACACACAGGAAATCAGAAGGGGGGGGGGGGGGCAAACGAAACGGACACGACACATATAGGACAAAACAAATCAAAGTCAGAATGAATGGCATGAGGCAACACAGTTTCAGCTCAGGGTAAGCATGAAGGAGGAGACCCAATAGTACATGTTTTTTGGTTTTATCGTTGCTACTCCATCTTGACAGCGCTCTGCCTGGATTTCACCGTATTGACGGGATGCTGGAGCTAACGTTAGCACCACCTAGTGGTGGATCGACCTCATGTCTTCCAGATCAATAGGAGCACTGCAAGGCAGCCTGTCTGACACAATGCCAATTGTCAAAGGAGCACACGCTATTGGATCTTCTCAGTCTGCCCTCATGAAATCTACAGCTCTATGGGTGGTGTGTGTATGCAATAGCAAGGCCGAGTGTGTTAATAACTGATGGACAGAGCAAAAGACAGAAAGAAGAGAGAGAGAGAGAGAGAGAGAGAGAGAGAGAGAGAGAGAGAGAGAGAGAGAGAGAGAGAGAGAGAGAGAGAGAGAGAGAGAAAGAGCAGGAAAGAATGCAAGAAAGAGAGAGAGAGAGAGAGAGAGACAGAGACAGAGAGAGAGAGAGCAGGAAGAGAGAGCGTACATGGACCTCCAGGAGAGGTGCATTCATGTCTTATTCAAAGGCTACAGCTGGGGGCAATTAATGAATGACCCCCAGCCCCCTCCTTGATGTGTACTTGTCACAGCCGTTCTCTCTCCTCTCCACTCCAGTAAGCGGCACCATGCCCCCTCTGCCCACCCGCCTGCCCGCCCTCAGCTCTTAACTCCCCGGACTGTAAATCCGACATTCTAAAGGGCTGACAATGTACCCCACAGGTAGCCCCCCCCCCCCCCCCATCTGGGCCCCCTTGTGTGAAGTTTAAAGCACTCTGCTGAGACCTTCAAAAATACTTAATGGGCAGGAGGGGAGATTATGGTTAGAATGTTTTTATTAACCTGGCCCACCCTCAAGCGCGGTTTGTGCCAGTAAACTGTGAAATGGCTTCGCTGACTGGGAGGTTAGCGTGGCGAGCAGACCGCTGCTGGTGGCGGGGGATGGGCAGCGGTGTGTGCCTTGGTTGCACACGGAAGTGTAAATAATTAAGTGGATTCACAGACTGTCCACAGCCATTTCCCCCTTTGGCTGTGAGAGTCTGTGCCACTCGGCTATACGGGGGCAGGTCAGGGGGGCCTTGGTGCTTTACCCTGGATACCCTGGGCAGGGTGTTGCTGTGTGTCTGCGGGCCAGAGGACAAACATCTGGAGGGGGGGGGGCTGACGTGCGACCTACCTCTGACGGTGAGCGTGGCCGAGGCCTCCAGCTTGCCCACGCGGTTCTCCGCCACGCAGGTGAAGGTGCCCTCGTCGCCGGCCGACGCCTTCTTCACGCGCAGCACGTAGTCGTCCTTGTCGTACTTGATCTCGAACCTGCGCGCACACACACACACACACACACACACCCCAAGGGCGCCGTTAAAGACAGACCGCCGGGGCACAGAGACCCTCGTCGAGAGCGTGCGGCTGGCTTGATTTCAGCCATCTCCTCCTCCTGCTAGAACGCCGCGACGAAAGAGGCGGAATCATGTTTGAGGCAGAGTTGTTTTCTCCTGCCGAGGCAAGCGGGGTCGAGGAGCACAAAGAACGATGAGGAGGAGGATCAATTATTCAACAATGACAACCTGCACAGAGAGAAAGAGGCTTTCAACTAGAACCCCCAACGTCTCTCCATATTTATGAGGAGCTTCTCTGTGTGTGTCTTTCTGTGTAGTGTGTATATGAAAGGGCAGCACGACATAGGCACACATTTACAGCGCCGACAGATTGACTCAGAACCATAAAGGGTTTATTACAATGCAAAAGCATTCTAATGTCAGCAAGAAAATGCATCAGGGCATGTGTTCTGTGTGTGTGGGTGTATGTGTGTCTGCACCAGAGGGTGTGGGTGTGGGTGGTAGGGGTACTTGACAGGAGGATGATGCTGGTTCGGTTTGTTGCTCTGGCCCTTGTAATTGGAGGGGTTGTTGGCATGTTGGTGGGGGGTGGGTTTCAGGGGGCGGGCGGGAGAGCGGGGCGGGGGTGGGCAGACAGTCTGACAGCCAAACAACCGTGCGCTGCCCACAGTCTGTCACTCACACAGTCCACTGACAGGGGCAGCCAGGGAACCAGGGAGCGGTTGAGGCGAACGGAAACCAAAAAGGGCTACATCACAGGACAACAAGGAATAGTTCAAGGCACACCGAAAGCCGACATCCATTCCGACTTCCAATTTCCTCGTTGCCAAAGCATTTGTCTTTTGCCATAACACATTCATAACACATTCATAACACATTCTGCTACGTATAATGGCGTTGTAATGATTCCCACTTGGCTCTGGACTGTTGATTGAAGTCAAAATGTTAGGTTCGATATGTCAGAAATCGATAGGTCCATCTACAGTCCATCAAGCCCACACGGCTCTCGGCTGATGTTTGTAAAACCTCTCCTAATGCACCGGGCTCCGCATTGTATGATATGCACAGGTACAAAATTAAAAATGATCATAGAAAAGCCTGCCTTAGTATTTCGTACATGTGTGTAGAGGGTCTCTACAGAAGCAGTCAGTGGTTTCTATCCGTGGAGGGAGGGGGGGCTCACTGCTCCAGCATCAGGTGCGGCGATGGCCGCCTGCCACCAGCAGCTGCAAACCTAATCTGCCCTGTCTCCCCCTGTCTCCCCCCACCCCCCCCCCCCCCCCCTGTTATGACATTTCCTGAGCAAGCGTTTCAAAGGGGAGCTTTATTGAAGTGCATTCCTCATCCCTGACTGCCAGCTCAACCTATCCGCACAGGCCCTTAAAGAGTCATAATGATTATTTGACTGAGTCCTGACTAAACGCTTTGTTCTGCGGCGAGGGGGGACGCACAGCGCAGGTACGAGGGGGGGAGGGGGGGGGGGGGGGATAGGGATTGCATTGTTGGATATGGCGCAACACGGACGGCTACGGGATGACTGAGCGCCGTTTTAGGGGAGCAGGTCTGACGGAAAACAAACAAGGTGATTGACAGGGTGTCCTTTTAGGAGCCTGTCCTCGGGCCAAAGACGGAGACAGCGAAACGACAAAACCCCCCTCAATGAACTTTTGACTGAGGAGCAGAGGCGGGCAGGAGACACAGAGACAGGTTGGGAGTTGCACGGGAGACGGGAGGGGAACCTTTTGCCCGATGTCATCATGGCTGAGGCTCACCACATTTTTCCCCGCAGGTTCCCACACACACACATCGGGACACGCGCACACACGCACACGCACACACACACGCACACACGCACACGCACACACACACACACACTATACATCCTGACATGATGCGGGACACGCACGGCGCGTAGCTCCACACAAGACAACGAGCGGACTGTCTTCCGAGCCGACATCTATCCGTCTCTGTGGAGAAGCACCCGGGGCTGCTGCACAGCCTCTTAGTCGGAACAAAACCAGAGCCCAATCAGTCTGTAATTAACGTCCTAGTAGGAATCCGCTCGGAGGACATGCTCAGGGAGAGCGCGGGTGGAGAGGAGACAGACACACATACACACACACACACACACACGTATAAATAGACAGGCGTGGGGGAACAGTAGCTCTTTCTTGGGACTGGATGGAGCTCGGACTCTGGTCTCCATTAGGGCAGGAATGTAATTACATGTGTAATGTGGACGGGCTGGGGAGGGGAGCCAAGCTCACCGTCTCACACTCAACTGGAGGACACACCCGTCCAAACACATGCATGGACGCACGTACACACACTCACACACACACACACACACACACACACACACACACACACACACACACACACACACACACACACACACACACACATATATATATAAATAGACAAGTATTCAATCATCCTAATCATCTGTGGACAGGATTATTAGCGTGCATTTGCAGGACGATGTGGAGTGATGGGAATGTAAACATGTGCCAAGGCGAGGAGACGGTTCTCTGGCCTGGGAACTTGAGGTCTCTGGTGCGCAGGGCAGGGCAGGGCGCACAGAGTCGCAGCGCTACCCTGAGAGACCTCCACAAAGGCTTAGTTCTTCGAGGAAGCCCACGCTTGCGCCAGCAGGAGACGGAGGCCAACTTCTATTAAAAGCCTTTTATCAGGTGGCTGAGTGTGTAACTGAGTGGAGCACACCGAATGACTCGAGTCTGAGAGTATCTCATAAGTCTGGCTTTGGTGTGTGTGTGCGTGTGTGTGTGTCTGTGTGTGTGTGTGTGTGTGTGTGTGTGTGTGTGTGTGTGTGTGTGCGCGTGTGCGCGTGCGTGTGTGTATTTGTTGGGACCGATGGTGTATGAGTCACCCTCTCTCAGGTCTTGGTAGGTGTAGGAGCAGGGCCAGCTCCGACCCTCTGGCTGGTTGACTCGAGACACAGCCGCTGTGTTGTCCTGACGACCACGGCCCTGTTTCACACCGTTTGACCGGCCCCTCTACGGTGGCCTCATCAAAGGAACTCAGCACTACCTGTCTGCCCCATGTCACCCCGGGAGAGGGAGTCAATTAGCCGGCGCTATCGCCTCTCATCTCCCCTCTGCAAGACCCTAGGAGAGAGCCTTTCTCTCTCTCTCTCTCTCTCTCTCTCTCAATGCCTCCCTCACTCTCATCCCCCTACTCCTCTTTTCTACGGTGAACAACATTTGTTTTCACTACTGCTCCCCTCTAAAAGATCATAGGCAGGTTGTGTATTGTTCTAGGGGGGTTTGACGATGAGGGAAAGGTGGTTTTACGTCTGCCAGTGACTTCCACTCGCCATGGTAACAGTCCTCTGAGAATCGGGGCGGCTCGGAGTCGAGGCCGAGAGTCTGTGCCAGTACAGTAAGGGAAAAGGAAATAACAGTGAAGCCCTTACTCTGTGACAGATGCCTGGCAATGTGTGTGTGAGTGGGAGTGTGAAAGAGTCCACAGCCACCGCAGCCAAGCGTACACACAGACCCGGGACGTGCTCAGACATCCGAGTCCTCCATTAACAAGCGGAGGATATATTGGGAGATGTTTCCTTTCTAGTCGGACAATCTGATAGGTTTATAATGAACGGTCGGCGGACATCTTTCACTAATTAACAGTTGACTACTCTGTTCGTAATTTCCAGTTATGGCTTGAAGTTCCTTTCGTAATTGACTCTCAAGATGGTATATATATATATATTACCCGATAAACTATACAAGCTCCTTACCACAAAAACACTTGCAAGCACGTGCCCTGTACACACACCGTACACACCCACCGTGCACACACACACACACACACACACACACACACACACACACACACACACACACACACACACACACACACGCTCATGAATACCAGATGCATCCACTTATATATCATAGGAAGTAATAGAGACAGGAGCGGCAGGCCTGCCATCTATTTTCTGCTGAGTTGCGGAGGTGAGAAATAAGAGGAACCGGAGGGTCAGCACAACGTGGGCTGTTCCTTTCACGCTGGCTTTAACAGCCCTCTTAGAGAGGATGACCTCACACACACACACACACATACACACGCACACACACACACACAGAGACAGGGACACACCATGGAAGAGAGCATGAAAAGGCTTTTGTAAGGGCTGGTGGAGTGGGGTGCTGGGGTCAGGGGAGTGAGGGGGTGGGTAGAGACGGACCGCTGGAGCGGGGGCGGGGGGGCTCAGATAAGGCCTGGGGGAGAGCAGCGAGGGGCAGAGGGGGGACTTTGGAGCACACACAGGGACGCAGAGCACGCGGCATGGGGAGATAACCCACACTCTCCCTTCTTTTCTCATGGCTCCACGGTGGACTTTAGGAGCTGCACCTCAGACCCGCTCCGGGCCTCTCCGACGGGAACGGAGGGATTCTGGTGGGCCGCGTCCCGTCCACTCTGCCGGCATTCCTCCCATCCGTCATCATTCGCACTCTGAATGTGTTTTGCACCCTGCTAAGAGTGCTGTGCTAATGTGTTGCTATTCTACTGTAAAAGTTTCCTTTTCGAGCGGCAGGGCCGATGCCAGCTGTGCCACACGCGTCTCCGCGGGTATGGCAGTGTGTGCGTGTTTGCCTGGGAGTCTGCTGGAGCGCCTGTCTGTTTACTCAGCTGAGGCGCCCACCGCCAACAGTCCGGGTGTCGGCGTGCGCGCGCACACACACACACACACGCACACACACACACACACACACACACACACACATACACCAGACACACGCACACACACGGGGGGGTCTAATTGGGTGCCTTTCTGCAGCTTATCATAGTAATAAGGACAGTGTAACCTTTTGAGATGAAGAGCCAACAGAGGCCCCTCCTCCCACAACCCAGCCCAGCCCGGCACTTCAGCTATAGGGGCCTTTCCCTCTTCCCTTCCCCTGTGGCAAAGACTACCCCCCTATAGCGCCCCCCCAAATCCCGCCCCCAGCCATGCCACTGGTCTGACACGTCCGCCTTCCATCGCACTGCTGTTGCCTCCGTTATTGATGGTGGTGCAGCCTATGTGAAACAGGGCTCTGTTGTATTTCCGCTGCCGAGCGGCCCCGACGCTGTCGCCCGCGCGAGCCCCTTATTATTCCAGAATGTCAGGCGGCCAGTCAGTTGGGTGCTGCTTCAGGTGAAGATAAGCCGAGCACAGAGAAGGGAGATACAGACGCGACAGCCCAGCCACTGCTCTTTTCCCCAGACAACAGTGGCCACGGAGAATGTCAGCATTAGAATAATGTCGGCCGCCGTATGTTTCGCCGTGCTTCAAACAAGGGGAGATAGCGCGGCAACACCAGCCAGGCACCGGCCCGCCGATTATAATTGCCGTGATACTGATCAGCTAATCATTTGGCTGTCTTTGTCTTTTTGTTTCTCCAACGGCCACGTATGAACGGGCGCGGAAGAGAACGAGAGAGGCCGCGCGGGGACACGGGCTCAGATGTTTATCCACACGCCGCTTCGAATCGCAACGCGTGCTAATTAGCACGCTAACAGTCGTTTGGTGAGTTTTCGCCGGCCTCAAAGAA
The DNA here is from genome assembly GCA_017639675.1 of Aplochiton taeniatus. NCBI lineage: Eukaryota > Metazoa > Chordata > Actinopteri > Galaxiiformes > Galaxiidae > Aplochiton > Aplochiton taeniatus. Next base: position 9,315,716 of record CM030181.1, on the reverse strand, counting down.
TCCGTCGAGCTGTTTTCCGGGACTTCCCGTTGCCTAGTGAACCCCCAGCTGCCTTATCAGTTCGAAACAACGACGTTGAAATGTAACCGACGGCCTTGAGATACTAAAGTCCCCTTTGTGCGTGTGTGTGTGTTTTAGTGTGCCCTAACTTGTAGTGTGTGTTTGGGGACTGGGACAGAGGCCTCTTTGAAGCCTGCTCTGCAAGTGATGTGGCAGTTGACTCTATTGTGTACACAGTGAGTCAGAGGGGAGTGACATGAGCAAAGAGCTGTGTGTGTGTGTGTGTGTGTGTGTGTGTGTGTGCCAGTGAGGGTGAAGTAGGGTGAACGGGGTTGCTGTTACATTTATGATTTGGGGTGGGGGGGGGGGGGGGGGGGGGGGGGGGGGGGTTATGCAGTGTGTCTCGGAGGAGCCTGTCCCAAGAGCTTACCGCACCTGCAAACACTGTACACACAAACAGATACATGCACACACACACACACACACACACACACAACGCACACACACTCGTGCGCACTCAGACATATCCTCTTTCTTCTCAGCTCCTGCAATCCTCCCCGTATAGATTGACTCTGGCCTGTTTAACTGAGCTGTCCGTCTCTCGGCCATGTCGTCCCTCTTATTCTGTCAAAGTGTCAGCCGTGTCTGCCGCTTTGACTGTCTGTCCTACGCTTGGGACAAGCGGAGGTCACAGCCTAATGAGCCTGTCCAGTCCCTCCTGGCTAGCAAAGGCACACAGCTTTCTAGCTGGCTGGCAGGATGGCTGGCAGAACAGGTGCCTGGCTGTCTGGCTGGTAAGACAGGTGGCTGGCTGTCTGGCTGGTAAGACAGGTGGCAGGCTGGCTGGGTGGCTGGCTGGTAAGACAGGTGGCTGGCTATCTGGCTGGTAAGACAGGTGGCTGGCTGGCAGGACAGGTGGCTGGCTGTCTGTCTGGCGTCTGGCTGGTAGGACAGGTGGCTGGCTGGCTGTCAATCTCTGTCTGTCTGTCTGTCTGTCTGTCTGTCTGTCTGTCTGTCTGTCTGTCTGTCTGTCTGTCTGTCTGTCTGTCTGTCTGGCTGGCTGGCTGGCTGGCTGGCTGGCTGGCTGGCTGAGCAGGTGGGAGCTGGACCTCTCCTGTTGAGTTATCAGACTGTTGAGTTATCAGACCAGACTCTCTGCTGACACTGATCACTCAATAGCTCCTCCCTATCAACTATAGACTGGCATCTAGCTGCCGCTGAACGCACATGGCAGACACTTGGCACGGCTGGCACGTAAAGAGAGGGCAAGCGTAGGCTGGTCTTACTGCTGAAAGTAGTTTGTTTAAACACATAGCGAAAAGGGAGGGTGAGATCGGTGTGACGATCCCATCCTGAGATCAGGACTAGGCTAATCCCCTGCAAGGCCTCTCTCTCTACTGCAAAGGTTAGACCCTAACGCATACGTAACAAACGCAACTCTGTTTCTTCGTTTGCCCTTGTGTACAATACACAGACGTTCCTTAAACCAAAAAATGTCTCACCTCCCACGGGGCACGTCCACGTCGTCCTTCCTCCAGCGGACGTTGGGCTGTGGGTCTCCCTGCACCTGGCACCGGAACTCCACCAGCTCCTCCTCCAAGACCACCTGGTTGATGGGCCGGCGCAGGAAAGTGGGGCGCTCTGGGGAGCGGGAGGGGAGGGCAAGGGGGGGGGGGGGGGGGGGGGGGCAACGTCACATGAATTTTCCATTGCAGCTCATGACAG
>CM030181.1:9266491-9306491 GCA_017639675.1 Aplochiton taeniatus | reverse complement strand
TCATGCAGAGAGTTAAATGTCTCCTCACCGAGAGCCTCTCCTCCTGTCATATCAGCCCAGTGTAAAGCTGCATGAGATATGGCGTGGAGGCTGACGGGCTCCACAGCCAAGAGGAGGAGGCAGACCAATGCCAGCCACAGCGGCAAAACTAGTAGGTGGTTGAAGGGGAGCCATGTTGAGAAGTAAATAGCGTGGTTTGAGTTAAAATACTGCGGGGGGGGGGGGGGGGGGGAAGAATTCCTTTAAACGGCGGGAAAAAGCCGGAGTCCTGCGGCGCTGGCAGTGCTGATCCTTATCCCGGGCCCCGCAGAGCTCTTCGAAAGAAAGTTGTCCATTGGCAGTCGGCGCTGCTTCGGGTTTGAAGGCTTTCCTGTTTGAGCAGGATGTATATTTAGCGCTGTCTGCCTCCCAGGCTTTTTTGGGGGCGTTGAGGAGGGGGAAAGGCGGCCATGTCACTTTGCATCAGCGAGGCTGACACATGGGAGGGGGACGTTGACATGCATAGCCCGCTCATTAAGTTGGGCCCGGGCCCTGTGGTACGGTGCACCAAACTACTGGCCTTCCAAGCTGCACTCTAATGCGCCGCTTAGTCTCCCATCAGCCAGGGGAAAAAAAACATGAGGTTAAAGACCAGGGAAATGGAGCCATTATAATCTCCAACTACCACCGCTGGGCTAGAGAAATGTCTTTTACTACTTTACTCTAGTTCTCTTGTTATGACAGGAAAGAGTGGCGTTGGAAACGGCCGATGGAAGGGTAGAGGAATAGCGACGCTACAGTTGTTTTGGCTGATGTTCACAGCGCTCATCACACCCCATCACCGTCAACGCCTCTCTCAGGTGTGTGTCTCACCTATGGTGCCACAGCTAATTGCCCCCCACAGAGTCTTCTGCTGGAACCGCTCAGGTGGAAGAGATGCTAGGTGACGCCGAGGGCAGCTGGGCTCCTTATTCTCTCTCTCTCTCTCTCTCTCTCTCTCTCTCTCTCTCTCTCTCTCTCTCTCTCTCTCTCTCTCTCTCTCTCTCTCTCTCTCTCTCTCTCTCGCTACCTCTCTCTCTCTCTCTCTCTTTCTATTCCTCGCCCTCACTCACCCTCTGCCAGCCTGAGCAGGAAGTGGGTGGAAGTGGCTAGCCCCTGGCAGAGGTTTGATCCCCGTATGCACACCCCTCGGGGACTCAGATTCTGGGTGTGCTGAGAGTGCTGAGAGTGCTCTCCCCGTCGAGCTAGAGTTTCCTCGCTCCCGTGTCTTTGTGTGGGCGCAGGCCGGGCCTAATGACATTGAGGAGAGCAACCTGACAGGGGGAAAGATGATCCCCAGGATGCTGCCGCGCGTCCGGCCAGAGATCACACGCGGCAAGCAACCCAACAAAAAATAACGACACGTGCGAAAACATTTTACACAAAAGCTCTGCTCTTTGTGTTAAGCATTTACGAGCTCATCTCCGGTGAAAACCGATGACCCCCCCCCCCCCCCCCCACCCACCCTCCTGACAGCCCCCACCAAATCCACCCACGGCAAAGACAGATCTGCAGACTCAACTCCACGCGACTCTTCATGTGATCTTTAATAGCGCCCCCCCCCTCTTCTCTTTTGAACGCTAGCCTATTTGTGCCGGCTCCTACTCAGTCTGTTTAATGGCGGGGCCTGTAATTGGATTGGCAGTAACGGCGGGCTGAGAGCGTTTGGGAGCTTGTAAAAGGTGTCACTCGGCGGTGGCAGCCCCCTTTTAATTAAGCTCGCTGCTGGAGATGAGCGCTTTTATCTGGCCTGCTCCGATGAGCCCCCGCCCCGCTGTGCTGCTGGGCTGAATACAGACGCCTGTTTACGACCGCTGTAGATTATATACCGTCGTATTCGGCTGCAAAAGGTCCTACCCTGTACTTACTGGAAGGAGGATACTGGGGAAACAGCACTGTCAAAAAGATTATATGAAGCAAGTGTGTGTGTTGGGGGGGGGGTGGAGCACCATTATGTTCTGGTGTGCTCATTGTGACAGAGCCCCACCCAGCAGGGCTGAGCAGTCGCGCGTGCCGTGCCGCAGATGCAAATCCAGCCCCTGCAACATGGCGGCCGCATATGAGTCCACTGACAGAGGCAGACATCCTGACGACTGCTAGGGGAATTGCACACCACAATTCCGCCGCTTTCAGGAACATCCTTGGAAATTCCTTGGAAGTCTGGCTAAGCCTCTGCTGGTAGGAAGTGTGTGTGCGTGTGTGTATGTGCTTACGCAGGCTATGCTGCAGACAGAGCACCATGGTGACACGATGATTAGAGAAGGTGTTGATTACGCCCCCCCCCCACCTCCCCCTTCTCCATCCCTGTCTAACAGTCCTCGAAGATCATCTCCCTCTTCAATCAATACCTCCAACACACGCACAGAGACCCTTCATTCTGCCCGGTTGCCTCACACGAGACACACAGACAGGACACAGACTCCGGATCAGAACCTGGTAGAAGGCTCCGATCGGGCTGCACTCCCGCCCCAGCGCGCAGTACTGATCCGGGCTCGGTTGCTATGGGGGCTGGCGTGGCGTCTGTCAGGCCATGGAGGGGAGGGGGGAGACGACGACTGGATTCCATCAGAGGAGGGGAGCAGGGAGCAGGCGGGGTGTTAAATCACACTGAGACCAGATGCGGACACATTAAGAACGATTTATTGATCGCTTTATAGATCTTAACTGTTGAGGAAGAGCGAAAATTAAACTGGATACGGAGATGACCTTTACTGCGGCCTCACCCACAGAAAGGGATACCTTCTTTTTTTCCTTTCTGCTCTATGGCTTGGGTGTGTGTGTGTGTTTGTGTGTGTGCGCGTATTTGCATTTCTGTTTGAATGATTGAGAGGGCGGGGGAATTAGCAATTTTGTAAGGTTGAATGTCTTGCATGTCTAAAAAAAAGAAGAAAAAAATCAGCAATATCAGCATGTCGGCTAGTAACTGTGCAATTGAACTGCATTTTTATGTTTCTGTGTGTCCAAGCGTGTTTGAATGCTGCACATAACAGCTAAACGCTCGGAATAAAGAGGTGGCAGAGCTGCCTGCTCAGCAGATCACTGCTACATTAAGCTCACCTAATCACTCACAAACACACACATAGACGCACATAGGAACACACGCACGCACACACACACACACACACACGCACACACACACACACACACACACGCACACACACACACACACACACACACACACACGCACACACGTGCACACGTGCACACGCGCTGGATGCTCCCTCGCATGGACAAACAGTTTTGATCAGCAGGAGACACGGCAACAACAACAACTCGACTGACGTCGCGTTCAGCTTCCTCAAGCTTTGCCAACGTTCCATTCGATCGCATCCAGGGGTGGCACTCCTGGACCCACCCCTCTAAAACCACTGCAGACATATACTGATAGCATACTCATCTACACCACCTCCCCATGGAGCCTAGACTTTGGTTTAACAGTGCAAAACGACGCACAGCCATGCAGAGCTGACGCATGGTCCATTCCAATTGGTTCCAAGCCCATCCTCTACCTGGCACAAGGAAAACCTCCGACGGGTTTCACTGCCGCGTATTCCGCAATCCAGCTCCAGTTAATTGCACCAGAGGGATGCACAGGTAACTGTGTTAGTCTCACTCCTAATCGGCTTACTGCCGCGGTTCAGTTTGGTAGGTGGGGATTCGGGAAGTCGCGGGGCCGGAGAGGAGGGGCAGCGACAGACAGGGGGAGCACGGGTAAGGCTTACGCAACCTGGGCTCGTTCATTCATTCCAGGGCACGATGTAAACCCTGGGAGACTTGGCTATGTAATCTGGCCTCCTGGATCCCTTATTCCATATGTAACCCCCACCCGAGGGTGTTTGTGTGTGGCGAGCGTAGTTTGTATGGCGTGTGTGTGTGTGTGTGTGTGTGTGTGTGTGTGTGAGTGAGTGTGCGCAGGCGCGCAGTGTTGTTGCACACCTGGCTACGGCTGGCTTACATTATCATGCAAATGGAAACCAATCTGAAACACCCTGCTGGCTGCCATTCTCAGGATCAGCGCAGGCTGCTGTATCCAAACCGGCGCTGCTCTACTAGCTCTCTCTCTACCCCTTTCTCTCTCTCTCTCTCTCTCTCTCTCTCTCTCTCTCTCTCTCTCTACCCCTTTCTCTCTCTCTCTCTCTCTCTCTCTCTCTCTCTCTCCCTCTCTCTCTCTCTACCCCTTTCTCTCTCTCTCTCTCTCTCTCTCTCTCTCTCTCTCTCTCTCTCTCTCTCTCTCTCTCTCTCTCTCTCTCTCTCTCTCTCTCTCTCTCTCTCTCTACCCCTCTGTCTCTCACACTCCCCCTTTCTCTCTCCTGGTTCAACTCTCCCCATAGCTGTATCCACCTATCCACAATTTAAGAAGAAAAGCACAACGACCTCCGTCTAACTCTCTCTGCTGTTGTTGCTCCCCCTGATTCTCCCGGGCCGCACAGCAGAGACGGGAGATTCAAAATCCTTGGATCACTGTGTGGACGCTCCGTGCTCTGTCCCCCAGCCTGCCGAGGCCAGTCCTCTGTTAGGTTCATCATTTGGGGGAGAGATAACCAAGCTAATGAGGCAACTTCTAATCCGGGCCTGTTTGGACTTCTGTCGGCGATATCGACTCCACCGCGGCCGGGAGAAAACGTGGTTGGAAGGCACGGACGACCTACATAGCAAGGACAAGATAGGGTGGGGGGGGTGGGGGGTAGGGTGCGTGTACAGCACATCACAGATCAACCAGGATCCCAGATCCCTCCCCCAGGGCGCCACGTTCCAACAACAACAACAACACGACGACGGACCACTCCGGCCGCGTTCTCGCTTTCGCCGGTGCGGATCTCTAGTGGACTCCCCGGGCCCAAACAGCCAGGCCAATCCAGTTAGTGACCAGCTATGGAAGACTATTACCTCTGGAAAAATCAATAGGGATTCAGCTCCCAATTAGCACCTAATTCAATGAACCGGGGCTAGACCTCCAGTCAGAGTGAGTGCTGTGTTGGAAATTACCCAGTGCGGGGTGGAAGCAGGACTTGGCAGGAGGGGGAGTAGTCCCTGGGCTCCGGGTGATGCTTGCGTCAGCTCACTATCCATACGGGATATTTCTATAGACTGCTATCTGAGGCCAGTCCGCATTCTTCAAATCGCACACTGGTCACTTATCGCATGTGTATTTCTGGGCTGGATTTTTTTTTTCGCAATATGATGTGAAATTTTCTGTTCACTTACGCCATGTGACCAGTGAGCTATAACCCCAAACCGAAACCCCTTCAGAACCTATCAAGTAAAGTATTTCCATTTCACCAAAAGTACACATTGAGTGCGACGTACAAAACATCTCCATAAACAAAACGCTTTCCCACCGTGAAATAACGAAATACTTGCTTACTGAACCCACTGGAAAAGTCACAGAGCTTGGGAAACAAACCTTGGCAATCTATAGATCAAAAGTGACTGGGCACGCCATTCAAGGCAGAGAGAGCAGACTCCCATGGCAGGATCACTTCCAGTTCACTGAGAGGAGGCTGTGATGTGAGGACATTTGAAATGGAGGAGAGGCCTTAGGGGAGCAGTTAGGGCGTCCGTCCTCTGAAGTGGACATTCCGGCCGACCGGAGGAGCACACCCCGAGCCGCTCTCTTCCTTTGCCCGCCATCACAGACCGCTCACCCCAATCAAACGCTTGCTCGGTGAGGAGGGCGAACTGGGAAAAAACACACACACATTATCGCACGGCATGAAAACGGCTGTGTGTGCCTGAGCGTGGCGATGGGCAGGCCTGGTGTCCCTCGGGTAATAAAGGAGCGGGACTGAGGCTGCAGCGAAACCCAATTAGAGGGTGTGTGTGTGTGTGTGTGTGTGTGGCGTTATCCTCTCTCTCTCTCTCTCTCTCTCAGCCAGATGTACACCTTAAGCCTTCCTGCTGCTTCACGGCCCCGAAGCCCGTCGACCTGCCCCCTGCTGGAGCACATGGTCCCACGCAGGCCGATCCAGCGGGCGGGGGGTGGGGGTGCAAGGGGAAGAGCTGAGCGTCTCCACGCCTTTAGGGGTTAATGCGATCACCACGGGAGGCTCAATCAAACCAAACGAGCATGAAATGACTGCGGGCTCGCAATCACTTGCCAAATCTAATCCATAAAGCTACATATGCAAATAGATGGAAAGCCAGACCCGGGGAGGGAACCACGGCAACACGCCCTGGCAGCGGCGGCGGCGGCGGCGCCTGCATGTTGTTGTTTGTGTTCCACTAGGCTCGACATCTTGAGCTCGACTCTCGCAGGTGACGCAACAGCCAGGTACGGCTCCGAACGGCACATAATTAAAAGGAGATTATCGCTGCAACCCCCCCCACAACAACCGCCCCCCCCCCCCCCCCCCCCCCCCCCCCCCCCACCTGCGCACGCGTCTCAGCTTATTTTCGGCTTCAAAAGACAAGCAACTGGAGCCGGGGAGCCGCGGCAGACAGTGGCGTCGCCACGGCAGCCAGCCTTATCCCAGCCTTCAAACGCCCTCCATCTCTCTCTGCCACATGAAAGATGGGGGGCTGGGGGGGGGGGGGGGTTGTGCAGAGCGGTGCCAAGCGATCCGCCGCTCGGCGCTGGTGGTGCGCGCCCGCCTCGGCTGTGCCGCTGAAGCAGCAAAGGCAGCAGGAGCAGCCATCTGAAGAGCAGCTTCCGCATTCATCTCAGGCCCGCGTCGGGGCTGTTTCAAATCTCCCGTCACTGTCAGAGTGCTCAAGCTGTTTCTCAACGCACTGCAGAGGTAGAAAATAGCACTAAAACTACGATAAGAAACTCTGGCTCCTGCCGCCTCAAACAGAAAGAGTTTGTTATTTTTTCTGGGGGAATGGGTTTTTGTCTGTGTGTGGTATTTCCGTAAATGTGTTTGTGCGTGTATGTGTGTATAAGCATTGCATTAGACCACTATTTGATAGGTATGGATAAACCAATACATTCAAATGTGCATTAGCATTATTGAGTACCTAATGTCATTTAAGAGAGTCCCCAGTCAGACAGTATTGACCCCATCAAGACCCCCCCCCCCCCCTCTCCTTACCACACACACACACACACACACACACACACACACACACACACACACAAATTAGAGACATGTAAAGAGTCCAACTAGCTCTTTCTAAGTGAAATTCAGCCTGCATCATCCTGGAAAGACGTCTCTCTATTTTTTGCTGCACAGTGTATCTGAGCGACGGGGAGACTCATCGGGCCACCAGAAAGCAGTCTCTAAACAGGGTGACCAGCTCCACTCAGGCATGACTGCTTTCCACAGACGCAGGCCTGCCTCGACATGAGGGCCCTCTTGTAGGCCTCTTCTGGTCCCGTATGGACACAAAGCACATAATGACCTTTTTTTTTTTTTTTAAATAGCCCACCACTGCTGTGGTACGGGCCTGCCATTACATTAACGAAGCAACAGAGAATGTCTGATCAGCGGTGAAAGCAGGCTATCATTATGGCGGCTCCTTTCGTGCGGGGAAACAGAGGCAAAACAGAGGCTCTCTGCTGCGCTGCGGCCTTTAGGAGGCAGTGACCCGGACACACCGGCTCGACTCCCCGGACTGTTGCTGCATTAAACATAAGGTAGGGGGGGGGGGGGGGGGGGGGGGGGGGGGGGGGGGGGGGGGGGGGGGGGGGGGGGGGGGGGGGGGGAGGGGGCGCAGAGGCAGGGGCACCTTGGCGGTGACATGTTTAGCGGTGTTGCGGAGCAGAGCACCCCTGACCCCAGGACGCCTGGGTGACAGCCTGTACTTAACTTCCTCTGCGGGAGAAGCCATCAGCCCAGGTAATTGCTGCCTGTTTTACATCAACACGACCCCGTGGCGCTGCGTGGGGGATAAACACTCCCAAATGAGGAATGTGTGCTGGCACGGTTGGTCGTGTCGCAGGGTGGCACCCGGGCCCCCGTTGAAAGCCCACCATTAACGCAGACAATTCCCGCCCACGCTTCCCAGAGCGTCACGCCTGATTGAAGCCGATCAACCCGTTCGGAGAGGAGAGGGAAAGAAAGAAAGAGAGAAAAAAAAATGATGTCCCAGCCTAAAAGCCCTTTTTAGAATTCATCTGTCGATTACCATAATCAGTTCATGGCTGACAACACTTTGTAAATGTGTTTGCTATTAATGCCAGCAATTACCGAAGCTAAATGCAAATGGTCTGCCTCTGTGTGGCGACGCGGACGTGAGAGACACCCATCGATTGGCGGTGGGGACGGCGGACAACAGAGATGATCATTATGCCAAATTTGTGTGTGTTTAGCAGAAAACAGGTTTGCATAGGTTTCTATTAGGCACTCTGCAGCGCACAGTAGCCCCCTGTAATTATGTCCCAGGGAACAAAAGGGAAAACCCTGATAATCCCTAATAGTGCTTTCAGCTGGTAGCACTGTGGAACCGCTGCACTCCCGTCTGTTGGCCGCCTGTGGTTCCAGTGCAGATACCTATCGCCCAGTCCATACAGCCCAGCTCTCATTAATAGCCTGCTTTCAAGTCCGACTTAAATGAACGCACAGCCAATCAATTAGGCCCGAGCAGGCCAGGCGTAGTGTACACAGGGGAAAAGCAAGAGTGTGTGCTGGGCTTGGGGGGGAGGCCGGAAGGCCTGGAGGATAGACCCTGGATGACTTCTGACTGACAGACCATAACTCTCTCCTCTCCATCTTTATCACTCTCTTAAGCCTCTCTGGTTGGAAATCTTTCCACCTGCATGTCCCTCCTTCCTCTACGGCACCACAATTACCCATCATTCATAATGCATCGGGTCCTCCCGCTCCTTCTCTCCATTTGTCTGGATCACTTAGGGAGGCCGGTTGAAGATGAAGGGCTCCTCGATGTCTTTACTGTACACTAAAGCTGGTTAAGATGTACGGGCTAATCGGATTAGCGAGGAGGATTTGATTTCCCCCGGTATAGTGTGCAGTGGGACTCCGCTAAAGCAGGCTCAATCCTAAGGACTCGCCAGCTCAATCACATATTTGTACGCAAAATGAACACGCTCCACGCCATAACCCCCCCCCGCACCACGCCCTCTCCCGAGTGCCTTTTCACTCCCGACCTCCGGGCGCCATCCTCTCCGTTGTCTCGTTTGCAGACCTCCAGACCTGGGCATTTCTTTCCTCTCCTGCGTTTGCCCAGCCGTCTCTCCGGTCTCTCCGTTCCCGGTGATGAGTACATTTCTCTGCCAGGGCCGGCTGTCGGGGCGACCCTGGTGACCCGGGGGTTAATCTCCGAACGGACTCCTCTCGCCCATCACCATCGATTGGTCGGCAGCGCCCTGTCATGTGGGATCAATACGTCATTCCTTTCGGTAACGAGGCTGCGCGTTCGGTCGCCGGCACTTCCTTCCTCCCCCCCTCCCCCCCCCCCCCCCCCCCCCCCCCCCCCCCCCCCCCCCCCCCCCCCCCCCCCCCCCCCCCCCCCCCCCCCCCCCCCCCCCCCCCCCCCCCCCCCCCCCCCCCCGCCCGCATCAATTTGCCTCCATTTTATTATTATTTCTCCCCGTCGATCGATGGGCGGCGAACGGGCCCCACTGTAAAGCACACCACAATTAGAGCGGCCTCTAATCTCCCCCGTCTCCCTCCCCACGCCCGGCAAATAAAGCGGCACACGAAATGATAATGAAATCTAATGGGATCCTGTGAAATTAAATCACTTAAACAGCGCGAAGAGCGCCTCGCCACATTTCTGCACCCATCACCAGGGCAATAAGGTATATGGCGGCAGTCAATAAGTTATTTTCGCGCCGGCTTAATAAGTCTGAAGAGCAATTGAATTTCATCATTAGAGATGTTAACAGGTGAGAAAGTAAACAGAGCACGCAAATCTTAAGAAAAAACATATGGACATTTACAGCCAACGTACGTGGTTTTCAAATCACGTCTTTTCTATTTCAGAGTGGAAGTTATATGTGCCAAATGCGTGCATGCACACGCACACGCGCGCGCGCGCACACACACACACACACACACACACACAGAAAACCAAATGAAGCAGACACACTCCAGTGCACATGGGTGGAATTTCAGATCTATTCTCATCCCATTAAGGGAGATCTCGGCAGAGAAAATTCCATTCCTTTTTCCAATGTTGAGTGCAGAAAGATGACATGCTCACGGTAAGATAATTCAATAACGAGCCCTGGTCATAATTAGGCCAATTTAGAGGAGGAAGCACTAATGACATATTAAAACGTGAGAACGTCAGCTTTTTTCCCCAGCGCTGTAATGAGACCGTAATTCTTTGTCTCTTCTTGAAAGTGAACTAGTTCAATCTGCTTTGCAGATGGGGGCTCAAACTGTCTTTGATTAAGAGCAAACTCTGATATTTATTTTGGTTACGCCGTCACATTAGCAGCTGGGTTATGGAGAGGCCGCCGTAGCGAGCCAATTTCCCCATCGAATCGCAGATCTACAATGGGCCAGCCTGCGCAGTTTGGCCTGGCTGCGATGGATAACAGAAACGCATGGAGAGCGGGCGCTTCTGTTTGGTGCAGGCGGTGGGCAGGGCAGCCGCGTGGAGTGGCAGAAGTAATTAGCAGAATCAGGGCCCCCGGCTCCCTGTGAAGTCCGGCCTTTGAAGGGGGCGCGCTCCAGCCGATCTGACGCGCGCGTTTGCGAACCTTTCCAAAGGCGGGTGTGCAGCGCTAACGAGGCCTCATCCATTACCATCGGAGATGTAATTAGCGGCGGCGGGAGGAGTGGAGCCGGGCCAAGGCGCCTGGGCTTTGTGTGGCTGCGTGTGTGCCTCCCCGGGTGGAGACATCACCAGCAGCAGCAGCAGCAGCAGGAGAACCAGGGGGGGACCAGAAGGGGAGCCAGACTCCCAGGGGGCAGGAGAGGGACCCAGCGGCCCTGACCCGCCGGCCGGCTCCAGCGAACCGCCTCCGAGCTGCGGCGGAGGGACTCTACCGGGCTGCCACCTCCAGCCTTTGTCTGAGAGCGTGGAGCATATGCCCGGGTGGCGTTTCATCCCTGCCGCTCGCCACCGCCGCGCCCAGATAATTGATGTTCTGTTTAGGCCGCTGCTATAAATAAAGACACTGGGGGAAAGGTCCAGCTGTTGATACCTATATAGGAGGATGTTGACTAGCCTGACGGTTTCTATCAGAGCTATAGGGAGAATAGCCCTGGGGGCCTCAGATATGTGATGGGATTCCTCTGCCCCCCCCCCCGAGACACCCTTGACGGTCACTCTCTCACTCGCTGTCACCACCTCCATCTCACACCTTCTCCCCCATGACATCCCTCCATCTCTCGGTGGCAATTCAGTAAACCAACTGTCACCTCCATCGCCCACAGCTCTTTATGATAGGTGGTTGTTTGTATGTGTGTGTGTGTGTGTGTGTGTGTGTGTGTGTGTGTGTGTGTGTGTGTATGTGTGTTTGTGTGTGTCTGTTTGTGTATACGTACGTGCGTGAGAGAGTGAGGGACTGTTTCTGTTGTGACAGAATGTGAAAGGGATAAGGGGTGAGAGATTAGAGGGACTCTAAGACACGGACCACCTTAGCGGGGGGGGGGGGGGGGGGGGGGGGTGGTGTCGCAGCGAGGCCATGTCAGGTGCAGCTCCCCCTTTGTTAGCTGTTGTTGCCGACCTCTGACCCCCTGAGGGTTCAGGGTTCATGGCCTAAGGCCTCTGGGTGTCTGGGTGGATTGCTGGGGTCACCAGTGTTTTCTTTCCTCATCAGCAAGGATTCAGTGGAAACAAATGAGCCATTAGTCTTCATCAGGGCCGACTCAGTACACACACACACACACACACACACACACACACACACACACACACAATACAGCCAGTCAAACAGAGGTATAACACCCCCACTGTTAAGGACCACATGGCTGCAACAGACCTCTTTATCTTTTGTGTTCCTACACTGCAACCCACAACACCCCGGATAACTGAGACACATGCAGGGGAACATTGGTAGTGAAACCTTACGAGACCAGCCATTGACCTTGCCTCCTTGCAGGGTGCTCTCTGGAGGGTGCTGCAGTAACTAGAGAGGACAGCAGCCATGGCTGGCAAACGGGCGCTCTGCAGCACTATGCTGGCGCTGCTCAACAGAAGCCAGGCCCTGAGCTCCACTCGTAGGGCCAACAACGTCTGTCTTCCCCTCTCCCTCTCTCCTTCCAGGACCATTAAGCAGGCCAGGCCATGCCGAGGCTGCATCAGTATGCAGCATGGAGACAGTGAATCAATGGAGCCTGGAGAGCTGCCTGGCTGCTCCCTCTCCGTCCAGGCCTGCTGGTAATGAGCTGGAAGCAGGGGCCCGGCGCCCCTCCCCTGGCGGCCGCAACGGCCAAATGGCCGTCCGTGAATCAACGGCGGCGTTTTACGGCTCCCCGCAAATGAAGGCGGCCGAGTACGACCCCCGGAACGCCCCGCGCCCTCGTATAAGCGGGACAATCATATCAGGCCCGACTGACAATGCACCAGAGGAATCCAATAACCGTCGAGACAAACACTGTGCAGGAACAAGGGGACGGGGTGTTTGTGTGTGTGTGTGTGTGTGTGTGTGTGTGTGTGTGTGGGGGGGGGGGGGTTGGGGGGTGGCCGGCGGGGCTGTTCTCTGCGATTCTCAGTGGAGTCGTTTAGTCTGCAGAGTTTGGGATCAATGATGGACGCCGTGCCATGGTCTCGTATTATCGCCGCGGCGCACGCCAGCCTCCCCGGGCCGGGCACTTACACTCGTCGACGGACGGGAATACATATACAAAAAACTAAAACACACACACACACACACATCCTTACAGAGTGAAAGAGAAGCTGCGAGAGACGGGGCCATATAACAGCGGGCCAGATGACTGGGAGGCATGGTAAAAGACTAAATAGGTAAACAAACAGTGAGGCCGGGGGAGAGAGGCTTTTAAACGTTTAAGCGCGGCGGCGAGAGACGCCAGAGGCTGACCTCTAATGGGGGAGAGGAGAGGAGGCGAAGGCGGAGGAGGGGTAAAAGCCTTATGAAACAAAGGAGCGTAACCTCACTCCACTTAACCGACAGGCAGCACAGAGATGCTTCATGGACCGCACGGGCAACATCACCCGAGAGTCAAGGCGCTGTATTCCTCCACAAACCCCCGTGTCTAGTACCGCAGGAATAAAGGGCATGCACCATAAGAACGCTAAGGGCGCTCCTGTGTGTGTTACTGGGACACAGAGCAAGGTCTGTAAAGGGGCCGGCAGACAGTGATGTGAGTGGGTGGGCGAGCTGGGCAGATTGCGAACTGGAACGGAAAAAAGGGAAACTATATCTATGGAAATGATCTGTAATTACCGTTGATTTTCCCACTTAATGTGTGTGTGTGTGTGTGTGTGTGTGTGTGTGTGTGTGTGTGTAGAAAGACCTGGGTCCCTCAGACCAACATGGAAACCCCTGTGTGGGCATTCACTCAGCCATTCATCCTATTCACATCCCTGCAATCCAAGGCAGAACAGCAGGGACACCATACAGCCTCTGCCCGACACACAGTCCACCTGGCAGACTAAATATTCCAAACATCTGAAGGTGTCAGTGAAACGTGAAGCTACACGGAGAGATCGGCCCTGAAATCGGACAAATAAAGCACAACGCAGACGGCAATACCACAGCATGCGTTTCGGTCAAACAAACAAAGGACCGGACTGCGGCTCTTTTGGCTTATGCTAACACTTCACTTAAAACGACGCCTGTGAGGTCTCCGCTGCATGGCCAGGCCTGGTCCCATCTGCGTGGGGGCCAATCAAAAGGATTGGTTTACTGGAAGCGCGGCGGCTCTTTCCTGGGTCGGCGCCAAGCGGCGGTGTTCGGACGGAGAGGAGCGGCCGCCGCTCCCCTGATTGAATGGCTGCGTGACTTTGAGCGTCCCGAGGTCCTGCGGCTCGGTCCGGCCCTACCTTTCCCAGGGAGAAGGCGTGGCTGTTTTTGTAGGTCGCCGTGCTTCGCTGCAGTGTTTGAGTGAGTGTCAAACCTTAAACGTTCCAGAATGGGCCTCCACTAAAAGTGCCTTGGGACCTGACCACTCACTCCCCTTCCATCTCAATCGTGACAGTCCACCACTAAAGGGGGGAGACAGTGTAATTTCACTGCTGGGTGACGTCCATTCGACTTGAGTGATGAGGGAGCGGGTGGGAGGGGGGCTCACACACACACACACACACACACACACACACACACACACACACACACACGCACCCACACACGCACATACACACACACACACACACACACACACAGACGCACACACACACCCACACAAAATGATACCAAAACACTAAACTCTTAGTGGGGTGCGGTGCCTTGACAGACCCACTAAACTCTTTGCGAGGTTGGCTGTGTTGACAGACCCATTAACTGCACTCTGTCATTTGGGGCCTTGTGTTTTCACGCCCTACCGTTTCAGTGAAATATCCTGGCTCTACAGTACGCTCCAGTGCACCCCTGCCGTCCGAGGTCCAAGTGTGGCCCAACGTCACACTGTCTGTGACCCAGTCATTGTCTTTATCGCGAAACCACGCACCATCAGCTGCTTCTCTAGGTAACGTGGATGGAATGATAAGATAGATATAAAGAACCTATATAGAGTGGATATAGAGATGCTCTCAGACACAGAGCTCAAGGGAGACTTTGAGTGAGTGGTGCCCAGAAACAGGGGTCTCCCTGGGGCTAGGGAACGGAGACAACCCCTTCCTGCTGCCTGATGAAGACAAATGGAGGGCTCCAAAACATCTTCCCCCGCTGTGAGCCATCATCTACAGGACAGAGTGGTCCTGGATGGCGTCTCTCCTAATTGGTGCCCCGGCAGGGGGGGGGGGGGGGGGGGGGGGGAGTCGCTCCCGGGTGGCCACACTGTCAATCTGCGGTGAGCGGGGTCGAAGGTCATGAGATCAGCAGGGCCGGACTTGAAATGATAGGGGGGGGGGGGGGGTGCGGGTCTCTCCCCGGATCAGCTTATCTGGACAAGCCGTCCGCCTCGAACAACGAGAGACAAAGGAGGCGAACAAAAGGCCATCGATACACGACACTCACCCCCACTCACGCTCCATACGCCCTGGCCGGGAGGGAAACCCTGGAACGCAACCAGGGGGAGACCGCGATTTAACGGCCAGAGCAAAGGGGGGAGAAGGATGGGAGGGAGCCGAGCCCTTTGTCTGTGCGCTGGTGTCGCCGGCTGACGCAGCAAGACACACTGCAGAGCAACGGGAGCCCACACCGGATTTGAACATTGCCCTCTCTCCCTGGTACAGTAGCTGGAGAGGGAAAATCGATCACGCGCCTGAATGAATATTTAATCAGGAAGTCCTGGGTGCCGCTCGCGAAGGCCCCTTGTGCCTTCGGCTACGCAAACACGGGACAGCACTAAAGGAACAGGGGAGAATCCAGGCAGAGGTGGAGGCCAAGTACACTCTGGAGTGGACTATCTGCCAGCCTCCTTACTGGCAGTGTGCGCACACACACACACACACACACAGACGCGCGCACACACGCACACAGAGGCAAGCACAATGGAGAGAAAGAGAAAGGAGAGTGGCCGGCTAGATTGAAGTGGACAAAACTAGCCGTGTTTGCCAGCCGGCCGACCGGCCTGTCTGACATTTCATCCCCTTGTCAATCAAAGCCCATCCCATTCCCCGAGTGTTCCGCACCCGGCTGTATAATCATCTGCTGGGAAGAATATGCAGCTCCGACTTAATGGACAGCACAAAGACTGACAGTAATCCTGCTGAGAGGAATGTCAACGTGCTCTTCCACAATGCGTTATTGAAGTGACACAACAAAGGGGGAGGGCCAGAGCGGGACCAGTCAGTGTCCAGGCCAGGGCCACCTTCCGTCCTCCCCCGGTGTCTTCACACACACTCACAGCAGCCACCCTGGCTCCTCCACAGGCCCTTTCAGCGGTGACTGACAGGGCTAATCACGGCAGCCTCTGATTGGGGGAGAAAGGGAGAGAGATGGGAAGCCGTGCGACAGACAGTTGTCGACCCTGTTATTTGCTGCCGTGGCAACAGATGGAAAACGTATTTATTCGTCGTGGGCCTCGATCGACACAAAATAACGGCGAGGGGGAGTGGGGCTCGGCAGAGACCTGCCCCCGACCATGAATTTACAGAACGTCAGCCTGGAAGTCTCTTTCTCGATGATGGTCGGCTTCCTGAAAGAACATTTTTTTTTTTTGCAATTTGACAACGCAGAAGCCACAAAATATGGGAACGGAAATGGGTCATTTGCGTGATACTTTAGTGACGCATCCTGTTAGCACCAAATGAGCCGACACAATGCCACGCCAGAGAGGTTTGCAGAGTGGACCGGCCTCACTCCTCTCCTGGAGGACTCTGGTGTTTACCGAGAACACACCAGGACAAAGGAGAAAGAGAGACAGACAACCAACCAGTGTGAATAATAATACGAAAAAAACCTTGGGGGCTTTATCTGGCGGGCCCATGCGGGAATGATAATGACGGTCTTGGATCCGCAAAAGGACAGCCATTCATCTTAACCCTGGGCCGCCTGGCAAAAACCTCATAATCCCCCACTACCCACCACCAGCAGACAGACAGCCGGGGGAGAATGGCACTTTGAAGGCACCATTTAAGTCAAAACAAAGCTCCTTCATCGCCTCCTTTTTAGACACAGGGTGGTTATTTAACATGCCACTGAAGAGTCCCCATCTGCTGGCCGGCTTAATTCCCTCTTCTTATTATTTTTTTTTACCAAATCCTCACCTTTACTCCTCGGAGCTTATGGGGCTCTCTCTGTCTTTACGCTCAATCTATCCGTCCCCTCCCTCTTTCTTTCCCGTATCCCTCTGTTCTCTTTCTGCTGGCTCCTCAATCAGACTAATTCCTTTTCCCTAGTGATGGATCATTTCATTCACTCCTCTTTTTCTACGCCCCCTGCTCCCTCCACTACTGTAGCCTACGGTGCTCTCCTCCTGTTCTATCCATCATAGAAGGAGAGCGGGCTCGGAGCCTCCCCGTGCAGTCCCCCCCTTCTCCTCCTCCTCCTCCTCCTCCTCCCCTCCTTTCAGCCGTCATTGGAATGAGCGATTGTTGAGGTTAGACGGGTCCATTTTCAGCCAAGGCCTCCTGGCCCTCCTGCCTGCCCCAGGTGACAGTGCTAAATACTACTGTCTCGGGGGGGGGGGGGGGGGGGGGGGGGGGACGACTCCATAGTCTCTCCATTTATCCCCAAAACGACTCTCGCCCTGCCCTGTTTTGGTCAACGAGGGTCTCTGTGTGTGGGTGAACATCTGAGCGTGTGTTGTTGCATGCCTTGTCCTTAACTGTACATGTGGCTACCTTGGTATCGCTCTTAAAGTAGCCAATGTGTGGGAGGAAACATTTGTAGTTTGAGTGCGTATTTAACACGAGTCGGAGAGTGCTTCCCCTCCCTGCAGGGTCAGGGTCGGACTCAGCGATGAGCCGACCTCTGGTCCTCCCCAGCAGACCAGGGCAGAACGGATAACGGATCAACACCCAGAGACAGAGAGAGAGCACAGACACCGGGCCAGTCGGAAAAAAACACACACGGCAAGAGGAAACAACATCCAGAGGAACGGAGGAGAATGGAGTGGCAGGCAGATGAAGGACAAAGAAAACGTAAGCAATGACTGACAGGTGTGGCAGAAAGAGACCCCCAGAAAGGCTGAACTTCAAAAAAGGGAGAAATTCGGCGGAACCACATTAACGACGGCGACGCCGGCAAATCAGATTAGGAGTCAGAAGGGAGGAGAGTGAGCGAGGCTAAGTGACTCAATGGATGAGTAAGTGCATAAATAAAGGGGAGAAGATTGCGGTGGCCGGCTGCCACCGCGCTTTGCCATCCCAGCAGCCTGGTGTGTACACAAGCCCCGGTTGCTAAGGGGGGCTGAGTTTCCACTAGGTGCAATTATTGCGCTTGATTTCTGCGGGCGGCGAGCTAATTACAGCTGGGCGAGCGCCAGCTGCCTGATAGCAGCCAGGTCGAGGTGAGTCACCGTAGGCGATCTTCTTTTCTTTTTTTGGTCCCAAAACTGTGGAGGGAGGGGGCAGCACCAAGCACGGACAAGGCAGACTTGAGAAAATGGCGGAGGAGATGCTGTCTATTTCTATCGTGTGGGAGAAAGAGAGGGGGAGAGAGAGAGAGAGCTAAAACTCTAAGCCCGGTTGTGTCTCTCTCTTACTAGAGTAACCTAATAAAGCCGTGTGTTCTTAAAGAAAACACAGCATTGGCAGCCCTCGTCCCTGTGCCCCTTCCCTGCCAACACACACACACACACACACACACACACACACACACACACACACACAGACACACAAACACGTGCTCACACACACATTTCTCTATCAACGGGGTTCCACCGAGACACACTCTCTCACAGAGTTGCAGTAAAAATAAACACTACCTCCTCACCATGTGGCTCTCTTTCTCTCCATTTTTTTTCTTTTTTCAATCGAGGGAAAGAAAAGGCAGCAGGAAAGAAAATAAAGGACACATGATTACCCTTCCCTCTCAAGACATTATTAGGCAATATGTTCTAATTAATTGAATCGTTGTCCTGTTGGTACAAGAGAGGGTTCTCCGCTGCGCTTTTCTCATTATCTTTGCAGATTGTGCCCGTAACCTAATGAACAATAATAATAGTTGCCAGTGGAGACATGTTAGGAAGAGTCGGGGTGATGGCCGCCGTGGGTAATTGGGCTCGCCTGCACTCGTTAAGAGGGGAAGGCAATAAAAACGCAATAACACTCACTAAAGTGCCATCGGAGGCAGAACTCAGCACTTTCTTTTGGAAACTTCATCAGGAGTGTGTGTGTGCGTGTGTGCCTGTGGGGGGGTGTGTGTGTGTGTGTGGGGGGGGGGGGGGGGGTATTAGTTGGATGAGAGCCCAGGGCCAGGCAAACATCTCCCACTCCACACACACTGTTTGATGAGTAAACAGTCTTTGATGTGTTCACCAGTCACAGCCATAACAGGCAACATGGCTGTGACCGTCAGCACACACTAGTTAGCCATTTGAGAGGGCATAAAAACACAGACTTTGGCATCACCACGCATAGTTAACGCTGACAACAGCAAAGTTGTTGAGTGTTGTGTTTTGTGCCAAACAAATGTTCCATCCTAGAGCTAGGAGGAGTTCAATGGACAAAGAGAGGCCTTCGATAGCTTTGTGGGCAGGGACACCTATGAATGCTTAACCAGTGCCTGCGACGAGAAAAACACAAAGGCCCTCAGTTCCTGTGTACGCCGGCACTGTGCTATTTAATGTGAGTGAGTCACCGTGCACTGGGACGAGACTCAAGCAAGAAGACACGTTGAACTTATTCCGATTCGGTGACTTCTAATCCCCCCCCAATGTCAAAGTTTTCTCAAGGCAGAGGAGCAGGTTGAGTTGTGAGTTCAAGGCTCCACCAAGTTCCACATAATACGGGGATTTTCAACTCCATTCTCTACCCACACTCTCTAAAAAGATTGCTCATGCTCTCTTTGTTTCTTCTTAAACCAAGAATATGGGGTTTACCACAACATCCAAATAAACAATTACCTCTTACCGGCTCAGGGAACAATGTAAGGAATGTGACTGCCTGCGTAGTGTGTTGCAGCTTGTCTCCTCTCTAAGCCTGTGGTTTACTGCCGAGCGGGGGCAGAGGATATTAGCCGAGTGTGACACACAAGTCATCCTCGGGTCTCGTTCCAGCCCAGTGTTTGACTCGACCCTGACAGGGTTAGCCAGGAGTCACAGAACAACTCTGCTAGAGTTACACTGAACAAGGCCTGTCTCTCTCCCACACACACACAAACACACACATACGTGTATATATACACACACCTACACAGACGCACAACTCCAAAACTCTCTTCCCCTTTACCTCTATCACGTTAAAGAAAGGCTAGGAATCAAATGCTGGAAGAAACCAAGGTGGTGCTTTGGCCCGGGGGGAGTTCAAAACCACTTTTGGAAAGTTTTTTTTTCTTTTTTCCTGCTTTTATTCCCGCAGTAAAAGGCGAAGTGGGTTGGTGAAAATGACAAGCCGGGAAATGCGCAGCGGAGACGCTGGCTTTCATCTCAGATTGCTAGTCCTCGGGCGGCGCGCAGAGAGGTGAGGAGCGGGAGTGGAGTGGGTAGAAGAGAGGATAAGAGTCCCACCACTCACTGTGCCGACACTCAGAACCACTCCTTCCTCTCACCCCCTGCCCCCCCCTCCCCCCCCCCCCCCCCCCCCCCCTCCCGTTCCTTCCTACTGGTACTTGACAGCCATATCAGCTCCCTGCAAATCTGTTTGGCTGATTTGGTCGCAAACACAGAGCGACTTAAATGGTTTAACCGGGTGTCACAGTATAATTTCTTATTTTCGTATTTTCGAAAGTTCACGAATAGCATTCACGCACGACAGACGCCGTCGTTAAATGTGTTTCCCCCGTCTGTTTCCGTCGCCGAGTTGAACATGGCCACCGCCGAAACAAGGATGTGTGTCACCCTCGTCAAAGCAACCCCCACCCCACACCCCTTGTTGTTTCCATGCGGCCGTACTGTGTACGGTGGCTGTGTTAACCGCAGCTAAAAACAAAGGCACGACCAGCCAGCTCGTTGGGGTAGTGGTCCCGATGGCAGTAGGCTAACCTCAACACCCACCCACTGGCTTACAGCTCCCCACATGTTCATTCACTCCGGGAACTCCACACTCGCTGCTCTGTGGGAAGACGATGGCCTCCTCTCTGATTTTCTTCTTCTTCAAGGGGGCTGACTATGGAGTGGATCAATGAAGTGAACACTCAGGGCGAGTGCACAGACACACACTTGCACACAGACATATGCACACATACTAGCAAATTGGACCAGCTAGCACCGTGATCGGCTCTCTCTGTGAGCCGTGTGGTCCCGGAGATCTGCAGGCAGTGTTGTCTCCGAGTATGGCAGTTTGATCAAAAGGAGGAGGCCGTCAAAGCCCTCACTGCTGACAGCCTCTTTTTGCCATCTCCGATAATCACAAAAGGACGGCGGACACATGCGATGTTTACGGTTGCACTTCCTCCTCGCCTCGGCCCGGCCTTTCACCCGCTCTCTCTGTTTATGTCACTGAGCCATTCTGAAGGGAAAAAAAGCGGGAAAAATGGTCCGGCAGCATGAAATCACTCTCCATTTGGCCAGACCCACCCGGGCCCTCTGTTGGGACAAACAATGTGAACAACCTCATCGGTCTTGGAGATAAAGCTTACACAAGAGAAGCTTCTCCCAGAAGCCCCGCCTCCGACCCGGCTGACTGAAACCACCTGTCCGCCGGCGCCGAGTGAACTTGTCACCCTGGACATGGTAACAGGAACATAGGAGGGCAGCATAAATCACGGCAGCACCGACAGGCCCTCCAGATGGAACAGCAGGGTCTTTGATGTCCCTCACTGGGGAGCTGTGGAGAGCGCTCTAAGGGGACTGGGCTGTATACACACACACACACACACACACACACAAACACACACGCACAGAACGCTGTGCCCAGCTCTCTATCCTTGCAAACTCTCCGATATGGAGAAGGGCCAACGGGAACAAAGGGCCCTTCACGAGCAGCTATCTCGCTGTCGCCCGCGTAGACGGAGCCTGCCTACATCCACCCTCCTCCCCCGTTGCCCCCGACAACGGCCCCCGGGGAGATAACCCTACACCGTGGAGAATGATTTGTTGTCCCTGAGAGATAGGAGAGGGCCAACATGTGGATAAGGCCAGGGCCAAGGATGGCGCGCCATACTCCCCACCGACCCCAGAATGAAGTCACACGATAAGGCCCCTCTTGTCGGTGGAGGAGGGCCAAACAAAGTGTTAGGGGGGAGAGAACGCTGGGCCAGGCCGTCCAAACTCCAAATACTCATGTGAAAGAGGAGAAGCCAGCTGTTGAAACCCCAGAGTGGGAGAGGGAGAGGACCCCGGTGACAGTAATGTAATGTGTGCTGGTCGACTAGAGGGGCTTGATTGTTGTTTTATGGCAGCTGAGCGGTCGGTGACCCTGGCCTTGGCCTCCAGGGGACTGTGGAGATGGGTGGGGGGGTGTGGGGGGGGGTTAGCTATCGGGTGTGTGGGGAGAGCCTGTAGACGACAGTTTAACAGCCCCCCCTCCCACACACCCCTGGGGGCCATCCTTCCCTTCCCCCAGCCCTCTGACAGAGGTCAGGAGGAGTGGGTGCTCTGTGGTGCAGCTCCACCGTGGGGCCTGTCGGGTCCTCCAGCTGTTGCTCCTCCCCACCCCACTGGGCTCATCTGGAGCCCCCGAGCTTGCATCAAACCAGGATCGACTGAAACAACACTAGAAGACCTGCTCGAGCGCGCACACACCCACACACACACACACAATGCAAACACACATGTGATCACACTGTGTCAAACAACCTCAGCCCACATCCGTTCCATTTTTTTTTTTAAAGCACCGTTTTAATTTAAGCCAATTAAGCTGATTTTCCAGGCTTTATTTTCCCTCGTGCAGCCCGCCCTCTCGCTCTCCACTTGCCAGGGTCCCAGCAGGGCTTAAACACACACAGACTTTAGAACAAATATGAAGTGCTCGGGCTGGGGAAGGCTGGACAAGTCCCTTGTTTGACTGTGTGTTTTCTGGGGCATGAGGACATGTCGGAAATCCTGTTACAAGCATTAGTTCCTGGCTTAGTGCCGGCCCTCTGCGGCCTTTGACTCATGGCCCCTCTTGTCAGCATCTCCATCAGGAACCAAGAGCTGACCAAAGAGATAGGTCATTCTTTAACTGTCAATGTATATCTAGAGATACAGTCTATTATATAGACATTAGATATGTAATATTAGACAAGGAATGCGGCTGTAGGTGCATATGCCACAGGTTGTATGAGGAGGGTGGTTTCACTCACCTGAAGAAGACAGGGTCATGGTTGGAGAGGATGGGTGTGGCCAGGACACAGACGACATGGGGAAAAGACGGAGAAAGAGGAAGGATTTACTCAAGAGCCTTCACAGACACTCAGATCGTTTCTTTTTGTGTGTGTCCCCCCCCCCCCCCCCCCCCCCCCCCCCCCCAATATGATTTGAGGAGGTTTCCGTAGGGGTTAGATGGGTGGCAGGAGCCTAGATGAACCCCGCGGAGCAACGAGCCAGACACACGCGGAGACCTTTGCATTTCAACAGGGTCTAAACAGACCTGCATTTGACCTGGGGGGGGGGGGCTTGCTGTCTGAGACTGAGAGAGATTCCCCCCAGTCCACCCTCCAACTCCACCGCCTCCTCCTCGTCTTCCTCCATCGCTCCATCACCCCATCCTCCCCTCTGACAGCTGCTAATCCCTTGACCTCTGACCCTGGGAAATTCACTCTCCCAACCTTGACCGTTTTCCCTTCTCCTTCCACCCACTCTGCCCCCACGGATCCCCATTATCTATTATCATTCCACCGTCTGAGGGCAAGGAAAACAATTTAAATTCCCGTGGACTGACATCCACTTGCGGGCTAAAGAGAGGGTGGGGATAGGACCAGGGGCTGCAGGCAGGGTACTGTGTGTCTGGGCAGGGAGCTATAATGCACCACAATGGTGCCTGCCATGTAAAACCCCCACCCACGCATGAAAATAGAGAATCACTTACAAATTGCTAGCATCAGTCAGGCAGCCATTTTCTCTCCGATTGGGCATCATTATACCGATAATATTTTTGGTTCCGAAGAAAGACGTTGCTTTGACGTTCGGCCTCGGTCAGACTGTTTCAGGATGAAAGTGAGTACGAGTGTGCGTCAGGATACTGCCGAGAGCAAAGACGACCATCTCTCTCCCGTTGGCCTGAGCAACCGTGGTCGCCTTGCCACGTCATCAGAAACACTTAAAAGCGGAGGACTTCCGCCCTCTGCCTGGGTGTGAAGTCAAACACACAATGGAACAGGGGGGCGAGCGTGGGGAGAGAGAGGGCACCGGAGGTCGGGGCTAAGCTTTGAAAATCAACATAGATGAGACGGCTGTCAACGCCCTAAAAATGTCGCAGGCAATCAGCGCGGAGATATTTCATAAGTGAGAGCATTACGCAGGGGTCCCCAGGGCGAAACACCGGCTAGAGCAGCGATAACCCATTATACATCACATTCTCCCCCTTTGCAGTGAAATCTCAATCCATTAACCGATGCAGATTGCGATTCAAAAGCAGCCACGTTTGAGTGGCGAGCACACGTTCAAAGCAGCGCTGGAGCTCCGAGGAGATGATTTCACGCCGTGTGAATTATTCCCTCTGGTGTTTTCACATCTCCAAAGACTGAGCCCAGATCAGATAGCTGTTTCTCATTTAAACCAACGGGTAACAGAGGGTTTGTTACGTGGGGGCAATGTTCCGAGTTGAGGTTGAGTTGTCTTCCGAATCGCGCTACTCACTGCCTACACAATAGCCCATGCTGCACAACGTAACAGCAAAGCATCACGTTAAGAACGAGCCCTGCCTTTGAGCGACCATCAAGAAAGCCCCGGCTATCAATCAATCAATCCAAAACACGGTAGCACAGAGGGGGAGGAAGGCTGTACGACTCATCAGATCCAGTTCCACAGGTAGAGTCAGGACCACGCAGGAGAAACACGGCCGACAAGCAACAAGCAGATGAACAACAAAGGGGAGACAATGAGCTGAGGGAGCGGACAGGGAGGCAGAGCCCCTCCCCGAGGCCTAATCTGGGCCAGATCAAAGGTACAGCACCCTGCTCTTTGTTCCCATCCGGCTGCCCTGGCACCCCCTTCAACCCATCCGTATGAACTCTGACCCTGGGGCACAGCGCCTCCGCCCCCCCCCCCCCCCTCCGCCCCCCTATCCTAATCTCATCCTGACTGTTCCTGCCCCCCCCCCACCCCCCCCACCCCAGGAACCCTGGCACCAGACGGCACAGTCCCACATTTATTATTCATCCACTTCATTACCCAGCACAGCTCCTTCCCTCGCCAGCCTGGCTCCCTGTGCCATCCCCCTGGGGTGGGCATTATGCCGCCCCTCTGATGAGACGAGTAGGCACGGAGTGGAGCAGAAGAAGCGGTGGGTGGGTGGTGGTGGTGTGGGGGAGGGAAGGGGGGGGGGGGGGGTAAAAGAGTTGGAGCCAAATCTCATAGTGTGCCGCTCCTCTCTCGGGCTGGAGAAGCAAAGCACACAGAGGCCGTGCACCGCAGCAAAGAGCTGGGGAGAAGTGGATTTGTGTGCAAAAGTGCCGAGGGGACAACTGGCCTCATCTCTCTCAGGTCAGCACGCTCAGCGGCTGGTGGAGGCTTGCCGCTACCCTAAGTAAGGATAGCTAATCAATTCCAACAGCCCCGGGGCCAGCCCACTTCCCGGGCCTCCGTGCGAGGAGAGCATGCCGTCTTCCTCAGAGGCAGGCTCAGTGAGCAGGGCGGCTTATGTGGCGGGCTAAGCCAAGTTAATTGCCTGAGATAGGGCAGTGCGGGGTTTGCGGGAGCGTTTCAGAAGGGACGCTGGTGGTGGTGGGAGAGGTAGTCCCTGGCCCATACGCTAGAGATTAGCCTCTCCACGGGAAGGCATGCAGCACTACCTTCCTGTGGCTCTCGCTGGATAGGAGCCCGGCCATTAGCCCGCCAGGGGAGGTGAGGGATTTGGACTGTCTGAAAGTCACTGAGCGCAGGCGTCTGCGTGCGGAGGTGTCTGCATCGTGGTCTAGTCTGCTCTCCCTACCGGGCGAGGGCCGACACTCGGGGACAATGTAAGGACGCAAGCGAGGCCAGACACTGGGATACGGAGACGCTCCGAGACGCTCCGAGACGCTCCGAGACGGTCCACCATTGGCCACCAGTCATCCGTCACCGACGAGACACAGATTCCCTTTAAGCAAAAAAAAAAAAACAAAGACAAATGGCTGATGCTTCTAAAAGCCTGTCTCTAAATGGGGAAAATCTGTGGCTGTTTATACCAGAAAAAAAAGAACACTTTGTCAGAGAGTCTCCTGGGAATGCCAATTAAAGATAGGCGAGAGGAAACCTTTAGTCCGATTCAATCCATCAGCAGCACACTCTGGAGGCAGCACAAAGAGACACCGGCAAGATGTGTCAATCTCCCCCGGCTCCGGCTCCCTGGCTCCATATGTTAGCCCCGATAGGCCGTTCGGGCACACCTATTATACACAGACACGTGGAAACGTACCAATGTGCCCGTATCTTAACCTAGTCTGCATTCACAAACAAGCTAAAACAAACACGGCCCCTCACAGACAATCACTGATTAGCCTGGAAAAAAAGAAAGGCTTCATTTGTTTAGGCCTGTCTCGAGTGCAAAGTATGAAGGAAACTATTTTCTAATTAGGTTTAAAAAAGGATTTTTTTTTTTTAAAGTCCAACAAAGACTTAATTGAAAAAGGGGTGATTCAGAACTTCATAAAAGCATCCCTGTTTAATTGTCCTCCCCATGGTAACTCTCTGTGTTATGAATAAATGAAGGGTAGTGTGCCTCTTTGTGCGTTTGCTTTGGACCGGGCTGTAATATTTTAATGGGAGTGTCAGGGCTGGCTCTATAATGAGTTTCCTTTTCCTTGCTATTATTTTGGGGCTGCTGCACCATGCCAGGGGAGCTCCAAGGCTGCAGTGACCACAGAGGAGCAGCTCTGGTCTGGCCAGTGGTTGTTGGATCAAGACCTAGTAGCTGGGCTGGGAGTCCAAATCTGCCTCCCTTCTTCATCCCTCATTTCACTGGGGCAACATAACGCCCCCACAGTAGAGAAGAAAGGCATGTTCTACTGTTTTCTCAGCACTGGGATCTAGGACTAACTGTAGACTACGGGGACAAACACAGCTACACATCTGCTGCGCGGATCAGAAGTGGGCACATGTTCCGAAGTACGCCGACAGTTGGGGTGGCCAAATTTGGGCATCGTAACGGATGTTCCAGTCTGAGGTGTTGTTCAGAGGTCAGGTGAGGCTCAGAGTCAAGGCCTAGTAACCATAGCGATAACGTGTGCTTCTCAGAGACACTGAAGTCTAGTATTTTTTGTTTGTTTTTAGCCGTAATCATAATAAATGCATAAGTGTCCTTATATGCCTTTCTTTTTCAATACTGAGAGGTAATAGATGTTTCCCGCGTTGACCAATGGAATGATTTATGTAGTTATACTCTGATATACTCATTTAACCTTGTCAACAAGTCAGAACATGCTATGTCAATAGACTGAACTGACAGTAGTCATTTCTCTGTGAACAGACCAGCTCTCTGTACTTGTTAATAACATTGTGTTTGATCACTGTCCGTTTCCTCCCTCTTATTCAATGGGTCATTTCCTGTGAGGCACAGTCCATCTCCATTAAGATCAAAGGCTCCCCTCAACGTGGATGAAGCTAAGTCAACATTTGAGCTGTTACTAAGTGCAGACTTAGTACTTTGACAAACTTTTAAATTCCCCCCCAAAAAAGAGAGAGAAAAAAATATTGAACAAAGCGACTGGCAGCACGGCCCTTTGACGGCAAATAAAACCAACACTCTGGGGCATATCACGTTTGGTTTGGTCTCGTATTGCCAAGGCTGGTTGCATTTTCTTCTGGTGGAAATGCATGGCAAAAACTATGCTTCCAAAGTACCAACCGCAACAGCAATGTGTTATTTATTATTATTTTACCATATAATTTGCACTGTGCAATGCATTATGTTAAGGCAAAAAAGGTATCTGCATAACTGGCATCTACAGAATGTATAAAATCTATAAACCACTAAATGGTGTGTTAAGAAAAGACTCTATAGATTTAGGCTATGCAAAGCCATACAATTTACTGGTTACCTATACATCTGTGGGATTTCTGCCTGGAATTATAATGCTTCCCAATTGATTGACTGACGCTTGCCTTATGCGTGCTTTGCCTGGCTCATTACAATTGCATAGCGTATTAATTATGATAACATGACCTCGACGCCCGAAGCTGTGTTAAGGTCAGAGGTCAGACTGAGTGGGCATGGATGGGGGTGGGCACATGGAAAGGAATCCACATTACCGCACAACCAGTCAATAAGCCCACGCTGTTGAGAGATCTATGCATGCCGAGACGGCCATTGACCGGTTTAGGTGTAGGGAAATGAACCAAGGAAGCATTAAGGGCAATCCATATGCGAGGCATACATCTTACCTTGACATCACCACTAATCCCAACCTGTAACCCCCCCTCCCGATCCCTCACTGCCTCCTCAGACTGGACGAATGGGCCCTGGGCCACCTGGTAGGTTTACGGTCGCATCCCCGATAATGAGGCCCCTGACCATGGAGCAACTCGGGATTTGGTTACCAACTGCCACTACAGTGCGCAGGCCTTCAGGACGTTGCCACAGGCAGTGTGGGGGGGGGGGGGGGGGGGGGGGCTGTAGTATCATGTTCCCCTGGTGCTGAACCCGAGCAGGCCACGCGGTAGAGCGCTGGTCGCTGCTAAAACCCTGCAATTACCCCCCCCCCCCTCCCCTCCCTCACCTCGACAGGACGCAGGGCATTTACAGACCATCTGGGATGGGCTGGATTAGACCCTGGATGGGCAGAGACAGGCCGGCGCGCAATTACAGACCGCTGTCCACTCAGCCCCACTCCTACTCCTACGCCACCCCCACCCCCCCACACACACACACGCATACCGGGTAATTTCCTCTGCCCCGAACACCAGGCTGCTGGCTTCCAGTGGGACAGGGAGTCAGGGCTGCGGTGCCCACATGTGGTGCCAGCCAGGAATGCCATGGATCCACATGTTCCATTCCACAGTGCTGGGTTAGCCCTACGTGACAACATGAGACAATGTTCCAGCAGGGACCTACAGCGGACTGGGAAGCCAATTAGAGTCAGAGCAGGGCACACTTGTGGGTTAGCAGAGCCCGCCCTATCTCAGCATCTACTGCGCTTTCCAGCAAAGCCACAAATGGAAAACCCTAGGAGCAGAAACCAGAGAGCTGCCCTCCCGTATTTCCGCTTCAGTTATGAAAATTGGATTTTGGGTTCTTTAAGGCTCAGTAATATGAAATAGTATCACTGCATCGGAGCTAAAAATGACATTGGAAAAGACGGAATGAAATTTTTTCAGTGGCCTTTCTATGATGGCGCCTTTCTTCCTGACCCCAGAGAGAACCCCCAGCTGCGTCATGTGCCTCCGTGCGCATCAAAAAAGGGCCATCAAAGAACATATTTCTTTCATTCCGGGCAATTTCCCTAATCCCTGATGAGCTGCAGGGGAGAGGGAAACACGGATGTGGGTTAGCAGGTGGTGGAGAAGGGATTGTGTGGGCGGTTTGTGTGTGTGTGTGTGTGTGTGTATTGGTGTGTGAGATAGAGAAAAAGAAAGCTTGTTTAAATGTATTAGCAATCACCTCCGTCCTTGTTTACTGTAACTTTATAAACAGTGTGCAGTTCTTTGGGAGCATGTGCCTGTGACTTTTTTTCTTCAACCCATTTCAGTTTATGCAAATTCATGTATGCGCTTCCATGTGTGTGCTGGTGCTGATGGGGATATGGGTATTAGCTTAGCAGAGACAGCCCTCTCACCCCCTGGAGAAGGGACTGAGCCCCTTGAAGCGGCTTACTTCCCAAGGATTAGTTTATCCAATCTCCACTAATCACAGATAAACGCTGTTTTCCATTGGTGGGTCTGCTACAGGCCCCTCTCACTGAAGAGCTGTCTCTTCAGGCCAGCCTCAAGGGCCTCACAGCCTGGGACAGGCGGGAGGGGGGGGGGATTCGAGAGTGGGGTGGAGGGATGGAAGGAGGGGCAGTGGTTCATGGTTTGGTACATGCAGAGGAAACACATTGGTCCTCTTATTCCTCGGCAGCTCAGACGGTATTTGTCATTAATGGCTAACTCGGTTTCAAGTACATTAAAATCCCCATTGTTTCCGTTGCTTGTTATTGCAGCTGGCAGTCCACTGACTGTATCCCATATCCGCGTGGCTGCTCAGTCGGCCCAACCTCCCGCCATTACCCACCAGCCTAGGCTGATAGCTCCGGGGACGTGGGCTGGAAGACCAAGCAGCAGCAGCAGGCTGCAGTGTCAGCGCTTTCCCCTCCGCCTGGCTCGGTGCTGGCGGACCCCAGAGCCCGGGGGGTGGAGTGGAGCGGGGGAGAGAGGGGGCCAAGGGCAGCTTGTTACCGCTGAATGAGAGTCAGCGCAGGACAGCATGTCAACTCAAGACCCAGGCTGCCCTTATACAACCCTCACGCTCACCTCCTCCCCCTGCGCGGAGAAGGACTGAAGTGCAGGGATAGAGGAGTGTTTCCGCCCATTACGGCTCGCTTTGGGCCAAGCGTCCGGCATCCGGGCTGCCTTCCAGGGCACCTGCACTGCCTGGAACCCATTGCCTCCCACGGAGGAGCTGGTATTCATTTGATGACTCTGCCCGGTAAAGGAAATCTATAACGACCATGTCTTGGATCTCAATGCACTGCCAGAGAGCCCGGGGCTGGCCCTCCTCCCTGACGCTATCTGATGGAGGAAGTCTGCTAACACACGGAGCAGAGCGAGGGCCAGGGGGGTTGGAGGGGCCAGCGTGTTCAACTCAGTGACATGGGGGCCAGAGGAAGCCGAAACAAAGATGGGCCTAGGTCATGAGGAAGCCGTCACAGCAAACTGACCGAAGACAACAGCTGGTTACCGGTCAGGGCCTGGTCCCTGCTAGACGGCCAAGGGGAAGCCCTCTCTACCAGGGAGAAGCCATTACTTTTTGGCCACACAGATCCTGACACTTACAATAAACATGGGTGAGGGGAGGGGGGAGAAGGGTAAGGTTAGAGAGAGAGAGGCACAAAGACAGAGAGAGAGAGAGACAGAGAGCGAGAGAGAGGGGGCTGGGTTGGGGTGGTGGTGGGGTAAAGCCTGTGAAATCTGCCTGGCTGCCTTCCAAGTCCCCTATTCTTGTTTTCAGCTGAACCCTGCCCTCACACTCCGCATGGCCGCCTGCCAAGCACACAGCTTTAATATTCTACCCCTTATCCGTCTTTCCTCCAACTCTTTTTTTATTTTCCGCCCTTCCTCTGGTTCCTGTCTTTCACTCGGCAACTCAGTGCTCCAGCCTCGTCTTATATTCAGCCTCAATCTCTTATTTTTCTTCTCATCGTCGATGCTGTTGCACATTGATGGGCTTAGAGCCGAGCTACTTGCATGCATGAAAAAGCTTTCATACATAACCTATAACTTTGGACGCCCTGCATCTTTCTTTCCCCTTTCTTTCTGTCGCTCTCTCTCCCACTTTCCCTTCCACAGCTGGGGGAGCTTAGCGTGTGCCTTTTCACTGCCTGCCAGTTTTGACACTCAATCAACAATTGAGCGAGCAAATGATTTATGAAGCAAACAAATTTGTAAATGAGTGTGCTCCACTTCAACGCGCCATGCCACAGACCCGCTAATGGGCTGCAGAAAGACGGGCACGTGCACCATTCAGGGGCCTGCCGTTTCTCGAAGCGCCGCAAAAAAACAACCCTACTGTTCAGGCCGACGCACCTACCAAGCCCACACGTACCGTGGCTAATCCCCGGTGTTGAGGACGAAGCCTCACCCGGCCCGAGACAAAGGCCTCATCGCGGGCACAACCGGCAGCACTGTGCGTCGGCGCACTGGGGGCCCTGCGAGTGGGTCAGAATATATCTGAGACGGAGCACATTGATATGTCATTCATATGTGAGAAAAAGGTTGGCATAAATCTTTTTTCTTTTTTTTTTCCGTCGTTTTTTTTCCCTCGCTGTTTGTCAAAGAGACAGGCACGGGGGTAGGAGCGGGGGAAGAGGAGAGGGTGGGGGCAGTGCGGTGAGGGAGCAGAGGGGGTATTGGTTCTCTTCCCTCCCCGAGGGCGTTTAGAGATGGGGAGTCGGGGAGGGGGAGCAGGTGCATGGGAATTCAACACCTTATTGCATATGCATGCGGGGGTAACTTATACTGTAGCCGGGTGGCTTGGGGGGAATAGAATACACCGCTGGGATGGTGAACAGGAGTGGAATTTAACCGGGGGAGGGAGCCGCGCAACCCCAGCAGAGGCCTGAACACACCCAGCCTGCATGAGAAAGAGCCCTCCTGGACTGCTCGCCTGGCAGGCCTGCCCTTACCGCCTAGCCCTCTCCTCCAGAGCGGCACTAGCGCGGAGGCCACTTCCTCCCCAGTCAACACTGGAACTAATGTGCTTGAACATGACATGTAAGGGGGCCTGCCAGTATCAAAGGCCTCCCCTGGCAGGGTCTGTTTCAACAGCGCTCCCCCCGGCAACACCACGGAGAGACAACGGGGCCTGTGTTCAGATCGTGGCACAGTCACACAGGCACACACAATGGGCGACTAAAATGACGAGGGCCCCAGTGAGGCCATGCACACAGACCCCACATTGAGACGGACAGGAAATTAGGCTGAGAGCCCCTTGGATGAAATCCAACTGCAGTTGTTTTAAGGCATGAAAGAGTCTGTAATCAAGCTTTAGAAGAGGAATACGATATGCTGGTATTTTGGGGCTCTTTTCTCTTTATGTCCTTTGTCCATTTGAAAACGACGTAGCGTTTGCTCAGTATAATCATCCAAGACCAGACAGGGTGGCTGAATCTCACACAATATAAAGAGATTTACCACGAAATCATGACAGCTATAAAAAAAAATAAAAAATGAAGAGAGGGAGTGAGGGAAAGAGAAATCCTCCTTGTCCCCGCGAGGCAGTGTAATAACCTTTTAAATCATGTTTGACAGTTTTAAGTTGGGGAACAGTGGCGGTTCTGGCAATATCAGAGCGCTGATATTAAAGCCCGTTGCTGGCGGTAATCTCATTGCTTTGTTAGACGAATCACAATATGACTTCCCTCCGTCCTCCCCGCCGTAGAGACCTGTCCCCCGTCCCCCACCCCGTCCCCCCGCCCCCCTGCCCTGCTTCGCCCTGGTCCTGACACCGGTTGCTAATGGTCCCTGTGTTGTGAGGAGGCCAGCGGCTACAAGGGAGGCAGAGGGCCTTCTATTTAATCTGTGTTAAATATGCACATACTTTATGGGCTGGTATGGGGGAAGATGAGGGGCCCTTTTCTTTGTGCTGTGTAAATAACTGCTGCGTGGAGATGAGAGGGTTAACTGTCTTTCCGTCTCTCCGCCCGACTCAGGGAGCAGAGCATCGCAGCCGACAAACAACGCTATGATGAAGTGGACGGATACACACACACACACACACACACACACACACGCACGCACGCACACACACACACACACACACACACACACACACACACACACACACACACACACACACACACACACACACACACACACAGAGGAGCTCTTTTAGACTCACACAGGGTTGGAATCATCGCTGGCGAAAGCGTACAGTGCGCCAATGACACCCTGATCATCACACGCCATCAGCCCGCCCTAACTCCAGATACTGCCTCGCTCAAAGCGGCCTGATTGTGTGTCAACACACCTCTCGTGGTCGCTCATTGCCCTTTAAAAAAAAAAACGGCCGGTCGGCTTCACTGTCAACACGTTCACTGGGAGAGTAGCACCTGTGTCCCCCCCCCCCCCCCCCCCCCCCCCCCCCACCCCCACCCTATCAGCTGGAGCGCGAGCCACACGGCCTCAGGCAGGGACAGCGCCGGAGGAGCAGGCTGACATGACGCTCGGCCCCCTGCCTCCCAGGTGAGAGACCAGAGGCTGGCTGCAGGGAGGGGGGCCGGGGGGGGGGGCGCCGGAGCCGAGGACAAGGGGGCGAGGCAGCACAACAGGCCCGTTAATTAGTGTAGCACAAGTGGCTTCCGTAATGAGGCCTAATCACCTGAGCGTGGCGTCCACCATACGGTGGCGGCGGGCTCTTGCCTGCCTGACTGGACCAGAAAATGGACCGCAAGACTGCAGGCACACAGGGGGGATGGAGGGAGAGAAAGAGGGAGAGCAAAAAAAGAAACAGGGGTAGACAGAAAAAGGGGGGAAAAGAAGAGGAAAAGAGAGAGAGAGAGAGAGAGAGAAAGAGAGAGAGAGTCTCAGACAAGATGGGTGTGTGACGGCAGGTC
Organism: Aplochiton taeniatus; assembly: GCA_017639675.1. Taxonomy (NCBI): domain Eukaryota; kingdom Metazoa; phylum Chordata; class Actinopteri; order Galaxiiformes; family Galaxiidae; genus Aplochiton; species Aplochiton taeniatus. The sequence goes on along the minus strand of CM030181.1, from coordinate 9,272,581 downwards.
GCCGTCTGTGTGTGTGTGTGTGTGTGTGTGTGTGTGTGTGTGTGTGTGTGTGTGTGTGTGTTTGTGTGTGTGTGTGTGTGCCGCCCTGGTCTCCAGCGGCAGCGCTCCGTCTTGTACCTGGAACTGGAGCCCGCTCTAATTGGTCCTGCCGGGCGGGCAGGCAGCGACTTAGGAGCGGCGGGCCTGTGACAGCTATTTCCCCTAAATCATCCGGGACGCTGTCCCTTCAGCGAGCGGCTGCATCCCCTGCCCCCCCTCCCCCCATCACCTCCCCCTCTTATCATTAACGCCAAGCCGCAGGAGACATATTTACCGCCATTGATTTGATTGGTGTTATTATATATGGCTCTAGTACACTCTACCACACCATCCCCGACTGCCTCCACAGCCTACTAATTCAAATTACAGCGTCGACTACAGGCAAAATGAGTGTGTATTCTCTGCTGCCTGCTTTCTAACAGGCGGAGATAAAAGCTGTAGCAGGAACGTACACTTTGAATGTAGTTTTACTATAATCTCTTCAGTGAAACAGTGAGCAGATTGGCATAAGCAGTTTGGAACAAACAGATTGCAGATTTAAATAAATTGTAAATGGGACAGCGAGGCACGCTGGTCGTGCAGGTGTGTGTGAGGGTGTGTTTGTGTACTTTTGCGTTACCATGGTGATAAAGCGGGGGACATGAGGAGACTTGCCCTGCGCTGCAGGCTCTCATGGAGCCGGTCCCCAGGGTGAGCGGAGGGGGGGGGGGGGGGGGGGGGCCTAAAAGGACTGGGCCGCTCTAGCCCCCCCAACCTCCGCCCCCCCCCCCCCCCCTGCTCATCATGGCAGCCGGGCCCAGCGGCTCAGACTCCAAAGAGAACATCCCCACTCCCCACCACCGACTCGCTTCCGGATTACACGGCCGTACTGACAGCGGCTCGCTGCGCGGACGTCGAGGAGGGACGTAGTGTTATGTCATCAGCGAGAGAGGCAGCCACGGCGCAGCCCGGAAACTGTGGCTCGCTACCCAGCACTTACTGAGCAGCGGCAGGCTGAGATTTAGACTGGATGGGGTCAAATTATACCCAAGAGCCGAAGGCTTAGTTAGAGGGAGGATTAGAATCTACTCCACGTCAAGGCCTTTCAGGGGTGTAATGTCTAAAACACACACGCACACAGACTTAGACACAGACTTAGACCCACAGACACACACACACACACATACACACAGATAAAAACTCATGCATGCGCACGCACATTTTCCGATCCCCAGCAGCATCCGCGTGGGGGCTGCTGGCAGGCGGCCAACCCTGTGCAGAGTACAGACCCAGAGCCATTTCCTAAAGCCACTACAAAGACGTGCCACCCACACCACAACATCCCGGGGTGCCCTGGGATCCCGATGGACGGTGCTGCAGTATGCTGTGGAGGAGAAGGTGAGGGCATGGAACCAGTGCCCCCTCCCCCTGCTGCCACGATGCTGGCACAGCCCAGAGACCACCCTGCTCTGCCTCACAATTTATTATTATTCCATTACAGCATGAATATCCTAAATCTACTTTACAATACACTGTTCTCATTTACACGTTCCCAGAACTCCTCAAAGCATGCCCAGGAACCGACTGGAATGAATACATCCCAAATCAGGGATCAATGCAGGTAATGCAAGCTAACACTGCGTGTGTGTGCGGGGAGCGAGAAGGAAGGGTTTCATCTGGGCGGAGGGCTGGCTGGGAGCTCAGACCGCAGGCGGTAAAGCCCGGTGAACATCTTTGGCTTCTCCGCTAATCAGCTCCCCTCTCCCCCGAGGGAGACCTGGGGTACGGGCGCACGCAAACCGAGCATTCCCTGTAGCTGCCACTACCAAGGCAACCGTTCGCCCCCCCCCCCCCCCCCCCCCCCCCTCCCCTGCTCTTACCTCGACTCGGGCTGACAGCTAAGCCTCCCTAACAACCCCTCCTCTCCCTCCTCGTCCTCCTCTCTCGGTGGAGCCGGCGCGGCCTGAGCCACCATATTGTCATTAAAGAGCAGGGCCTGGCGAGGGAGCAGAGGAAAGCCCCGAGCAGAGCAGAGGCGCATCTCAAGAGGCCTCGCTCGCTGCAGCACTCAGAGGGAGGGGGGGGCGACACACTCAGTCTGCCAGCGCGCTGCTCACACAAAGGCACTGTCTCGTGATCACGCAGGCCGGCAGACACAGACAGACAGGCTGACAACCCTACTGACATATGTGCACGTTCATAATAAGCTACCTCAACCCAAAAAAATACAGCAGAACGGCAACAGATTTGTGAATCTTTATCCTTTTTATCACTGGGGGACAGATGCTACGACGGATTAAAATTGTGCTTAGCACTTGCATTACTTACGAGCTAAACTAAATCCCGACTTGTATTGTCAATAAAAATATCAAAGAACGCTAGGAGCAATCCTGCAGGCTTGTTTTCTCAGCCAGACTCCGGATTAAAGAAGTGATTGCAGGCTGAGCAGCAGACTAAGAGGAAGGGTTTAGATGGTGCTAACATTAAGGGGGAGCCCCGGTCTGACTTGGCACTATCAGGCATGGGGAGGGGGGGGGGGGGTTATAATCATCACCTGCATATGTTTTATGTGTGTGGATGTGCATGGGTGCGTGTGTGTGTGTGTGTGTGTGTGTGTGTGTGTGTGTGTGTGTGTGTGTGTGTGTGTGTTTGTGTGTGTGTGTATGCCTGTCTGGAACGCTGTCATTGGGAGATGGGGCGGTGACAGTGTCTGGGTGGTCCCGCGTGGAGGAGAGGAGAGGGAGACACTGGGACGCTGAATCCAACCGGAGGGGCTTTTCAGCGGGCCGAGAGCGCCTGCATGTTTCCAGCAGATGGACCATTGTCTGCCGGGAGTCCTGGGAAGAGGGTGCCGAGGGCCTCCCCTGTGCCCAGGGTGGCCCGCTCTTTCTCCCATATTTTCCTTCTCCCTGTCCTGTCCTCCTTTTGGCCTTCAGCTTTGTTCCACTTGGGTTTTGTTTGCTGGCTGCTTTGTGCCCCTCTGTGTCCACTTTTGTGAATCTCACAACCAAAACACAAGCGGTCGTTCATGTTTTGTCTCCTTTTTGTTATTGTCTTTTTTTGTGGGTTGTTTTAGTATTTTGTCAGGAGCAAGTTGGAGGGCTGGTTGGGAGGAGAAGGCCTGCTGAGTGCAGCTCTCCCTGGGGACAGGGTAGGAAGACCACCCCATAAATCACCCAGCGGCGGGCCAACCCTCCCAGGCCAAAAGACAATCCTGCTGGAATGGCTGGACCAGAGGCCGTCCTCCAGGGGGATCTCCTCTATATCACCTCATCTCCAGCGCACGCTGACCTTGCCCCCGCAGACAGCCTCTAGGAAATGGGCTGGCGAGGCAACGGCAGAACGGTGGGAATTCTGGGAAGGCAGGGACGAAACCAAACGGCAGCTGAATAAAACGTGGCCTCCTCTAAACTGTGAATCTGTGAATTGCGTGTGTCGTCACCAGAGCCTATACTTTTCGCAGGACCTTATAGAGGGCTTTTTTTTTTTTTTTTTTTTTTTATCCAACCATGTTGTTCCGTTTTGATTGCGGTTTGCCGAGTCGGCCTGTTAGAGCCATTAATTGCATTACTGCCTAACAAAAAAAGTACATAAGGCCTCTGTCAGAGGCCTCCCTCGCTGCACTTGGAAACATTTCTTCAAAACGGACAAGACGCACACAAACACACACACACACACACACGCACACACGTCTGTCTGTCTTCCACCGCTGGCAGAGGTTGACTTAAGGAGTCTGACGTAACGTCGCAGGCTAGCCCCATTAAATACCCTGTCCTGTCAGAGCTGGAGCAGCCAATGAGGTCAGCCCGCTGAAGGTCACGTGACAGCGAGCACACAGTCTAATCACGGGTGCAGCCATGTTCCCCTGAAACAAACCTGTGGCTTTACAGCCGAGCAGGGGTGGGGTGGGGGGGGGGGGGACTCAACGTGCGTTTAAAGGAAAAAAAAGTCACAGCCATTATTTATGAGCGTCTATAAAAACTGCAGTTAATGACAGTGTTTTGGACTTATAAATGGCAGATTGTGGAGCTCCCGGTATAATTAGAGTGGTGCAGGCCAGGCCAGGGCTCTGGGTTTGGAGAGGAGCTGGGGAGGAGGCAGCGGCCAGCGGGCTGCTGGGGGAGGTCTGCTCCAGTGATGTGGTGAGGCCCGGCCCGGAACACAGGGCACAGCCAGGCTCTGGGCTCCAACCACACCTTCCAGCACCATGCTGTTTCCTCTGCCAGACGAGAGCCGTTATGGGAGATGAATTCAAAAGACATCCCAGGAGCGTCTCCCGGCCAGGGAGACAACAAACCAACCGAACACACCCTGTGGAAACGCAGATTCTGCTTCTTTCCCTTTGTCCACAAAGATATGTTACCGCTGTGCAGCAGGTGCTACAAAAGGACTGAGCAAAGCGTTTGCTTCTGCTCCTACATCCGGCCATATTGATTCCAACGGGGGCTCCCAGTCGGGCTGACGGACAGCTGGAGACAGAGAGTGGGACGCTGCTAAAGAGGGTTAATCCTGGCCAGCGCCACGCGCTCATTAGCCGCCTCATCGAGGGCTCTTTCACCGGAGCCGGGCGGCGACGTGTGTGTGTGTGTGGACAGAGAGTGGTCCGAGCACGCCCTGGGACTTCTACCCACGGCAAGCGCCCCGAGGATGTCCTCAGGGGTCAGGGGGCAAGTCAATGGCCTGCCTTAATGCACTCTTTATCGTCATCTACATCTGGCTGGGGATTACGGAGATTCTAGTAGACATCCACTCTCCTCTACCTAACGATTTGCAAAAGCTTCAATATAAAGTGTATCGCAATACACATGACAAATGTGCTAAAATCATCAATATTAGACATTTTTATATTAATAGTACATCGCCGTAATGATTTTTTTGTAATCTAAAGTGTATGATAATGCTGAATAAAAAATAGCAGCAATACAATTATCAGTTTGAGTGGCCTTTCTGCTGCAGGGCAGGTCAGCCTGGTGCTGCTGTTACCGGGTGTTACACGTCTGGCTAAGTGCCATGGGTAGGAACGAGGTGTGATATTACACCAGAAGCTCACACACGCTCGAAGGGACGCCAGCACACACACAAACACACACACACACACACACACACACACACACACACACACACACACACACACACACACACACACACACACACACATATGCACGCACAAGAATGCACACACATAAATGCACTCACTTGTGCGGACACACACGCATACACACACACGTACCCACAAGCAGAGAGCTTTGCAGAAAAAAAATAAACAGATACTAAAAGCACTCAGGTCCACAGGGCATCTTAACAGGCTTTGGTACAAAAGACTAAACTAATCTCCGGGATTCTGCCGTGTGCGGGGAAACATATGGACAGATAAACCTCCAAAAACACAGCGGGTTTCTCCCCCCGTTCCAAAGCAGCCTTCCCCTAACCCTAAATCAGTCCCATCCGCTTTCCCGGCCTGCGGCCTGTAGGACAGGGAATCCTCAAACAGCATCCTTAAGCAGCGGAGGGACAATCCGTGTCACCATGTCAATGGGAAGGCCTCGCCGCCGCTGCCTTAATCAGTCGACTCCCTCCTCGACAGGGACCCCCCCACCCCCACCCCCCCACTCTCACCTGTAACTGCATCATTAGAGTCCACAGGAATCCAGGCGGGCTCCGAGCCTCAGCCGTGAGGGCCGTGTCACCCAAGACAGATGCCAGCCTCCCCCAGCCCTCGCTCACAGTCCCCGTCCCCCCCTCCCCCGCTGGCCCCAGGCTACAGGCCCCCTCTCATTAGGGGCGCTGACAGCCCCTGTCCTCGCCCTGATCCCTCATCATTAGAGCATGTAAATCTCCCTGTCCTCAACACACACACACACACACACACACTCACACACAAACTCACACACACACACACACACACACACACACACACACACACACACACACACACACGCACACACACACACAACCATCCACGCTCACCTGAAAGATGGGAGACACTAACCCCGATCAGAACAATGTAAGCGGGGAGGGGCGATAAGCTACGAGCCTACAAGGGCGGAGATGTTCTACAATGACACGGTAGCC
>CM030181.1:9256491-9263991 GCA_017639675.1 Aplochiton taeniatus | reverse complement strand
CATGTCGATACCTAAGACCGCATGAGCAAGCCTCCTCTGTCATCACCTCTGTCAGATCTAGATTCGAGTGTGTGTGAGTGTCTGTGTGTTTGTGTGTGCGTGTGTGTGTGTGTGTGTGTGTGTGTTTGACGGATAACTAAGTACAGGCATGTGGCCATGTGTCTGTCTGTCTGTCCAGTTCAGGGAGCAGGGTGCTGAGAGAGTGGCAACCTTGGCCCAGCCCCCCAGCCCCCCAGCCCCTCAGGACCCCCCCACCACCACCCCCCTGTCAGCTCGTTAACCCCCTCCCTCCCTCCCCCGTGTGGAGACAGAGTCTGTCAACAGGCCTGTCAGGCCAACAAGCCCCCCCCCCCCCCCCCCCCCCCCCCAACAGACCCCCAGTCACCACCGGCAACCCCGCACTGCGTCAACAGCCTGATCTGCATATTAGCCAGGCTCTCCGATATTATCCAGGGCCCACCCCCATTCCTCCGCAACCCCTCATCTCCTTCCAATCAATATGACCAGGCATGTGAGAGCACAGGTGAAGCAGAGGGGGGGGGGGAGAGAGGGAGAGAGAGAGAGAGAGAGAGAGAGAGAGAGAGAGAGAGAGAGAGAGAGATAGAGAGAGAGAGAAAGATGGAGAGAGAAAGAGGAAGAGAAGGAAGGAGTGACCTTTTTGCAACCATCCGCTGACCTAGTTCTGAGGGAGGATAGGGGCAGAGACGGAGGGAATACTTGATCAGAGAGCGGGAGGGGCGGGGGGGACGGTGGAGGGATAAATAAATAAAGAGGCTATCTGGATGAAAGCACGCCGCTGGCCTTAGAATCTTTTTAACCACTGCGCAAACAGACATGAAAACAGGTGAAGGAAGGAGGGATGTCGCGTAGGGAAAACAGACAAGACCAACCAAGATAGCGGCAGGGCTCCCATTAACTTGACCAAACATCTGTCCTCAACGGGATACCGATCGCTATGTCCCCAAAACTCTAATTCACTAGTCACAAACAACAGTGTTATTTCCATTGCTTCAAGGTGAATTCCCAGCTAAAGTATGGAACTAACACTAATACGTAATACTTTATGCAAACACGCTCGGAGGCGATGCGGTTCTTAAACAGGGCAGAAACATTGACCTGATGCGATGCCAACAGCCGCAGCAGTGAGGGAAACATAGCTTCAGACTCATGAAATAGACAGGGGGAGCAAAACAGGAGGGAAATGAGGCACTTCATCTTGTCTTTTTCTTCCATAGTCCCAACCCCCCCCCCCCTCTCTCTCTCTCTCTCTCTCTCTCTCTCTCTCTCTCTCTCTCTCTCTCTCTCTCTCTTTCTCTCTCTCTCCTTCTGTGACCTTGCCTAACCCACCATTGGGTTTTCTTCTGTCAGTGGGGCAGCCAGGCAGAAATGATCCGTCTGAGATCAAAAGCTGGGAAGAAGAGGAAAGCTGGAGGGGGGGAGCCGAGGAAAGATTGCATATCCAGGCGTGAACCCCAGGACGGGCCCACAGGTCAACAGACTACCTAGGACTCTGTCTCTCTCTCTCTCTCTCTCTCTCTCTCTCTCTCTCTCTCTCTCTCTCTCTCTCTCTCTCTCTCTCTCTCTCTCTCTCTCTCTCTCTCTCCCTCTCTCCCTCTCTCCCTCTCTCTCTGCCACTTCACAGCCTCTACTCATGCACATAGCATTGGGCTGGAGAAGCACCAACAGGCACAGCAAATAACCCAGCTATTAAGCAATACATATTATATAGATATGATATATACCTATGTATTCATATTTTTTGGCCACCCTAACATGAATGCACATTTGTCTATGAACAAAGACAGTCACCCACCCACCCACACACACACACACACACACACACACACACACACACACACACACACACACACAGAGATACAGACACAAACACACACACACACACACACACACACACACACACACACACACACACACACACACACACACACACACATAGACACACACACACACACACACAGACACGCACACACACACACACATACACACACGCAGCACACTGCACAGATACAGACACACACACACACACACACACACACACACACACAGCACACCGCACAGACAAGTGTCTTTCATGGCGCGCTGTGTGTCGGCCGTCTCACGGGAGTGGCGGTGAGGTGTGAAGAAAGCGATGGGATCATCCCCAAGCCCCGGCCTCTCCTCCAATTACCTAAACAATCGAGCCCGTCCTAATCTCCCTCTGAAATACACCCTGGGCAGGAGGCGAGGCAGAGCGAGTCGGGTCGGCGGCCAGGCCATGGCAGCTAATTCCGGGGCACTGGAGTGTGGTGGGGCCCTGCCTCTGTCAATACTATTAAAGCTCTGCACTACACCTGGGTTCATGTCTACATTCTGCCATGCCTCTGGACGCCCGGGCTGGAAATAACCGAATCAACCGGCAGGTATCACACAAATCCCAGATAATAACCCCACGGAATCTTGTTTCAAAGAGGTGATGGAATACAGAGGGTAATACAAAAAAAGTGAGTAAAAAATGTGACAGAGTGGAATCTGTTCCCCCTGGGCTTTGACACTGGCCTCAGCTGCTCCTGGCCTCACTACGCCTTATAGGAGAATAGATCAAAAGATTTGACAAAAACCTGGGCTGTTGTCAACATACAACCACAAGTCCTTCAATAATGTTTACCTTGCTACAGACTTGAACTCCAGTAGTGCTAGGTGGCCACTTTGTCGGACTGGACAGAAAAAAAAACACTTAGAGCACGTGTCTCTCCATGCACACTCAATAGGAGATCCCCATTGAATTTCAATACTCCATGGCGTGGTAATGCATCAGTCACTGTCTGCTGAATGAGAATTAACACCTCAAAAATAGCTTGTGATTTCCATAAGTCAATCAGGATTGAATATGAGTGATGGCTTCAGAGGCAACACTAAAAATGCTGCACAGCCCAGGGGCGCGTCTTTGATCTGCGGGCTCCAATTAAATTGATTTTAAGGCTCTCAGACAGCTTCCTCTTTGTCCTTCAGATTCAAACAATGATTTCATCAGGCTCTCATCACACCACTTCGGCAGTCTACAGCTTTCCGCCTCAAACTCGCTGTCTCCTCCGCCCTTCTGCACCGAAAGAAATATCTCCGTCTCACTCTCTATAAATAAATGAATAGCCCGGTTTGCCCAGGAAAGAACTTGGCAAATAAATGAATAATGACACGGAGCGATAAAACCAGTCAGTCAGTCAGTCAAGGTGGTGTACATTATCTCGGAGACAGCTAGAGTGAGTTGGAGGGGGTTGTAGGGAGCACATCCACTCTTAAGCCCAGCCCAAACTTCACCCAGCCTAGACCCGGACGTGCAGTCACCATGGCCACCGTGCTGCACAGACGTAAACACAGGGGGGTATGTTTTTCAACCCGGGCCCTCCCCCTCTCCTCCATTCCTTGGCAGGTCCCGGGGCAGCTGTTCTCCATCCTGTGGCTGAAGCTCACATCTGGAGACGGAGCCCGTCGCAAGAACCTCCTCTCCTTTGAGCTGACTCCACACAGAGGGGAATACTGCTCGCCCCCAGTCTAGTCAGCCGTTCAGGGGGGGCAGCCATTTCGACGCAGCTGGGGGCGGAGAGCGACCTCCATCCCTCTCCCGGCTGAGCACCTGTCCTCCGTGTGGACGGCAGGTGCCTCCCCCACGCTGAGGCTGAGATGGCCTTTCTATTAGATAGTGTGTGCCTTAAGGACTCCTTCTCAATCCCCACCCCCATACTTTTCCTTTCTCCCCCCTCCCCCCTTTCCACCACCTTCATCCTGGCCACCACTAGCACCACCACGCCCCCTGCACTAAATTACTCCACACAGCGGCACCCTGACTCCCATTAGCCCTTTCAATCTGCCTGCCTTCAGCATGACAAGCCCCGCGGCTATAGCCGGGAGATGGTAATGATGTTCCTACTACGCCCCGCGCCGAACACATCAACCTCCCCCCCTCCATCACATAGTTCACCCCCTCTCCCATTTCAAAATGTCTCTGCTCTGGGTTTTGACTTGCGGCTCTCCGGTCTGTCTGTAAGTCCATTTGCTCGAAGGGAGACTCTCTCTTTCTCCCTCTCTTTTTTTTCCTATGTGGAGTAAGATGGTCTTCAAGAGACACAACCCCTTACCCTGCCTCAGCGCTCCCCTCAGTCAGAGAGTCGACACCCCCCCATCCATTACGGACGGCGAGGCGTGGAGAGACAGTAAATTATAGACAGCTCGCACAAAGCCAACAATGGAGCGGCCCCTTTGTATTCAGCATCCCATCTGCATTCCACTACAGTCCAACAAACAGAACTTCACCCTTCAACCCCCGCTTTCCTTCAGAGTACATATCACAAATACTTTTTCTTGTTTTTAGCAAAGCAGATTAATATGAAGACCGTAGACGTAATGTAACATGCAAGAGGCCTTTTCCTAAGTATGTTTTATGCTGAACATGTATGTATTAACACGAGTGGATAAGCAGCCAGTCATGGCTGACATGAACATTCAGAGAGGGAGATGGACTCTGGCGAGACACACACACACACACACACACAAACACGGGGAATGAGAAAACAGTCCCAGAGCACAAGAAGTCTACATTGCCTTTGTTCTGCCAGAGCTGTCCTCGCTTTCCATGCCGAGGAGAAGCGAACGAAGCGATAATTAACATTCCTCTCTCAGCGTCTTTCCATTAGGGCTGTAGTAATGAAAGCTGAAGATAAAGACTTGAACGCTCTGCCTCAGTCTCATTTCAAGAAGCAGGCCATTTTGAACTCACCATTAGCAATTACTCTCCCTGCCTCCGGCGTAATACTTTGTATCTCATAATTATGAAAATGTTGTGCCTCCACGAAGGGACGCCGAGGACAACAACGCCCGTATTTTTCTCTCTGCGTTGGCAGAGAGAAAAAAAAGAGTTGTGTCTAAAGGCAGTTGCTCGGGCTAAAGCATCGTTGTTTGTGGGTTAAGCCTCAGAGTCTGTCTGTGAGGCCGACTTTCAGACTGTGACCAATGAGAGTCAGGTCGAGGATGAGGCCCAGTGATGACGCAGGGCCTAAAGCACTGAACCCGGCAGCTCCAGAGGGCTCCGGCGTCCATCTTCTCACAGCTCAACTCTCTCCCCCTCCCCTCTCCATCCCCATCGCTCTCTCTCTCCCTCCCTCTCCCTCTTTCCTTCTCTCCCTCTCTCTCTCTCTCTCCCCCCATTTGTTTCCCTCAGTCTCTTTTTTTTCACGGACCCTCCTAAGGTCTAGGCAGACTTTCTCAGCTCCCCGACTCCCTTCAAATACCAACACACATCTAAAGGATGATTTAATCAGTGAGCCATCGCTACGGGCTGGCCTCTCTGCTCTACCACAACGAAGAGCAGAACGGGCGGGGGGGCTTGGAGATAGATATGGGATGCCTGCACTATCCCCAGCCCCCCCTCGGCTGCCATTCCCTGGGCCATATTCCCCACAGATAGCCCGCGCTCTAATCCTCAAACAGTGTGGACGTGTGTATCCATTAGCTGTGTGGCCCCGTAGGCCCTCCCCATCCCCCCTGTACCGGCAGAGTCCCCCCCACCCCCCACCCCACCCGTTCTCTCCACAGAGAGGCACAGCTTAATATTACATTGGCCAGGCTGAGTACATTTCTTATTTATTGGAAGGCAGCGTAGCATGAAAGGAGTGTGCACAGGCCGACCTGTGAATTACCTGACCCCCATCTCCCCCTCTGTCTGATCAGTGTGGCCCCACCACGGGCACCCCAAACAGCCCTAATATCATTCCAACTGCAATGAGGGGGGTGGGGGGTGGAGGGGGATGGGGGGGAGACGGGGCAGACAGCAGAGAGTTTTCTTAGACGAGCCTCGGCCTGGCTGACCACTCCAGAAGACCGGCCACTGCGTTCACGCCTGGAGACGCCCGATGGAGAGGCTAGCCGGGGCTCAACGACCTTGCACCGAACTTCAAAAACGCGTCGCCGTGTTCTGGCGTGGCGGCGAGGCGACGTTGGCTTTGAGAGCCGTCGCCTGAAGATGTCTTAGACTGGCGGAGCTCAAAGACAAGGGCTACTCACCCTGAGCATCTACTCGCCGGGAACTGAGAAGAGGCAGATGATAGAGTTGGGGGGGGTGGGGGTGGGGGGGGAGAGCGAAGGCAGGAGGATGATAGAGGGAGGGGGGGATGGAGGAGAGAAAGGAGGAGGATGAAGACAAGGGGGGACGAGTTGAAGGAGAGCAGAGAGGAATGGCGCGCTGCGTAACCAGCCTAGCGACGACCTTGAGGTGGCCAACGCATCATCTGAGAGGGGGGGGGGGGGGGGGGGGGGGGGGGAATACCTCAAGGCAAAATAGGAAGTGAGGGAGGGAGTCTGAGTGTGAATCAGGGGCATGGTGGGACTGAATTTACGACGGGGTGCGTAAACTATGACATGACGTCCTTGGATGGGTACAGACACCCCGCAGACACCCTGGTCCACAGCCACAGTCAATCATCTCCAGGCGGCCCCCATAGCTGCCCCCCCAGCTTCTAAAAGGATGAATAGAGGGCACTCAGTCGACGTGGACAATGGAAAACTACTGGACGCACAGTGACACGCTAACTGCAGTGCCGGCTCAATTCCTCCCTGCTCGGCACCAGGAATCGAAATTCCGTACGCGACAAGTGGAATTCTCCACGTCCACATTCCATTGTATGGCGCGCCCTACAGTGGAACACACACGTTTAATGTGAAGGTCAGCGTTGGAGTGGGTTCTCGAAGCGAGTGGGTTTGGCTTGAACGACTAACGCCGCCCAATTCAGGACGGCGAGATCTCTATAGGCAGTGGGACTTTGAAAACAGACTCTCTACGGGCGCCCGCTGTTACTTTGCATTATGTAAAAGCACTTACGCTGTCCTTGTACATGTAGCCCCACCCCCACCCCCCCACCCCTCCAACCTCTCCCCCAACCCCTTTGCTAGGTCCCCCAGCTCCCTCAGCCAGCTGACCTGACTGTAGTTTGACCCCTTTCAAGATGACATAGCCCTTTATTTTATACCGGAGCGCTCAGTGCTCGCAGCCCTCTTTGTTTTCCGAACGCGGGCCCTCAACAGCGCCGCGGAGCAGACAATGAATGGAGCGCGTCTGGGAAGAAATGCTTCGGCTCCGGGTTTCCCTTAGCCAATTAGGCCCCGTGAATCATTTGCATTTTGCATTTCAATGAGAGACCGAGAGGATGGTAGCAAGGTGATCCCCCCCACTATGAAAGCAAAGGGGCACCCGGCGCCCTTCTTGCACTTAAGCCGCTCACGTGAATTCAATTTTGATGTTGATATGACCAAAGGCATTATCCACTTACCCTTATTAATTTGGGGGTTCGCAGAAGGAGCTGGGGGATGCAGACGCTTTCACACGGGTCTGGAGGCATTTCTTGATCCTAATTACATTTTGAGCGCCGATTCTTAGCTGATAAGATATGTATTATTTGGGGAATTAGGCTACTATAGAAATCATTAAGGCCCTTTTTCTCAGTCGGGAAAGAT
>CM030181.1:9248991-9253991 GCA_017639675.1 Aplochiton taeniatus | reverse complement strand
CATTTTCGTCTTTTATTGAGCCATCATCGGCGCTTCCAGCAGAAAAGGGGTCCTCTAAGCGGAGTGACCTCCAGCCTCAGGGCCCCCCCGGTAAGCCTGGGTGAGCGGCTGACCCCCGCTGTGACCCCTGGGGGGGTGGGGTGGGGGGGACAATCTCCCTGCCTGGAGCTGGACACGTAATCAACCGCGGCAAGATTGGCCTCAACGAGGGCTCAGAACAGGAGACGGCAGACAGAAGGCAGAGAACCCACACAGAGCCAAACACCCCCCCACCACTCCACCACTCCTCCCTCCCTCCCTCCCCCTCGCTCTCCCCTGGTGAGCTGAAACAAGAAAGGCCCCGGTGATCAGTAATTTCACAGCTGACAGACTTTCCTTTTCCTCGATTTGATATCGTTTGTAAAAGGAGGGAGAATCTCGCCGCTCTGCGCCTCTCCCCAGCGAGACATAATGCCTTCCATTCCGCTCATTTGCTGGAATATGGGGGCGGTGGAGCCGCGGCGCAATATCAATTGGGCCGGCCAGGAGGGGTAAAGCAGAACACATGGAGGGGCAGTGGGGGATGGAATTAAGACAATACTGGAGGTGTGCCACTGTACCGCACGCTCTCTTTTTTTGTTTGTTTGTTGCATTTTTGTGTGTGTGTGTGCGTGAGTGTGTGTGTGTGTGTGTGTGTGTGTGTGTGTGTGTGTGTGTGTGTGTGTGTGTGTGTGTGTGTGTGTGTGTGTGTGTGAGAGACTGTGTGTGTGTTATTTGCTGCGCAGCACAGGCTAGGGCACTGCCTAAGCTCTGTTGACTTTAATTAAGGCTCTGCATTCAGATACACACTATCAGCAAACACCTGGACATCTGGCCTTGGTTCACCACTCCCCTCCGGTTCATGTTACGTTTTTCTTTTTTTTCAGAGTAGGGCGTCACGTGTGAGTGCATTTCTGTATGTGATGTGTGTGTGCAACCCTCTATATACATGCACTGGGTGATCAGTATGCATGGGCCATCAACAGCGGGGGAACATCTGTGCTTGAGTTAGCCTCTGTACCCTGTACTTGACTGGCTGGTCTGGTTCCATCCCAGTCCCCCCAGCACTTCCACAGCACCCCCACCCCCTGCCCTGTCCACCCTGCAGAGGCTGCGTCAGCTGGGCTCACGGGGGATCAATGCTGGGGAAACGGCCTCATAATGGCTTGGATTAATGATGAAAAATTTGGCGTCACCCGGTGAGCTCCCGGACATTTATCACTAGGGAAGGGGAAGCAGGGGGTGGTGGGGGGGGGGTCTGAACATTTGGCAGCTCTTAGCCCCCCTGACCCAGGGGGCCGGAGCCTGGACACTAGCGCCACCACAGCAGCTACTGTCTACAGCTGGAGGCCTAATGGAGGGCCTCTCTGGGGCATTGGCTCCACCGGCCATGATGGCTGCTCTTGGACGGACACCAGGGCCGACACTGAGGCGGTTTTATGGCCCCGAGTCGCTACTGCTGCCCGCCATTTTCCTCCGTTGCTTAAGAACGCTGCGTGCTCGAACGGGCAGGCCGCCATCAATTTCACGAGCAGGAACACTCCTCTGTCTCCCTCTTTCTTTCACATAAAAGGGAGAAGTGCTAAGAAAGCCGCCTTTCCATTCGTTTTCTTCTCCGGTGACATGTGGGGCGTAACTTGGAGGGGAGAGACAGTGTGAAGAAGAATAAACTGGAGGCAGCACATTCAAGTGCATTTCTCGAGCAAGACAAATGCCCATCTTTGCAGAAAAACTCCACTCATGTACAGTGCTCTCTCGCACACACACACATACACACACGTCCAGACACAGACACACATCCAGACACACACACACACACACACACACACACGGCCCATCTCAGCTCTCCATTACCGGAGTGTGATAATGGGCCCAGAAACAATCTCTTTGTGCTGCAATCATGCCCTCCAGAGAAGCAGAGAGCTTTTTCCCCAGGGCCGGAAGGATGGATCGGGCTCAGTCCAATGGACTCCTGCTGATGGAGAGACAGAACTATTACGGGCCTGTCAGAGGAGGAGCCCAATGAGGAATCCGCCTCTGCGGCCCTTTAAACACCGCCCCAATTACCTTCCAGCATCGGGCAAGATTAATGTGGGCCGGGGAGAGATAGCTCCCAAACCCTGGGCCCGACACCGGTCATGGACGGCTGTCTGGAGCAGGTCTGGCTTTCCAAAGCGCCGCTGTGCCCTGCAACACCGCGGGGGTGTCTGCTCCTGGCCGCAGCCGTTCCCACCTAACTCCTTTGACATGGTATATTCATAAGCTGTGCGATTGGACTGAATAAAGCGCAGCTCATAAACACGGAAAGAGTCCAATGTGACTGCCTTTAGAGACCGTGTGTAAACACGCCTGTCTGCTCCACCTGCCATTTAAATCCTGCGTGTTTCTTTAGATGTCTGTGTGTGTGTGTGTGTGTGTGTGTGTGTGTGTGTGTGTGTGTGTGTGTGTGTGTGTGTGTGTGTGCGTGTGTGCGTGTGTGCGTGCGTTGCGCCCACAGCAAACAAAGGCCCAGTGACAACAACAGCGCAGCGAGGGCAGAGTGAGGCAGGCCCAGCCTCGCGCTGCACCCTTGCGCATGTTTAAATATGGAACACGCATGAGAGCCCCTTGTTCCATTTGCGTCCGTCTCGCCGTGACCCCAGCACTGGGACTGTCTGTCGTGTTTGTCTGGCTGCCTCTGCGCGGGCACGGCACTGAGAGGACCCCCCCCCCCCCCGCTCATCCCTGCTGTGGTTATTTGTTCCCTGGCTTCCCCCGTCTCTCTGTTTGCCTCAGCCACTACAGCTAGCCTGAACCTCCAGCGATGGGGATCCAGGGTTCCCTGAAACCGTACGCGGGTCTCAGAAAATCCTCCCTCCAGGCTGCTCTGTGTGTATGGAAGGATGTAGAACATGAACGACCTCCCTTCGGGCAAAAAAAAAAAAGACCAGCCTGATTAAAGACGCCCTCGTCTCCGCTGCCCAAAAAGCACACTTTCCCAGCGTTCCTAACCCCTCCCACCCAGCCAGACGGGCGGGCAGGTTCCCAGTCTCCCGATCTTTCCCAGAGCCGCGGCAGGCCCATAAATCCCAGGCAGCCATGGCACTAATGGACACAGGGCCTCAATCCAGGAATGCGAGTCGCAAGCAGATACCGGAGCCTGACGTTGGGGGCGGGAGGGGGAGGCGGGGAAGGGGTGGGGCAATTAAGGATTGCAGGTGTGCGGACCGGTGATAAGGACAGTGTTGCTGCCATTACTCATCCCCCCCCGACACCCCAGCAAATAATCTGCCTGCAGATGACGGGCTGCTGCTGGCAGCCTCCGAAGCTTCTCCTCACCCGGACAGAGGCCTGTGTGGCGGAACAGAGGGGATAAGGGAGAGATAGTGGCAAGGAGCACATTTCATCGTGCCAGGAGAGACAGGGTAAAATGGCGGCGTGCAATTTTGTTCACCAGAGAGCCATTTGGGGGGGGGGAAATGCGAGGCAATTCTGCGGGCTGCCTCGTTTCGAAGCAATTAAGATTAATTAAGTGTTGCCGATGGCAGTCCATAATTCAGATAGCAGGTTTTATGTTTTATTATAGCTAAAGATTGGCAATAACAGGGTATATTGTGGCACTATGCTGCAGCAATTTATTTACAAAACAGGAAACATATCAAAACATTAGGGAATGAAACGTCCTTAGCAGATAGGGTCTGCCATAACAGTAAGTCATACAAAAGATATTTTCAAGAATGAATGTGGAGACGCACCACAGTGGATTAAACTGCTTCTAATTATAATTGGGGGTGGGGGGGTGGGGGGGGATTCGTAACACTGAGTTATAGAGCCTAATCAAGATAATCTTTAGTGTGAAAAAAAAAAATCTTTATTGTTTCTCGTTTAAATGGAGCGGTGAAAATCGAAGGACTTGTATTTTTACCAAGTTCCCTTTTCACACCATTAGTCACAGTATATGCTTAATTAAGCAGATAAAGTCTCTTATCCCTTGTAGATTCATCAGTTTGAACGGGCCGCCCCAAATGCTGTTCTACAGCTTAAATTCAATTATCGACACGTTAGCTGGTTACATGAAACTATTTCTCAATTAAAAACTTGCAATCAAACCGAACAAAGAGGCCCACATTGACACCAGAGGAGATGGAAAAACAGGTGTTACAATTCAGGGAGCTCTCTGTCCTCATACAGTATGCTGACAATGTCCCTGCTGTCAGTCACTCAGTCACTCAGTCACTCAGTGGGTGAGCTCCAGTCATCCTCCTATCAGAGCCATACAGACCGGGTCCTGAGGATCCTGACGGGACCATGCGTCTCCTGCCCCCCCCCCCCCACCTTCCTGTCAGCACATCCAGCGGCAGCTCCCTGGCCCTGGGCTAAGGACATCCTGTCTGTCTGCCGGGGCCTGGGCCTCATGACAAGCAGATGCGTACTGTTTCATGTGTAGCAGCATGCATATGGATGCACAGGTTCAGCCACTTGACACGGGATTGAGACCTGCGGGGCGCGCCGCTGCCGAGGGACTCGGGGGTGGGGGGTTGGGGTGGGGGGGGGGGAAAGGGCATCTCCTCGCCACGACACTCGCATTGTCATCCCTGACATTTATCACGGTCCCCCTCCAATCCCACGCGCCGCCATCTCGCCCCCCCCCTCCTTATTTACGGCCTGGTGTGGGCCGCAGAGGGCCAGGCCGCACGGACAGGCGCCGCTAAAGGGTTTTAACCCCCCCTGCTCTGAATTCATAGGGAGTGTTGAACTTAGCGAAAGGAGAATAGCAAGGGGGGGAAAAACCATACAATTTGAAGCCAATTTCCAGCCTCTGTAGAAATAAATCCATAAGCAATTTTTCCCCCCTATACATTGAACTCCTCTTTCCTGCACTAATACGGCCTTTGGGGTGCTGATCTCAGCACTTCCTCGAGCCCGGCTGTGGAGCCTCTGAGCCCTGGATCGTTCCCTCTCCCTGGTCTCTGGCTGTCTGGGAGTTTGAGTAAAGCGAAGGT
>CM030181.1:9241491-9243991 GCA_017639675.1 Aplochiton taeniatus | reverse complement strand
CCCAGGGTCCAGACCTCCGCCGCAGAGTGCAGCGCGTCTCCACGAAGCCCAGAGACGCGGCGGCCGGCTCAGACAGCTCTGCCGGCTAAATAATGTAGCAAAGCACAGAGAGACTGGTCCCGGAGCTCGCTAGCTGCGGGCCACTAAAAGATTAATGCATTCAGGACATTTGTATGCGTGTATGCAACGGCCGTGAACACATTTAACAAAATGGAAAGCAACTTTATCAATGTGATTGATTTCGTGTCAGCTATATTCTCAGTTAGTGCATTCACAGACTGCTATTAAAAAGCAAGGACGGAAGGGAGAGAGGGGGGGTTGAAGATGTGTGCGACATTTCTTCCTCCCTCTCTTTTCTTTTAGCAAGTCCCTAATGAGCATGTCGCTGGCAGAATTAATTTCTTATTGTTTAATTGATCCCCAAACAGCGCTCATCCATCACCGGGCCATTCAATATCTCACTCTTTTAATCTCCTTCTGGCCCTAATCATAACTCTCCCGCACGGGCCATTACACCGGCAGCCGTGTGGCACCCACACTGGCCTCCCCCGGAGCTCCGGCCATCCACGTATCGGACGCGCGCCCGCCTGAGCACGCGAACGCGCTCACATAGCCACGCGCGGGCACCCGCACGCGAAAGCGCGTGGCCACGAGAGCGGACGCAGAGCCCAAACATGAACACGTGCCTCGTTTCCATTCAACACGCTCCCAAACGGAGCGGAGCAGTCGGCAGCAGCAAGCGGGGAGCACCGCGGCTACGAGAGGAGGGCTGCCTCAGCCCGGGAACGCTCCCAACATCTGGGCCCCATTAATGATTCCTAGCGCGGCGCACTGGCTACTCTAATATGCAGGAGGCCTGCGAGGGAACACGGCTAATTGGGATGCACCGGGGTTGTCTCACTATTTAGTTGGAAACTAAAAGCCAAACAGCAGTTCCCCAACGGAGCAAAGCTGCCTCGACTGGCTGAGTAAATACGCCGCAGCACTTCCGCGGCTTTGTAAACGACTAACAGCGCTGTGTGTTTAGACGCGGCGCTCGGTGAGGAGCCGAGTTCGCGCACACACGCACGCACGCACGCACGCACGCACGCACACACACACTAACACACACACACACACACACACACACACACACACACACACACACACACACACACAGAGCCAAACGCCCGCCCACAACAGTAAAGGCGACGGTTCTTGGCGTCTGAAGCCCACTCGGAAGGCGTTGGGGTCGGCCGTGTGGCAGAGTGGAGGAGGCACCCTCCTTAGGAGGAGGACTGATGGAGGAGGCACCCTCCTTAGGAGGAGGACTGATGGAGGAGGCACCCTCCTTAGGAGGAGGACTGATGGAGGAGGCACCCTCCTTAGGAGGAGGACTGATGGAGGAGGCACCTCCTCCTCCAGGACCTCCTCCTCCCCGTCACGTGTCAGCGCCCGGCGCCGCGCCCATCCCGAGGCAGCCGACCGCACCCCGTCTACTCCCTGACAGGCCAAGGTAATGGATGGGCCGGCTAATGAAGGTTGCCTAATTGATCGCAGAGAGAACAGGATATTATTCAGGGAACAATGGCAGGTCCAAAGGCGGCTGGGACACTTTGTCAATGCTCGCCGTGTTTTTAGTCGGCACATCCTATTGGACCTCTCTAAAGCGGCGTATCTGGACAACACACACACACACACACACACACAAACAAACAGACGCACACCCTTTTTGCGGGTGGACAATTTTTTGGGGCTGGATTCTCTTTCCCTGTGTTTTACAACGTGTAACACCATTGTGTCCTCCTCTTTAAACATTGATTGCGACTCAGTCATTGTGCTGTGCGTCTCACTGCGGGCCCCGCCAGGTGTGCCCGCTGTGAGCCGCTGAATGGGGATTTCAGCACGCCAGTCGGTGGGCCTTTTGTTCGCCGAGCCGCTGCGACGAGGCCATTGTCTCTGATTAACTAATTAGCGGGCATTATCAAGACTAAACAGAAGTCATTAAGAGGGGACCCGGGCGGCCAGCCTGTCATTTCCCCGTGGAGCGCCATCTCCCGTCTCCCAGGGTCTGCCGACGCTGCCCTCCGCGCCCAGGTCACTCGCTCAATCTAGAGCAGCTCGTTTGGTGTGTTCTTTTTCCTTTGCTGTTTTTAATGAAGCTCTAATTGGCTTTAGTGGGTGAGGCTGGACGGGGCTGGTCCACCTCGTTTTCACTGTGACCGGGGAGGCAGCGGCGCGGAGCTTCCAGACAATCGAAGTCGATTCATCCCCTCCTCCCTCCCTCCCTCCCTCCCTCCCTCCCTCCCTCCCTCTCCCTCGCCTGGTCCTATCGCCTTCGTCTCTTTTAAACATTCTCTCTCGCTCTCTCGCTCTGCTCTTTCTGGCGTCTGCTAATCTCCCAGGCCACCTCCTTGCCACCGGCCCGGGACCTTTACCTCCAGCCCTCCCTCGCTCCACCCCTTTGCGGAGCTTCACCAGTCATTAAGCGGCCAGGCCAAGGGGGTTCAACTGCTCTGCC
>CM030181.1:9228991-9236491 GCA_017639675.1 Aplochiton taeniatus | reverse complement strand
ACCAAAAGCACGCTGAGCGGAGTTAAGAAAAGGACGGCTGTTACTGTGAGGCCGAACTGGAGAGAAAGCCAGGCGGAACCCATTGTCTCAGTTTGGCTAACGGACAGAGCTAACGAGTGTGAAGGATGGGGAAAGAGGAGAAAGAGAGAACAAGAGGGAGAACATGTGAGAGGGAGAGAGAGAGAGAGAGAGAGAGAGAGAGAGAGAGATAGAGAGAGAGAGAGAGAAAGATAAAGAGTTAGAGAGAATTAGAAAGAGAGAGAGAGAGAGAGAGAGAGTGAGAGAGAGAGAGAGAGAGAGAGAGAGAGAGAGAGAGAGAGAGAGAGCGAGCGTGGGTCAGTGAGCTTTGAGCCTGTGGTGGGGCTGATCCCGGCCAATTAGAGACAAGTGACAGCTCAGCTGCGTGTTCATGACACAACTAGAACACAGCCTGAGCTCTGAGCCCCCCGCTCCCCCGCTGCACAGGGCTGGGCTGGACCCCAACGAAAACCCTCCCCGCCCCGCCCCGCCCCACCCCACCCCACCCCACCCCCAACGCAAAGCCATCGGCTCCACGGCCACGGCCAAAGGAGCTCAGCGAGGAGGACGTGAACAAAAGGATCTGTCTTCTCTTCTCTCCCCTCCTCCGTAGAGGGGGGTAATAGGCCGGGGCATACGGGCCTGGCTGGCTGGCTGGCTGACTGGCTGACTGGCTGACTGGCTGGCTGGCTGGCTGACTCGGTCACGGACCAACAGCTTTCTGACGTCCCGTGTCAGGGGTTGCCGTGACGACCAGGCGAGAAAAAAATAAACGCCGACCTCTGACCCGGCGGATCAAAACTCGTGAACCCGAGGCAGGAGGACTCTGTAATTCTGGGCAGGGAGGAATGGCTTCACTAAAGATTAGGGAGGGGTGGGGGTTCAAATGTCCACTGACAGCTGTCATTGCCATGGTGTCGTCTTGTGCACTGGTAGCCGTGTAGGTCCTTCCTCCCCTGCAGACGGGGGGGGGGGGGGGGGGGAATGGGTGACAGGCCTGTCAGGGCTCTGGCTCAGGCCCTGTGATTAATGGAGACGGGTGTCTCTCTCCACAGGGCTCCCAGCAGCACGCCGCCCTGGTGGCCACGGTGAGGAACAGCAGGCCGTTCCCCTGGACCAAGGCCCCACTTCCACTGAGGGGACGGTGTCACACTCTAAATACCAACAGGCACACGCACACACACACAGGCCACTACACACACACTTGCGCGCGTGCACAGGTCATTAAGGCAGCGCCGAGCCGAGCTGAGAGTAGTGTGGTCCAGGGGAGTCTAGTAGCTGTCTCCTCTCATTCATCAGCGCCCCTCCGGCTCTAAGCCTCCACCAGATTGAACATCAAGTGTAGGATTTCTCCTCTTGGCTGTCTGGCTCCCACAGCAGACTGGAGCATGTGGTGAGGGGTGGAAGGAAAGGAGCCATGGAGAGGGGGATGACAGAGGGGAGAGACGGGGGAGGGAGAGAGGGAGGGAGAGAGGGAGGGAGGGGGAGGGAGAGGGGGTGGGGGGACACCCAGCGGGGGTGAGGGACAGGCCCTTCCCACGTCTGACGTCTGCCACTCAAACGAAGTTAACGCTGCCATGTTTTCCGAGACGCCCTTCCCCCCGGTGTGTCTGGGTGTGTGTCGGGAACCCTCCGCCAGTATTGGGGGGCCGCGTGAAGGGCTGGAAGCGCTGGTGGCGTGTGGAACGAGCCAAAGGAGGTGCGACCCTGGTGGTAGCGCTGGTGGCAGGCGGGGGTGTGGGGGAGTGTGTGTGTGTGTGTGGGGGGGATCTGAATGGCAATCAAGGCCCTGTTGGCACCGTGGGCTGATTCTCAGACGAATCGTATCCCCCTTTCTCTCCCCCTCCCGCCTTCCCCCTCAGCCGGGGCCCCCTGTTCCCTCCCCAGCATCCTTAATCGAGTCAAGTGACTTATTAAAGCTTATGAGAAAAGCGGCTAATTTCATTAGCGGGCCGTCACTGCGCTGCTATCAGATTTTTCATGCCCGGAGGGGGTGGGGCAGGGTGTGCGCTGTGTGTCGGGTGCTCGAGCAGTTATCGTCGACAGACAGTTAGGGAGCGCCAATCGAGGGGATAAGGGAGGAACAGGGGAGGGAAGGGAGGAGGGAGAGGAGGCAAGGCGTGGAGAGGAGATAACACAGTTACTGCCATGGCTGTTATCAACGGAGGTTAACACTACGTCTCGTTTTTTTTTTCAGAGGGGATCGCCGATGGCTGGGAAAACAACGGAAAACCCAACGCGAGAAGGAACGCCGCAAGCCCGTTCCGTGGTGCGAGGGTATCTCCAAAGCGCGTGGTATCGGAATGCACCCAACGGGTCGAGGAGAGGGCGGACGTAAACAGCGTGGACTCAAACGTAATGCTTGGAAAACCGATCCCGCGTTGTTGCTCACGTCCGCTCCCGTCCCGTTGCCGGCTGTAATCCGGTTATCCGCCCCGCTCTTCCTCTGACACGGGAACAACCCGGCCGTCCATGGCCGGCTCGCCCACTCATACATCTCCCAATGGCACTCGGCTAACCACGTTAGCGCCCCGTACTGGGGATGCACTTCAGACTGCCAAATGGACCGGCACGCTGCTCCATCTCCCAGCCAGGGGTGGGGGAGGTGGGGGGGGGGGTCAGAGGATGGTCAATCAATGGTCACCCAGAGGTCAGGCCCAGGGCTGGCCAAGAGGTCAACCTGACGGGTTCTAAATGTATGGGCGCTGGCTATCTGCCCCCTGCACCGGTGCTAACAGGGCTAAATCAGACACGGTGTGACAGGTCCGCTCCGCTGGACTTCAGCCCAGCAAACCCTGGAAAGAGGGTCCCCCCCCCAGAGACCTTCTCTGCATCCTTTGGACTGTGTGCCTGCATTCTAACACATTTCTGTGGGAGTCTGCGTAGGCACGTTTGTTTTTCAACATAGGTGTGGGTGTGCATCTCAAAAAAAGAGTGCAATTGTTGTAATGACGCGCCTAATCTTTTGCACTTAACATTTCACATGAAGTCCTTTCCCATAAGCAGCTTCATAACGCACGCAACCGAATCAACATTCATAGAGATCCACGACCGTAATTCACGTCTGTGCCATACTAACACCGCAGGGACCTTTCAAAATGAACGGAGAAAAAAGTGAGCGCTTCAATCCCACAGCTAATGTCTGGCCATGGCTTATGTTGGGCAATTAAGCTGTTCTTTTCAGCTCCATTACAACGAGCCGTCTTGGGGTTCATTTTTCCCTTACTGTGCCATTTAGGCCTCAAATGGGCAAAAGTGCAGTCTGCCAGTTGGATGATGGAGAGGGGTTTGTAGTCTGTAAAATAGTGTGTGTGTGTGTGTGTGTGTGTGTGTCTTTTTCTATGTGTGTGTGGGTGAGTGTGTGTGTGTGTGTGTGTGTGCGTGCGTGCATGTGAATACGCTCCGTGCCTGTAATCTGCCCAGCAGAGCACACACACCCCGGTGTGCCTGTGTGCCTTTGTGCGGGGGGGCCCAATTTGTGTGTGAAACAGGAGAGCGTTAATGGCTTTTAAAGATCGGTGGAGTCAAATGAGCCGGCTCGTCAGTCAGGCACAGTCAATCCCCCCCCCCATCAACCCCACCGCCCCCAAACTCCCCCCCCCCCCCCCCCCCCCCCCCCCCCCCCCCCCCCCCCTGGTGATCCCTCAGTG
This sequence comes from Aplochiton taeniatus, assembly GCA_017639675.1. Taxonomy (NCBI): domain Eukaryota; kingdom Metazoa; phylum Chordata; class Actinopteri; order Galaxiiformes; family Galaxiidae; genus Aplochiton; species Aplochiton taeniatus. The sequence goes on along the minus strand of CM030181.1, from coordinate 9,232,823 downwards.
TCATTTGGTTTCATTTCCTGCGGAAGGAGGGACCCGGGGTTCCAAGACGGATCCCCGCAATTACAGAGCGCCTTCAGATGATTCACTGGCCTCATTTCAGCCCGGCTGTGTGGGGCACGCGCTACGGCCCTATTGGGCTCCGATGAATTCATATCGCCCACCGCCAGTCACACCCAGCACAATAACCGGGAGATGGATGGTTTGTAATCTCAGGGATGTGCTCACTCTTACCCAAATGCAGAGTGATGCCGGCAGCCGCCTGTTGGAACTTCGACGTGTAAACACACACACAGAAACGGCGTGGAGAGCGCACACCCAGACAAGGAGGCACACACACACGCGCGCGCACGCACACACACAGACGGCGTCTGCATTAATAGCTTTGCCCTCGACTGTGTCGAGCATGGAGGCCAGCACAGCGAGGCAGAGAGATAAGGCTCTGTTTAGCATTTCAATGGAGCCTTCTGATTTCTATGCAGCTGGCCTTTGGCCACCTCGCTGCTTAGCGAGGGCCTGAGCAGGGCTACGTCTCGGCCGCACGGTGCCAGGGAAAGTGCACGGCGGCCTCATACGCCTGGCTGTCTGGCTGACTGGTTAATAATCGGCCAGCAGGTAATCAGTCCCACAGCTGCACGAGCAGGTGGCTCTCGGGTACGGCGTCGCCGGGACACGCCGCCGTCACGCTGGCATCCCCGGGCACCTGGGCACTTCCACCGCCTCGCACGGCCAGTCGCCGTGCCCGGGACTCGCTGGGGGCTGACTGGTGCTCGGAGGCGATGGGGTTTCCACTGCAGTGTACTAGGGGCTGGTAAGGGACGTTTGACTCAGAGGGAGAGAGAGGTGCCATCCTGCGGGCTTTGTCCCCTCCGGACAGACGGAGCTCACGTCGAACAGGCCAACCTCACAGGACCTCGGAAACGAAGGGACCCAGCCAACTGCTCCTTAAAACGACAAACTGTTTTGGACTTGAGATGCGGGGCTGTAAAACTGACACCCGGATAGAGGTTTCACAAGTCCGTTCCTACGGAGGCCCAGCGGACCCATTTTGGCAGGGGAAACAAACTCTTCCCCAGCTGTCTCCGAAATCCCCGCAGCATTTGATCCCCTCTCCCTTCACTTTCAAATCCGATCAAAAACACTCTGGGCTATCCGTTTCAAACGACAGGAAAGGAAGGGGAACAGGAGAAGATGGAGATGGAGAGAGAGAGAGAGAGAGAGAGAGAGAGAGAGAGAGAGAGAGAGAGAGAGAGAGAGAGAGAGAGAGAGAGAGAGAGAATTAGAAAGAGAGAGAGAGAGGGAGGAATCGGAGGAGCAGCGGCGGAGCCCGAGACAGGGAGATCGGGTTGCGGTCCGCAGCCTGCAGCTGTCGAGGAGGACTGGGGTGGGCGCTAGGTGTCCCTTGCTGCAGAACGTAACCCGAGCAAAACACAATATCCGTCCACGCCGTCAAGAGATCACAACAAGTCATAACACGTTCAGAGCCGCTATAACTCTGCCAGGGCTCCGGGGCGGCAAGGGGCTTACACCCAGAGGCACAGGGCCAGTTGGCAGCCCTGAACAGCACAGTACAGTACAGTCTGACATATGGAGAATGGAAGATAGACTGTGATTAATGCACCATGGGTGGGAAGGGGACACCATTCCCTGTATGGTTTTCTCTCATAGGACCCGTATAGGCTGTGTGGGTGTGTGTGTGGGTGTGTGGGTGTGTGTGTGTGTGCGCGTGGATGTGTGTGTGTGTGTGTGTGTGTGTGTGTGTGTGTGTGTGTGTCAGCACACAACATTGAGCGCCACTGCCTTCAGTAAGCTCCATCCATCAGGGTGCCAGTGTGCAGGGTGACAGCCTTAACCCAAAATAAACAGGGCAAATCATGGCTCTGGCTCAATCCTGACCCCTGCAGAAGATCAATCCCCGCGGCACATACACACTGGAGGTGGTGAGTGTGACTGAATGTGTGTTTAAGGGTGTCTGAGTGTAACTGAAGAGCGACCAGGCGTTTGAACCTCGAACGCTGGTGTTGAAATAACACACCGATCCGCACACCAGAGGGGGAATCAATTTGAGCGGCCCGCCATTCAGACCCCTATCAGCTAGCACCCAACACCCCCCAAGTCTACCCCTACACCCCCCTCCCCCCCCCCCCCCCCCTTACTCCACATGATGGATTACCCTCCTTGGACGTCCCTGGGGTCCCCAGAGGGGTGGACGGGTGAGAGGAGGGGGAAGAGGGACGGGGGGGGGGGTCAGAGCCGGGACAGATTCATCGGCACGGCCGGGAGGAGTTCCGCGACACGAGCAGTAGGTTAAGGAATTGCGTCGTGACAGAGATGGGGGCGTAGGATAGGATAGCAGAGGGCAGGGGGGAGGTTCTCCAGGGGTCAGTGGATCCAACGGATCCAATCCCCCACAAGCGGCCGACCCGCCCTTCAGAACCTGCCCGGTCCTCGCGGGAGATGGTCCGGGGGTCGCGACCCCTCCATTAATATCATTATCATTACGTCTTCGTCTAAAAGCCTGCTTCCAAAGCACATCCACCTGCGCCGACAGGAACACAAAGCCAACAGGAGATCAGTCAGCCCCGGTCTACGAGACGCGCGTTCTCTTAAACACAACGGGGGGGAAAGGGCAGCCCGCCGTTTGACAATCGTCGAATTGAATTTTCCTTAACTGCAATAACCGAGCGCCACTCGGTTAGCTGGCTCTAATAAATCACACACGGCAGACAGCACAGGAACAGGACGGGCGGAAAAGAAGGGGAAAAAAAGCCCCCGGCGCTCCCAGACCGCCACGTCTCTCTCTCTCGCTCTCTCTCTCAGTCCCTCTGTGTTTCAACGCTGATCAATAGTTCGCCTGAAGACGGGTCTGAATTATTTACAGCTCACTCTACATCTCCAATGGCCCTGATCAGACGGAGCGAGCGAGAGGTAAAGGAGAGGAGGAGAGCCGGAGGAGCGAGAGCCGTGAGGGAAGCAGAGCTCGTCCGCCCCAGGGCGGGGGACAGAGAGCCGGTCGGCCCTGGCCGCCGTTCCTTTAATACCGCTCCCCCGGAATACGCTCAGCCGGAGCCGGCCCGACTCGGGAACAAAGCTCCGGGATTGATGGTTCATCCCCGTGCCCCCCCCCCCACACACACACACACACACACACACAGCCTCTCCAAAAGCTGCGGCTGAGACCGAGGAGAAGAAAAAAAGAAAGAGAACCTCAAAGAAAGAAAAGAAGAAAAAAAAAAGAGAGAAAGGGAGTACGGGAGATTCGAGCGAGACAGAGGCGCGCACAGGCCGGCATTGTCAAGAGCGGGAGAGGCCATCAATAACCGGCGCGCTCCTGACAGAGGGAGCGGGAAGGAGTGGGATAGGAAAAGGAAACAACAACAATGCCCAGCTTGCACGGGTGCTTCATCTTGTGGCCCGCTAATGGCCGTGAGAAGCGGCTGGCTCAGCACTCGCCCGGGCCCTGACGGCTCACTCCCTCCGCGGCGGGTCAGAGCGCTGCCTGCGTGCACGCGCGCGCACACACACACACACACACACACACACACACACACACACACACACACACACACACACACACACACACACACACACGCAGACACACACACACACGCACACACAGGCTAAGTTGTGTGTTTAATCCCTCATACTTCGTACTTCACCCCGACGGAGGAGAGAGATGGATGTGGGGATGAGCCGGCAAGAGGGGAAGGGGTCAGGGGTCATCTCTAGTCTGGATCTCATTAAGAGTGCCCTTCTCTTTTTCCGCCCTGCTGGGCCCTCTTGCACACCTCGGCCTAACTATTTCCTGACAGAGAGAGGGACAGAGAGAGAGAGA
>CM030181.1:9121491-9226491 GCA_017639675.1 Aplochiton taeniatus | reverse complement strand
GTGTGAAACGCTGGGGAAAAAAAGGAGAAGAGGAAGAAAAGGAAAAAATCCTAATCATGAAAAAGCCTCTGCTCAAATGGAACACTGTGCGGGGATCTGTGTCCTGCTTGTGCACATCAGCTTGGAGCTCAGGGAAAGGAGAGTTCATTTGTTGGCTAGGGCATCCATGCTCAGCCAGTGGAGCCAGTGTGTGTTTTAATGTGGGAGCTGTGTCTGGAGGGCCGCGCTCAGTCAATGCGGTACTCTGGCCAAACTGGCCCATATTAATAATTCAGAGCCCTCTTTCAACCCCCCCCCCCCCCTCCCCACCCCCCTTCTTTTCCTCCTCTCTGCTTCTTCTTCTTCTTCTTCTGTTCCTCTCTCCGGCAGAGGGAGAGAGTGGGTGAGTGAGGCCCAGCTTGGCGTCCAGAGCCCAGCAGAGTGACTTGGCTTGGCGGACGCCGAGTTCAATCTGTTTCGGAGCTGCAATTCAATTATCTCACCGGGGCACTGCTCAACCACTCGTGAGCGGAGGGGGCAGAGGTGGGTTTGATACGGGGTCGGGGGGGTTGAGGGGGGTGGGGGGGTGGGGGGGGGGGGGGAGAAACCACACATACGGTACAAGCTACACGGATTTGGTTATAAACACTGCTCAGAGTTTTCACTAGCATAATAAGCTTTGGCTTTACAATTGCTGGAGGGATGTTAGGGCCTGATAAAGCTAATCACCAGGGTAAGCCCCCGTGCTGGGATCTAGGAGCCCCCCCATCCCTCCTCATCTATTCCTCCTGCCCCTGTGGAGCTTGACTGACAGTGAGAGAGAGAGGGAGGGAGAGAGAGGCAGAACGAGCTTGAGAAGCACAGAGAAAGAGATAGCATAGGGCTCATACACAGCCTCCCCTCCTTCCCTCCGATCCGTGTGTTTTTTCCAATCACCCGCTCTTCCTTGTCCCGTCTCCGACTAAACCCCTGACCCCTGACCCCCATAGCCTCTAAGGCAGTCGACACCTCGATTCAACTAACCCCCCCACCCCCCCACTTTTCCCTTCTGTCGCTACAGACTGGAAAGAATAGGGAGAAGAAAGGGGCCAAGGAACTGTTGGAGGAGAGAGGGGGAGGGAAAAAAAAGAAGAATAATCTTGAGACTTCATCAATTTTTCATGAATTTTCATTTAAGCTGGGAGACCCCTCTTACTGCGATCGATAGATCAAGCTGCTGTCACGCAGTTAGCACCTGGGGGCTTCTAGGCGGGCTCTGGGGAGGGGCGGGGCTACATCAGCGGCCCTTTGCCACGGTAACTCCCCCTCCTGGAGGCACAGCCCATTTCCATAACACCCACTCCATCCACCCCACCGCTGCCTCCGATCAACATAATCGCCAAGGTAACACGAATGTGACGTGGGAATCGCCCGCCTGCAGACACCTTCCAGTGGCCCACTTTCCTAGTAACACAGAAACACACCGAAGAACCCGCTCCCTGGTGACAACCTCCATTATAAGGACCCCGGTACAAGGTGGTCTAGATTCTCTCTTCAGGAAGGCAGGGCCTGTGTTCATGACATCGCTGTATAATGAGGTAGATGGAGTATTGGGGGTAGTGGACTTGAATGTCTGAAAGGCACTGTTACTTAATTATGAGGTCCAGACAATTCCTCCATGGCCCGAGTCTAACCACATTTCCATCCTGTTCCAGGACCGTGGATATGCTTTCACACTCGACTAGCCTAAAACCGAAAATATCCACGGCAAAATGTGTAAATTCATGTCAAATTGGCTAGCTGCCGTAAGTTGAAACGTGTTGAGCAGCGTCCGAATTGAGTTTGAAGACGATCATTAATGATACGCTGGCTTTTGGAGATCCCTTTTAGGGACCTGAGGGGGCAGAGGGCAGAGGGCCGGCCTTCCCTGGGAACACTAGCCTGGCCTGGCGGGGGTCTCGTCTTCAAAGGTAAGCCGATCTGCAGGTCAGGTGCTCCCTGTCAGAGTTCCCCCGGCACAACCCTAGCAGCCCGGGTCAAACGGCCATCTAGACTTTCATGTGGGCTCGTCGTGGTCATCCCCCGCCCGGCCCCCTCTCGGTGGTCAGAGCCCGTCCGCCGTGCGGTCACGTCTCAAGCAGCCTGTCAGCAGCCCAGGCCCAACGCAGTGACCAGACAACGGGGAAGAACTCATCACGTCCCCTCAGGGCCGCGGTACCCATCTCAAACCCAAACTGGCTCTGGCTCAGTTAAACATGATCAAATCAAAAAATGTCCAATATACACTATATTTTTTAAAATGCAGAGACAAGCAATAAAACTGTCAGTAAAGCAGGTTTGTAGGATGTCAAATGACGCAATATGAATGACCTCCAGTTCCAGTCACCAGTAAGAGAGAGCCAGACCTCAAAAGCTGGCCAAAGTAACACTCGGTTGAAAAGTAATTACTAAAACCTCTTTAAATCTTAAATGCATTTTCTACTTTCCTCTGTTTGTAATCATTTTTCAAAGTGGGCCGAGAGAGTCATTTCCCGATGTTAACAAGGTGAAAAATTGTTTCTTTCAATAATTACATTAGGCGAAAACAATAACGCCCAACGCGACGTGTTTATATGTCACTGTCGGGCCCGCCGGTTGTGAGCGTCAACCCAGTCAATCTATTTGTGGCACTAAAATTGATTTCACTTCATTAAAACATGTAACAGAAACAGAGCCGGCAGGGAGGATGACTCACATGCTACTTCCAGCGAGGCGTTGCGGCTGACGGCCTCTCCCAGGTAGTTGCGGGCCACGCAGACGTAGGAGCCCTCGTCCGGCTTGCTCCGCCGGCCGTGGACGATGCGCAGGAAGAAGAGGGAGCCGCTGGGCAGCAGCATGCGGTGAGAGCGCGGGTCGTCCTTGTCCGTCTCCACCCGCTCGCCGTCCTTGTACCACTCCACCGTGGGGGTGGGCCGCCCCTCCGCCTTGCAGTTGAGGGTGGCGGGCTCCCCCTTGGACACGATCAGGTCGGAGGGGTGCTCCACGATCCGGGGGGGCGAGTCCTCCTGGCGCAGGCGGGATCCTGGGGAGAGACGGGGACAGGAGAAAAGGGGATGACCAACGCTGTTCGAATGGAAAAAAAAAAAACCAATGCAAGAACTTATAGACCAGTAGTTAGAGGTTACAAAGTATCCCGAGGTGAACAACTTCACAAGTTGCTAATAGTTTGTTTGTCTTTGGGTGTGATCAGGTGACAAGAGGGCAGAGGCCTCCTCAAAGCAGCAGTGCAGGTCGCTAAAGGAGCAGCCATCTGCTGCTCTCCAGCCTACATGCAAGGGCCCGTGGGTAATTGGACCCCGGGGTTAACTGGCGGTGGAGGCCTGGAGACAGCTTACATCTGAACCGCGGCAACACACAAATATATGGTCACCCACCCCCCCCCCCCCCCCCCACACACACACACAGTGCTTCTCTCTGTCAGAGCTGAGACACAGCCACAAACAAATACTATCAGTGTGGGCCTGTAATGCGACCGCTGTATGCCGGGGCGCAGACCCAGACCCAGGCCGTGTTAAAAGGCTAATCCCCCCAGGGTGAGAACACTGCTCCGCTCTTTTCTTCTGGGGCTACCCACCAGCCAGCGCTGGGAGTCTGGCCTCTATGGTAATGCTCTCCCTGTCACAGGGCTGTGTGTGGCTGTGACCGAGTCTTAACCCGGCAGATAAGACGCCACAGGCCCCGCACACATTTACATCACTGAGGCCACAAGCAAGGCCCAGACAATAGCAGTTTGATCCGGCAGCACGCTGCCAAAAACGGATAGATCTGCTGAAGCAAGGGGAACGCTGGCGGGGGAAACTTTGCCAGCGCTCGTTGTTTTCTGTAACCTTTCTCACATAAAGCGCGCTCAATAGCCCCTCAAAAACTCCAGTGAATTCATCAGGGATGAAGGAACTGGGTCGAGGCAACTCGTAGAAGGGAGAAACAAACAAGCTGAGGGACTTTGCAAGCGTGTGTGTGTGTGTGTGTGTGTGTGTGTGTGTGTGTGTGTGTGTGTTTGTGTTATCTCGAGTGTAGCTCGATGGCCTTGCCTTACCCCCTGGGGGCTGAACGTGGAGGCTGTGAGAGGAGTCGGCTCTGCACAGAGGTACAGTACATCACACAGGCTTTGGCGCATGCGTTCGGGCTGTGTGCAGTGGGACATTGAGCAAAGGAGGGGACCTTTGTTCAGCTGAACGAGCATGTGTCGGCCCGCTCCCCTCTATACCTGAACCCCCCACACCCCAGGGGAGAGCAGTGCCCCCTGCCGAGCGCTCCACAGCCACAAGGACAGGCACATGCTGGGGAGAATCCTGACCATCAGCACAAAAGCACACTTCAAAGACTCGGATTGAGCTTGTGTGTTCAGTTGTGTGTGTGTGTGTGTGTGTGTACACACTCCCCTCCTCTTAGCAGGGGTCAGGCATCAGACAGTGGTGTATTGACCCCCTGAACAGACAGAGGTCTGTTCCCCTCTGCTCCTCCTAATTTGGGCTAATTCCCTCCATTTCCCAACCATTGATTAGCGATCAGCCCTGGTTGTCCTGTGCCTAAGTGGGGCCACAGACAGGGGCTTGTCCAGGTGGAGGGGGGTGGGCAGGGGGAGGCCTAGTCAGCTCTCGGGTGCGTGATCCTATCAGCTCATCTCCCTGGCTTTGTGCGCTCCTCTATAGATCCACTATCGGATGTGGACATCCCAAAAATCCATGTTGCCACGGCCATAGTGCTGCTCCCTCCACTTTCCCCTCCGCCTTTGTGCTTGCCCCTGCCTCTGGCAAGGCTAAGTAATAGCGCTAACCTAGTCCGCCTCCAGGCCCTGGCAGCGCATGGGGCAGGGGGGGGGGGGGGGGGGGTCAGGTTTTTAAATGCTGCCAGTGAGGGACTCAATGAATGAAACGCCAATTAACACGGCGACACACTGATAAATGGGGGGGGTGTAGATAAGGGACGACACGGGGACCCCCTGTCGCCCCCCCCCCCCCCCCCCCCCCCCCTCCATCAACACGGAGCGCCGTGAGCACGTTACCTCTTATCTCCTCGGAGCATCTATTGCCCCCCACCCCACCACCACATCCCACACCCACCCCCCACCACTGCTAATCCACTGGCCCCGTCGCCCACTCTCCTCCCCGGCCCGGCGCGGTGGAACGGTGGCGCGGTCCCGGTTCCCGTTTGCACCGGCCGCCGTTTCTTTCGATCCAATTTGTATTCCAATCTACTTCCTTCTAATCACTTAAACCTTGAGGGTCCATCTGCTCGCTCTCTCTCTCCCCTTGGAAATGAAGGCAGCAGATGCCTCCACAATTGTCCTTTGGCTGCCAGGGAGGGGGGGGCAGGGCTGTGTGGCAGCGGCCTGGGCCAGAGGGCTGGGCAGGACTGGCCGGTGTCCTTCCGGAGGAGGGGTGCAAAGGTGGAGTGCACTCTAAGCGCACCCATATGCTGCAGTTGATTTGAAGTGAGGACGGCATTAATCTCCATTAAAACGGGACAACATAACTAGTCACAGGACCATCAGGAATCCCCCCCCCCCACACACACACACACACACACACAAACACACACACTTCTACGTTTATGCACACAACACCCCCCATGAAGAGTATTGAAAAACGTTAAAGTTTTTCCTCACACATTCACGCGCACACGCGCACACACACACATCCAAACCATCAGATAGCATCCCCCCTGCGGCCCCGCTCCCCTGGTGATGCCTGTGGACACTGGCCGAGTACAGAGGGATCAGAGGGAAAGGCTAATGTCTGTTCCCAGCAGCCGCCCACAGGGTCACAGGCCTGACGACAGATACGGCCAACCCACGACTTCCTTTTGGGGCGGTGCCCCTGCTCTCCTCTCTCTTCAAACGGGCCTGCTGCCGCCCTCTGAATGTGATAACCGGCACGTCGCGATCGAGCCGAGGCCGGTGCACACAACTTGGTCCGGGGGCGGGGGGGGGGGGGGGGGGGGGGGCCCGACCCCCCAATCACATCGCTGGGTTCGTCTGCGATAACAACGCCCGGCGCCACGCTCCCCCGTCCGCGGCAAAGCTCTGCAGACACCGGGGAGCTTATGAACGGCCGCAGACGGAGGCGGGTGGGCTCCCAGAGGGGATCACTGGAGCGCATTCTGGCTGCTCCTTTGTCTGGCCAGCGCCCGAACAACAAGGCAACAAATGATTCATGTCGTTTGCGAGGCAGAACGCTAGTCTTTTCTCCAGCGGCTTTCTCACCATCCAGTCTCCCAGCCTGCCTTAGTGTGAGCCCTCGCCCTGAATATCACTCTAGAAGGTACTGATTATCCATAAAATGTGAACGCAAAAAATGTCACTGAATAAAATAAACCAGCACCCTTGTCTTCATACCCTCCGAGGGGTGTTTTTAAACGGCACCTAACGTTAGCTATGTTGGGTCTGTTTAAAGCAACGCATGGGCACCATCTCCACTGAATGACCACACAGGAAGCATGTTCTTTTTCAATATTATCTTATCACCTATTTATTCATGTGTGGAGCAGAAGGTCATCCCTTTGATGATCTTTTTGTAATTATTTTTATTAGGCCCCGGGAGAAATCCCAGCCCACCAACCAAATCAATAAGCCCACCAGTCTCAGGGTCCGGCATAAAAGGAAGGGCTCCCCAATGAGACATCCCTTATCCTGCCAAAAGACATATGGACGTGGGGATCACAGGTAACCAATGGCAACCCCGGACTCAAGCGAGGGTTCCAGTCACTGAAGCACCGCAAAACATCACGAATGAGAGGAAATATAAAATACGTGAAAACGTAAAAGAAAAAAGATTAAAACGGCATCCAGCATCTCAAGATGTTAGTAGTTGAGATTATGAGCGTTTCACACATAAAACATCAAAGACATTTCTATGGGACTCTATGGGATTTTTCACGAGATCCTGAATCATGGCCTCTGATTTTCTCCTCTTTCTTTTAATAGACTATTGGATTATATGTCTCACCCTCCCTGTTTATAAATATATATATATATATATATATATATATATATATGTGTGTGTGTGTGTGTGTGTGTGTGTGTGTGTGTGTGTGTGTGTGTGTGTGTATGTCGGCCCAGGCCGAGTTATATCTGTGCTTTGGGGGTGACAGGGCCATATCCTTCATGTCACCGGTGGGGAAGTGAGAGAGAGCGTGTCGGCGGGGCAAAGCGGGGGTGGCGGTAGGATAATGTTACCGCACTCCCACACCTCTGTGTGACGCTCGCGCCCGGCCAGCCATGCGCCCCGGGATTCATCTTCTTTAGGGGGGGGGGGGGCGCTGTCAGTGGCGTCACAGCGTGGCAGCTTCCCCACCGCCCCCATTTTCTCCACCCCTCATCTCCGACGAAAACTCGCCTTTTCTGTTGGAATCCGGTGCGGCGGAGAGAAAGAGAGACAGAGAAGGGGGGGAGAGAGAGAGAGAGAGAGAGAGAGAGAGAGAGAGAGAGAGAGGGGAGAGAGAGAGAGAGAGAGAGAGAGAGAGAGAGAGAGAGAGAGCGAGAGAGAGAGAGAGAGAGAGAGAGAGAGAGAGAGAGATGGGTGTGTTTGAGAGAGAGAGAGAGAGAGAGAGAGAGAGAGAGAGAGAGAGATGGGGGAGGTAGAGAGAGAGAGAGAGAGAGAGAGAGAGAGAGAGAGAGAGAGAGAGAGATGGGAGAGACGAACGCTCGCCCGCCGCACGCCGCGCTCTGTTACAGTCGGGTGCACGGCACACTGCTGCTCAGATCCACATCCACACACACACACACACACACACACACACACACACACACACACACACCGAAAGCACAGGACCAGGCAAACGGGGGTAATTCCATGCGCTGCCCAGAACCGTGCTCTGCAGCCACGCTGCCTTGTAACAATTATCAGATTGAATTCCATTCTGGCAGTGTGTTGCAGGCAGGGCTGTGGCGCTTTCTTATTGACTCTATCTGGGTGTTTGTCCACTCCCTTCATGCAGTTAGTGCACACAAACAGATAACCGTGGCAAAGACAAGACAGGGTTGTTGTTTTTTTTAACGCTCCCACAGCATTCTGCTAACTGGCAAGCCCTGCATTTCCAGCGGCCTCTCTTTCCCACTCCCACCCCTATACCCTCCTATCGGCTGCCATCAACACCCAAAGCCATGCTATCTCTTCCTTCGGGAGAGGGCTTGTCAAAGCACACCTCACGGGATGAAACAAGGGAAGGAAGGTGCGGAGGAGGAGGAGAAGGAAGGGGAGGGTCTTGGGGAGGCCTTTTAAAAAGGGCCTGATTAACGGGAGGATTCCAGCCTCTCTCCTCGCTCTGCGGGGCTGTCAGGCCACTGGCGGGGACACTGAACTGTGTGATGCAGATCAAATGATTTCCGATGGCAGGCCCGCTCAGGCATGAAGCCTCCATGCCCCCCTCGTCTCCCCCTGGTCGCCCCCCGCCCTCTCCTCTCCCGCAGAGCTTTCGGCTTTCAGGGAAGCTGCCTGGGTCTGGCCCGCGGCCTGCTTGCCTGCCTTGCCTCTCTGCACACCGCCACCCCACTGCATCCCCACTTGATACACCTCGATAAGGATGTACTCCACTGCAGATTAGCATTGCTGGGTTATTGCTAATCCTAGTCGTTGATAGGTTCAATAACGTGTGTTGATAGGTTCAATAACATGAGTGGGGGTGGGGGGGGGGGAGTTAAAAGGAAGCGGGGGAAGGGGGTTTGGGGGGGTTATGTGGATGTGTGCATGCAGGTGTGTGTAAGAGCAGGTGGCCTCAAGATTGTTGTGCCAATTCCCCGCTTTCAAGTGTGGCCGACCCACACCGGCCCACAGCAAACGAGGGGAGCGGGGGAATGAATGGCAGCGATTGATTCTCCCTCAAGCATTGTAATCTCTTTACTCTCCACCGGCAAATTGAATAGGGAGAAATAAATAACTGACGTTATGGCTTGGGAAGCGGGAGCGGATGGCGATCAAGGAGTGAAGGAGGCGGGGGGGGGGGGGGCTTCAGGTGGCTATGATACACCGCGGTGTTGAGAGATGACTGGATAATTGGAGGTGCGCCCTGGGGCCTGACCTGTTGTGAACACACAGCAATCCACCTGCATGTCAATGAGTCCAGCCACAGTCATCCAGCCACAGTCATCCAGCCAGGTCAACTGGCCTAAGGGGTTCGCCACACATTTGAAGAATGAGACCCTGAACTGTACAATGCCCCAGCCATATAGACTAATGTGTGGGTGGCAATCTCATTATGTGCCCCCCCCCCCCCCCCACCCCACCACCACCACCACCACCACCACCATAACAATGAATGCAGCCTGGGTGAGATTCATTGCGTCCCTATTCCTGGGGACACTTTATCCGGTGCGGCTCGGGGCCGGGCGGGTCAAGGGTGACGGCTGTGAGTAGATGAAGAAGTCGTTCAATCGCGCCGGGCGACAAACGTGTGCGCACACACCAGACGCCGTCTCCGGTGACCGTGAGAGTCGGCCAGCAGCCACCGCTCCCAGATGTCATAATATCCTAACGCCACTGCGTGTGCTCCTACGGCCAGCTAAATGACTAATGTGCGCGAGCAGCTCTACTGCAACGCCGCCATAATCCCGGGGAGTGGATGGGAGGGGTTCAAACGTTCAGCGCTGCGATTAAGGCTTTCTCTCCAATCTGCACGGATGGTTGTGACATTTGGCCCCCCTGTCGCCGTGCTCGGCAGTGAGACTGCCACAACAAAGGCAGGCTCACCGGCAGCGGGCCATTATATAAATCAGCCCAGCCCGGGTTGCGGCCGCCACTGTGGCTGCAGTTACACAACCCTGCAGAGACCCTTCCACACACACACACACACACACACACACACACACACACACACACACACACACACAAACACGCGCACACACACACACACACACACACACACACAAGGGACAGACAGGCAGCGACTCACAGAGATACCAGGAGAAGTAATAACATTACTAGAGCCACTTGAGTAACCGCTTTCTTCACTCCAAGCAGCCTAACAGTCGCATGGCTACAAGAGAAAACAGTCAAAAACAACACATTTACCATCCAGCCCATGCAGGACATTTACAGTATATTATTCTCGCGAGCCAAACCCTGTACTAGGGTGTTGTCGGCGCAGGTTCGTTTAAGTGTCCTTGAAGAGCTGTGGGCCGTCTGGAGGGCCGGGGGCCGGGGGGACCGGGGGGGGGGGGGGGGGGGGGGGGGCGCGGGCAGGGAGCAGGCCGTCACGGGCAGGTGATCCATGGTCCAGCCTGGAGATGGAGATAGGGGCTTTATTCACTGGAAAGCACTCGGGGAGGCATTATTGCCGCGCACGGCCGCCGTGGCGTGTGACGGATGTGTGTTTGAGGGCCGTGCAGTCTCTCCATCTTCACCCATCACACGCGGGTAACGGGGGAGGGGGTGGGTGGGGGTGTGTGTGTGTGTGGGGGGGGGGGTGACAGCCCATGCATTTTCATGGGCAGGCCCCTGAGCCCCTCTTGGAGAAGGGTGAGACACTCCATGCTGGCACCGGTGCCTCACAAACACTCGGCGGTGAAGGACAGTGTGGGGAGTCAGCTGTTGGCCGTCAAAGTCAAAAGAGGACTCGGGCGGTGGCTAATCAGATCAGACTGAAAAGACGAAGAGACCGCTTGGATCAAGGAAAGGTGTGGGTGCGAATCGCGGATTCAAACCTACAGCGACCGTCCCTGTAGCGAGTGCAAATTGTCAGTGGTACGTTTCCTCGTTCCTCGCGTGCAATGACGTTTCGGGTTGCGACTCACAAAGTCACCAGGCGTGCGAGAGCGTCTCTGTGCTTCTGACAGCCATTCAACTTTGACTTCCCTCCCCTAGGTCTCCACGTTGCCCAGAGACAGCCAACCACTGGGAAGGGAGGAGGCAACGGGAGGCCATGTGATTAGGCACTTGGCCAAACACAAATCTGCAGCCTGCAACATGAAAAGGAAGATCAAACTGTTAAGACGGCAGCCTCGCCAGCCCACCGCCGGGGCTTTTCCTAGGGGCTTGGCGGAGCCTCTGATATCCCATCTAACGAACGTTCCCGCTATTCCACCGGCACGCACCCCGAACTGATGCGCTCTTAATGGCGAGGGACAGTTCGCACATCTACGCCGTGGCGGGGCGATGTGTCCGTCACAGCTCAGCTTTGGCCTGTGCTCAGTGCCTGGGCGTTTTCCATAGATCAATAGAGGCTTACTCCATATGAGCTGGTCGTCAGTGCATTCTAGAGAGAGGTCATTAAATCAACATTCCCAGACTAGGGGTGTGGTGTCAAGCGCCTAATCACTAGTCGGAAAAACAGGAGTGTAGGGGACAAAAACAATCAAACAGGGAACAGGTCTAAGAATGCTACCTAGTAGGTGTGTTCATTTTGTTAGAGTAGGCTATTTCTGTGTGTGTGTGTGTGTGTGTGTATGTGTGTGTGTGTGTGTGTGTGTGTGTGTGTGTGTGTGTGTGTGTGTGTGTGTGTGTGTGTGTGTGTGTGTGAGAAAGAGAGACAGAGACACAGACAGACAGACAGACAGACAGACAGACAGACAGACAGACAGACAGACAGATAGACAGATAGAGAGAGAGAGAGAGAGAGAGAGAGAGAGAGAGAGAGAGAGAGAGAGAGAGAGAGAGAGAGAGAGAGAGAGAGAGAGAGAGAGAGAGAGAGAGAGAGAGAGAGAGAGAGAGAGAGAGAGACAGAGACAGAGACAGAGACAGAGAGAGAGACAGAGACAGAAACAGAAACAGAGACAGAGACAGAGACAGAGAGAGAGACAGAGACAGAGACAGAGACAGAGACAGAGACAGAGACAGAAACAGAGACAGAGACAGAGACAGAGACAGAGACAGAGAGAGGGTCCATGGAGGTAAGCACAGGTGCGTAGGTGCAGGTGGGTGAGACAGGTGACGGGCTGGGCCCCAGCGTCCATGCTTCATTAGCCATGTCACTCCTCCTCAGCCCCTCTCCCCTGGCCTGGCTCTCTGTTAGCCTGCTCCCCTCCTCGGTGGAGGAGCAGCACAGGTGCACCGCTCTCAAAGCACTGTTTGGATTCCTCCCTCATACACATCTCTGGCTCCAAGGGCGGATCAACGGAGTTTTTGTGTCTACTCGTGTGCGTGTGTGTGTGCGTCTGTGTGTGTGTGTGTGTGTGTGTGTGTGTGTGTGTGTGTGTGTGTGATCACGCACGTGTACATGAGCGTGACCCGGAGAGAAAGAGCCAGCAAGAAAAACACAACGATGGAAAACCTACACGAAGAGGGGAGGGAGAAACGTTCCGACACCACTTCAAAGACTCGATTTGGACCTCCACTTCTCCTAATAGCTCCCAGTCCCCACACACTGCTCTGTGATGCTGGGCAAAAGCAACCAGGCATTAGCTCTGTGTCCCAGTGCTGTAAATGTCAGGGGTATGCTTGGCTGGGGCCTAGCAGAGCGGAGGTAAAGCAGGGCAAAGTGGTATTATCTCTCCCCCCCGCTCCGCCATTCTCACAGCACAATCAGCCATGTGCACTGTACGTGGATGACATTTTCCACTGAGGCTTACCCAGCATGGCAATGGTGAGCATTAACCGAGCATTCACCAACGGCAGACAAAAACAATTATTGTTATTGCTGGGGGGGGGGGGGGGGGGGGGATGTGACGCTTCTCTCTATAATTTTGTAATTTCTGTAAGTGTATCATCGAGCGGCGATGGATTTAAACACCAGAGGTTGTTGTCGATGTGTTCAGAGTCGACTCTGTGTTGTTGCCTGCTAGAATGCAATGAGGGGAATGTGAGTCATCGCGCTTCATAGCCCCGTGTCCCTGCTGCGGTGACGGTCCTAACTAACATCCTTGTACGTCACACATTCCTCAAATACTTCACTGCACATTCATCAACGTTTCAAAGAAATACGCAACTCCGTGAAAATAGTAGATACACAGCTAAATAGACTTTACCAGCGGACACAGGCACGATCTATTACGGTTGTCTGACTGTTGAGGAGCCGGTGTATTAAATGAGTAGTGAACACGCAATCGCGTGAGTTACTATTTAGAGCGTGGAATGGCCTTGTGTTTGTGTCCACTCCTTTGACGCGCTACCTGAAAATGGCTGGCTGGCTGTGGGTGCTAGTCCTAGTGGAGTCACTCAGCCTGGTCTCGCAGTAAGGCTTTGTTGGTGTGACATCTGTCTGGCTGCAAGAAACCGACCCCCCTGACCTGGGAGCCCCGTCTATTGAAACGTGTTGCGCGTGCACTTGACTCTCCCCGTCTCTCCGGAGCTGCTGTCCCTTCGGTGCACCTCTCCTCTCCGTCCCACTGGCACTGTGTTTGACTGGGGCCCCCTCTCCGGTGCGACTCTAATCGGGAAGTAAACGGTGAGAGCGGAGCCTGGGCTCCCGTGACAGTGACGAGACAACGGTAGTCAGGGAGAGAGGCCGGGCTCCGCAGATCCCAGCTGAAAGCTCGTCAGCACGGTCGCTTGGATGCCGCAAATGAGCGTCCATTATCCCGCCCGCTTGCCTAAACGCTGCCCGCTCAAGCAGAACAATCCCATTTGGGCAAGACATGACAATGGCTCTTACACGTTGACCTCTGCCTGCCTCATCGTCATCCCCCTGGCCTGTTTTAATCTGGGCTTACTTTCCATTGTAGCCGAACGCTTCTACTTTTCCCATTTAATCACCGGCATCAGGACGCAGAACAGAGCCACAGCGTTGAACTCCGGGACCGTTCCTCCTGCTCAGCCACACTAAAAACACTATCACTCGTCCTGGGCCCTAATATATAATTGCTGTACTCTTTTCTTCATGCAAGTTTACACTTGGACACACACACACACACACACACACAAACACACACGCAGCGCGCGCATACAGACACAGGCACGTGGGGTTTCGAGTTTCCCTTGACTCAGCGGCAGTGAAACCCCAGCCCCGTGGCAGATGCAGGGCCCCTGGGGAGCCGGCCCATGCTCCCCGTGGTCTCCGTTTCCACTCAGCGTGCCCGGGGGCTGGCGTCGCGTTTCACCACCTCTCCCCAAGCCCCCCCCCCCCCCTCCCCTTGCCCCGCACATCAAGGTGACATCAACAACCAACAGCTCCAGGATCAGCCAACGGCGTACGCTGGGCTCCTCCCAGAATAGTGCCAGGTCAAGAGGGCATGTCCACTGTATGCAGAGCATGTCCTATTCCTGCTCCACGAACAGCGGGCCGTAGCCTCAGCGACGGCTGGACCTGGGAACCCCGACAGCTGACCACCGATAGAGGCCTTCTCTGCCACATCCAACCCCTTCCCGACCAGACCACAGCCCACGCCCTGTGTTCCAACACCTCTCTCCCTGTGGGGAAACCTCTGAAACCTGTCTGTCTCTCCTTCCTTCTCTTTTTTCTTAACAGCACATTAGCGGTATTAATCACAGCACACTAAACCCTGACGGAGGCCATTCACTGAGCCGGGCTTTGTTGCCTGTGTTGCCCGGTGAATACAACTCCAGCCCTTTTTGTCTGCCTAAGTGGACCCTGAGAGGAGGCTCCTCCCTCACCAAGGAGCCACACATTACCCCTGAAAGGCTAGGTGATGGGCTGGATGGGGGAGACGGGAGACGGGGGCGAGGACGGGGGGGAGGGTGACAGGGAAATGATTGGGAGAAGTGATTCACGGGCGCACCCCCCCAAACCCCACCCCCTTCCTCTGGCCGGCAAGCGATGCCATCAACCAGCGCTTAGCAACCGGTGGCTTTGGCTAAACTTAGAGAGGGAGGGGAGAGAGAGAGAAAAAGAGAGCGAAAAAGAGAGACAGAGAGAGAGAGAGAGAGAGAGAGAGAGAGAGAGAGAGAGAGAGAGAGAGAAAGAGAGAGAGAGAGAGAGAGAGAGGGAGGGAGGGAGGGAGGGAGGGAGGGAGGGAGGGAGGGAGGGATCCATATACCTACAAAAAGAAGAGCAGAGGCTGTGGAGACTGCTAAAACACATGATACAAATAGCCTCAGCAACCAAAGCCTGGGCTCAAAGGGACAAAGGCAAGTTGTGAGAGAGAGGGCGCGGACCTTGTCAGCTCCTGCCTTCAACACATAATAGCAAGATCGAGACATGTTTTCTGAGGGTGTACAAACAAAACATGGCACCCACTAGAAAGTGTAAATCGTTCCTAATGCCCGCGCATGTTGAGAGAAGCCGTATTCAAACAGTGTTTGTAATAATTTTTGGCTTCTTCCTCATATCATTGTGGACTCTTTTTCATGCCCCATAGAATGTGTTTAAATGTTTTTCTTCAGTTTGTAGGTGTGTGTTTGTGACGGTGTGTGTGTGTGTGTGTGTGTGTGTGTGTGTATGTGTGTGTGCGTGCGTGCAAGTGAATGAGAGATTGTATAAAAGGTAAGGTGTGGCCATAAACTTTGCTCTACAAAGTAGGCTGACGAAAATATGCCTCGGCCTTAAGAATCAGGAATTTCAATTTTTTAACTGTTTCTCTCTTCCCCACTATCCATTAGTCACTTATATGATCGGCTCATATCAAGGCTGCTGTCACATAACCACTCTTATTCGGCTGATTTACGCTAGTCATCACATTTACTCTGCAGTTGGGGCGGTCTTGATTCCTCCATTAAACCAGCTTCTTTGTTGGCCAATGATTCCCGGGAAGCCTTGTAAAATCATAAAATAATTGTGCTGACTTGGCACTCCTGGGTAGATTTGGTGAGGAGACGGTAGATGTTTGACAGTATAACGGATAGATATATAGTAGATCTCTCTTCTCCAGATTCCCTATTAATAAATCACACAAGTGTGAAAGAAGGAGCTACATAGGTGCCAGCTTTCTGTAAGGTTTGGGACCAGCCCAATTAGACTAGCACAAATTATCCAGCGCCCTTATGTTGGCGGTTTATGTTCAGATTAAATAATTGGAACTGGCAAAATATCATAAGAGAATTTCACAGGAAACAGAAAAAAAATTTAACAATCCTTTATTTTTGCCCAATAAATATGTACTTTTGCCGTTACAAACGGAGGCTGGAAATGCCTCTGCAAGACATAACCCAAAGTGAAATGCATTATGCCTTGATGTTGATTAATTTACTTTTAATTCAGCTTCTGTTGCTTGTGCTAAGAATCATAAATAACCCTTTATTCAAGTCCATGTATGACCAGCTGACAATGTTAGAAATAAAACAACATCATATCCCATAATTTAAGTAGGTAGCATATATGAATATCAGGGCGACTAGGAGCAGGTGTATGACTGTAGATGAGCCATCTGATGTGATTGGTGAAAAGGTTCATAGCCTTTTGACATGAATTTAATATCTGAAAACCAATGTGAGCAACATTCCTGTACTGTGACCTTATCTTTCTATGACATACTTCTTATTTTGTGGCCGGGTATTCTTAGATGTTTGCCAGTGTATACATTTTCAGATATTTCCTTTTTAAATCGAAATCTTCTATATGCTCAATTAAATATATAAATCATCAGCAAGGTATCCTATTCAAATACAAGTATGCTATGATACAAATCATATTCCTTGTGGAGGAACAATCACTTGGGTAACGGCTTAGGCAATAACATTATGAGAGGATGTTAATAATTACCAGTTAGACTGAACTTACCATCAACTTGGAAGTACAATAATCCAGCAAAAATAATGAACGCTAGCGGACCCATACTAGCATATTAAACCTCCACGACTTGCGCGCAATCCTTGATTTCAAGGGGGAAAATGATGTCCAAAGAAGGCTACTCAATTCCTTCTGTCGGTGGAGCTCGGTACAGGACCTAGTCACTGACTAAAGCCAGTTTAGGTCCAATAATCGAGAGGATCCATAGTAAGTTACCCAGAACACGGGTTTGACTGTTTGGCTATGCCCAAACGATGAGGCTGAAAGCCCAGTCACTTGCAATCTGCGGTAATATTCCAGCTGCTTGTCCAGAGTTGTTATCTATTTTTTGAGAAATACAATTAACCGCGATTAATTAAAATCAACTCGTCCACCAATATTAATTTACATAGCATGGATGAGATCCAAAATGCCTCTTCCTCTTCATTTGGTGCCGCCTTCGTTCTTGAAAAGCTACTCCGACAACTCGCAAATCTTCGCGCTCTCCACAGATCTTGCACACAGAACACTTTCTAATTGCATCTGAACACATTCATTTTAATGACAGTAACACCGCTAAGTTGTGATAAACTATCTTATTGGAACCCGCTGCCCATGCCCAGTGTGTTTAGACTGGGCTATAGCACCGTAATTACACAGTTAAGTGGATACACAAGTCAGTTGCTTATCCTCTTCTTGGTTCGTATAGCGCTGCCAGTGCCACTATGAGCCTATGGTCTATGCGCACTCCGCACAGCCGCAGCCCCGACTGACACACGCACACCAAACAAGAATCCGAGGGGGAGGAGAGAATCAAGAAGGGAGTGGACGAGAGTGAAGACTGAGGAGATGGTAAGGAAAAGGTACACTTGGTTGGAGTGTGTTAGTTAAGTCCACTATTTTGAAATCGCTGTAGTTCAGAAGAAGTGAATGCAAGGGAATATGGTCGGTTTCGTGCCAAGACGAACTTGGGTAGATTTAGCTCTAATTTTCATGGTTGGTTATAACAACTTTGCTTAAAATGTAAATCATGCTTAATGGGCGCGCTTTTGCGTTAAATACATTTGAATACTGAATAACGTCGTGTAGAAACGAAGCAGACCAAATAAAGTGAAGAGTGGCATTGAAGGAGTGACTCCACCACCGTTTACATCTGTGTCTGTCATGAGATGTGGGCGTGGTTCGTAGGCTACACGCGCAGTGAAGATGCAGAGCACACTGAGTGTGAACACTATCTCAACACAAATGTGTTCGGGTTCGGGGGCCAATGCGGAATCCTAAAGCTTCCCCCACAAGGTGAACCGCTTATTAAATATAGGTGAATTAAATTATAGCAAATTGAATGTACCACTGATCTCTGAGGATTACTCCTTCAAAACATAAAAATAACATCGAAACATGAACGTATACGGATCGTCATGTATGACGGTAAGACATAACTTAATGACACATTTTGGTGCTATGGGGATACACCCATAGCACTGCAATGTCTCGGTCAGTATACAGACAAGAACGGTGTTATCCTGCAGAGAGAAGAGAAGGGTGAAAGGCATCAACCAACAACAGTGGCCCCTCCAGTGTTAGCCAGGGAGGCGAGCCTGCATGCGCTGAGTGAGCTATGAGCTCCCCCTACTGCCAACATTGGCAGCCTTCCCCTGGTCCTCACCATGTTTGCTGGGTTGTAGAACAGTGAGATACAAGGAGCTTGTCAACTGAGAAGAATAATATTCAAAAGGACTTTGCTCCAAAAATTGCATTAGCAATACGACACAATAAACAATGGTCCATGGCTATCCACACAACCACCAAACAACCTACAAAATGTTATATTTAGTTAGGTTACATTAAATGTAGAAAGGAATTACAAAATAAATATATTTGAATGTAAAATGTTATGTCAAATGTGAAAATACTGCACATTTCACAGGAAAAAAGTTCAAATCTATGCAGACAGTCATTATGCAATGGTATATTAGCCTCTGTTTAAGTGTTTGAACATCAGAAAAAATAAAAATACACTGCACCCATACACCAAACAAATAGGGCCCTGTATTACTCACAGTACAACTCTGTGAAAACAAAAATAAAGTCTGTCTCTGGGGGGAAAAAAACAGACCGCCAATGCTACCAGGTAACAACCCCACTTCCATTCCCTTTAATAATAGCTTCAACTGCAAGGCCCCTTTACCTTTGTTTGTTTGTCAGGCTGCATGTCAGAGCGTGCCCTATAAAGGCCGTACTCATTACAGCGACACGCTGTAAGTTTGCTCCCTTTGCAGGCCCCGCTGTCAGCAGGCGGGACACATTGATTTGTCCTCATATTTTCATTTTTGTGAACTGCATGCAGAGCAGCCCTCTTTTCTCTCAGCGCCCCTACCCTCAGTCCTTTTGCCAGTTCATGAACACACTCATACACACACAAATGAAATGTGTATTCTTCCACTGCATTGTACTGCCAAATACTGTATATATAGTGCCATCGGTGTTGAAAAGCAGAAATGAAAATGACTCTAAATGGTTCCATGTTTAAAATACTCTTGACTGTGCGACTGTGGGGGAGGACATTGCTAACTGACAAATCAGAATGTCTCTCCTCTACTCCCATCCTTTATATCCCTGGCCTAAACCTGGGCTACGTGTCTCTGTATCTTTTGTGGAAATACAACTCCCAGGAGCACTAAATATCGGCTCAAAGTAGATTTATTTTAATTAAAATAGAGGGGGGAATGTTTGCTGAAGGCCAGGCTTGCTACTTCAAAATGAGACGGCAGGGCCAAGCCGGGGATTGATAACTCATGGACACCCACTGTGAGCTTAACCTTCCTCTCCCTTGCGGAGGTACATCCCACTTCTTTAATTAATGTAGCATTGAAAATGAAACCCCAAAAAAGCGATCGCTGCATTGACTGCTTTTCATCAAAATGAAATTCCTCCAAGGTCTATTTGTTTTTTACAATAAACACAAAAGTTGTCCAACTAAGAATTTAGGTGATGTAAATGTATTTTTTTTCTGACACTGGTTTAAACTCTCCCTTTCTATCTCTCTCTCACTCTCTTTCTCTCAAATATATGAAAACAGACGGAGCCATACAAAAAAAAGACAGACATATTCCTATACATCATGTCATATCTACAAACAATTTGTTTTCTCCTTCTCTGCTTTACGATGGGAGCTGACACTTACACACATGGTCAAAGGGGTAGAGGGATCATTCGTCTTGATCTAAACAAACCTGACCTCAATTACTGTCACCCATTTTTGTCCATCGCATGTTTTTGATTCGATCACAACTAATAATCAATCAGACGTGTTCCACTTTGTTGTCTGCGGGCCATCTGGTCACCGAAGGCGACGGCTCAGAACTAGCCGAGACTCGTCCGTTACCCTGCGTGTTCGCTTTGGCCCGCATGCATCTCCATCGATTCCACTGATGGCGCCAAGTCGACGCTCAAAGTCCTCGGACACGTCGCATTGACCTCGGCTCGAAGCGCTGTCTGAAAACGAAAGAACCCGTCGTGGGCCCTCTTCCGCCGCAGCGCGAGAGGATCGGCTTGAGGACGGCGTATTAAACAAGACGGAGGCAGGCGGCGAGCGAGGCGAACATGGTTCAGTGTTTACTGATGAATCCCTCAAACAGATTCAAAGAGATACTCTTGATTAGCAGGGCCTGTAATTGTTGCCGCTGATGATGGAGGAGATTTTTATCCAGCGGCACGGCTCCCACTGAATGGCGGTGCAAATGAGGTGCTCTGCTGGGCTTGTCGTTGTTGTTCGTAATTAGAGAGGGGGAGGATTTGAATCAATAGGGGGTCTGCAGGTGTAGAGGGCTATCTACGAGAGGCGGTAAGGCATATACAGCAGACACACAAACACACACACACACATACACACCAACACGCACGCACATCCTTCAATAAACAAGGGGACTAGAAGGACCAAACCGTTTGGAGATGACGGCATCCTAATTGCTCGTGAGAATGTTTGCTATCGGATGCGAACAAATGAATCAAACGGCGGACAGTGGGGCGGGGGGCTGGGGGTGTTGGGGTGGGCTGGGGGTGCACTGGCTCAGCGTGAGCGCTGAATGGTTAGCTGCCTCTGGTATGTGTGTGTGTGGGGGGGGGGTAAAGTGTTTTTAATTGTGTGCCGGGTCAGAGGTTCAGGTAGCGACATCACTCACAATCGGTTCAGAGTGGTATTCTGGGAGCTCTTGGCTGGATATCCTTCATGGCTGAGTATCCCCTTACCGGGTCCCGGGGCGCCCCTGTGTGTGGACGCCTCGGGAAGGGGTGAGGGCCAGGGGGTAGTAAGGGGGGCGTGGTGGAGGGGGACGTGAGGGGGGGTGATTAATGTAGATGTCAGCATCCCTCCCTCCCCCCCGGCATCCGTAATGACACCTGGGGACGGCCGGGCGGGCCTACCTGCAGACCCAGGCTCCCTCAGCAGGGCATGATTCTTCCCCCTGATCCTCCTCTGTCAGCAGTCCTGTCACCGCACCCGGATCAGACCCTTATTAATGGGCCCCGCTGTCACACATGGATATTAAGCTGTGCTCTGCTCCAGCCTCGGCAAACAACTGTGCACTGTGAGGCCTGCACACACACACACACACACACACACACACACACAGCCATGCAAACCCCCATAAACAATAACCCAATCATTCATAGATGCGCACAGACCCATCCACATAGCCGTGTCATACACATATTGCAACATGCACTCTCACGCGGTGAAATATGATTTCCTCCTAGCGGGCCGGTCTCACTGCTTCCGCTCTTAGATGACAAAAGGATCCATCAGGAGCCCGGCATTCCGCCGTTGTCCTCCGCCCCTCTCGCTCTCTCCTCCCACCGCGGGAGGAAATCGGATACAAAACGATGCCGTGGACGCCCTGAGCCCCTGACCAGGATGCATTGCTGGCCGGGGGCCCTTCTCTTTTGGCGGTGGCTGGGACCCACGCTGTTTGGAGGGGCCTCTGCTACTACCCCACTGTCCGGCCCCGCACAGCCGAGAGAGACGTGTCGGCTTGAAACAAATGAACCGACCTTTTTGGTCGAGCGGCGGCCAAGCCTCAGCCTGAGTCTGCTTTTCCTATTTCGGAGGCCCTGGCGCTGAATAGGATACAGGGGGGAGAGAGATTTGCAATCACCTTGGTTTCCGGGGGACAAAATTGGACGCGTCCACACATCTGGTTTTATCCGGGCTAATAAAGCAGAGAGAGGGGACTGGCTACACACACACACGCGCACACAGAGAGGGACGAGTGCAGACACCTGAGCTGAGGGCATGGGGAAGGTTCTCTCAACAGGACATGGGCCCGGTATGTAACGCATCGCCCTTGCTTCCCCTGCTGTCAGTGGGAGGACAAGGAGTGGCGACAGAGGCCTGCTATCCCACGCTGTATAAATTGGGGATTACCAGGGGGCTGTATCCTGTAGTGAACAGACCCAGATACGTCCGCTACCCGTGTCCCAGTTCCCCTCGTGGCATCCCTTGATTTCGTAACGTCTTACTCCGTGCTGCTGGTTTGTAAGTAAACAAGATCGCAAGTCTGGAGGGGTAGAAAGTTAGGTAACGCTGGGGCCCCGAAATAGAACAGCTGAAGTCACGTAGGACTCCCAGGTGACTGTCGCCAGGAGCAGCTCGGTGTGTCTTGATGTAATGAGATGGTTGGTCTAGTGGAAGCCGTGAACAAACAGTCCCGGGAGACGCCAGGGAGGGAGCTGGGACTCCTCCCGTACGCCGTGTTTGGAATAATCACCCGCGCTCTCCTGAGGAGCAGCGCCGCAGCTGGAAGGATTTCACGGCTTAGCAGACGCACCGCGGCGCGCTTTCTCCCGTGATGTTTCGTCGTGGCGCTCCCGTACCTGGAGAAGGAGGACTCCCGAGATAACGTCGACCCCGCGCGGCAAAGAGGGAACGACGAGGGCAAACCGGTTTCAGCCCGGGCTGTAAAGTCCATTTACCGGCCGCCATTACCAGCCCCCTTAATACGACCCATCTCTCTCCCCACCGGTGTGGTCATGACCGCGATAGAGGGCTGACTTAAATAGGAGACCGTCTGGGAGACAGACTCAACCGATTTGGAGGACTATGAGGGAGTGTTTTTACAGCGGAACATAAACAATACTGGAGGGTGCAGAACTCCATAATGCGTGCATCTTTGCATGTATGTATGTGTATCTATAGGGGGGGACTGTGTCAATTTGAACGTTGATAAAGTGCCCATTCACCCTGATCCAAGTATTCCAAAGGAGCCTCACATCAACTGTGGGCCTGAACAGCTCCCCCAGCCCTGCGCTAGACAATGCTCCCCATTCAGATATTACGACATCTGAGTTCCTCATCAATTTCAGTTTGGGGCAGACGTCCTTTAGCTCATCGTCTGGACACGTACCCCCCCCCCCCCCCCACCCGTCCCGTCCCCCCCGTGTGACTCCCACATCCCCCCAAAATAGCCGCACTTCTTGCCGTGCGGTGCATCGCCCCGTGGCCTTAAAGGAGGGCCCCCCCACCCCTCCCCCGATTCACCAATACCTCTCCTCCACATGACTCAAGAGGGCAGGAGCTATGCGATAAACTGAAGGGGATCTCCGGCTCTTTTCCACCGCCTTGTTTTCGCTGTTCATATCAACCTCTCCTCCCCGATTGACATTCTGGATTTTCTATTCTTTTTTTCCCCAGACAAATTCCTATCCTTTCTGGAGTTCCCCTGTTTGGGTGATGAAAGAGCACACTCCTCCCTGGCAGGCGTGGGAGCTGCCGCTCATTAGCCAGGACTTCTTTTTACTAAGGACAGTGTCTACATCTGCCTCTGTGTGTTTCTGTGAGGGTGTGTGTGTCTGAGGGAGAGAGTGCTTATGTGAGTGTGTGCGTGCACGTGTGTGAGTGTGGGTATGGAAACACCTCCCTCCCTCCCTCCCTCCCTCCCCCAGGCCTAGATAACAGGGTGCTTGCTGTTGTCATGACAGGCCCAGGGTAAACAGCCAGGACCTGTGACTGATGGTCGGCTCCTGCTAATGACTGAGGAGCGAACACTCGAGCTCTGGCGAGACAGGGGCGATGGAGCAAAGGGAGGAGAAGGAGGGAGATAAAGAGGACAAAAGCCTCTGGAGCATCTCCCCAGCCCCTCTCCTTATCAGCCAGGGCGCTGGCCTCCCTCTCCACCCTCTGCTGCAGACCCCAGCTGCAAACATCATGAACAGGGCCCTCTGCATGTCTGTCCTGCCCCGTCAACTCACTGGACTGGCTGACTGACTGAGTGACTGACCTACTGGTTTACAGAGTGGAGGGCAAGGACAAGCTTTAAGTGGGGTGTGGGGATAGCCACCATACCCTCGGTCCTCAAAGGTGGTACAGGCAGACAAAGGAAGAGAGGCAGACGAGCCTTGCATTTTTGGGATACTTCGGAGCAGCCTTTTTCTCCTCCATAGATGCCTCTTTAATTACAGTTTGCATGGGGCCTAATTGTCGACAACCATAGAGGTTTTATGATCGAGCCTCAGAATGCCAGGGAGATTCTGGCTGTGGTGCCG
The DNA here is from genome assembly GCA_017639675.1 of Aplochiton taeniatus. NCBI lineage: Eukaryota > Metazoa > Chordata > Actinopteri > Galaxiiformes > Galaxiidae > Aplochiton > Aplochiton taeniatus. The sequence goes on along the minus strand of CM030181.1, from coordinate 9,202,422 downwards.
CACAGTTTTAACTCACGCATCGATGCAAAAATAAAAAAGGAAAAAGGAAGAAAAAAAGAATAGCTGTTCCCATCACTCCATGGGTAATTTCCTCTTCCTTTCTCTCCGTCAGTTTGATTGGAGAAGGTCCCAACCCCTTTGTAGTGAACTCTCAGTGTTGCCACAAAATGGGGGTGTGAGGAAAGACCAGAGGTGTTTCTAATGCACACTCTGAGAGTGTTGATAGAGGGCAGAGGCCACGCACGCAGTAGACAACTCCACAACTCAACCTGATGCTCACGTCCGGCCGTCTCCGGCGAGAAAAAGTTCAAGGAAATAAAATAAAACCAAAAAGCTTTCAGCAAAGCGCCGTCTTGTCTTCATGGCTCACAACCTACCCAGACAGTTGCGCTGAGAGGCCATTTTGAAATGTTGCAATAACATTTTCTCTTGTTTCCAATTTGAAAATAGCCTGTCTTTGGTATCAGTGGAATACACGCGCCGCTGCAACACTCCAGTGAACATGTGCTCGTCTCATTCAAAGACAGGCCTGTGTTGTTTGTTTCCCGCTGAATGGCCATTTCTCTTTGTGCTCAGTGGAGATATTCTCTGGACGTGTGCTCCATTACCCTCTCGACCGTGCACTTCATGTTGGACCGAAGCCCAGAACTACAACTATTACTGCTGCCCCCCTCCACCTCCTCCACTCTTCCTCCTCCTCCTTCTCCTCCTCCTCCTCCTCCTCAGCCTCCTATCTCGTTTCCTCCTTCTCTCCACTTGTAGGAGATTGGCTCTAATCATGCCCGGGAAAACGATACCGCCTCGAGTACATTAAAGTGTCTGCCGCACGTCCTTCACCTGCAGACTGCAGTCATACAGACGGTGGCCCGTTTTGCGTGCTGAATATTGCCGGAAAATGGTGGATGGCTAGTGATTTAAAAGTGTGGCGCAGGCCATAGTCCAGTGACAGGGAGGGTGATTCAGAGCCTCAGGTCAGGGTGAGTCCCAGGGGACACATTAGGGCACCCCATCCCCCCTGCACTAGATTAGGGGTGTTTGACCGCCGCTGGGAAAGACAACTGTCTGGTCGTATTGGGGAGCCCTGAGGCAGCCCTCCCTGTCCCAGAGCTGCTGTCTGTCTGGAGCCCTGTGGCTGTGGGCAGGGCACTCTCGCTGACAAAACTGGACCACACACACACACACACACACACACACACACACACACACACACACACACACACACACACCCTTCTAATTGTTTCATCCCCTATGCCAGAGCCACCGTGTGTCATGTTCCATACTGGAAGTGCTACCCAAAGTGCAAACACAATCAGTTAAAGAAACGGTAGCGATGTGACGCGAGCCACGATCCAATAACAGGAGGCGGAGAGAGCCGGCTGCAGCCCAGCTGTTTCCATAAAGGCCGGGCTCCTGCATTGTGTGGCCAGTGGTCCGGCAGTAAGCCAACGGACAGGAGCAGATTCCACCAGGGAGAAGGAGACTCGGCCGTGCGCCCATGCCCATACTCACTCCCCACCTGTGACCTCTTTCTCTCCGGGGCTAACCGTTGCTCACGAATCACCACGGGCCGCCTCAATAACACAGACAGTATGGATCGACGTTGTCTCTCCAGGCTTTAATGAAGCTGGGGGCGGGGGGGCTGGGGGGCTGGGGGTGGGGGGGCGGGGGGGGGGGGGGGGGGGTATGTGTCCACCCCACAGCCTGACGCCCTCCAGCCCTAATTGCAGCCTTGTAAGCAAGCGCCACGGCAACAAATCCAGTTAACGACAGCGACGTATTGATCGGCCGGCCGGGAGGCAGGCAGTGCCCCAGTCCTAAAGGTGGGGGAGGTGGGGGTGCCCAGGCCTTTCAAACCCCATAGGAACGCCCAGCACCCAATAAAGAGCAGCTCTCTGTGACAAAATAATAACCAAAAGAGGGTCGGAGTGATACAATTACTGCTCGGCGGACCTGACCCCACGGTGGGGGGAACAATGGGCGGGGGGGGAGGGGGGGGGGGGGGGGTTTGGCCACGGGATGTGGGCTGGGGGCAGTGGGGGAGGCCCTCATTACAAAGAGGGGACTGGAAACCTGTTCAATTTGCTCCATTAATGAGAGCTGAAGAAGCACTTTCAGGTGATCCCCAGAGGAGCCATTACGGCCCGAGCCGGAGCACAGTGGCAGAGTGTCAGCGTTAGCGCCGTGCCGCGAACACCGCCAGCGACAACGGGGACGTTAAGCCGAGCAGACCTTAAAGTCATAAATACCCAAAAGCTGTTTGAAACTCGGCATTACAATGCTCGGCGCTGTTCATCTAAAAAAGGCTTTATGACGCTGCGCAGTTCAACACGCTTCTGTGTTATGATTATACCCATTTCTAATCAGACTGCCATGTTTCTCATGGGGCTTTACTAGGCTTGTAACAATGCAAACAGCCGTAACTGTGGGGAGCAGGTACTTTAATATGGCTGCAGACTGTTTTATTCACAAACCTAATTATTGGAATCTCGTAAAATAGCCTCAACATACAATAAAACGTGGAAACAGCCTTTTGAAAAAGCAAGGCGATATTTTCCTACAACTTTATTAGTAATGTATACAAAAAATGTTAAAGGTGCATCAAATATTCATAGAATTGGGCCAAGCATGGGAAAGCTGGGGAACAGTGTATTGGTGCAGAAGCTAAATCTAATGATAAACGTACATGCTAGCACAAATATTACCATTGACTCTCTACATCCATGCTCTATTTAGAGTATAGGCAAGGCCACGATTCAAGAATAGCTAAAACTACACCACAGAGTTGTTTTTCCACTCCCTGTAGTGTAGTATTGCCTTAATAAGAGCAGTCGCTGACGCTTCCTTTTCCTCGTGGCTGTTTTGGCTCTGGGTAATCTTAGACCAAGACCATTGAAAACACTAACTTGATATACCTATGCTTGGCTATATTCAGTATATCCAGTATCATGTGGGCTATTGCCAACTGAGGGTTTCGAGGGTCTAACCAAGACTAGCGATGGAGAGGAAAACAGGAAGAAATTGAGAAAGAGAAAGAGAGAGTTGCAGATCCCTCACAGCCCAATCATTGTATGGCCACATCTGGTCTAATCACATTCAGATGCTGAATCTTCCGTTATTACGACATAAAGCCGACTCAGCGCCGGTCGGCTTCTGGCATGCTCCCCAGTCTTCCCTCATGTACCCCAGTAAGTAACAACCCCCCCCATTGCTCCCTCCACCTCCCTCTGTGTTCGCCCTAGCAGTCTCTCATCTGCACGGGTTCAAGCACTTCTCCAGAGTTACCCGCAGATTTGCTGGCAGCCGGAGCCAAGGCCCTCATAACTTAATGCGGCACATCGAGACGTATTACGGGACATTTTCTTTTCTTTTTTTTCTTTCGCTCCCATTCAGGCTGGTGATTAGCAGCTGCTTCAAGGACACATTCGATCCTTCTCCTCTTCCACCCACCCCTTTGGTTTCTTCTTCCTGCAAAGCACTCTGGCTCTCTTTCTCACTCCCTCGTTTGCGTCTTAGTTCAGGGTTGCTGCACACGCACATTCAGAGACGGAGAGAGCGAGAGAGAGAGAGAGAGAGAGAGGGAGAGGGAGAGAGAGAGAGAGAGAGAGAGAGAGAGAGAGGACGCGGCTGCGATGGAGGTCAGATGGACTTGTGGGTTGTTTCATCTCCATCAAGCTGTTATTTTCCTCCCCACCGCTGCTATTCCAATAAAAGAGCCGCTCCTTGACAACATGTCGGTCTCACCGGCATGGCAACGGCCTTGGCTGCTGCTGACGACTGACCAAGATTGCCCTGCACCATTAACTGCTCGTAAGTGTTGAAATTCAGGCACCCTCTTCCAGTCGCCTCCCGGCATTAGCCACACTATGTTCCCTAAGGCACATGTATGTTTGTTTTGCATGAGTGTGCACCACTAGAGACGTTGTATGTGTTGAGTATGTGCTATTGAAACTACATCATGAAAAAAAGGCTGAAAATGAACAAACCACCCAAAAGATTAAGTGTCCTTTGGAATTGAATGATGGTTGCGCATAACAACCATAGGAGTTTAGCCTGCGAGTAATATGATGTATAACGTATATATAACGTATGAACATAAAAAAGTAAGAGTCTGTACAAAACACATTAATAGACACAGTAACCTTTAACATGAATACTATAGTGAATGCATTTGTGTTTGGTTTTCGGTGATGGTTTGTAGTCGTGTTAAGTCAGAACTACACAGAGGGAGTGTGTGGGCACGCACCTGGCTCAAGGCCTCGGCTCAGATGCATTGCTTGTTTTTACTGCCATGACATTGCCATGCTGCCTGGTCGGAACCTCTCACTTTACAGCACGTCGTTAAGGCCCAACACGTAAACGGGAAAAGGTCATTTCTTCTTCCCTAAAAGCATGAGGCCAACACATCCAAGCCGTAGCGTGCGCGTGTGTGTGTGCACGCTGTGTGTGTCTGTGTGTGTACATCTTTCCGTAAAATCGTTGCCAGCAGGCAAAATAAAACTAGCCAAATAAGCCATTACATAGATTCCAGACATAAAACATACATTCCACACAGAATAAAATGATTCTACAACATATAGCATGTAATCTTTACCACCAAATTCAAAAGGTTGTGTTTGTGTAGATGCCAGCAGTGTCTTGCTTCTCACTCTGATAGGAACAAGTGTGTCCATTGATTTAGTTGCTCCATGTTGTGTTATAATTGGACTTAAAAGAAGGGTTGGGTAATAATGCCAGGGCCCCCTCACAATGGAGAAGATCCGACAGCAATAGTCTATTACATCCAAGATCAAAACGAGGATAGCACAGACAAAGCAAGGAGGATGCGAGTGGAACGAAACAAATCTAAACAATTTCAACATGTGGACGGCGCGCTCTCAGTCCAATGATATCTTTTGAGACTGTGCCATCCCCACACCTTGAAAGAGAAAAAAGAACCGGTTTTAATAAGGTCCCTTGTTCTGAAACTACCTATTGATTTTCACTGTAGCGGGCTGGGGGGGCAGTGGCCTGCTTTTGCTGCTGGCTCCTAGCACAGCTAAATTGAGCCATTAAGAAAGCAGGGGCTGTGTTTAGAGACTCCAGCTCGCCACTGCCTCTCGCAGCCAATTTATTTCCATCAGGTTGGACTTCTCACAGGAGCCGCATAATTGTGCCACTAAGGCCCTGCTCCCGGGGAGACGAAGATTGGGGGGGAAACTAATTCCTGTTCTCCACTCGGCCCTCCGAGTGGAGTTTTGGGCTGACCCCCTTGGCTCTGCCACAGCACTCAAACAGCATCAGTGGGGTGTTCTCGTGGGCCTGTCCACAATATGGATTACCACACCGCCATAGCAGTCTAAGGGATAGACCGTTGTCAAGTACAACTCAAGAAGTGAAGCAGGAGGCCAACTCTGCCATGTTGATTTTTTTTAAAATAAAGTGACCACTAGCAACAAAGACGAACAAATAGCGAGAAAATAACTCCACAGATGTCCGACCGGTCAGGCTTTGTTTATGTTGATAAAGTAAACTGCCAGCCCGAAATAAAGGATTTTGTGGACAAGTGCAGAAACAGGGAGTTCAAGACAAACACTGGGCGATAACAACGTAACAAGATAACAGGAGCTTCACCTCACACACGACAGATATCATGAGTAATAGTCAACAGCCACAGCTGTGGTTATTAGAGAGTGCTATCATCTGTGATAGCAAATGGCCAATTGTAGCATTGATATCTCCATTGTCACTACTAATGGAGTTAAGAAGGAAACAAAGTGCAACTGATGCTGTGATTATCGGAGTCGGGGAAGAGGAATCTGCTACAAATCCTTGAAGCAGGAGGATTCTAACAGCCAGCAGACACAGCATGAGATGAACAGGGCAAGGGCTGGCTGAACGGCACTGACATCAGGACCAAAAACAGACCGTCCAAATATCTTCCCTGACAGATGTCGTAATCATACTCAAGCCCACACTGCAAATCATAAACACAGTAAGACATCAAAACACACCGCAGCTTTTTAGTAAGGCATTGTGATGTTGGTCAAGGATCATGTTCATAGGTTCACTGTAGCGCTATCGGTAAGGGAATCAACAGGAGAGAGGAAAAACATGAAGCAAAATTCATGTTTGATCTCAGCCAAAGATCAAACACAGGCCACGAGCCGTTTCCTCAATCAGAGTCAGGAATGAAACCAAAAAGCGTTTCCTTTGAGGTAGCTTGAATATAGGGTGAAACAGGGGTTAAATTAAACTGAACTGCTGCGTTCCAACACAGTGTTACGGGTCACACTAGGTGCAAAACATGAACACCACTGAAAACATTTCAAAAAGCAAATGAAAAAATGTAATGTGAAACATTTACAGTTTAAAAGAGGAAGGAAAAACAGTCAAGGTGACCTTGAGTTCCCCCTCCTTTCGGCGGAAAAACCCTTTCAGTGTACTGTTGTACAGCTCAAACCAATTCTGCCAGAAGAATCAATACGGCTGAAATATCAGGGGCTTATGAGTTGCTGCTATTTTCTGGGGGCCGTGTGAGTGGAGTAATGTGTTGAGCTCGATTTGACTTATACAGCTTGGACAAAGACAAGAGGGGAAACATACATATGAGAGAGAAAGGCACAGTGACAAAGGTATAAAAGCAGAGAACTAAAAAGTAGGAAAACGCTAATTATCATATCAATATATATTGCTTGTGGAGGAATTAAATAATACAATATATATATATATATATACATATCTATATATATATTATTATTATATTTTTGTTTTATTGTTTGCGTATATGGGGTTAGAAGGGCATACCCCCCTTTGTTTATATATTCAGAAACAAGGTGAATAGACAAGGTCATATGATTCGCAGAATTTCAGAGTGAATGTTAGTTATTGGGTTCTGTTGTGCTCCTTAAAGCCTGCAGGCAGCAGTAATTGATTTGTCATTCATTTTTAATGCTGTTTAATTGGATAAACAGAAGGGCCACTTTTCATTTTGCCATACATTATTTAGCGAGGCCTAGTTGTATTTGTATTCAGCAGCACAACTGCATCCACATTAGTTTTATGGTTTGAGATTGATGGCGTTTTATTTCTTGCATTCAGGCATGTTTTTTAGCCTCACTAAAACGTCATGCGGTTTTATGCACCAATAAAGTAGCACCCATACAATTAGATATATCGGTGTGAAATACCTAATGCCAGTTCCCTTTACCGAAACACTCCTGTGAAGCCTGCCTGTGTTGGCTCCCCCGTGTTCAGAACAGGAGCCCCTCTGTGCCATTTAGGGTGGGGCACAAGAGTTTCCCAAAGCGCTGCAGCAGCTCCGAGGGGTTGGCTGGGGGAGGCTGGATGGTCGGCTTGTGTTGTGCTGTTGCTCTTCCAGGGTCTCCCAGGATAGGCAAGCAGCGCCTCCCCCAGCCCCAGTGCCAGGCTACGCGGCTGGCCAGCAGGAGCCCCTTGGCAGTGAACAGTCATTAATGCCTTCAATTTGCCTTAATGGCTTTCTCAATCTCAGTGCTTGGTGCCATTCGTCCCCGCACAGGGCTGCGTGTCTGCTCCTCTCACTGCCAGTAATTAATCCATTCATCTCCAAAAGATCCGATCAATGCTCCCTGGAATGAGGCCCGCCAAGCCACAGGAGCGGAGCAACAGAGGAGACCACATTGCTTTACACTGTACAGTCATATGTACTGTATATATGGCGAGGTTTGCCACGCCAGTCCTGTGTATGAAATAGATTACAGGCAACAAAACACATATTTAAAGCAAAGTATAAAAGCACATGCATGAAGTGAATTCCTTTTATTCGCATGGCTTTAACATCACTATACAAACAGTAAGTCACAGTAGAGATGCTTTTCGCATTTCAACATACACATATTATTATTTTCCCATACCTCTGTCTCATGTACTTTATTATGAAAAATCTATTTTCCATTTATGGGTCGTTAAGGAGGGCAGGAATGAGACTCACTGGTGTGCGTGGGGACTATTCCTATTACAGCCCAACATGAAACCAGACAGATACTCGCTACGCCTAATGTGATGCTTATGTGAAGAGAAAGCTTATTAAAAAGACATGGTAGGCCTATCACTGATTCATATTGGTAGATGTAGCAGATGAGCCCTAGTCCAGCCTTGAGTCTTTGTGTGTGTGTGTGAGTCTTTGTATTGGTGTGTATGTGTGTCTGTTTGTGTGTGTGTGTTAGTGTGTATGGGTGTGTGTGTGCATGCGTAGTGTGCTGGAGTGTCAGTGGAGGCCTAGGAACCATGGGCACTCCCCCTGACCTGGCCACTAAATCCCCCTCCCCCCTGCGGCCTGCCTTGCCTGGGGATCAATAAGTAATTTTTTGGAGCTGATTAGTTTGTAGCAGGAAGGTGGACGCCGTCTGATCTGTCCTGAGGACATAATCAAGCAGTAAAAAACAGCATTATTGCTCCTGTAATGGGTGGGAGGCAGTAGCATGATGCGCTACATGTTTTGGGAGGAGACTGTGTGGAGGTGTGTGTGTGTGTGGGGGGGGGGGGGGGGGGGAGTGCTTTAGATACTGGACGGAAGAAAGCCCTTAAGAGCCCTCCATGAAGGCGAGTGGAGAGGAGCACTCGGGACCGCGATGAGAAGCTTCACCCGGGCCCCTAAACGTGATAAATGAAAGACGCTCCTTCAATTCAGAGCCTCTGTGTTTGTGGGGCTTGTCTTCCAACAGCAAGTGGAAATTGAAAACCAGCTGTGTTGTGCCCGGGTTTCCAAAGGGGGGGATGACAACGGAGGAGAGTGGAGAAGGAGAGGGGCCCAGTGCCCTGAGGGACGGGGCGGAGACAAGTTATTTGGGAGTTTTTAGGCTCCAGCGAGAGCAGTAGTAAATTCTGCCATCGTTGGCCTGATAGACTAATGGCTCCGCCACGGATATATGAGGGCAGGAGGTATTAAGTAAATATATGACTCTCTTTAAACATGGCCCCGTTTCCATGACAACCCCAGCCTATGGAACATTGCGTCGAAGAAAAAGCAAACGTGGCGCAGGGCCGTGCACATGCTGACAATACAGAGCATGTGATGAAATATGCCAGCACTTTTGGAAAAAGACAGACTGAGGGTTCTCACCGAACAATTCAAAGACTACACAATTTCTCTCTCTGAGGCCAAAATAATAAAGTACTGCACTCCATACACATTCATATTTCAGTTATTTCATATTTTATCTGTTGGTATCATATCGAGTCCGATTAGAAACATCTCACTCTTTACATTGGGCCCATATACTGCACATGTAATTGCATGTAAATCTCCATCTTGGCTAACTATTTTCATGCCTCCTGGTCTTTCAATAGCTTTCACTCATCCCACTTCAGCAGGCTTCAATCACATGCATTACTGCTTATTCAAATGATAAGTAATGGAAAACCATGATTTCAAATCTTCAAGGATACATAACCAAGGAATGAGTGAGTGGGCTATATGACTTCTTTGTGTGTGCTCACTCAAGGTGATCAACAGAGTTGGCGTGGAACCAGCTGAAAACGATATCTGGAAAGGCAAAGCGATTTTCATCCTGAAGGCACGTTGACACTGTGCAAGGCACACATTCACCATTCTAACCCCTGGTAATTATCTCCAACCTCCCGACAATGCCCGACCCAGCCCCATCCCACACAAATAACCCTTTGAAAAGGCCAGAGCATCTTATCTAATGAGTGCCATGAACTCTGCTAAGTGACATTTCTCGCTCTTTAACAGCTTCCGTCTGAGCGCGGAGGGACCTCCTGCCTTGTGCCATTACCCAGCCATTATAAAAGGGTTCCCGGCCAAACGTGGACCTACCGACAAGCTCGCTGTGTGCTCTAAAGAACTCGTTTAGGAGCTGGGAGCGAGGCTGTGGTCCCCTGTGGCAGGGCTCCGAGGTATTGTTCTGTTCCCCCGCTCTCCGAAAGCTGGGGGACGTGGCGGAAGTGTTCCTCCCTGGCCCCCACAACGGCCGTAAAGGGGCCGTGGGTTTAACAGCGTGGTGGCCCAGGCCAGGGCTGTGCCGGTATTTTCACACCCACGTAATCCACACTCACACCCACACACATCCACACACGTACGCATGCACGCACACACACACACACACACACACACACACACACACACGTAGACAGGAGCTGGTTTACAGCCAGGCCATAAAGGAGATGTCTCAGGACAGACTCCAAATTTAAGAACATGACATATTTCAGGCAGTCAGACTTTGTTTTTACACCCCCTCCCCCCTATTTCTCACTTTACCTACTGCACAAATGCATCATTCATTAAGCTAAAATCCTGCTCTAGGCACCATGGAAACACATCGACACCACTTCTCAATCAAAACAGGGTTGAGAAAAGGCAAGACCTAGGCCAGCATGAGAAAATAACAGGTTGGAACATTAGCAGTGCTTACAGGCGGTGGCTCAGAGAGAGGGGGAAAGCCGGCAAAACTGTGCCATCTTTTGGACATTGACAGCATTGCAAATTAGTGAAGACATACAGTACATAGAGGGAAACAGCATGGCTATTGATCATAAAAATTACATAGAGACAAGTTTAGATATAAGTTATCCCAAATGTTTAATTTTAATAATTCTTATTTATTAATAATAAGTTCATATATCATTCAGAATAATTAGCAGAGGAAAAGTTTGAATTGTTTAAATGCTGCCTCAAAGCAAATACGTAGTGCTGGATGGAAAATAAAACGCTCAGCAAAATTCCTGTTCAAATGGACTTTTGGGGTTTAAGAGCAAGGGAGATAGAACCCAAACGGAAATTCAACTGGGAAAAGAAAAGATAAGATAAGAATGCAATTGTTCTCTGAATGGAGACAAATGACCAGCCCTGGTTTTTGACAAAAAGCTCCCAGGTGATAAGAAGCTTCGAAAAAAGGAGTTTCTTGCCACATCAAATGGGGAGGGTAAAAAGCTGTGTCCACACAGAGCTCTGAAATCACTCTGAAAGAGTCCCCGGACAACACGAAAAATCAATACAATTACATTGTTATTTTCCAGCCAGTATATTGCGCGAGGACATTGCGGTGTTCATCTGCCTAGTTCACCCCGGCCATGGCCTGGGAGTCGGACGCGTTCCTTTTCCACTGGCCTCCAAGCGTCACTTTGAGACACTCCACGGAGCAATCTGCCTTCCGCGCACTCTTCCCCTTCACTCAACGCCACTGTATCAACAGCATTAATTAAACGGGCAAATGAAAAGCCAAGCGGCCACAAACTCGTTCGGAGCGGTGGAGAAAGAGCAGCGGGGAACACATTTGCGGCAAAGCTTGGCCCTCCCTCCCCATCCCCCTTCCAAGTGACCCGGCCAATCACACAGAGCCATCTCCCCCAGTGTACGATCCATCTGGTGTCAGAGTGTCAGGCCCTCAGGGGGGGGGGGGGGGGGGTTGGCTCCTAACAGTAATTGTTTCTGTAATGTACAACTCGCTTCATGTGGCGCAATCACAGAGCACACACACTCACACAAATGCACTCTGCAGAGACACATGAGGAATTTACTCGTTACTTGCACTTCGATAGAGGCAACAACGGCCCGCCGTTCAACTGAGAGGAGAGAAAGACTTTTCTGACGTGTCCATCATGTGGGATTGCAACGGTTCTAACAAAGTCAATGGAGGGTGGCCTATCCCATCCCTGTTGGTCCCTGTTGTGCGGCTTTGTGAAAGACGTCGCCTCCTTTGAAATGGTGAGATGGGCTGCAGAGCAGGACCCTAAGTAGAGTTTCACAAGCGGGACCCAAATCAAAGCAATTACTCCATAAATCGCTCCATAAACCTAAAATAAAAGGAGCCCCATTGAGGGGTAAAATGGCAGAGATACATTTGCATGCCTGTATTTTTTTAAGGAGTTTCAAGGCTGCAGTAGAGAGTAAATGAAACGAACGTAGAGGGAGCCTTCGCTCAGAGACCGCTGCACACAACTCCACTCTGACTGTGCTCAGACATGCCCCCGCGCACGGACACACAAATGCACACGCATGCCCATGCACGCGCACATGCACACACACAATGGGTACACATGTTCTGATCTTGCGTGCATTGCCACTGCTCCAACGTCACCCGGGGATCTAAATGTGACAAACAGGCTTTCTAAAGCTCCTATCCACAATCCGCACAGCCAATTAATTAGGGTTAATTGGTTGGCTGGGTGCCAAGTAGTGCCAATCACAGCCGATTCAAAGTGTAGCCTAGGACAGGCTTTGTTTGCTTTCCATGAATGCCCGAGTACTGGCATTTCCATTTGCGGCGTACTCCGCGGAGGTTGCGATTATTAACTATTTCATCATCACTCTCCCAAAGAACGGGCTGAGCTCGGAAGCTACCGCTGGAAGTCTCTCGAGCAGCGCTCACACCAACACATGGAGAGAAGGAGGACCTAAAGAGGGGACCGTCCTGCGGACCTCGCCCCCCTATCACGGGAGAGAGAGGGAGGACGCTAATTGGCGGGCGGTTCGGCGGTGTTGCGGGACAGCTGTAATCCCAGCATGCACCGTAGCCGGTGGGCAGACAGAGGCCATTTCCTCCCCCTGACCCCGCATGGCCCCGCTGGTTAAACAGGGCCATAAACATGACAGCCATCAGGACAATGATAGAGAGCCAGTGCAGAGGGGCCTCTCTCACTCCCTCACTGGCGTATAGCCCACGGTCTCCGGAGAGGCTGAGGAATCCCAAGAACCCGCACGACCCCAGAGACCCATTGGGCTGGAGCCACGCAGACAACACGACGTTGCCACATGTAGCGCAGCATCCCGTGCTACATGACCCATGAGCTACATGATGTGTATTATGTATCGCATATACAGGTATGTAGCCTTTTCCTGCATATAGCCTGTTCTGGCCTGGCTTAAATTGTTATATGGTGGGGGATGGGAGGGGGGGGGGGGGGGGGGGGGTTCTCTACCTTTTGAGACACTAACTGGTGGTAGATCCATGTCCTCAACCTCTTTCCCCCAACCCAGCTAGCTGGTAGTGTGGGGAAAGTTTGCCAGAGAGGTCCATTTTACAGGGGTATTACATTCTCCCTAATCTGATCGCTGGGCAACATAATGAGAGCCATAACGGATACGGGGCAGCATCTTATCCCTGCCCCCCCCCCCCATCCAGGACGGGGGCCTTATCTGGAGAGAAACACATTTCAGCCCTGACCTCGTCCCCATACAGCAGGCAGCCCTGCTGACGGTGGACTTCCAGGGGTTTTAACCTGGGTTTAACTGCTTCTCCACCACTCCTGTTTGCCTCCTGCTCAGGAAGCAGGCCGCGGCTTTCTAGCCCACCCCCAGCCCCCGTCTACATACCAGGCTGACTGCCGGCACTGCACAAAGAGGTATTTACGAGGCTTGTGTCGGGAGATATTAAACTTTAATCCCACTAAGAACAGCACATTTCCACCCTGAATTCTAGATGACAAAGGTCACAGTCCCCTATATGACCTCCACACCCACGATGGTAGGTGTTAATAAACTGCATCATCACCCGACTGTGGAGATTGCCATGTGCCTGGATGGAGTTTCATTTATAATAGAAAAAGGACTTATATTGGCCACAGGAAGAGGGAGCGAGAGGTAAAATGTAATCCTGATGTGATTTACTGCGAGTGATGGTCAGGGCCTGGCTACTGTCCGTGTGAGTGTGTCTGTGTCGGAGTGGGGTAGTCACCATGCGTGGGAGAGGTGCACAGTACAAACAGACAGTAATGAATAAAAAAAGACACTGTGTGCACAGGGCAGTATTGGCTGGATGGGACCTGAAGTGTGTGTCTCTGTTAGCTAGCTGCAGCGGTAGCTGGCCACTTCTAAGGGGGAGGGGGGACTGAGGCAAACGAACACCTCGGCTTGGGTTGGGGTTCCGAGCCGCCATGTTCCATGCGTCGTGAAATTCGCTTGAGACCAATTCCACGTCCGCTAACGGTTTGGCTCTGTTCCACCACGCGAAACGAACCAGAGCTTTCCTCCAAGATTCCCTTTTTACTAGGTTCTTTCAGTTCCTGCTTTCCCTCATAGGACCATGTTGGACCGTTCATAGGTTGGCTCAGTTTAAGGTTTCCCACAATCCCAGACCACCAAACAGACCTGGCAGACCACCGTAAAACACAGCCTGGAGGGCAAGGTCAGCTGGAGCTAAATCCACAGACTGGTCACACACATCATATGTACAGTAACAACTTGAGTTGCAGTCTAGCGTAGGTATAAATGCAGAGCTTGTCATACCATTTTCCAGAAAGCCTCGCCATGGTTTGAGTTACTCATGGGAATAGAGTCTAACCATCAGTTTGAGCCGGGTCATGTAAACATGCTGAGGTCATTGGGCGACTTGGAAACCCCCTGCGCTTCCTGTGTCCCATGGCTGGCATGAGCAGGCCACAGCCGGGGCCCTCTCATTAGGCAAGGGAGTCCCGCTCCTAAATTGCAGGGCAATGGAGTTGACTCCCTTCTCCCAGCGTAATGGGATCCAGGGTCATCATTATCAAGTGCGCGGGGCTAACATCAGGGAAGCCTCTATGGTGCGCAGACAGCTGCTTCACCAGTACCCCCCCCCCCCCCCCCCCCCCGCACACGGCATTCCTCGGCCCTCCCCTCCACTCCCTTCCCCACCGTGCAAATCGGGGCCAGTTAGAGGAGCACCGTGGTCAGCGGAGGCTCGGATGTAAACACACTGGTGCAGCTGCACTCTCTGGGCCTCGCCTGCTGGGTCTGAGGAGGGACCCTGGACCATACTCCACACTCCACCGTCTGCCTGAGACGCCGGGGTTCCTCGCCAGCACCGAAAAACAGGCGTTCCACAGCTCTCCAGGCTAATGCTCTCGGCACACTGAACTTCACGCAGGCCTCCAAACCGGGGGAAGCGTAGAGGCCTGCGCGCCGCGTAAATGTGTTTGGCTCTCCAGGGCCCTTCAGGTTCAGCTAAAGGATAAACATTATTTGCGGGGCACATGTGGTATGTTGTTGCAGAGCTCCTCCAGGCCCAGCAGCGGCTGTCAGCTGTGAACGTGACAACCAGCATGGGGGAAACACAGAAATGTGGAAGCAAACACAGTAATTACCTAGCAGGAGACGACGGTGTGTTTGGTGGGTAAATGGCATATGGTTATGATAAGTGGCAGGGATTGGGTGCTTACATGCCCGGCCTATTCCAACCAAAGGTGGGAGTCATGCTGCAGAGAACATTACCATAGTGTCTCATTGCCTGCCTGTGCGAGCCCCGTAAAAAAAATATGAAAAAAACAAAACACGAATGAAATAAAAAAACACCACCCCAATAGCTGCCATTATCCACATTGTTCTCTGGAGCAACACACACCGCAACCTGTTTGCCGCCCCGACAAATCCGTGAAAAAAACGGAGCACCCGTGATTTCATTACCCAAGAACACAGGTCTGCTGCTGCTGCAAAAAAAAAGATTCTCAATTCTTTCATCTCAGCGGTGGAGGAACTCAGGGGTTATAATTGAGCATATTGTGCCATTTCTATGTAAATGAGGTTCATATGCAGCTCTCTGTCGGGGGTTTCGGTCGCATGTGCTTTCACAGTGCATGCACATTAGCAAGAGATAGACGGAGGAATTACAATCCGTTTTATGAACGTACAGACCCAATGAATGTTTTAAAACAAAGGTAAATCGCTCTTTACCAAAGGTTGGGTGTGACCAATTGGGAACGGCAGTGTCACCACGGCCTAGGTGGGGTGTGGAGAAAAACAGGAGAAGCCCTAATTAAGTATGGCTGTAGTTTCGGAGCCTGTCTGGTCCCCCGGGTGGGAGAGAGAGGAAGGTGGGCGACCTGGACAAGCATGCCTTGAGGTGGAAGCAATAGGGCTGCTGTAATTGGTTGCGATGTAACCCTCCAGGGGCCGAGCAGGGGCCGTGATCCTGGGGTCACCCGGTCTCTGTGCTCTGGTCCCCCGGTCTCTCGTCTGGCCTTTTCCTCCGGTCCGCTCTGCTTTCCGCGGCCTCCAAAGGCTCTGACCTGGCTCCCCGGCTCATCCATCAGCACCAGCCCATCACGTGGCTGTGCTGAGTGCAGGCCCTATGGCGTCCCAGTATCCAGCCCAGCAGGGCTCCAGAGTGGTAGTTCAGCAGGTAGTCCAGAAATGAAAGGGGGGTGGGGTGTGTGTGTGTGTGGCGGGGGGGGGGGGGGGGTTCCGTTGTCGTGGTCAGATGGGGGAGTGGCCGAGAGCCGTCAGAAACCCCCCACGAGACTTATTTGCGAATAGGTTTGGGGTGGATGGAGCAGAGAGCGCCTGCCTTCCATATTCCTGACACATGCACAGACTCTTAACCTCAAGAGAAACCGACAGCGCGTACGGCAAAGAACAAATTGAACGACGCAACCAAGCAACACATTAATTTCACGTAACATTAGGGGACTGAAAGATGATTTATCAAAACGGTGTAAAGTATAAAAGATAATACAAGGTACATGCGTTCATTTCAGTCTCAACATGGTTATACAAAATGGTTGAGTTTGCTTTTAAACCCAAGTAAGGGTTTAAAAAAAAATAAAAAAACTTCAATTTTATAGTCAATCAGTCATGAAAATGGCAAGTTGAGTGAGAATGTATTTACATAGTGAGTGAGTGAGGTAAAAGGTGAGCTTTTCATTCAAAAGGGTGGCTGGCTCTGCATCCATGTGAAACAACAACATTTCCCCGCTGCACCCACAACCACTCACACACACACAGACACACACACTCACACACACACACACACACACACACATGCGCATGCGCACACGCACACGCACACGCACACACACACACACACACACACACACACACACACACACACACACAAGTCCCGTTACCTCCTAGATTTATCAAGGCTCCTTGGTACACCACACAATTGATGCTTTCAATTCACAAAGAGTCACAAAGGAATTTACAAGGTACAGCATACTAATGAGAAGAAAGGGCTTTCTGGATTCATGAAGCTGCCACTCTGTTACAAATCTAATAACTATTAAACTTGAAAACGAGCTCCCCCGTTTCGCTGCTTTCAGCAGAAAACCCCGACAAGGAGATTGGAACTTGAGGGGAACATGAAGGATATGGAGGGAGGGTGGGTAGTAATATTGTTGAATTAAACTGATTTATTTAGCGGGCCAGAAATCAGATTTATTATTTATAACATAAATATTTCCTGTCCTTTTGTTATGGCTGCGCTTGGTGAGACGTGGACTTGGTACGGCGCTGGTCAATATCCCGCTTATCAGTAGGCAATAAGGCAGGATTGCGGCGCTGGGCCCAATCCCCCATGCGCCAGCCTGTGGTCCAATATTAAAACCTACGGGGGGCATAATCAGAGCTCGGGGCCCACCAAGCAAGTGAGCACACGCCAGGGACCTGTGTGCATCGCTTAGCTACATTACCTTGCACTACCCCAGCCCAAATGTCATTACACCCTCATTACTGGTGCTGGCCCAGCCGAGGGGGAGGCTGCTAGGAATCATAAAGCACTTGTTTAGCCTCAGACCCAGGCCCAGATTAGCCTTCATATTGGACTGGGCTGGGGGTGGGGGTGTGAGGCTAGCCCAGGAGGTTGACCTGTGCTGGTGACCAGTCAGCAGCCACTCATTAGAGGGAGATGGGAGAAGGAGGCGCGCCGCCGCGGGGTCATGCCCTCTCCGACGGCTCCTGTTTGCTCAATTGACGTCCCACTCGCCGGATTTGATTAAACATATCAATATGCACCCTGGCCAGTAAAGCCGTGGGAAATATATGTGCACACTTACCTGGGCGGGATGAGATGGACCCAAAGAGGCACCGGCAGGCCAAAAGAAGGGAGAGAGAGAGAGAGAGAGGGAAAGGTTTAGTTTATCTCTGCAATCATACAAGACAAAGAAAAAAACTTAATTATTTGATCGCATATGAGGTTAATCAAGGCGTGTTGGAGGTCAGTATCTAGCAGGAATGTACCAGATGGACTAAATTGAAGAGATTGCCTCAGAGAAACATGATTAGTCCAATTCAACAACCAACTCAAATATTGCAGTGCCTTTATCTTCCAAATCTAGAGCTGAATAGAACATGGCACCTTACAACAGATGAACAAGACACCTTTGGTCAACCTCAAACTGGAGCCTTTCTATTATTCAGGGCCTGACACATCGGAGGCGAATAAAGAGAACATCCCACCTTTGTTTAGGTGGCAGATCCCATTTCCATTTTTATGGCCCACAAAGATCTGTTTAAGCGCGTCCGTCTGCTCTAATGAGATGTCACTTGATTTAGGGTCAGGCCGGCTGAAGGCCGCTCCCCGCCGCTTGCTCAGCCAATAGGAATCGATACAGCCGATACAATTATTAATACAGTCGTGGGGCGCTCGACGTGAATGAGACAGATGGCATTAAGCCAAATTGACCTGAAGGGGAATGGATTTCATAAAGCGTTTGATGCTATCGTTATCTTCCACACAATGGAGAGGCTCATAGAGCTCCAGAGCAGAGAGGTTTCCATTTGCCTACTCCCCACTGCGCCTCAGCTCCAACCCACGACACAGTACGGAAAATCTGCACGTCCACCAGACGAGCATAGTGTTTCTCCCTGTGCGAATGACTGTTTGTGTGTTAATGGTAATGGTGGCAGTGTTGGTGGCAAGTGTGTGTGTGTGTGTGTGTGTGTGTGTGTGTGTTTGTGTGTGTGTGTGTGTGTGTGTGAGTGTGTGTGTGCGAGTGTGTGTGTGTGTGTGTGTGTGTGTGTGTGTGTGTGTGTGTGTGTGCGAGTGTGAGTGTGAGAGTGTGTGTGTGTGTGTGTGTGTGTGTGTGTGCGAGTGTGTGCGAGTGTGTGTGTGTGTGTGTGTGTGTGTGTGTGTGTGTGTGTGTGTGTGGGTGTGTGCGTGTGTGAGAGAGAGGGGGGAGTTTTTTTTTTACGTAGGATGGGGATTTGCTGTCGCCACGCATCTAGCAAGCCTCAGGTGCGGGTCCCAAATGAATATTCACCCTGCAGATTAACCCGGCTCCCCACGGGCTCGCGGCAGTAAATAAGAGAGCATTACTGCCAGTAAACACCGAGGCAGGGAGTGCTGTTTGAATAACCCCCAGATCCCCAACACCAACAGGAGGCTGTAGACCAATAAAGCCTGCATATTGTCAGTAAACCCCCTACGGCTTCATTAGCATTCAGAACCAATCACTACTTTATATGACCTAGGAAATAATCTCTGGGTTTTCATTTGTTTTATGATAATTTTTTTATGTATCAAAGATGCGTCTCATTTTGGGTTATGTTCATCGCTCCAATTCGCCGCGGTGATTCCGCGGTAACCGATGCCCGTTTGGTGGCCATAGCTCTGCCCGATGTGGGTTGAGGAGCCACAGGAAGTGTGAATGAGTCAGACGGTGTGAGTGCAGAGCCCCGGCCGGTGGTGCCAGCTAGCAGCTGGTGGCTGAGTCAAGCAGCTGCTCCCGTTGCGGTCTGGCAGGTCAGACGGGCCAGGAGACGGCCCTCCGTCCAGGCAGGTGGACCTGCAGGCGCAGCGCACGGCTCGCTGAGCATTACAGGCTCTCCCGTCCACGCAAACACAGCCGTGGTGGACACGCGTGTAAACACCAAACAGCACGCGTCGTGTATGGGGCCTGTAAACAATACCGTTGGAGCGACTATTGAAACCTGTGTGCTAACGCTAAGGCGTTAGCATCTCTGACTGATGCAATTCTTCTCGACTTTTCTCCCCCCCCCTTCGCCAAGGCCAGGGAAGAGAGTGAGCTGGGTCGTGGTGAGCCCTCCAGGTCTGCCATCCTGCTGTTGCCCACCCACCCCATCATCTCCATACATCCAGTCTAAAAGAGTAAATAAGAACCACACAACGCGAACACAGAATAGAATATTTAGTCACTGTGGAGCAGAGCTAACATCTGTGTCCACAGCATAGTCTGGATTTGCCAAGAAAAAAATACATTTTTGATGTACCAAAGTTTTCAACTAGAATGAGACTAAAGCTGTAATTACAGACCCGAGCAGGCCTCAATCTTCAGTGAGATTTGAATGAAAAAGGGAATTGAGTTTTTTTTTGTTTGTAATCATCTGTGTCTGGCAGTATGTGGAATAGTGCAAATACTTCTTTAATTGATGTGTTGACTGAGGATGGGTTGGGGGCAGTGCTACCATCCTCTTCATACTTCCACTGCTCCTCATCCTCCTGCCCTGACTCAGGGTCACACGCAAAAAAATGGACAAAGAAAACTCCTAGCTAATGCGCTTGCGGTATCACACAAACACACAATCTCAATCTCAATCTCTCCCTCCCTCTGTCCCTCTCTCCTCTCTCTCTCTCTCTCTCTCTTTATATCTCAGAAAATCCTCCCCCCCCCCCCCCCCAGTCAGCTCCAGTAGGGTGGTTTTTAATTAAAGTGAAAGCACCGGTTTAATGTCTCATCTAACATAGATTGAACAGCAATGAAACTGAAATGATGCCCCGCAAAATGCATCGCCTCTTTGGTGTGGTCCTGAAGTTTCAATTCTAGACCCTAATCATAAGTAACTTATTCTCTTCTGCATGACACACCTAAATATGGATCAAAGTGTATAAATATGATATAAGAAGAAAATACTTTTATGAAACGGAACTATTTTATAGAATGTTTGTAAATGTCTACATGCAATTGTATCACAAGCTTCCTCAGCGTGTTGACAGTGCAGTGTATAGTTTGGTGTATTGCGGAGTGTGGGAGGCACTGGCTCAGTACACATGAAGAATGGCCAGTGGTGGGCAGAGGCTGTGACAGAGAGGGACTGACTGAGGGGCACCCAGCCATGCCAGAGGCGCCACAGAAAGCAGAGTTTCAACCACAATTGGCTTACGCTAAACACTGGACGAGTGCGGCCAAACCTCCCCCCGCCTCTCTCGCCTTCGCTCCCTGTGAGACTTTCACTGTCACCGTGGCCGTTTTCAGGACTTCTGGGTTAGCCCTGAGAAAACAATGCTGCTCTCCACTTCAATCCCCTCACGGCTCTCTCTCTATCTCTCTCTCTACCGCTCTACCTCTCTCTCTCTCTCTCTCTCTCTCTCTCTCTCTCTCTCTCTCGCGTTCTGGATGTTGGGCAGAGAAGCGGCTGGAGAGAGGAGATAAAGCCATGTCCTCTGAGGGCCAACCCTCCAGTCTAGCTAGCAGTCTTATCCAGGCCCCGGCTAAAAGCTGGACAAAGTTGTGGCTGCAAATGAAAGACGGCCTGGCTTTCGCTGCTAGTACCTGCCAACTGGAGTGCCTTCAACTTGTGCCATCACAAGCACGCACGCGCGCGCACGCACGCGCGCGCACACGCACACGCACACACACACACACACACACACACACACACACACACATCCGCCCCTATTGCACCCTAACCAGTTCTTGCTGGTGTGACGTCGCCTATGCTTTTGACTGCAGCAGGACTACAGTCTATTGATCAGTCTTGGTCTAATAGTGAGCATGCTAACGTGCTAACACTGACGTACACTTCTCAATGCTGTGGGGATGTGACGCAGGCCCTACTTTCGGGGAGCAGGCGACCGCCCCTCCCTCCCCGCCGCCTTGTGTTAATGAAATTAGCGTGCGCTTCGCTGGAGACATGGCCAGTGGCTAACAGAGGTGCCAAAGAGGATCCTCTTCAAAGGTTACCCGCCACTTCAGGGTTTCTATTCCATTTTTAGTTCCAAGTTCATCTGTGTCCCAAAGCCATAATCAAGCATAATGTGAGGGGGTTTCAAATGGCATCAATAAAACATTTTAATATAATTCCATCTCACAAGCTGGATATTGAAAATGCTATAATATCTCAATAACGATTAACAGCCATGAGCAACCTTTCATTTCATCTAATGTCTTGTATTAGAGTGGGAAAAAAATATTTGGTACAGCGTAAAAGCGAGGATATTGCATTGTGATATTACCGCGAGTCTAATAAGACAATGGGGCACGGGCTTATTATATCTGCTCTAACAGCCTAATCTCTGTGAGCTAAAACTGTTCAAATGAGTTAGCACATCAAAACAATGGAACACTAGACAATGCCAGAAGGATTTGAAATTCTATAGGCTAATGTTTTCCATTTAGAAGTACAGAACTCACGGCTAAGTGCTTAGAGAGCAGCAAACCACCGTCCGGTGTATTATTACAGTTTTAGTTTTTGTTCTTTTTTTTCTCTTTTAGTCAAATTGAAGTTCGACTGTGAGCACAGTGTTTTCCACTGGTGGTCTGAAGACACCCAGGCATTTCAAAGCCTCAGACATCCCGTTTTTCCCCAAATCCTCAACCACAGGACCCCGGAGCGCTGAGACATCCTTCTCTTCCCTCCGCCTAGGAAAGGCCACTGATTGGCCCTAATGTTTCTCAGCTGGGCCCCCAAAAAACTGCTTTGCCGCTTCTTCACATGAACTGACTCGCACGTAGCATAGCGGATCTAAGATGGAGGTTGCTGCTATCTGTTGATGCTTGCACACTACCCTCTTTTCATCACCAACCCCCACAATAGGTGTTCAAGGTTGCTGTCTTTCTGTGAATAGAGTAAGAGGAGAATGGCTATCTGTCATCAAAAAAGCCACAGAAATGTTGACATTAAGGTTTTTTTCTGCTTACTTTACCATTCCAGTTTCAATATTTGTTACACACACTAGTGAATACAAATTACCACCAAAAGGAAAACAACGGCATGAAAATGAATGTGTTCTCCCGCAAGGTATGTACAGTGACATTTAAAAGTGCTGTTCCATCTATACTCCCTGCCAAGCCCTAAGGATATGAACAAACAATTTGAATACACAGACACAGCCTCTTTAGTTAAATGTCCTCCTAAATCCATCAAATTTGCGTCAAGCACACAAATGCCTTAAAGGTACAAAAGTACACCATTCCCCCACAGCTACTGTAACTCTCTGGGATGGAAACCGATGAGAACAGATGATTTAAAATTAAATGATTTCATCTAGAGCAGTAGTGGCTATTCCACACCGTCAGAGATAGCACAGGTATGAAGCACAAACCCAGAATGCATGAAGGTCCTCCTCTATTTTCTAGGGATTTAAATTGTGAGGCTCCTTCATTCACAAGGCTGTATCAATTATCCAGCTAAAACAGTTACTCAACAATTTATTGTTTACATTTTTCCAGCGAGTGCAAGAACCAAGTTAGGTTCAGCCAGCAGTAGGATTAGGAGAGTGCTACTGCTGTTATCGCCACTCCAAGGTTGTCGAGATACTGAATCTGCTCTACCTGGAAAGGGCAAAAGTGCAGCAACAATAAATCCGGGGAACAATTTTTTTTTTTTCCAACATCCATAGGTGTAACCCTTTATTTGACCTCATTTTAGACTTAGCGCATGAGAAAATACAAGATATAAAGGAGTCCAGCACAATTTTAAACATGGCCTGTGTGCACAGACAGAATTAAACCTTAAAGGTATGAAGCCGCCAGTATAGAAAATCCTCAAGAATCCCCCTCCATAATAAAAACCATAACTCATAAGGTCATAGATGTTCAAACACTGGGAGAAAGAAACCATTCGGTCATGAAACATCTGGCCGCCCAGTCTCCCTGGTAGGGCCCAGCAGACTCTAAATCACCCACTGGGAGCCGTTCTCCAGCAGACCGCCTCCTGGCCATTAGGAGCATCGCATCCCTGCCAGCTATCATCTCCTCCATTTGAATCCGGAGGTGTTATTGGAGCCATCCATCTTGTCCTGGCTCCAGCGGTTCGTTTGGTCACCTACTGGCCAGTTGGACGCGCGCCTGGACTGGGCATGGGCCTTGAGCCGTCTGGTAGGCCAGCTCGTCTGGAGCCAAGGCAAGAGGCTAATTGAGCAGATGTTGGTAAACAAGCAGGTCAGCGGTGAAATGGGGGTGTGAACCCCGTGGAAAAGAGAAGTGGTCGCCACCACGCCGCACATTATTGCCGGCAGATTTGGAGGGTAGAAAATGAGGGGATAGAGAGGGGAACATCTGGCAAATAGGTGATTCGTCTTTGATGGCATTCGCTACAATGTGAGACAGAGAGGTGGACGGAAGCCAAGTAACAATTAGGGGACAATTCACCTGTTAGCTGAAAGATTATAGATCAATATATCAATCCTATGAAACCAGAAATATAAGCTAATTTTCATTATGTAAGACATAATGTTCCAACTCAGGATACGCTGCGTTTCCATAAGTAAAGGATGCGCGATGTGTCACAAGCTATTGGTTTTCCATGTTTGTTTTTTTGGTTCCCAATTAGATAACATGGTTCTTGTACTTCTCTTCAACCAGCTGTTGGTGCTAATTGCTGGAGATCGCCTAGCCAGCGCGTCACCCTCCTAACTGCCTTTGAAGTGATAACAAGAATGAAAATCAGTCGAAACAATAGAGAGATTTGAAAAGACTTCTCTCTGATCCATAATGGCGTGGCGCGGAGGATTCAGAGGACCCTGTTTGCGAGAATAGACAAGCAGCTCTTTCACCAACGCCAAATGAATCCTAAATGAGAAATATAGCTTACACCAAGACCATCTGGCACATTGGGGGTCTATTGAAATGAGCAGTAAATTGCCCAATTGAAAGTGCTGTGCAGGGCGGTGAAGGTGCTGCTCGTCCGTTGGCTTTGTCGAGGCTGCTGTTTGGGTGGAGGGAGATCTGACCTTGAACGCCGTCTAATGGAGGCTTTCACTGGCTCCGCTTGAACGGAAAGGTAAACAGAGTGGCCCCTCGTTCGCTCACCCACACCACACCTTGTTCACGAGGCCATTACTGCAGAAAGCCTCGGGGGGGGGGGGGGGGGGGGATAAACTCGGCAAATGCGCCAAATGAATATGTTCAGGGCTGCTCTCAGACAATGAAATGATCACCGTTGCGATTGGTGGGAGGTCAGCAGCCCGTCTGGGAGGTTAGAAACCCCTTGGATGCTGCATGCAGACGCTCTCTCAGCTGTAACAGCTGAGCTACAGTGGAACTGCCTGCGATTATTCCACATTGCCTACACTGCCATAGTGTTGCCCCTGCATAACCCTGCGTTTACTCCTTCTCACGTCTTAGTGAGCCACACAGAGGGAACGGACATCACAGACAGACATACAGCATTGCAGTCTTAGAGTCCAGCTCATGTTGTAATGAGTAAACAATGGAACCTTTGGAGAGGGTGGTCAACATTCCAGGCACACAATAAAGCAGGAGGAAGGGACTTTTAGTCCACAGAGGGCTGAATGGAGGAGGAGGAATATTAGATCTGCGAAGTCCAACAGGCGCTGCTGCCGCCCCCCCCCCCCCCCGCCCCCCCGCCCCCCGCCCCCCACAGGAACCAGCCTCCCATCGTCTAATGCAATCACTCTGACACATCCGACACATGTGCCCACAGACACACAGTTACCTATGGAGGGCTGGATGCACACGGCACACAGCTCCTCTCAGCACGTCTGCTCAAGACAAATGATCGGCGCTCAAATCCGATTTGGGTCCATAGTGTCCTGACTGCAATTTCATTTATTAAAACAGCCAGCCACCCATTCGGTGCTCCTCAGTGCGTTTGGGGTCCCAGTGCTTCCTAGTCAAGGGTAATGTGAAGAGGAGGAGGGGGGGACGGGGTGGGGGACGGGGGGGGGGGGGGGGGGGGTTATAATTGGCAAGCTGTTTAATGACACAGTTTACATAGTGAGGATAAATGCAGCCATGGAGGGCTGCAAGGGCACACACCCTGCTGTGCTCGACTGGCAGAAAGAAGGGGGCTTGGGCACACAAGTGTGGCCGCTGCATCTGTCTGTGTGGACCTGGCTCCACAGTCTCCAAGGCTGGCTGGAAGATTTACTTGCCACGTCACAGGCACCGCCTTTGCACTGCTTCAGCATCTTTAAACATTGATGTTATTGACTGTGGTTTCCAATGAGGTGCGTAACTAAGGGAGCGGGGGCTGGCAAGACGTCCAGTGGAAAAAGGCCACGAGACTACGGTCACTCACTGGTGCCATAGGAGAGGACTGAATTACCTTGGGCTGTCAGGCTATGTCACCATTTCTGTCAGGCTTTATGACACCTTGCAGGCATTGTCTTTCTCTAACGTCAAAAGAAAAGCAGCCATAAAGTAGTCGTCTCAGTCATTTTATGGTCAGATCGTTAATGCATTATGGACACAAGCCCTTTCATTAAAAAAAGTATATTTGTAACTCAAACATAGCACCCTAAAAATAAAAATACAAACAAACACGGTTGTTTCATCATCCACGGCTGACTAGCGCAGTCACAGTTTTTCACACATGCTGTCTCCTGTGCCAGAGTAGAGAGGACTGTGCTATGGGTACGGAGTAAGACTCCATCTGTTGTGGTAAATTATTAACGTCCTATTAAAATTTCAGCCACGCTAAATGTCTTCCATTTCTTAATTATGAGACTATGGGTTTCCTCATCCCCCGACAGTTGACTTTATTCTCCAATATTCTTCATAGAACATTTGCATAAGTTCTCAGGTTTGATTTCACGTAGATTAAGGAAATTGGAAATTGCCCGTCTCTCAATAATTACAACTACTGTTGTTTACGTCAATCACGCTGGATGCTAACGAAATGAACCACCAAGGGTGAGTTTTCCTTCCTGAAGAACAGATGCATATTTGTATTATTTAAAAACAGGGAGCTCCAGTTCACATCTTACCTTAGACAATTTATTTAGTCCAAAATAAATAACTTGATTAGGTGTTGAATTGCACCAAACCTAATGAACCGGGGGATTTTACTCTGGTATATGAACCCATAGACACGTAAAGTCACACAGGCACGTGGTCCTGTTTGGAGCTGGGGCTCCCTCTGATTCTATACATTAGTGCTGCCACCTTGTGATATATTATGGGTGTTCCATCTACTGTGAAACTGATGTATATAAAAAAAATGGAGGCGACAGACAGAGAGACAGAGAGACAGACAGACAGATACAGACAGACAGACAGACAGACAGACAGACAGACAGACAGACAGACAGACAGACAGACAGACAGACAGACAGACAGACAGACAGACAGACAGACAGACAGACAGACAAATGCTTCACGCTTCAACACCGTGTTCCTCCGTGAGCGCCAGGCCAGGGACCTGTTCTCATTACAGGCAACACGGCCACCCTTAATTGGAATCTTGACCAGCTGCATTTTGACAGGATTTAGAAGGTCACAGAAACAAAGACCCCTCGCTGAAAAAAACGACAAAAAAAAAACAACAACCCGCACTTTCCGTTCATTTCGTGCTGCACATTAATCAAACCAGTTGCTTTGGGAAGAGGGGTTAATGGCGTTATTTGTCATGCCAACCGAGGGCGTCAGCACAGCCGTGCCTATTAGACGTGATGTCTTTATCAGGAGGTGTGACAGCAGCCAAGCCACCAGCCTCTCCTCCGTGTGGAACCAGGCCAGCCAATTAAAAGCCTTTGGGAGGCCTGAACCTGGCCCGAGACTACAGACAGCAGGGCAACACAGACAGCCACACCAACCACTGAGGAGGTACCATGATTCAGCCCGACTGACATGGCAACAACACTGGCTTAAAAAGACAGCCGAGACAGAGAAGGAGAGAACGAGACAGAGGAGAGGATAAAATATTCAATTTTGCAGATGCGTAAAGGACTATATAAAAAAAATGTAGAAAAGACTCTGATTCCCAGCATGAGAAAGACGTTCGCTGAGATGGTAGCGAGATTGTCCTCCAGCTATTTACTATCCCGGGGGTCTGCTTTATCAAGATTGTGGACATCAATTTGTTTTCCTTTGCAAAGCAACACAGGAACGAAGTGATAGGAATCTGGCGAAGTAGAAAGGATCTCAATTTGTCATCCCTTTTATGACTCAAAGGGCAAATAATAGATTCCACCCGTTCATGTAAAAAGGGCATTTCCATAGAAATGGCCTCTTGTGTGCATCTCAACCGGCCAGGCTGGGTGAGAGGGGGATGGAGCTGTTAATCCTGTTAGTTCCCGCCTACAGAGGCTCTGGAGGAGAGGACGCCCACAGCCCCCAGCCTCAGCCTCAGCTCACAGCCTCAGCCCCCAGCCTCAGCTCACAGCCTATAGCGCCAGTCCCCAGCTCCCATCCAGGCAGGAAGCTACAATAACAGCCCAGAGAGACTCAGACCCTGGCTCACATTAGGCTCAGCCTTCTTCCTTCCTAGAGGCTGGAAAAAAAATATCTGGAGATATTCCATGTCTCCCCCTGCTTTGATGTACAACTCCATATTTAAATTGAACATATTCTTTAGTGCAGCGCGTTCCAGCTCAATACAGTGGGTATTGTCGTTTTGATTAATCTCGTGAAAATAAATCCACATTCTGTATGGAAAACACCACTTGGAGTGTGACAAAGCACTCTTAACTCACAATGTAGGTCACCTTGAGTGTCCTGAAAGGCGCCCACAAATGAAATGTATTATTAATATTTGCATTAAACTGAGACGCGTCATACAAGCCACTGACAGTATAGATAGAATACAAAGATAGAAAATAAGGGAGATCGCTTTGTTCATGCTCCATTGTGTACCGAGTTGGAGTTGAGCAGTAATGAGAGTTGTGCATGAAACCCAACCCCGTCATTGATCATTTGAGTTTGGGGGTAATACTGCCATTTTGCTGAGCAAAGATGCCAAGACATGACAGATTGTGATTCCGGCGAACTGCACCTCAGAAAAAGGCAGTGTTGTATGTGTGATAAATACCGGCATATGGAACAGAGATGATGAATGACTTGTTCGAACCAAACACACTACACACTATGTCAGCGTGGGCAGGTCCGGTTCAGGTTGTTTTCCCAACTTCAAAAGCGAGGAGTCAGCAACATGCTAATTCTTCAAAAAATAACAAGCACTTTTTCCTGCCAACAGGAGGCACTGCGGTAGGGGGATTCACAGTAAATGCATAGGTGTGGTTTCTTGACAGAGAGGGCTTATGTTTGATGAACCAGGCAGCAAGGAGGGCTTACAGGTGCCGAGGCGGTGATCAGGAAGGAACAGAGATGATCGTGTGTCCCACAAAGAAATCCCCGGGATCAATGGCATTGATAGGCTAATTTGACTGCTATCATTGATTGGCACACAGAAAGGCATAGCTCAGCATACGCACACAGTCATTTCTTCAGTCGAGACAAGGAGCATGTATTTTAACCTGACATGGTGCTTCGTGGTTGTGACAGTTATCAACGGTGTGACAGTTTCCTGGTAATATTATTAAATAAGCGAGATGGAACACAACCTTTTTAGCAAATTCTATTCTTCAGCTAAGGTTTACCTGGCATAGTATTACAATCCACACAATCGTAATAATTGTAATAGCTATTATGAAATACATTAAAATATATGCTGTACATACTAAATAGGTTTTTCTTTCTAAGACATAGGGATGGCTAGCGATAATATTTATAATAGAATGCACATTTACACTTAAAATGCAAATCCAAAGCTCCTTGTTGATAATATTTAGTTTATTAAAATGCATTAATTTGGCTTACCGATTGGGCCAACTGTTTCACATCCTGCCTGTGCATGTATTGGAATGAGTGTGTGTGTGTGTGTGTGTGTGTGTGTGTGTGTGTGTGTGTGTGTGTGTGTGTGTGTGTGTGTGTGTGTGTGTGTGTGTGTGTGTGTGTGTGTGTGTGTGTGTGTGTGTGTGTGTGTGTGTGTGTGTGTGCGTGTGTGTGTGTGTGAGTCTTTGTGCACGTGTAGAGCATTGGTAACCCCTTTTGTGGCCCTTAGGGGATAGCTGTGTTAATATGCTTCTCCTTTCTGTTTCATGAAGGCTTATGTCAAATTGAAACTCCAATTGGATATTAAAGGGCACCGTGTGATTGAACCTGTGCCTATTGTTTACATGAGCACCACAATTACTCACGTGCCCTGCAGCCACGCAGCACAACACAGCACCTACACCCCGGCACGGATCACAATAACTATGTGAGGCAATATGGAATATACTCCCCTAAAGGTCAATTAAGCGGTCGGCCAACTCAGCTTCACAAACCTGACCTTACGGACGCGTCCATAGAGTCCTCTCAAAGTAGAGGTCAGAACAGCGGTTAAAATCTGGCTATATCAAAAGTGTTAACCCCTGGCATGAAAGACGACGCCATAAGGCTGGTGATATGAAGCCGGATGATAGTGTTTGGACAACACAGCCTTTACAAATAGCACGCTGGGCCGTGCACAAACAGGGTGTGTTCCACTGTGCAGCAGTAAAGCAGTGGCTGTTGGGAATCTGCTGGTTCTGCGTCCTCCTACCCCACCCTGTGGCCGGTGCGTGACATACAGGGAATCGGTCGGAGAGGGTAAAAACACAGAAATGGTTCCGAAGCCGATCCCGACCAGCCCTCCATCCATGGTGCTCCACGTCCCTCGTATGATTTATAAGGCACGGCCGTGGGGAATATTTCAGTGTAATACATAGAGGCTAATATCCCTGCTCGGGTTCAGAGCATTAAGGAGAGGCATGAATACATTGAGTTTGTTACGGCTGGCCCTAATCAATCAGGGCACACAGTGGGTGGAACGGCTCCGAAAAAAAGAGCTCTGTTCTCATTACAGCCACAAATCATACATTACGCATTATGAATTATACACAGACCCTGGGTTACACCCTTCGAAACCTAATGACCAGGAATTCTCCTAGAGAAGATTAAGGCCGACCATAAAGATTTGGATATGTGTTTGGAAACCGCAGGGCCTTCTAAAAGGGTCAAAATATCTCTGAAATAGGATATAAAAATGCGAAGTGCTCTTTGGAATGGTATAAGGTCTTTATGGGGAAAGCAGAGGGTTTTGATGCCAGACAGCCCATTTTGGGAGCCCCTAGAGAAAACCGCACCTGGCAAATAATACAAACATTACAATAGTGGCAAATATACAATGTCATGAATAAAATTACATTATCGTCCGCCGGATGGAATCCTCCGTGTTGCCTGGGAAATCAGTTTTGTCAGACAAACACAAATTGGCGGGCATATTTCTCTTAGCAGTGATAATAATACCTCCGTTTGTAAGTGGCCATAGAAATGAATCTTGCTCGCCGCTGTTTTGGTGATAGGCTTACCCACAATACATTTAGTGACAGGCAAAGTAAAAGACAGAAGAAGGCCAGCCCTGTGATAGGCTGCGGCAAATCGCGTGTTCCAATCACGTTCTCAGACGAGAGGAAGAGTGCTCTCTCAGCTAAGGGGGACATCGAGTTCTGTGTGACAAGGCAGACTACGGGCTTATCAATCCAGATAGGTGAAGGATCTGACTGTGATTAGCTATGCCTGATAGAGAACAGAGGACTAGGGTACATTAAGTAGGTTGAACCTCTGCAGCAGAGTCTCCGGGCCTCTCTCTCTCTCCACGGAGCTTAGGGCAGCACCGGCGGGTCCAGGCGGCATTGGCAGGGCTCCAACACTGGAGTTATCTCCTCTGCCACACGGAGGGCAGGGCTGGAGGGCAGGGGTCAGCCGGGATCTCCTTACTCTGTTCCAAACCCATTCATCCTGAACCGGGCAAGGGACAGTGGGACACAGTGGCCCGTGGGGCAGCCTGTGAAGCCCCTTTCTCTGATCTCCGTTCACCACCTAACTCTCACTGTGTGTGTGTGTGTGTGTGTGTGTGTGTGTGTGTGTGTGTGTGTGTGTGTGTGTGTGTGTGTGTGTGTGTGTGTGTGTGTGTTGGTGTAAGAACAGTTTTTCCACGGTGCCATCCAGCAGCAGCACAAGGCAGCTGTGGAGGATGGGAGTTCGTCAGAGCTGTCTCACTGGGTGATGTTAATATGGCAACGCTAAGCTGGTAAAGGACTTAAGCAGCTTAGGAAAGTACAGGGGAATAAACTTGATGATTCCACAGCAGTTTGAAGACTTTTCATAAATCCTGGAGAGTTTAAATACACATCCCTACCTCACGCTGGTCATATGACAACTTTGGCTTATTCAAATTTACCACACGGACACAAATGAGCCTTTTCTGTGTTTGAAAATAAATGTAACAAAGTTTGACACGAACAAAATGGTGACAGCTCTAAGGTTTCTCCTTTCCTTGGAATGGCTTGGCGGCTTCGGTCCTTACAACTTGCCTGCCAATCGTAATCTGATTGACCAGAAATCTATGCTTCGCCCGGGCCTCGCGCGGCAAATCCCGAGCGATGGATCGACTCCCGTATCAGCCTTTGAATCCAGCCTCTTTTATCTCACCGCCCTGTGAGGCGACAGACAAAAGAGAATCGGCCCTCGATGCAAGATCAAGGGCCACGCCACCTGATCAATGGGAATTGGCAAACACATCTGCGGGGCTGAGAGCCTCTGTCGCTTGGCCGTAAATCTCGGCCCCCGATCCAGCCGAGTGAGGACACAGGTTATCCCAGCTCCCAGCGGGCCCCAGCGTCTGACATGGACCCCCAAGCCCATCAGTTCTCCGGGTGTCAGTCACCCAAACGCCCCCGACCGCTCCCGCCGAAATGCGATTCGAAGCCTTAGGTATGGCATGGAGAGCGCGTCCATCATGGTACGGCTCCCTGCCGTCCCATTGGGCTGTGAGAGAGACAATGTTTTATGGTTTAAGCCTTATGGTTTTATGGATTTGCTGTCAGGACGGGTTAGATATCGGCGCTGACCTGCGGGTCGACCCTGTCAGGGGAGGGCTGCCGCGCAGGCCGGGCTCCCACAGATCGCGCCCCTCTGTGGGTGCGGCGCACCGTCCCCTCTCCGCTTCCCCTCGCTGCCCACGCAGCTCAGCCATGGCGCCTTCCATTTACCCGACCCGCACTTTCACCAAATTCCTCCTGCAATGATAATACCCCCAATAACAGCCATAATCCGAGCATGCGGCGCTGCTCAATTACAGCCTTTGGGAGGATGGGATTAGGGGCAGAGACAGGGAGAGAGGGAGGAGGGATTGTATGGAGGGAAGATGGAGGAGACAAACTGAGGGAATCTGGGGGGGGGGGGGGGGGTTAAAGAAGAGAGTAGGGGGGAACGAGAGAAGGCGAGAAGGAGGAGAGGAGAGAGGCTGTGTTTTCACTGCCGTGACGGGCTGCAGAGGAACAGACAGGCGGCAGTGGGTAGATCCCAAATAGGCTGTCACCAGCCGACAGCGCAGCGGAGCGTGCAGAGCACAGCACAGCAGTGCAGACGGGCAGGCTGGGGGTGAGCCGGGGCGGAGGGGGGAGACGGGCAGGCTGTCTGCGGCGATGGCAGGAGACGAGCTCGGGGTTGGCCAATTTACTTACAGAACAGAGACAGGAGGTTAGGGGGGAGAGAGGGTGGGGGCGGGGGAGGGTGAGGGAAGCGTGGACTCGGGTGACAAGGGTCACTATCTCTAGCGAGCTTTGGCAACATAAAAAAATAAACATTGCTGTGCGGAAACCGTGGGAGAGAGAGAGAGAGAGAGAGAGAGAGAGAGAGAGAGAGAGAGAGAGAGAGAGAGAGAGAGAGGGACATAGAGAGGGAGAGCAAGTGAGAAAAGGGAGTGGAGAGCTGCTACAGACATAGACAAAGATGTGACAAAAACTGAGAAGGAGATAGTCGAGCTTAGAAAAATAAGGCGCGGAGCTTATGTTTCCAGCACTGACGTTAACAAAATGGAAATGCCCCCCCCAAACCCTCCCTCCCCTTATCCCTCCAGAGTTGTGGATCGTTGATTGTGGGTGCTGGCAGGAAGATGAGTTGTAATCAACTCCCCATCACAGCAGCAGCCATCTCATATACGCTGACACTGGGAGCCATGCAGGGGATGCAGACACCAAGCAGCACATCGAGGTTTGCAAAACAGATTACATTTTCAACACAAGTCGATGTTCACCTTGTTTGGAGAGGGAGCAGAGCCCATCAGCAAACTCCCAGAATGTAAACAATATTAGCGTAGGAATAATCTATGACAAAACCACAGTCGATTTCATAGTATAATCAGTGCAAATAACGCTTTCGCTGGCAACTTCTGCCAACAAAATGCATTTTGGGCAGTCTTCTTCTCCTCATTACAATGACAGTGCCGAGAATTGAAGAGCACAGGGGAGACCTTGTCTGTCTGTCTGTCTGTCTGTCTGTCTGTCTGTCTGTCTGTCTGTCTGTCAGTCGTCCTCTCTCTGTCTGTCTGTCTGTCTGCCTGCCTCTCTCTCTCTCTAGGGGAGAGAACAGAGGCTGTTCCTCTGTCTAATCTAGTCCAGAGGGAGCCTCTTGTGAAGATCTCTTTTTAGTTTTTTTAAGGACTCTACCACTGACCCTGCTCTGTCCTCTTGGCCAACATCGAAAACATACACACACAAACTCGCGCATCACACACACACACGCGCACGCGCGCAGCGTGATAGCCAAGTGAACACGGCTGTAGCTACCAAACCATGAAGTGGAAACAAAGGGAAAACAGGAGCAGATAAAGCTGCTCTATCAGTGGCCGGTGGGTAGAGAGGGTGGAAACAGACTGCAGTGGACCAGCGAAGCGGCCCAAGCTTACAGTCCAGGAAAACACAAACAGATCCTTCATCTGTTCACAAAGTCAAAGTAAAACAGACAAAGTCACCGAGCGCCACACCGGCAGGCTCAGAGTCAGATTTAATCCCACAATCAGTCCGCGTGGCCAGTCCATCTAAACAAACTCTCCCACACGTTTTCCATTTCCAAAAAGCAATAGTTGCTTTTTGCCTCTCTCTCTCTTTCATAGATTTAGCCTCAGCTAGAATTGGAGCCCATGGTCCCTGATGAAGACCCCCGGTAATGGCTCACAGCACGGCACAGCATGGCACAGCACAGCTTAGCGTCACTGGTGACCTTCCCGATAGCCAGATAATAATCACTTCAAATGGAACGAGTTCAAGAGTTCTGAGTGACCACTTATGGGCAAGTAGCTTCGGGCAACCCCCGTTCCGGTGAGGTGGGCGGGACCTCCACTTTGACCCTGCTCCAGTGTGCCTCAAGTGCCATCCTCAGAATGACTCCTGAACCTGAGGAGAGGGGCCTCGTCCAATCAGTGGGCACCTCACAGCTCGTACGTGGGAGGGGCTGGGAGGGGGAGGCGGTATCCATTGCAGATGCCCTAATTAATCCACAAATCACATAGAGGAGGGGTGTGTGTATGTGTGTGTCGGGAGGAGGGGGGGGGGGGGGGCTGAAGGGAGTTGCCATAGCGATGTCCTGGCCGGGCTGCCGGGCCTATTTTCCAGCCGGCTGCTCTGCGCCCCGCCAAAAGGCAGGGGTATAAAAACCAAGGGTCTGAGTGCGAGCAGCAACTGGTGCGGCATCTGGTCGCCACGTTTACATGAGATGGGGACAAGATTAATGGCGGGGATTAGCATACCCGCGTGAGGAGGACCTCAGGAGTGGGGATTGCAACGACTTCCAGAGGGCGGCGGTGCCAGGGGAGGCTCTGTCCTTTCCTCGGCTCTTTCCGGGGGCCAGCGACGGAAGGAGAGCGCCCCCCCCCCTGCCCCCCCTCCTCCTCCTCCCCCCCGCCTGACAGCAGCAGGAGCAGCAGGGGGCAGGAAGCGAAGCGGCCGGTGTGTCTGTGATGTCAGCCGACGGGAATAGACCCCCGGATGACATCAGCATGCTTGTCACCTCGCCGAGGGGAGGGGTCCACAGGAAGAGACCAGAGCCAACCCCCCACCCCCCCCACCCCCACCCCTCCCACCCGCGCACCGCTATGTCATGACCACACAACTATTCTTAACTACCACAGTAAGACAGACAAAGGGAGAGATAGAGGGAGAGACTGTGCACAAGTTAGTGACTACGTCAATCTGGTTACATTACAGTCTAAACAGGGCTAAGAGGTGGCTAAGTGAAGTCAGATTTCAGATAAACAACTGATAGTCTGGTGACATCGGCCTGTGAGCTGGTGACTAATAAACTCAAGTCTTTTTCTGTTTTTGGTCATCTCCAAAGAGGTGCTCAAGTCTGAGGCTTCACACTACCATGGAGCCCAGAGAGCGATCCCTTCTCCTTCCTCCGACTCCAAGCAGACAAATCCGCGCCTCACTCAGGGCAGGTGAGGGAGACAGGCAGGGAAGAAAGAGCGCCTTTCAACCCAGCAGGAGGCGGAGGGCAGGGCAGGCAGCTCCTTCGTCGTATCCCCAAAGCACGGCTCATTACCGGGACACACGGCGGGCAATGATGGGCCCCCGATCTCCTCTGGGCCTTCACCGAGACAAGCTGCCACGGAGACCATTAGAGGTGGAGCTGTGCAGTGGAGACTGCAGGTGGCCCACTCTGAACTGGGCCAAAAGGAACCGGTGACAGATCCTTGTCTGTGTGTCTGTGGTGTGTGCTCGCAGATGAGAGGCACGGTGACAATCTGTGACACCGGGGGGACAGACAGAAAGACACACACCCACACACACACACACACACACACACACACACACACACAGTATATACACACATTTAAGTGAACGATCAAATACACACAGACACACACACACACAGACACACTTACAACACAGACACTCACACACAAACACACATCCATACACACACACACACACACATCCATACAGTATACACACACATGAAAGTGAACGATCGAAAACATACACAAACACACACACACACACACACACACACACACACTTTATGGTGCACACTGTACCTTTAATGTGTCCAACATTGTTGGGAGCCTCTTTGCTGGAATACCCGACTGAGCTCTCACAGGCCCTTCTGCATTATTGAATAGCATGGATATTTAAAACGAAACACTAAAGCATCCCCTGATGACTCCCCCCCCTCCCCTCCCCTCTCTACCGCTCTCTCTCTACCTCTCTCTTTCCCTCTCCCGCTCCCTCTCCCCCCCACCTCAGGACTATTGGTTATCCAAGCCCCACCTCGCCGCGCTCACGTTTCCAATTAGGCTTCAATCCCACACGCTGCTGTCCGTCACTCCAAGGCGTCATACGGGCATCAACACTGCAGCTACGGTACAGTAGAGTTTCCATTAGCTCTAAAGGCAAGACACATTTAGTCACACGCGGAGTCGGTTCCATCCGTGAAATGATTACATTGACTGGTGACGTGGTTAAGTTGTGCGCACGGCAGATAAGACGCTGGTGTGTGGATGCGTTTGTGTGTGTGTGTGTGTGTGTGTGTGTGTGTGTGTGTGTGTGTCTGTGTGTGTGCGCGTTTGTCGTGGAAGTAGGGGCGCCCCGCCCTATCCCCAGATTTCTTGCTGAGAAGGGGATCTGGTATCTGGGTCAAGAACATGAACATGGTTCCACAGGACTTGGATCCACCATGTTGCCTCCAAAGATGAGACAGGGAGTGACACTAAAGATACTAGTCTGCACTGAAATATAGATGCTGTGGGGCCGAGTCCATATTCCCACTACCTAGGAATGGTGAAATGCATGTTTTGTTTGTGTGTGTGTGTGTGTGTGTGTGTGTGTGTGTGCTTATGTGTGTGTGTGTGTGTGTGTGTGCTTATGTGTGCGTGTGCTTATGTGTGCGTGTGCGTGTGTTGGTGTTGTTTATATGCCTGCAGCAGGGCCTGTACATGGGGGAGGGGAGGTGATGAGAGAGGGGGGTGCTAGTGATGTCAATACCTATGAGGACAGCGAGAGATTGAGAGCCAGAAATAGAGAGAGAGAGGCAGAGAGAGAGACAGAGAGAGAGAGACAATAAGGGAAGAGAGAGAGAGAGAGAGAGAGAGAGAGAGAGAGAGAGAGAGAGAGAGAGAGAGAGAGAGAGAGAGAGAGACAGAGAGACAGAGAGACAGAGAGACAGAGAGAGGTAGAGCAGGTACACAGGACTGCTAGCTTAACCTCCACCCTGGAGATGAATATCTGTGTCCGTCCCCCCCCACTCTCCGTTTGCATGTAAATATTGTCCAATGGGCCACAGTGGGGAAAATGATAAAACCATGAGCCTTAATATTTAATAAATGTATACAGCCATAAAACATGAACTGACAATTTAATTATATGTCAATGCACTTGATGAATTACATCAGCACCCGTGCATCTAATCTTGGGTTTAACAATGGAATCAATAACAGCATTCATCATGTTCCAGCAGCTCATTACCACACAGTGTGCGGTACAGATGAAGAAAACATATTTAGAACAGATATAGTGCAGGTTGGAATTGCGGGTGTGCCTGGGTTCTACTAAGTCCAGCTCTACGCCAGCAGGAGTAAACGTCGTTCTCTGGTGAGCGCAACTGTGAATCCAGGCTTCGTTTGGCAGCGGTGGAGAGCGAATGGCGCTCACGTGTTTGCTCATGGACCTGGTCACATCGGCAGTCGGATCGGGACACAAGACGCACGACAAACACAGGGAGAGGTGTGTGTGGGTGGGGGGTGGGGGTGGGGGGGTGTGATGGGAAAAATGTAATTTAGCCTTTACTATGAAATGTGGAGTGCGGAGACATAAAAAATCCGCGACAGGGGGCACAGGCAGCGCCTAGGAGAAACGCTGACGGCATCTATTCCAGATGCACCCAACATCTGGAATCGTAAGGAATGCTCCTCAGACGGCTCACTCCAGACAAGTAGGAACGCTGCATAATCTACGCTTTTCCCGGCCTCAGATCACCGTTTTAATACGCGGCGCACACAGCCTGCTTAATGCTCTTACTGGTGAGAGCTTCTGAATAGAGTGAGTTAAGCAGAGCCATCACTGCCTCTTAGAATCGGCCCTAATCCTCTTCCCACAGCCCTGGGAATGCTGAGGCAGGACAGAAAATCGCAACAACAAATCTTCAAATAACTCCCAAAATAGTGGGAGACGGATGAACTGTCAGTTTACCTCCAGCTCCCTGCAGCCCGGGCTTCAAAGGAAAGGAAATAAATGGGCAAGAAATGCAGTTTGTCTGAGGTATTTATAAACCTCCCTCACCAGTCACTCTGCCCCTCCCTGTACCGGAGATTTACATTTTTATTAGCTTTAACATAATCTGAAATAGCAGATGATGAACTGTTTTGAGATTTCAGAACAGCAGAAATAGGCCAGTTATCCACTTTTTTTGCCAGCACATTATATTGATGTAGGCGCACAGCACTGCCTTGGCTGGCGGCAGGTGAGTTGGCTCTGGAATTGGATCTCTTTCATGTGCTGGTTCTAAACAGAAGCAGGCAGCCACGGGCCTGCGCGGGGCTGAACAAGCATGGAGGGCCCATCAGCAAGGGAGAGAAACTTCTCCTCCTCTCGTCCAACCAGTCCACATCAATAGTCAGACTGTTCTGAAAGGAGTCATTGAAGGAGACTGAGGTTGAAATCTGGGGGCACCCTCTACTGGGAGGAGACTGTAACACAGAGCACAAAAAAATGCCTACTCATGCTGTTCACTATTGCCTTATAAATTGAACTCATAACAAAAATATTTGATAATAATAATAATAAAACTTTAAAAGACTTCTCAATCTAAACTGTTTTTAACAGTGTTCTACAAATACTACATTCACGATTAGTTTGGCCAACAAATTTGAAAATGTACTTCATGGCTCAAAACATCTGCCCCACCGAGCAAAAGCGATGCACAAGGTACTTTCTAATTAGGCGTTAGTTTGTCACACATTCTCCGACTGTAATTAAATGTAGCACATCAAATGGAGTTGTGAAATGTGATGGCATTAGTTTGATGATGACCGATAATGAGTCCTGCCAAGCGGGGGTCTCCTCCTGGCGCGGCACAAAGCCTGCCCCCTGAAGGCTGGTGGCATCGCAGCCTAAGCCCTAATCCCTCGGCCTGTCAGAGAGAAACACATTTCGCTAATTGCCTTTTAACTTATGAGAAATGAAGGCCTACCTAAGTCAAATTATCATGGAGCTATGAGGATAATAGGCTGCTGTGCTGATAGGCTGGTTAGGAAGCTCATTAATTGCCGGGTTGCCGGGGTGGCACAGGGGAGAACAGGGGTTTGGGAAACCGGCTAGGGAAAGATCCCTGACTTTGGGTCTTTCCTCCATGGTTGAGCCGTAAAATGTTTGGAAGAGGCCAACCCTGACTCAAGGGTTGCCGGCTTTACTCTCTAAAGAGCAAAGTGCCGAAAAGCAAGGCATCGAGCACTCCTCGACGCCGTGGGCACTTGAAGCAGTTGCTGTTCAAGGCTGCGCAGTTCTACGCACATACACTCAAACGGAGAGAGAATAAAAGAGGAGGTATAAGCCTCACAACAGCTTGGTGATTGGAGTAGCCTTATAGTGACATGCTGAGATTAAGGTTTGCACATAAAAACGGGATTATTACAGTTCCTATTACACGGGGGATTAAACAGATCTGTGTCTGCCAAAAGAATTCCGGCGACGTCGCCTAATTCTGCGGCTGTTAGGAAGGTCTTAGATGAACAGATCTCACCATATACCATCCCCAGCATGAGAGGCTTCCATTGAGCCGGGGAACTGCCTGGAGACTGACTGCCAAGCTACAGCTTAGTCTAGACTCTGGTGTTTCAATGGCGTGATTACGCTTGACCTAGATCCAAATGACTATTGTTCAGGAAGCGACGCATCCGTTCTTCGACAGGTGGGGAAGTGTCCATTACGCTCACGCGGACCGTTTGGTGAACTCGTTATTGTTTGACTGAAATTGTTATTTAGCAGCACATCTTCCATCTGTGTCTCTGAGACAATGCATGTGCACAACATCGGTTTTCTGAGGGTGTCACCAGTGCGTG
This sequence comes from Aplochiton taeniatus, assembly GCA_017639675.1. Classification (NCBI taxonomy): domain Eukaryota; kingdom Metazoa; phylum Chordata; class Actinopteri; order Galaxiiformes; family Galaxiidae; genus Aplochiton; species Aplochiton taeniatus. Next base: position 9,161,915 of record CM030181.1, on the reverse strand, counting down.
GAATCATGTGCGTGTGACCCAAGCATTATGTAAGCGGGACGTGTCTGTTGGTACCACCGAATTTGTCCGCAACGAGTCCAAACCCGCGCCCGTTTCGAAACGGCAGTCTACTTTCCAGGCTGTCGTGATTAGCCCGGGCGTAAACAGAGAGCCACATCACTCCCTGTCACGAACTGAATCATCATCTTCTTCTAACCGCTCATCCCCATGGCAACTAGTTGTCTGCTTATCCTAATCACGCCGAGTTAACCTTGATATGAAGCAGTGCCCAGGGGAGAGCTCTCACTGCGGCGCCAGGCTCGGAAGACAACTACCATCTCCAATAATAGCAACAAAAGACATCACTGTCGGAACAGTACGCCAGGCTGGAGATTAATGTGAGGGATGAGCTTCACAGTGACAAGTACAAAAAAAAAAAAAAAACGATTTTGCCAAATGCCATTAACAAGCTGGGTAAACATGGCTGAGGGCAAACAGTGCTGAACCCTGGTAGAGAGCAGGCTTGTGAGGGAAAACCAACGACGGCTTCGCTTCATATGAAAGTCCGCGTTCTCCGCTGTGCAATCACCGGGCTGCGCTCTGGGGAAAGGTTAAGCACAGCTATTTGCCGAGAGTCGTCTCCGACGCTGCCTGATCCACTGGCATGGCGCTCGGCGCTCGGCGCTCGGCGCCTTGCCCTCTGCCCCCCTCACCCGGTGTAAGATGCCCAGTGCAATCACACACGTCCAACGAGGCCTCACGGTGCCACAACGTGTTTATTTCACTGTTTAGTCAAAACAGGAGCGGCCCTACAGGCAGTGTTGGCTGTCATTACAAAGACCTTGTCCCCCCCCCCCTCCCCTCCCTTGTCCCCCGCAGTAAGGCACTCAGCTCATCATAGCACTAATGATCATGAATGCAAAGTAAGACGTCTCCCTGGCACTCGGGCCGATGTATCAACGTTACAGCCGTGATCCATAGAAGGTGTCGGAGATTCCCAGCTCCCTTTGTGTTCTTTCATTAGCCGTTCCCTCAGCGGCGCCGGGGTGCCACGCTCTCCATTATTATTAGTAAAGTAAATAGGTTTTTAATAATGATGAACCGTATTCTACATGCATAATGAAGGTGTTGCGACTATGCCTGGAAATGGTCCTGCTGAGCAGGGAAAGGCCAATGGATTTATGAGTAAACAGTATGGCCCAACATCAAATTGGCACACGCACACACGCACAAACAAACAAACACACGCACATAGAAACAGTCATAAATCAACAGTTTAAAAAAAGTTATTCAAACAAACAGAAATTTAAAAGAAAACTTGACCCCAACTGGTGCTTGAGTGCCCAGAAATATTGCATAGTGTTTTATGAAGGTGTTTTGCTGTGGGTCAGTGAGCACAGCTAAAAACCGGCGCTCGGGGGAGATTGTCCTCGGCAGACGGAGATTGAGGTGACCTATCCCAATTTGATAGAGCCCTTGGGCTGCAGCCCAGCTAATTATGGCTGACCCTGGGAGCAAAGGAGCTGCCGGCTGCCCCTGGCCCCAACTGGCCCCAACTGGCCCCTCTTGGCCCTGCTCCCGCCATTAAAGCAAATGGACCAGGGCCTAGCCAGCGTCCGCGAGCAGCAAGCACAGAAGCCAGGACAAAAGTTGTTGGGAAATGAAGGGTGACTGATGATGGAGAATGGAAATACCATGAGGTCATGGGTCGCGTGTCTGCCCTAAATCATATCCCGGAAGCCTTCCAAAAGAGCAGGCAGGTACTAATGAGATGAATAAAACAGCACGATGAGAGATGACACCCATTTGATGTGTTCACGCTCCCTCGGTTGCCTGTTTTGATCATTGAGTCTGGACGCATCATTTCCGATGCGAAGGCTGAAGAAGATATCAAATTGCATACAACTAGAGGACGGTGCCCATTTACCTCACTTCCCTAAAAGCAAACCAAGCCATGGACAACGGGAAAAAGCAGCATTCTGCCACAGTGAGAAGAGGGGGGGTTCAGGGAGGGGGAGGCACAGAAAATCCTCTGCAGTAGAATAATAAAAGACAATGAACGACTAATTGCAACATTACAGAGATCAGACGCCCACTCCCACCTGCTCACAGACAGGAAGAGCAATGTAACTCGAGGCGGGGGGGGGGGGGGCTGCCTCCGTTCCGACATGCAGCCATTTCTACCAGCCCACGCAGTTAAAATGACTCCCACTATAATGGCTGGGTTTTACATGTGGGTGTAATCCAATTGCAGTTACACTTACCCTGAAGTTAATGTACCCCTCTGGACTACGTGCACCACAGGGGGTCAATACGGAAAATGTTAAAAGCCCATTTTTGACTCAGCAATTCAGCCCTAAAAAAATTGCTTTGTAGAACTAGTTCACTTTACAAGGCAGCATACAAATGTCGTGAAGTAACTTTTTATGATTACAGATTACAGTACCAGAGAGAGAGAGAGAGAGAGAGAGAGAGAGAGAGAGAGAGAGAGAGAAAGAGAGAAAGAGAGAGAAAGGAAGGCAAAGGAGAGACAGAGAGAGCGCAACCACTGTCCGTGGAAACTGTGACTCTAACCCACAGGTATTGGAAAGGCAGAGGCTAGCAGTAATGAAAGAATTGCAATAATAATGCAATAATGCAGGTTGGATGAGTCAGCTGGTCCTCTGGCACTTTCTCCAGTGAGAGGCGGCTGACCTTGTTTCTCTCCTTTTCCCTCTCTCCCCCTCTCCCTCCCTCTCTCCCTATCGCTCTCTCCCTCTCTATCTCCAGCAAACATGGGGCCGAGGTGCAGGCCATCAATAATAAATTCAGGCCGTTACTGTCGCCACCGGCCCCGGAGCCCTACGTCAGCGGAGACGCAGGGCTGGTCTTATTAAAGTTTCCCTCCTCTGTTATTGTTTAGCCCGGACACGACGCGCCATTATGAAAAATAGGGCGAGAGCGTGGCGCGTGTCAGGGACAGCCGCCGCAACATATTGAGCTTCCATTGTCCTTGGGTGGGAAAATGAATCCTGGGCCCGGTGCTGGCATCACGAGTCCTGCACGGCTTCATGCGCTGGCTGCCATAACCCTCTGTCCTGGTCTGAATCTCAAGCCAAGTGGACAGGGGTCTGTGGTGGTCCGCTGGGCTGGTCAGTGGTTAAACCAGGCCTCGACACCGGTGACAGCATGGCGCGGCTCACGGCCATCGAACTCAATGAGTCTTGACAATTGACAACCGAGTTCATTGTGGACTGATCGAAGCTGAAGTGGTGGCTTATGTTCGTGTGTGTGTGTGTGTGTGTGTGTTTGTGTGTGTGTGTGTGTGCGTGCATGCGTGCGTTTTCCAACCCGCTCTCTGGCGTGCTTCGACTTTATGGTTGATGCGAGTTTTGGGGGAGCAGCTTGTCCCTCCACCACCCCCCCCAGTAATCACCGCCATAAAAGATACAAGAGGCAACAAGAGACAAGGAGCCCTGCCGTAAATGACACCTTATCCCTGGGGTGTAATAACTCGCACATCCATCACTCAACCCTAGCCGGGCTCCCTCCTCCTCCTCCTCCTCCATCACCCCCTTTCCTTACACAAGTCTTTCTTCATTCCTACAGGCCTGCTGCTGTTAGAGCACCTCCCTCTGGGGAGAGGTAGCGGTGAGGACCCAGCGATGGATGGAGATGGCCCTCCGTGGAGGTTTGTCTCAGCGGGGTCGCTGAAGCTGTCTCGGCTTCTACATAAACCCCCGGCCCAGCCACCTGGGCAGCAGGGACTTTACACGCATGATGGATGGTGATGTGATTTGGGGCCTTTTTCCTTACATCACACTGTTTCAATGCAGCTTCTGTGCTTCACACCCTGATTCCCCCACCCCGGGAAAAAAAAAATACGACCTCACGAAATAAATCTGCGGGTCCCTCTGAATTTACTACAGCGGCTGTGGTCCTGGGCGAGATCGATTTCACCCAGCGTTCGTGGAAATGATGGCTGCTGCCTCAGAGCCCCCTACAGTGAGAGCAAGATGGAGGGGCCAAACAGAAAGGACCAAAGAGAGAATGCTGTGGGGCAGCGGGTAAGGGGGGGTGGGGGTGGGTGGTGGGGGGTTGTACATGCCAGAGAGAGATCAAAAGAGAGGAGGAAACTCTGAAGAGAGCGAGAGAGGGGCTAGAAGGAGGCGGTGGGGAGCAAACTGTTTCATAAAAGAGGGGGTAAAAAGCCAAATCAGTTGTTTGACAAACATACAGGGCTGAGGTAAGACGGGGCCCAGAGCGGAGCTTATTTATCTGTGGGGGACGTGGTGTGACACCATCCTCCCTGCCAGACACTGAGGGGTCATAAATTACCTGTCTGGGAGCCATCAATCCCCCACCCGGGGGCGACAGCATGGTTTACTCACACACACACACACACACAAACACACACACACACACACACACACACACACACACACACACACACACACACACACAAACACACACACACACACACACGCTACATGTGCCACCACACAGACGCAAGATCACATCCACACGCCCGGGCTCAATCCAACGCCGGTCCCAGTTCTGCCTTTGTGGCGCTGATACTGTGGCGGCATGTCACTAGGGTTTGGGCATCAAATCCCTTTGCATATCCTCATAGGCCAATATACACACAAACGCATACACCTGCACAAATAGGCAGGCACACACACACACACACACACACACACACACACACACACACACACACACACACACACACACCTGCTCCCTACCAGTCTAAAAATGAAAATAAATGCTTTTTCTCCTTTGAAATCCCAACAGCAAAGTGCAGTGGTGAGGCTCCGTCACCCACCAAGCAGGCCTAAACTAAAACTATCTTTGATGCGTTTAGTCATTTTCCTGCGCTCTTTCATGTGACGAAAGACAGTGACTAAAATAGCTGTAATTCCAGCTATTTTTAAACAATGGAAAACAATGTTTCACACCAATCAGTGCTCAAGACAGTAAATATTTCAATACACAGAGTTGGAACACAAAGAGACACGTGAATTCTCAAACACACCCATGCACGTGCAGGGACACACACACGCAGACACACACGGGCGCAGACATAACATGATGAATCCTCCTTTTCCTGTGTAAAAGCTGCATACTCGTCCACTCAGATTCAGTTAGATCCCTTTAGCATTAATAATGCAAGGCCTTTATCTTTTCATTCGGACCTCTTAAATCACTATCCTGAAGCATCTGGCCACGGAACTAAGACCACCTCCTCCTCCTCCTCCTCCTCCTCCTCCGCTCCTGACTCCCTCCATTCCTCTTCATTACCCACTATCTTATCTTCCCACTAGTTTCTCCTCCCTGGCATAATGAGCATTGCAATGAGTTTCCCCGGGAAGGCGACCTTATCTCTGCTCCATACCGAGCCACACGCATTGGCGGTGAGGTCGACGGATCACACCTCAAAGTTTGAGGAATTAAGAACTTGATAGTCGTTCTAAAGCGGGAAACGGAGAAAGAGTGACGCAAAACAACGGATTGGAAAGGTGCGATGGACGCACTCTTAATGCTACCGTGCAACAGTATGGGCTTCTTCAGATTCTGTGTGCTTCTGTGTGTGTGTGTGTGTGTGTGTGTGTGGCGCGGTCTCATCTAAAACCTCCACCAGAAAGATTATGATTTATGGGGTTAATAACTCGGCCCATTCACACGGCTGGAGTCCTGTTCCTCTCCGTTTGTGGTGGGCTGACGAACACACCAGAGCTGCACGGCACGTCCTCACTATTCCACCCCCATCCAGAGATCCATCAGCCCCCCCTCCTCCACCTCACCACGGTGACTGGCATGCGGACGCAGGGAGGTGTGCGCGAGCCAATGTCAGAGGGCGCCTTAGCGAGGGTGGGAATTCTACCGACTCAGGCCGACCGGCCAGTCTTCGTCTTCAACAAAGGCCGCTGTGACACTCGCGTTGTTCTTTGCATTGCCATACTGTGGGTCCTGTGACAGGGAAGGAGCCAGGTTGCCGAATCACTGCGCCTCTGTCTCTAATAAACACTAAATGGTTTTCTCAAAGTGTAATCACCGCATGCTATGAGCTCACTATCTGTCATGTTCTGTGTTACAAATTGGAGGAATGGAGTTGTGGGTATCTGACTATGAACATAATGTGCGAATAATTCGAAGGAAATACTCTTGTCTTCTATCAGCCCTCGGGTGTGGTTCACCTCCGGGGCCTCACTGTTTTTCAGAATGACATATAGACGCGCTAATAAGGGTTAAGACTTGTAGGTGTAGCGGCAGCCCTGAAGAGGCAGGTGCTAATGCATAGCAACTGAAAGGATGAAGGGGACTGGGTCCAGTTGTCGTAATGGCGTGTGATTACCTCCAGGCACGCTGAAAGAAGTGCCACATCAGCCACTCAAATGTCACGGGAGCATTATCAAACGTTAACCAGTTGTTTGGAACGCTCCTCGCTACGCTCAATTGACGGGGGGGGGGGGGGGGGGGGGGGGGGGGGCAACACAAAAATGTGCCCGCCATCTAAAATCCATCGAAACATCCCCATTATATCTGCCCCTTTTCTGAGGCAGTCTGGGGCGTTGTATTTGCGTAAAAACGCCGAGAGTTTCATAACGGGGATAGTCATTACACATGCAGAGTAATACAAAGATAATTATAAATCCCTCATCCGTGTTCTGTCATTTGGCAGGCTCCTTCACACAAAGCATACGTTCCAATGAGCGTCGGCTAATCTTCACTGGAGAACTGGAGACTTGGCTCTCCTCAACCGACTCCTTTCCACGTTTCCTTCGTTGTGGTGCCAGTTCCGAAGTCTACTGGAGAGGAGGGGATCGGGGGAGAGTACAGGAGCCAAAAGCCTTAAGAGAGACAGGAGTGGGGAAAAACAGACACCAGACATACGTGCACAAGGACGCGCGATGAGCAAACGAGAGGGCGAGCAAGGCGCCAGAGCCATGTTTAGAAACCGCATATGACTGCTGTGCTTACTGCTTTTCCAGCCCTTATTCAAAGGGAAGGTGGATGAAACACAGCAAGCAATGGACGAGAAGGGAGGGCCAGACCAAAATAGCGACGAGAAAAGCTGGGGACCTGGGGATGCCATAAATAGAGGGAGCGAGAGAGAGGGGATAGGGTGTGGTAGCCAGAAGCACTTATCCCGACAACATGGTGGGGTCTAGGTCACTAAAGAGCACGTCTGCGGTTGTGTGTGCATATGCGTGCTCGTGCGTCTTTGTGTGTGTGTGTGTGTGTGTGTGTGGGTGGGTGCTGGGGTTTGTGTGTGTGGCTTTATGTGTGTGGGTGAGTAGGTGTTTGAGTGTGTGTGTGTGTGTGTGTGTGCGTGTGCAAGCAAAGCTAGTGAGCTCAATGTGGCTCAGGCAGAAGCTAATGGGGAGCTGTTAGCTCCGGTGTAGCAGGGCCCTCTCTCTAATTGCCGGATTAAGTGGTGGGCAGGAGGATGAAAGGCAAAGGTAGGAGTCTAAACGGGAGAGGATTCATAATGTGCCCCAACCGTAGAGGGAGACAAATGACCTCACGGAGAAAGATGGCCGTGGCGGGAAGGACGCTGTGGTGTCTGTAACGGTGCAGCCTGATGGATCACTTCACCGCTGTGTGTGTGCGTGTGCGTGTGTGTGTGAGTGTGCGCGTGTGTGCGTGTTACAACGTTGTCTGTGATGAATCCCCTCCAGTTCTACAATCCCCTCCAGTTCTACAACCCAGGTAATCAGGAGAAACAACTGAAGTCGCAGGAGCCATTGCATTGAAGTCGACTTGGATGAATAATAAGTCACACACAGCTAGCCCCACTTTCACACTATGCATGTTAGGGACGTGGTCAAAACATTAGTGGTCCCACTAATCTAATGAAACTTACATGTGAAAGGATGTATATTTCTCATGTGAAAGTAACCAAATAAGAAAGTTCAGCACACCACTGGTTAGGTACGGCATTGAAAAAAGGTTTAAGGTCCCAGTGATTGTGTTGTGAAGAAAGAACCTTAAAGGTTTGTTTCTCACTAAAGGCCATTTCCTGTCACAAACACGGTTTTAGCCTGGCACTAAAGATGGATCTGTCAGGAACGAATCCCAACTTCATTCGCAATACACACATATGCACACACTTTTCTCTCCCTCCCACTCAAATACATAAAATAAGAAAAAATTGTGGTGTGTGCTCAAAGGCAAAGAGGCCCATGTTACAAATGTCTGCTGGCACTCAGATAAACAATGAGGGAGATACACGCGAACTCACTCGGACTCAAAAATGGACAGATCAAAACGAGGCCTTGACGCGACAAGAGGCGCAGCCCATGAAAAGAAAAACACTTTCCCCCAGAGCGAAGCCAATTGCAGTGAAATGGAATGGAAACAATGATACTTAGGACAAACGGCAGACAGCCAAACAGATAACAGACAGACCGACCGAGCGACGGTGAGGAGGACTAGCATTTCATCCCTGACCAGGGCCCGTGAGACAGAAGCTTCTAGATGGCCAGACCCTGGCCACCAGCGAAACGGCCAGTTCACGGCGGCATTTTCCTGCATCAGAAGATCCAAGTGCCAGGGACAATGAAATTGCGAGATGGCTAATTCCGTAGCTGTCACCTGCCAAAAAAAAAAACGAACAGTAAGCTAGGCGATATTTGATTATCTCTCATAGTTTTAGCGCTGTGTGTTTTTAGATGAAAGAGCTTGTCGCCCCCCCCCACCCCCCTTGTGTTTTGTGTTGGTTGTTTATCACCCAACTTGTGAAGCTGCATCCCAAGTAGAAATCTCTGGGTTCAAACAAAATGCCTTCCTGCTAATTATCTGCAATTTTTCATCTTCATGGGACTAATCCCCCACCCCCCACCTCCCCCCCACCCCCCTCCCCACCCCTTGCATTTGAATGCATTTGCATAATAATGACTTCTTGGCTGAGCGCATTGTAAATAAGTGGCTGCGCTGAGCTGGCTGTCCTAATTCTAGGGCATGTTAAGAGGGTGTCTGGGGTTGTTACTGAGGCCTGGACGAGGATCTGCCACAGCGGGGAGGGTCAGGGTCAAGTTCAAACACAACCATGATGACCCCAACACATATAACTCCACTTTCGACAGGGTAAAAGACAGCCGGGAAGGAAATCAGAGGCTTTAAACTCTCGCTACCAGCCTGATGGTGATCATGATCGCCACACCTTCTTTGGAATGTGAATTAAACTGAAACCCACTTAGACGGATGTGTATATTCTGCAGCTCGCAGTAGACAGTGTGGTAAGTCAAAGAAGCCTTCAAACATGACAAATTTCACTGGCACAAATGTGGCTTTGACAAGGAGTGTCAGTGGTGTGCTCATATCAGTCCTCGCCAACTATTATTTATTAACCCGACTCACATTAATGAGCGCTTAGATGACTAATGGGCTCATTTACCTGTGTCTGTGTGGGCATGTGTTTGTGTGTTTGTGTGGGCATGTGTGTGTGTGTGTGTGTGTGTGTGTGTGTGTGTGTGTGTGTGTGTGTGTGTTGTATGCCATATGAGGGAATGGGCACATCGCTAAGATGGATGTTTTTACCTTTTTGGATGGTGGCCGTAAATGTAAATAATGCTGGCATGCGTGATTTATTTCCTCCGGACTGACAGTAATGATGTAAGAAGCAGAGCATGACACAGTGTAAGTGCTCTTTAGCAAGAAAATGTGTGTTCCCACTTTGTGTGTGTGTGTGTGTGTGTGTGTGTGTGTGTGTGTGTGTGTGTGTGTGTGTGTGTGTGCGAGCATTCGTAGAGGGGAAAAGTGAGGAGCGTCATTTCAACCACTCATTGATTCGGATGTTTGCTCGATTATACATCCCTGTCCACACTCTTCGCGACGTCTTGCGTGATGCTATTTCCACTACCACAAAACCAACGCTGTAGATGTGTTTTTTTTTTGGGGGGGGGGGGGGGGGGGGGGTCTGTGAGGCAGATACATTGTTCTCTTTCCGTCACTCAGACACAACAAGCTTAAACGCCGGCCCGGCAGCACACACACATACACACACACACACACACACACACACAAAGAGTCATCTCCATGAACAGATACAGCCATCACTATTCAAACGGTCTCTGTCAGATGTGGTTACAGTTTGAACCTTCAAATCCGCCTTCATGATCAAAGTTCCATCATGTACTGTATCAACTGAAGGACATTTCTCTCCACTGTTATATCATAAGACCACATAAAAGAACATCACAGCGATGCTTTCACATCAGTGGAGATGAAGACAGCCAGCAGAGAGACTAGATTGGAAGACAGCTAATTTGCAGTAGGAAACTAAATAAAAGAGCATTCAGCCCTTTAATACATTCTCATAACATTGTTCCTCAAAGAAAGCAAACTAACAAAATACTTGAGTAAGTGATGATACAATAGCTTTACATATCGTAATATTTATAACTGTTTAGTCAAAGAACTCCCACATTAAAAAGAGGATCTTGTGATTCAATTCCAGAGTGCTTTAAAATAGATTATTAACAGTAGGATTGTTTGAGGTTGAGCAAAAGAGAGAAGCAGAGAATGATAATGAGAATACAATTGATAAAAGACTGATTAATAGAGAGAGAGAGGAATGTGAATACAAGAATAAAACAGCTTCAAATGACAAAAGTATGATATATGAGATAAGGGACACGTTTCATTCCAAGGATCTATGAAGGATGGTCATCTAGAAATGTTTTGACCAATATACAACAGACTCGACGGGCTATTTTGACTCGACTCAACTCGGCAATGGTACTGACTCGACTCGCAAAGTCCTTCAAGACTTGACTCGACTCTGTGCAATTAATGACTCGATTCGACTCTGAAATTCTCCATTTTCTTTGAACAAGAACAACAAGAACCTTGTGCCCGTTTCGGGCTGGTGCAAGAGTCGGTTCACAGTTGGTTCAACTTGCGAATCTTCTAAGAACCGTTTGATTTTCCACTGTCAAGAGAGCCACATCATTACGTCATTGTGTTCGTATGCGGCTCCACTTTCTCAGCAGCGCTAGTGTCAATTTCAATCAAAACAACAATGGCGAACTACAGTCTCTTTACAAGTCTATTGCGCCTGGCTTTGCGAGCCTACGTGTACCTAAACGTTTCGATTTTTATAAACACTGAGCATAACATATTCATGGATATAGCCTTTGTTGTAAGCTAACGTTAGCGCACTAGGTCAATATAGAGCTAGTAGTCTTGACGAATTCACTGATGATTGAAAAGACTGGTACATGGAAAGCTCACAAAAAAATGCTGCCAATAATTCTAGTGACTCAAAGCGACTCTAGTCAGACAGCTGACTCGACTCAAACAACAATAGTGACTCGACTCGACCTTGCACATGAAAGACTCGACTCGAGTCTCAGTTCCAAATGACTCGACTCGAGTCACAATTTTTGGTGACTCGTTACAACTCTGCCATACAATCTGCACACTTAAAGAATATTAAGACATAATGCACACTAAACCATAACTGATTGGTAGAAAAATAAAACAAGTGGCCCCAATAACATGTATTGGCCTTTCTCCAGTCTCCCTGCATATTAAACATTCAAAGAAACATAAGTAGGAAAATATGGTTAGAGTGAAAACAAAGTAAACAGAAATAAAAGCGTTTATTTCTTTTTTTCTTCATGGGGTGATGGAGCAGTAGCACAGAGGATGGATCCGTTGGTCATGGCATTAACAGGGACTCTATATATCTGTCCTGGGGGCAGCCTAGCTCGCAGTCCTCCTTCCTATTCTCCGGCGAGCCTCGGCACCAAACACCATCTCAATGGCACCAGTCTGTGCGTCTGCAACCCCCACCAGACTCCCTGTTATTATCCCTCCATCCCCGCGGGTCCCCACTGGAGCTGTCCGCCTTCTCCAAGGCGCCGGGAGCCCCATCACACACCACTCTTTCCCTTCCCTCCCACCCATCCAGCCAAACAGCAAGTCAGCCAGCCAGCCAGCCAGCCAGCCAGCCAGCCAGCCCTGCTCAGCCCTTCACATGGCTAATCTCTGAGTCAAGATTCAGCTCCACTGTGGGCTAATACCATTGGACACACTCCCACCCCGCTTCTCACCTCTGGAAATGGTTGAAAAACATGTAACAGGGGTGGGATGGATGGATCTTTTAGCAGGAGAGCGCCGCTACACATGTGGCAAGGCAACGGCAAGCAGGGGATCAATGGAGGAGTAAATCAGGATTACTTAAGGGAAATAGGGGGCGGGGGGGGGGGGGGGGGGGCAACCAGTACCACAGAGATACGGCAGCAGTGGGGGTTAAACAATCTCTGGGCCCACGCTAGCTTTGTGCGGCGCCGGGAACAGGTGAACGATCAAAGTAGAGCGGCAGGGCTGGGCGGGGATGTGAAGGAGCCTGCTGCAGGCTGGGCTAGAGTGGGGATGGATCCGGTCGCCTCACGTGAGCGTAATCAGTGGGCTCGGTAAAGTCCCCAGAGCAACTTCCCCGTTGAGCTTCTCCGTGAAAAGGAAACGCATTCAGCCAACTACACACACTTCACCGCGGGTGAGCGTCAGTCGAAACACATCAAGACGCAGCGAAGAAAAGCTCAGCAGAAAAACTCGCAAGGCTTCAGAGTACTTGCAGAAGGACCTAGCTGTTAGCTGTTGTTGTTGTTGCTGCTGCTGCTGCTCACTTTAGGGGCGAGTGAGGGGGAGGTTTACCCAGAGGGAATGTTTTCTTCATCCAGCGGGGACTGCAAATCTCCCACCAATCTCTCTTTAAAACTGGGACACCTCCGTTTTGGCACGCCTTCAACCGACACACAAGCTATCTTCAGCACAGCTTCCCTTTAAAAGATATACAATGCTTTAAAAAAGCAAGTAAAAATAACATAGCACTCAATCCCATACAGTACCCTCCTGCTTATCACAAGACACAAAAAGTTACCAATGAAACGGGGTTTACCGAAATAGGTCATATACACAAATATGGCTCTTAAAAGGAATTTTAAGTATGAATCCTCATTTTTAAAAAGGCACCTGTGACCTGGCTGAACGAACGAAGGATAGGAAGAAATGAAAGAACATGGAGGAAATGGCATGGAAAGGCATGGAAATGGAATGTGTGAGGCGGTCTTTCCCCCCTTTATCCGGTAATTGCACATGACATTTCATTGTAAGAGAAGTGCGTTGTTTAATCAGATGTATCCTCAAGCATTTAATTAGTCTTTGCCGAGAAAAGAGGAAAATTCTAGAGCAAACAAGCACTCATTTGTTTTGCGGCGCCCACACAAACATTTTATCCCCATGATTGTGCACACTCTATTTGTGGAGTAACCATTCACAGAGTGCTGTTATTGGTTGTCTAACAGCACCCTGGCTAGGCTTGGATTGAGAAGTAGGGGCTACTGCTGTGCCTATAGTGCCCCCAGTAAAGTAGGATGTGTGTGTGTGTGTGTGTGGGTATGTGTGTGTGTCAGTCTGTGTGTGTGAAGAAAGTGAGACATTTCAACAGCCCGACTAAATGCCCTTTCAAAAGCTTTTTATAGACATCTCCACTAGCCTGCCAATAGAAAAACTTTCAGCGCTCCCCCATCCTCCCTCCTGACACGGTGCTAATTAGCCAGACCCTCAATGTTTAACACCACCACTTACAAATGGCACTCCTGAGGTTGAAAAAAGTACTTTCCATACTTCTGAAAGGCAATTAATGTCAAGTATAAAATTGTCAACCTTGTGGACGCCGGGAAAGTATGGCTAATATGCCTCATTAGGGTGGTAAAGGTCCGTCACTGTCATTCCATCCACATCACAGACACTCTTTATCGTCCATAATGCATGTGATCAAAGTAATGTCATTATCTATTCGATACAGCCATTTCCTCCTCTCCCACTAAACGTGTTGTCATCTCCCATCACATCCACGACACTTAAGGCGATTAACGAATCCCGGTCAAAACGGAGGGCGGCGTGCATAACAAGGACCCTCCGGGCCCTAGGCGATGGCCTGCGTGCCTCAGGGAAGCCCCGCTCACGCTCGCCTCCGTTCTCCGCCGCGTAGAGGTGAGTCCCCTCCGCCTCCCCGCCCACATCAGCATGCAGTGCGTAGCAGGCAGTGCACAGGCCCGTGCCTAATGAGTGCTGTTCCCTGTTCTCCCCGAGCCGGGTCGGCTGACGCTTCCAGTGCGCTGTGGCCCCATTTACGTTCCCGCCTCTCCGGCTGACTCCCACTCGCACGGGCAGGAACGGAGAAGGGCGCAGTACCCCCGCCCCCAACCCCCCCCCATAGCCCCTCCACTCCCCATGGCCCCTCCACCCCCCCGTAGCCCCCCACCCCCGCCACTGACAGCCCTCGGCAGCGCCTAGCACCGCTCACGTCGCCACCGCCATAATGGAGTGTGAAGTGTGAAAACATGGAAGGGAGAGGCAGGTTCGTTTGAGCCACATCATTTCCAAGGCAGCCAGACAGGCGACGCGTGCCTTTCATTAGGGCCTAATGTCCAAACAGACGTGTGGCGCGTGCAGGTGCTGCCTGCCATTTGCCGCTTTCCATTTGTGCTTTACCACCGGATAAATAAGAGCCAGGGGCTAAACGACTTCGGGCCCCGTGTGTGTTCATTGCTTGACTTGATAGCCGGTGATTTCCTGCAGTCAAATTGCTTAGAGCCTTTCTTTGAATACGATGCTGTTGTTTCTTTAGTGACCTTTCCAACCCTACGATGTGAACTGTATTACAGCTAAGGCTAAGGCATTATGTGAGGCAGCGCTTTCATAACTGCCCAACCACATACACACACACACACACGCACACGGCAGTCTTACAGTACACGACTGGTGTTGGTTTACCTGGCAGCCTGAAGGGACACCGGAGTGTACTATATTATGCTGACAGAGGGAGCGTTTCACCAAGCGAGGCATTCTCTAGCTTAACTTGCTGTGTAAACGGAAAAATCATCCTCCGCAGTGACATAGGTGCTTGGAGAAGGCACTTCACTATGGACTTCCCAGAATCAATTGCATGTGCAGCTTCCCCTCCTTGCATGATGTCACTGGGTGGCTTCCCCATTCCCTCCTCCCGCTCTCTTTCGGTCTTTGACCGTTTCTCTTCATATTTCTCTCTCCGTCTCTCCTCCTCTGTCACGGTGGCTGAGTTCCATGGCTGCACTCGGGAGGGCCCTTCTGTCTAATCACCGCTGCCCTCCAGAGTCTCCTCTTTGCCCCCAATCCCATCCGTACGTCCCGCTCTTAAATTACCCTGGCTAAGCACCCTCTCCACTCCCCACGGGACCATTAGGCCCCGCCGCCCCGCCCCGCCCCACCCCACCCCCCCGCCAGGCAGTGCTGTGTGGGCCACCTGTCACCGTAGGGGTCAGGGCGTCCAATACCTCCCCTTCTTTCCTCGGGACTGCCAACGCCGTCTGCCAAGCAGAGGGCCCCCGCGTTGCCGGGGGAGGCTTTGGGTGGCACGCATGGTGCCTTGGACAGGGGGAACTTCCCCGGGAAGACTCCCCCGCTCCCCTCGGCAGAGGACGGTCCCGGGCCTTGGACCAGGCTCTGAGGATGCGGAGAGCGGAGCTGGCCGAAGACGAGTGGAGGGAGACGCCTCGCCCGCCAACAAGGACGCCCGGAACAGACACAGGCCACACCAGGAATAGAAGCGGGCCGAATGGAGAGAGGTGGGCAGGGGAAAACGATGGCGGTCTTAATCACGTCCGGACATATTGCACCGGACGAGCGTTCCCTTTCGCTAGGAGCGGCCCCCTCAAGCATGTGGCCGCTCTTGGCTTCGCTCTTCACCCCACAGTCCTTCCTTATGGCTTCCTTAATATTTCAGTCATAATTCCGATTTGGCTCCCTCACACCTGCCGGGGGCCATGGAGAGAGATTAGACTTGGTGGAGCTCCAGGTCCTGCCCGCGGCCCTTCTTTCATGCCCGGCCCTCCGCAAGCTGTTCACGGGAACCCCTAGCAGAACCCACTGTTTCTCCACCCCGCTGTGTTAATTTATCTAAAACATAGCCCTCTGACAGCCAGAGCCATGTGTTGCCTCCACAGGACAGGCCCGGGCCAGGCCAAGCCCGACCAGTCCAGACCCCGGCAGGACCAGGGGGAGCCTTTCTCCAAAAGGTGCTTTGGCCCCTCCATCTGTTTGGCCCTAGAACCTGGGCACTGGCTGACGGCTATTGTTGGGCGCCGTCTGATGACAGGCCAACACCCCCTAGGGCAGCGTTGGTGTGGGTTTGGGAGTGAGTGAGTGAGTGAGTGAGTGAGTGAGTGAGTGAGTGAGTGAGTGAGTGAGTGAGTGAGTGAGTGAGTGAGTGAGCTAAGAATTAGACTAGATAACAATGTCTTTGTTTGTGGTGGCCGCCTGGCCGGTCCAGGGAGCTGCGGGGGGCCAGAGTGCATGCAGGGAGACCTCATGGCATCCCAGCAGACCTGGCAGGATCACCTCCAACCACCGTCACAACTCTCTCCTGTCCTGTGGCAGCGGCCATTTTACAAGTCTTTGTCACAGACTCCTTAAAGGTTCCAGCAGCAACTGTTATTCTGGACTGCGTGTTCTACTGAAAGACCTACCCGTTCACCCAGAACCCATTGACAGGCAGATAAGGACGAAAATGTATATGTCTGGTCAACACCGTCCTTGTCAATTTGAAGGCTAGTTTTTCACAGAATTTGATATTGCTCCTGGTTGAAGAGGAAATTAAGAACTACGTGGTTCGTCACTTTTTCCCGTAAGAAACGCAGTAAGAGAATGTTTGTATTATTCACAGAACCATTTTATCAGGAGTAAACACCTCGATATCGTATACATTGTTTTAAATACATAAAATAAAACCATCCAGTTTTCCCCACCCTCAGATTACCTGCCTGACGGGAGGATGTGAGGAGAAAGCCAACGGAAGGTTTCATTCATTTATGATTATCAACCCAGATTTATCACACAAATGCGTAACACCGATCCACGTGACTCCCAGGGTGTTTCCCCATTGCTCTGAAAGTCTTAGCACCCCTCCCGTTCCAGGTCAGAGATCGTTTCTGCACCATTTAGCCCATTCTGTTACGCTGCCCCGCATTAACATTTCATCAGGTAATTAAACCCAGGAAGCATTAACAAAGCTCGACTTGTATTGACGATGTCGAGAGAAAAAGTCGAAGCGAGGACAGGAGAGGAAAGTACGGCAGAGTGGAGGAGTTTATGCAAGTTGTGGCACCAAGCCTGGAGCAGAGCAGGATTACCTGCATCAACATTTTTTCTTACAGTGTTTCTTTTATGCATCAGTTTAGTTTTTTTTTTTTTTTTTTACTTTCAACTTTTTCTACATTTTGCAGGCTTGAATTATTGAAAATGTTGATTCCCAAATCATGAAACATTAATGTGAGAAGGATGCATAGTTAAGCAGTTTAATTCTAGGCTTATGATGCCTTCCTTGCTCAATTACATGTTTTTATATTGGTTGTTTTCTGCAAGGGGGTGGAGGGTTTGAATATAATAGGCATAGACTGACCTTCATCTAAGCAGCTACAGCGAAATTTGGAATTTCACCCACGAAACAAGCTGAATAACAGACCACAAGTTTGTTAGTACAGTGCGTGTGTGTGTGTGTCTGATAGTGTATAATGTGTGTGCGTGTTTGTGCGTGTTTATGTACAAGTCTCCTTCTCGATAGACATCATTCGTTAAAAATATTCATTATGCTGAACAGCAGTTTAGAATCAGAATCAGAATCATCATAAGTCTTTGTTAAACTAATTATGAACACCGCTTTATCATAATATAACTCAGTTATAACGAAAACCTCACTAAATTGGGTGGTGCAGTCACTTTAGAATTTAATTCAGATGATAAAGTAACCAGAAATAGTATTTCAATGTCTACAACCACAAACACAAATACAAAGAAATATAATTGCACTCGGAGAAACATGAAATTATTATTTATAAAAAAATTATGCAACAAAAGTTAGCAACAGCATTGTGTTTTTCTCCCCAAATTAGCTGTGCTACAAAGCCTTTGAAGGATTCCTTTCAAACAGGCCTTGAAGCCAAGCGAGATTCCAGCAGCTAATTTACCTCTTGTTTTCGATGATGAATGAAAGCCATTATGCAATAAATAATGGCCGTCAAAAGGATTTATTACACACTGTGCGATAAAACTTCAACACTACATTCAGCACTTTGCCTCACACAAACCATGGCAAACATTTCCTATAGAAGTGAGTGAGTGAGATCTTCACTGTTTTGACAACCATCACCAGTTGATAGTATTCTTGATGTTGTCGCTTATTCAATACACTGAGGTCCCTATATCAAAATAGCCATGCTGTAAAAAAGACAGTGGTCATCTTCAAAGCTGTATTTCTTGCTTGACAAGGGGATTTTATATCACAAGGGATGCTGTGTTGACAATAAACAAACATAAACAATGACTATCGCCTTAGTAGAGAACTAAGACTACCTGCAAAATCCTAGCACGTCATGCACTGATGAAAACCTGACAATATTCATGATGCTCATTTCTTAATAGAGAAGTATAATGTGTATAAATATCTAATCTGACAGCTGTACAGCTGGCTCAGCAAACACCTAGAGTTTACAGAAAGGCTTCAAGTTTGTCAATAGACATCAGGGACTTTCATTAGCATTTGTGAAAGTTAGGGCTTTTATGTATGGATGCAATGTATGCGTGTGTGTGTGTGTGCGTGCGTGCGTGCGTGCGTGCGTGTGTGTGTGATTGCTGCCTGGGAAGAACCCCGTTTTGGACCTCGGGGTGGATGCGGAAAAAGAGGCTTCCCTGATGTGGCTGCCGGTAAACTATTCAGGCTCCTCTGCTTATTAATTAGTACCCAAAGGAGGACAAGGCGGGGCAACCGGCAAGGGGAGAGTACAAGCTAGGGGTTACCATGGGGATCCCCTAATGACAGGTGCTGTGGACTGTACACCCCGGAGAGTTTACCATGCCAAAATGCATAAAAACATGAATTAGAATGAATTCATCGTAAAGCAGATGCTCCTATTTAGTGTGTGAAAATGTCCACTATAAATTCTTTGATAAGGTACTGTTCAACTTAATTACAGCTATGCTCTCTCACAATAGAGATTGATCATCATCGCGATCAGGTATGCGTATGAGAGGGTGTTTACATTAAGCAAACGGTTAAAGGCTGTCACACTTCTATCATCAACGAGATAGTGTAGCTCCCGTTAAAGTGCTAATCAGCGGAGGGAACATTCCGATTCGGATGAGTCTCAATGGAGCCGTGTTGTTGCGCGCCAGACAGCACACAAAACGTTCAATCCACAACGGACCCAAGGCGTCCAGATAAGGATTCGACGGAGAGCTGCTGCTGAGATCATCACAAGCCCGAAGGCAACATTTCTCTTTCAAAGAGTAATTAAACCTTGCATTAATAAGACCGAGGGTGTATCCCTGTTAATTATCAACACTCCGTGTTCCACTCAGCAAGACCGTGGCAGAGCGTCTCATTTCATTTCCTGTCCCGCAGCTCTTTATTAAAAAGAATACAAAAACATTCGGGCATTAAGGCATTCAAATAGCATTTCAAACGTAATCCCGTCATGCAAAACTGTGCACCCACCAATGCCATCTGTCTAAATAGAGTCAATCTGATTCAACATAACTGAAACATAGTAATGAGAGAGTAATCCTGTAAATTGGGGCAGCCAACAAGACCACTACTTTCAAAAAAATTAAATAAAAACTACCAACTCCCAACCCCCTAACACACACACACACACACCCACGTTTCTGTTTTGGCAGGGTGCTTTGCATGGGATTACTCCCAGAGAGGGGGAGAAGTGTGTTTCAGGGTTCCAGGTACATTCTCTGGTAAACTGGGTCACCATGCCTGCTGTAGGATGCCGTATCTGCCTGCAGTTGGGGTGGGGTGGGGGTGGGGGCGGGGGATCTGGAGCCAGTGGCAAGAAGTAAATTACCAGCTACCTGCTGCCTTTGAGCGACTGAGGGGGGGGGGGGGGGGGCGCTTAAGAGAAGGGGGTTGAAGGGGGCGCTCCGCAATGTATTATCCTCCGGCAATTAGCCAGGATACGCTACGGGCTCCTTAATGATGGGGATGCTTAAAAATGGCAGAGATAAGAGAGTGCTGGCCCCGGATGGAGCAGCCTCTCCTCATGGTAGGCCCTGGCTGCGGGCGTCGGAGATAGCAGGAGCTCTGATAGTCTCCCAGTCAGAGGAGAGCCCCCAGATAGGCAGCCAGGAACGGATCTGCCACTGATAACTCCTGTCAATCACGCCCCGGGGCTTGATTAATACGCATGGCTCGCGGGGAAATTAGGCCAAACGGGGGTTTGGGGGGGGTGACGGGGGGGGGGGGGGGGGTGAGGGGTTACCGCAGGTTCCCGAGAAGGAGCGGTGTAATGAGGTTCTGTGTCAGCTAAACGGCGAGTGAGGAATAGGAAGAATGGCAGCTGGTTCAAACACTGGCAGGCAAAGCTAAAGTGCTGCTGCTGAAAGGCGTCTTGATTGGCTGGCCCTTGTCATGTCGGCGTGGGTCAAGGTCACGGATGATTCTGTCACCGTCTTATGGTTCCGTTCGAAACGTCTGATGAGAGACTTGGCAGGGTGGGTGCCCCCTTGGCCCCTAGCTGTCCCTTTTCAAGTCTATTTCATTCTTTAAGTCCAGGGATGGCTCCTAGCATATTTACACTCCAACTATACTCTATGGCAGCTCAGTCCACAAACACTGCATGTATAGCGACCACCAAATACTACCTTGGAAAAAGCAAATGGGTTTTGAGTGAACCAGGGCTGCCGACTGAATATTCTCTGTGCAAAATTGACAGCAAAGGAAGGATAAGAGACATTAAAGTGCCCCACAAGGCCAGTCGGCAAAACGATCATAATGTAAGTGAGGTTAACACAAAACCGTACAACAACGCTGTTCACCCACACAACCGGTGGTGATAAAGGAAGGTCGTGTAAGCATCGGTGAGGCTCCAGGCTCCCCATCGATTCCTTCCATCCTTATCGGCCTTTGTTTTACCTGGCCTCCATCCTTTCTATTCACCACAGTCCTCGAAGCCTGCCTCTCCAGCGGAAATGCACTAATATCACTCACTCCCTACGCCTTCCAATCTTTACACGGCGACTCAAGTTTCAACAAAGCCGCCTGCCGACCCCGGGTTTGAGAGGAGATGCACGTCCGGTTTAACTGCTTAATGCCTGCGTCTGATTGAGATAAAAGCAGGCCCGTCTCGCCTGCCCCTGCCCGCCTCTCCCTCCTTCTCCCCGCTCCCCTCCGCAGCCAATTTCACTGGGAAGAGTGGGAGATAAGGAGGAGCTGTGGGGAGCTCGCTCTAATCTGGGGAGGAAGGGTTGCGCGGCGGCTGGGGGGAGGAAGGGAAGGGTTGGAGGGGGGAGGGGGGGGCTACGGACAGATAAAACAGGGAGCGATCGGGATCAGCGGCTTGATGAGGAGGGAAAGATAGCCAAGAGACTCAACGTCATCCCTGAGAGATGAGACACAACATGGCCCCCTCCCCGTGTGCACGCTTGTGTTCAGAGGAGAGTTGAGTGGGTGCTAATGCCGCCGTGAAGCCGTCGCCAATTGCCCCTAAAGAGCGGCCGCTGTTCTCTTTCTCTCAAAAACGGGCCGCTGTGTAACTAACAATACGCCGCCATTTTCTTGAGACGTCTCTACAACGCATATGCACTTTCTGTCCTCTCCCTCCTGTATTCAAAGATGGGTAGCCAAGCTCTAAATTATTTACCATTAGGTAGTCGTTCTCACTGCTCTGCTGCGGCTTTATGGCTTTTATTTCCCTGCGCTGTTGAGAAATGGAGGAAGAAAGACAGGGGATGGTGCACATCACTCAAGCTCTCCCTGGCTTTGAACTTGCTGTGCGATGGTAACCCTATGGCGAGGAGCTTCAAACACACACGGGGTGTCTGACGACACTTTTAACCTCGGACTACATTGTATCTCCAAGGCTTTGACCTCTCGACGTTAACCCGCCAAATAATGCACATCATTTTCTATGTCCATCAGTTTTCTTTTTGTACGCCATTTTAAACAGCCACATTAGGCATACAAAATAACGATGGTGAAGGTCGAAAAAACTCTAAAGAGCAAGACTGAAGGCCTCATAGACTCATAATGTGACCAGACATGTGGTGCCTACAGTACACATGCCCTGTGTACAGTGCATACTGCCTATAAATATGCACGCATCTTTAAAGGTGTTATTTCACATGTACTGCATAATCAAGAAAAAAATTTGAAGGTAGTGAATAATATGAATAATGGGAACGCTAAAGGCAAGAATTCTAAAATTCAAGCGAATTGACTTGGAGGAAACCAACATAGCGGTTGATTTAAGTAGCAAGAAGTGTGGTATAAAAATGACTGCTCTTATGGGTCTTACTAAAGCAACCCATTATAGCACATGAAATGAAATATTCATATGTGATAACGCTGACCTATTTAGAGTTACACCTTTTTTACTCTGGTCGCTGTAAAGCTGGGTGGACGGAGAATGGGCAGGGGCACGCATTTTGGCTTCATCTTTCATTCAATAACGCGGCATGTTGGAAAACTCCCAAACTTAAGAAATGGTTTACATAGAGTCCAGATGAATGCGATGCTTCAGATTTGCAGTTCTTTTGGAAGATCGTAATCGATCAGCCTTTGTAATTGGAATTTTCTATAACGATAGGTTTATTCTGTACTGCATCCACCCTGACATCTCTGGATTTATGTGTTGTCGTGACAAGGTCCATCGTTCGAAATTGTGATTGTGAACTGTCCACTTACATCTGTTCATTCCTCTGTTCCAGTCTGAGCTGATCCTCTCAGCTGCTGCTGTAAGCTGTCACTGAGCACAGATTTGTATCCTGTGCCCCCGCCCCCCCCTCCCACGCTTCATGAAATTATCTTTATTAATTGGAACGCTGTTCCAATATGCTAATAGCGTGTTGCCTCATTACAAATGCACTTTGATTGCAAAAAGATTTAGTCGTTATTAATGAACCGAGGCATTTGATGCTGCCTTACAGGAGGTTGTCCTGAGAAGAGCTGAGGAACTTGGCCCTCTTTCAAAACATGGAGTAATTACTAATTACAGTACAGCACAAATGAGACCATCAGGGTGTGTGTTTTTTTTTGTGTGAACAATAACTATCGGCAGCTATTAGTGTAAAGTTGAGGCTGAACCTGCTCGTCAAACTGCAGCTCTGCATTTTGTTTTGCAACTAAACTCTTTTTCACCTCTCCTAAACTCCCCTCTAAGAGCAGTGACACTCTCCTCCACATTTCCAGAGGTCCTCGGAGACTGTGGTTTGCTGTAGATGTGTGGCAGCACAGGAGTTTTGTCCCTCCTCATTTCTGTTTCATCAGCAGGTATAATTTTTGCCGTAACCAGCTCGTCATAACAGAACTCTTGGATCCATCGTCTGAGTACTTTGCGTCACGGTCCATGAACTGAAGAGGAAGCCATTACTATACATAATACTACGTTAAATAATAATATAGGTAAAGTAATGTGCCACAACACATACCGTTTTGACAGTTCTGACAGTGGGATTGTAATGTAATGTAATGTAATTTGAGCACTCATCGGGCACAGTAGGCTACCTCACTGACTGGGTTGGTATATGGGGACCTTGGGCGTTAGTGTGAGTCGAAGCTCAACGTCTGCTGTTACATCATGGCCTTTACTTCTTTTCTATCTTCACGGTCACTACAATATCTCTCAAACATACGTTGACTGCGGCATAAAGGGAAGGTCAACATATTTTCTGAGATATACTGTATAAGATACATATTTATTGTATGCACTATAATAAGCTTGTAAAAAAAATTCTTTGGAACAGTAACATCTGAACCTCTAAACTCTGTGATAAGAACATCTCATGAAAACAGACAGCCATTTTTCTCTGCAATTTGCATATCCTACAGAGACCAGCTTCGCTTCACATTTAAAAAGGACAGAAAAGGAAACAAACAAACACAAAAAGCAAAGCTCATTCTCCCCGATTCTGCATTTGAATAATCCAGAGGGCTGCCTCCTAAAATGGTTCTCTGTGACTACGGCACTGCATGACTCTCATTTAACTTTGCAATATTGCCTGGTTTAATAGCCATCTTTGTGAATGAATAAAGAGATTATGACACTATCCAGTTTGGCAACACAAGCCTGCAGTATCGGTGCCGCTGCTGCATTAATTGAAAAGGGCTTCTTTTTTTTCCTGCCAAGAGGTGTTTTGCTGACTGATTTCTGTGTCGGCTTTAATGCCCTTAAAAAGAGCTTGCAGAGTTGCATGCTCTTATCACTGCCGCTGATCCCTAAATAAGATTTCATCCCCAGCTCCACGGATTAGAGAACTGAAAAGATTCAGCTGTCACACATTATCTTCCCCACATGGCAGAAAGATGTAGGGGAAGCCAGGCCTTTGAGACGGGGATATGTCTGTTACAGTCTTACACTGGCACCGCCACACAATCCCTCAAAATGTCTAGCTCTGGCTCAGGTCGTACAAAGGAAAACAAATGGAGAAAGACTGAGGTGGAGCAAAAACAGTTTCGTTTTTTTCCCTTCCTCCACTGTGGTCTCTGCTTTGCGAGCACGTGGAACTGAAACCTACCTAAAGAGCGTGGTGACACCCGATACCCCACCTTACAACCGTGCCCCGCTCATTTGACTAGCCTCTCAGCTAAGGTGTAATCACATGGAAGGGGTTGGGGGTTCATTAACACGAGCTGACAAGTGTGTACCAGGGATGTCTCCTAAACTGCGAGGCCCAGGCACAAAGGCTCTGGTTTTCCTCCCCATAGTGCCACTGAGCTTGAGGCGGTTAGTTTGCTCGTGAGTGTGTGTGTGTGTGTGTGAGAGAGAGAGAGAGAGAGAGAGAGTGGGTAGAAAAGAGGTGACATTTATAAAGCACACCAGCTCTCTACGGCCTCAAAGACCTGCCGCCTGACTAAAAACAGCTGGGTCCCTTATCTTCCGAACGTCTCCGCTGAAAATACCATAGTCGTGAGAGCCTTCAGATCCAACTCCACCTTTGAGCTAAACTCAGTAACAAACACGTACAAACACAGTCTCAGAGTAGTGACAAGAGGAGGGGAAAAAAATGCTGTTGGTTGTCAGTGAAATGGCGAGCGAGTCCGAGACATGCCTGGATATGCTTGACATTCCAGTGATCTGACAATCATGAGCTTAAACATCTGTCCTGTTTTCTCACACAGCGAAGGGGACTTGATCTGTGACATTTAAGGTGCTCTGAAAGTGAGGACCCCAGCAAGGGAACGGGCTGACAGGTGAGAAATACACTGGACGACCAGAGGCTCTTATTCTCAGCCTGTCCCAGAGCCCCCATCCACCCCCCCCCCCCCCCCCCCCCCCCCCCCCCCCCCCCCCCCCCCCCGCCGCCCCCCACGGCCTCCGGCCAGCTGGACCTGCCCTGCCCTTCTCCCTGAAATTACATTTTCAACTTTAATTACCAGAAGTCTGGCTTGGTGTGCCCCATGTTCCTACTATGTTGCCTACACCCATTAACACGTACACACACACACACACACACCAAAAAAAAACTGTTTGGAGAAAACAAATGCTTTCTGCCTCCCTTTCTGAAGTGCGTTTAACAATGTCCTCAAGACACCGTTTTCCGACGCGTGAGGAAGTGCCGGGAAGCAAGACATCCATCACATTGACAGACAAAACAAATTACACGGCAAACAGAACCTTAATGTGTCACTGGAGCTAATGGTGTCAAGGCTGGCTGGCAGTCGACCCAGACACTTGCGTGCTCCCTTTCCAGCACTCCCCTTTCCCCACACATGGCCTTGCTTTTCAACTCACGAAACACCTTCTGTGGCTGGGTAATATGAGTTTGTCTAAATAGCATTACGGCATTAACACCCTGCTAACCATGCATCAAACCCAAATTCATAAAATTCCATTAAGGCTGGCTCTCGAGTCGGGGGGGAAGAGGCCTTCATGCAAGCATGATCTATCTGTGCGCTGCCTTGTGCACACAAGGCTGAGATTATTCTTTGAATGGATGGCGCAGTCTTCTTAAAGCCAATAAAAGTGTAATTACATGCCTTAGGCCTTGGTGACAATACATGTGCTCGTGACAGCTATCTGCGGTCGAGGCAGGACGGATTACCTTCACTTTTCATCTAGCTTTGCCATGATCACCTCTGCTGGGTCACCTTGGATGGAAGGCTACAATTTTACCAGTCATTAAACTCTTAATCCAGCATCAGAGTGTAGGCACTGGCCTCATTTTTCTCCATCCAATGGGGCCTCCTAACACTTTCTTGTGTCATCAAATAACCGCAAATCACAACAGAAAAAGGAGCTAGCATAAAATCCTATCGTTATCATGGTCAAATAGAGCTACAGTACTAGATTGCATACAGTAAAACACAATTTAAAAGTATCTTAACATTCAGGGTAACAATATAGCATTAGTCTATAAGCTGTCTGCTTATAATATTTAATATAAAAAAAAAATCTAGAAAAAAAATGAATGGAACTACCTGGCATGACTTGGTTGATTGCATACTTAATATTCCCTGCACTGTATTTGGTTGGCACCAGCCATTAAATATTGGGAGATGGGGAGATATTTTTCAAGGCAGGCAAACTGAGCATGATAAATTGGACAATAAACACTCTAATCCGACATCACAAACGTGCTCAGAGGCCTGATGCGGCGCTAAATATGAGCTTGCAAGACACAGAGACACAGCCATTTATATGAGGAGGACACTAGCAAAGATTAGCACGGTCAAGCTAAGGTGCTTATAACACTCCACTTATCACAACACTTTCTAACGGAAACACAGCTAGCACAAATTCCTTTGCCACAAATCAAAACGGCTTTTCATGCAAGGCCTGCGTAAAAAGAATCTTGAGCTACACAATAAAGACCGTATTTATATGTATATGTGTATTTCAATAACCTTCTGACAACATATTACATTATACAACTTTATTTAATGTGGCATTGGTTGATCCAGCTCTTGGTGTCTTAGAAGAGATAATATATGTTCATATTTAAACATGACTGATAACACAACTATTATCTTCATAAATCATTTGGAGTAATGAGAACATCCAGTTAACTCATTACAGTGCTCTATTAGTCGGTAAATGAAGGTCTTGGGGGTTAATTAACTAGTGGGGTAAGGCCCATGTTAATAATGCAGAAGTAATGCAGGGCAGGTAATAACACACTCCTGACTGTCACTCTCAACTTTACTAGTCAGTTCTACTGGAATTAGCAATGAGGGTGGGCTCACTGAATTCAGAATATAAGCGAGTCTTTTTTTAATTAATTGTTTGAGCCACACGTTGCCTCAGGTGGCCGACTTTAACAGGCAGTATTAAGGTCATCTATTGATTGCATTTATTTAACCCACGAAAGCAGACATGAGCATAGTGCAGTGACAAAAACATCAAATGTAAAAATGTCCACAAGGATAATCAAGGACACACAAACGTATATCTGGCAATCGCACCTATTATGCCATAGCTTTACATATCTATATCTCAAAATGTATAAACAAATTGATATTTGTTATCGATATAACAAAACGTGGCATGTCTGAAGTAAGAGATGGCAGTTGATGTGGCTGAACGCCTATATGGTGGCCAAGAAATGTGTTTTCTCTGCACATCGAGGGACTGCTACTGCTCTCCTCCATACAGCACAGTACGTCTCATCTGCATCCAGCTCAGGGCTGGCACAGGAAGAGGCTGTTGGTCCACACACAATATTGGACAAGACAGAAACATGGAAGATTTACAGGAAGAGAGAGCGGGCCCCGCCGCACCAGCCTTGCCAGCTGTGATAATGATGTATAATTTAATTGAAGCCTGTGCTTCTATCCTCCATAGAACTCAAACTGCTCTTCCCCTGTTGATGCATTATTCAGGCTAATGGTGACCCTGAAATAGAAAAAAAAAGCTTCTTACCTCTTTAAAGTTTTAGTGCGGAGAGCAACGAGAGGTAGAGAGGTAGATAGAGGCGAGGAGACCAAGTAAGTCAGGGAAGAATTTGGGTGAGAGATGGGGACAGAGGGAGCGAGAGAGAGAATTAGGATTAAGAGACAAATAGACAGAAGTAAGAGAAAGAAAGAAAGAAAGAAAGAAAGAAAGAAAGAAAGAAAGAAAGAAAGAAAGAAAAGAAAGAAAGAAAGAAAGAAAGAAAGAAAGCAAGAAAGAAAGAAAGAAAGAAAGAAAGAAAGAAAGAAAGAAAGAAAGAAAGAAAGAAAGAAAGAAAGCAAGAAAGCAAGAAAGAAAGAAAGAAAGAAAAGAAAATAGAGAAACAGAGTGAGTGTGCGAAAGATAGAGAGAGATAAACTTGTAAAAAAGAGCACACAATGATTAGTGAGTCTTAAGTGTCTAGTGTGCTGCAATGGACTTACACTACTGCCTTTGACCCTGACAACGTCATCTTCCTAGCAACAGCAGACAAGTCTAATTGGATAAGAAGAACACCTCTGGTGTTTGTGTCTTTGCTTTTGAAATATCTGGCATGCCGGTCTGGCATCTCTGGTGGCCTTGAATTAGAATGCTTGCCAGTCAAAAGCAAATAAGAAAGCACTACTTGTTTATGTTCTATTGGAAACAGATGTAAGAGTATGTTGTGTACGCCTCACAGTTCCTGCCGCAAACTGAGCAAGATTAACTAAATGATAAAAAGCCAAAGTAAATTTATGGTGGACTTTCAATGCATCCCATAGCACATAATAATGATTGCTACATAAAATGAGACAATTAGACTCATTCACGCAGTAATTACATGGCTACAGTTCATAAAAAAGAGAGCAGTGGTCTATAAAACGTCAGTAGGGTGTGTGTGTGTGTGTGTGTGTATTTGTATATGTGCCTTTAGGTTGGGCAAGTGTGTGCGTGTGTGAAAGAGGATACACTCTAATAACGGTACTGACAGGGAATGGAACAATGAGGAGAAAGGGTCCCCAACAGGAACATCTACCTACTTCCATAAATCAAGCTAAACTGTCATATTTACACTATGAAATTCTCCCATCAAACACTTATTGTTAGGCATAATTTCCACTGCAATTAGATAGCAGCTTCATTAGGGAGAGTGTAACTGGAATGTGGCTATTGAGCTACACTGCACAGCAGTAAGGTGGAATGTTAAGAGTGTTAGCGAAGATGATGATGGCAAAAGTGGCGGTACTTCACACAATCATGAAATCAGTAATCAGATACCTGCTGTCTAAAATTGCTCAAAAATTACCATTCTTCTGTTCAATTAAATAAGCACCCGATTATTTTATTAAGACCATTTCTCCATCTGGTATCTAACAGAGAACTGTGTGATTATTGTGAAAGAAAATGTTTTGGCAAAGGGTTTAGTAGGCCTAAAGTTAATTAGAATGTGCTGCTATATGATTACTTCAACACTGCGAGGTAGCCATTTTCCAAATGTGTAAAACTAAATTAGGATGAAGTGCACATAACCCATTCTCCAACAATCTCAAGACACACACTAATACTTCAGACAACTTATTCTTCATTTTATACAACGTTTCATACATTGACAAAAGAAAAGGTCCGGTGATCAACATGGCTTGCAATTATTAAACTACACTATATGGACATTTAGTCTAAACTGGGAGTTTAATGAAGATCTTCAGCGCATGTCGGTCTTCTATTTGACCCTTACTATCCTCAAACTAGTCTGTAGGACGGCAGACACTTCGGGCTATCTGTCAAACGTCGGAACTCTCATGGTTATGAGTACATACAGTTAGCAAGTAGGTACTCCTATCTTCCGAAAGATTAGAATGGAATTGGAATATAAATGGCATCCATATCTTGACATTTCAACCACTGTAAATGAGTTACGCACACTCCATGTAAATAAGATCAACAGAGGCAATTGGAAACTATAGTGTTTATGAAACTTTATAGGCTGATAATTAGTTTTAGCATCAGAAAAAAAGTATTTATATTAGATAGGGAAATGATGAAATATCCATAAAGACATGATTAATAGGTTATGTGCAGTCCATTAAAATACGTAAAGTGTTAATGATACTATAACATGATATATTGTCTTTGCATTATATTCTGTCCAAGGAGATGTACTATTTGCGGGAACACGAACAAAGGGCACTACTTCCTAACACAGGTTTGATGTAACTTGGGTCTTCAACCTGCTGCTTTGTCATACCGTAGTAGTTATACCCAACCCAGCCATCATCTCAGGAGAAGAAAGTGGTCGCATAAATACCTCACCCCGAGCCTACGCCTATAAATCTCCCATTTCTCCTCTCCCACCACAAAAAACACACATAATCAGTGTTGGGGGACCAGAAAGCGCGAGCAGCAAACCCATAAGGGGTATGGGTTACCTCTGCTCACCATCACTCTTCTCCAACCATCCCAGCTAGGCTCTCTTTACGGAGTCCGGGGTCGAAGCCAGCAGGAAAAAAATGAGCTCCTCCGCGACGCTGAACTAGCCCACCTATCATCCGCTGCGGAGCTCCCTGCCGTCTCATTATCATTCGCCGTACTTTTGGTGGGGGTCGTAATATCTCCAATTGGGTTTTTCCCCATCGGCAGAGGGCTTGTTTCAATCTCCGGCCCTGTCCTAAAGATATGGATGTAGGTAGGTGTGTGGGGTTACTCATGGAGGCTGCCTCTGTGGAGGTGGCGCCCAGACGGAGCCAGGGAGGGGTGAGGTGCCGGGCTGCGGCACGTGCACGCCGCGTCCTCAAAGGCTAGGAACGACAGGGCTGCGAATGCCGGGGGCCTACGGAGGAGGAGGAACACGCTCCTCTCCAGGGGAGGCATGCCATTGAGTGTATGACCATCTGCAGACCCATCACCCCGGCCTGCACCTTTCTCACGTCACAACCGTTAGCCATCAAAACGGCGTCCCTTGTGGAGGGAGATTCTGTGCAGTCACTGGATCGGGGAGGTCTGGTCAATCTATCATGCTGGTTAGTCATGTAAATCATGGCTTAAAGATACAGTACCATGGGGTGGATCCACGGAAATCCATGCTGACATAATTACATGCCGCAAGGCAGTGCATTTAACTGGCATCGCATAGCTACTGTGCTGTATGCACAGTGTATAAATAGATACAGTTGGCAAAATAGTGGTAACAAGCAATCGCTAATGACAGATGCACACAGTCGAAAAAACTCATTTAAAAGTGATAATGAAAGGTCTATCAAAGATCCAACGTCACTCGGCAAGCACGCGACAAACCCAGGCAGTGGCCTCGCCGTTTCCAGTCCTGCACATCGGTAATGACAGGGCATCCACACATGTAGCCATTCCACACGGATTTTATCATGGCAGTGGGTAAAATTGCACCATTAGAAATGTACGACCAAGCTGGAATTCAGCGTGTGAGGACAGCTCCACATAGGCTGTGTAATGATTTGGCCTACAGCACACAGCTAAGGGATACAGTCAATGTCCTAATTAAACCACGGGAGGTCATTGTCCTCCATTTCACCCCGGGCCAAGGATAGCTGGCATTTTGTGCTGGATCTAATTTTACCCTTGAAACATAGTTTGTAATTCATAAATGCACCTAGACGCACAAGTCTGTGCCTTGGCCAAGAGATGTCCTTTCATGTATGAAAACAAGTTAAACGCACGACGATAAAAACCATGACAAACGTATTAAGCCATTATTATGTTTTAGGTTCAGAACTGAAACGTTTGAATATCCCACAGCGAGGGAGAGAAATGAGAGTGAAAAGGCGGTGAAATGAAAGTTCAGTAAAGGAGGAAGAGGTGCTCCTCAGCAGGCCAGCGGGTTCCATCACTTAGTGGAGGAAAGAGAGGCGCCCCTATCTCAGGCTGGGGCGGAAGTCATCCACTGGCGAATCCAGTGCGTTAATGACCTATGCATGGGACGAGAGTGAAGGCATGGGGCCACGGGGTGGGAGCCACAGAGGTGGAGAGCCAAGAGCCAAAGAGTGAGGGTGAGGAGAGTGTGTGTGTGTGTGTGTGTGTGTGTGTGTGTGTGTGTGTGTGTGTGTGTGTGTGTGTGTGTGTGTGTGTGTGTGTGTGTGTGTGTGTGCGTGTGTGTGTGTGTGGGGGGGGGGGGGCAAAGGAGTGGCGGCGCAAGGAATCGTTAAGCGGATCACCGTGGCGTTGCTGCCTCTTTGAAGGCATGCACACGCCGCAGAGCACGAGCCCTCGAGTGCTAACAATGCTGACGGGCTGCGGGGAGCATCTCCCTGCCTTCCCACGTTGGCCAGGCACTAAGATTAGAGGCTCCTCTAATCCGACAAAGGGGATTAAACGCCAGGAGAGAAGGGAGAGGCGGGATCCCGTGGTGGGGCTGAGATGAATTATTAACACTTCTCCTCAGACCGGAGATCTGGGTCTTTAACACAAAATCACAGCCCCGAGACGCCGCTGGCCCTAGCCAGCCTCACATGTGGGGTGTAGAGATGCGCTTAATCTCGCATCAAACACACCCACGGTCCGGGTTTAAGGATACAGCCGCCTCCCTTCGCTTAAACACTTGGATGGGTCCCCATATCGTCCTGCTACGAAAATGCACCCCCTGTGAAACTCAAAACACGCAAGCAGACTCTTGTCAACGAATGGGACGTCCGAATATGAGTGACTCACAGTCCTAAAAGAGCGTCCTGTTGACACACCTCATGATGCCAAAGGAGTCCACATAATCTTTCTGCAAGAATTCCGAGAAAAAAAACATGAACCACCTTCCCTCTGGACAAGACAGCAGCCATAACAATAGCCTGTCGGCAGATAAAAAGAAGCAGGGAGAGTTTCAAACAATCCAAATGCAAGGGTGGGAAAAAAGAGTAAACATGTTCTCAGTCTCAAGGCAAATAAAAGTGGCCTGTGTGTTTTTAACACCTGACCCTCCATCCTCATCATAAACCAATTGAGACAATCAGTCAGCTTGATGAAAGACAACTCCGGCGTTGAACATACTAACAACCTCCAGCCGCCACACCAATAACAACAGCACGGCTGTCATTACTTACCCCCCTTGTTCCATCTCCCCTTAGTCCTGGCGGGCTGGGTGAGCTGGGGGCCGCCGAACACCACCAAGAGAAACAAAACAACTTCGAACGTGGAAAAAAATCCAGACTTTGTCCTGGGAAACATGTTCCTGGAGTTGCCGGGCGACCGAGTCACTCTCACATGGCTGTGTGTCCTGGTGGTGTGGCGTGGCGGTGGCGCACGGGAACCCACGCCAGGGCTGTCATCATCATCATCAGTCAGGCTGGCCGCGGAGTCAGCAGTGGGTCTCAGGTCCTGCCATGCTGCTAGGCTCTGCTGCTGTTCACTGGGGCTGCCAGTAGAGCCGCATCCTTACACCCCCCTCCCTTCTCTCCAAACCAGTAAGCCCTGCCTCACCAGAGCGCACAGGAGCCGGGATAGAGCACGCTCTTCCCCACGCGATGGCACAGCTCGGCTAATCTCGACTCGGCACAGCAGAGCACACGGCAACTCTCCGCTCGCGCTCAGTCACTCGCGCACACACACACACACACTCTCTCACTGTGTTAAACGTACGCTGCTGCCACCACTGTGGATGCCGACACTGCTTCTGCCGCTGCTATGGCTGGTGCTGCTGTTGAATTATTTCCTGCCCTCCTCACTCGGGGTTTCACAGGGAATGCATCTCCCGGCGCGCTCTCCGGCTCGGAGCTGGAAGGCGGACGCGGAGGGAGTACAACCTGCGATCTGCACTCTGGAGAGGAGTTTACACGGGCGCGTGGGGGTGGGGGGGGCGGTGGATGTCTAGGAGCGAGGAATCCCAAATCAACAAACAAGCAGGCAGGCACCACGAGTGACGGGAGCGCATGTGGGGGAGAGGATGAGAGCGAGAGAGTGAGGATAAATGCTAGAGAGAGAGAGAGAGAGAGAGAGAGAGAGAGAGAGAGAGAGAGAGAGAGAGAGAGAGAGAGAGAGAGAGAGAGAGAGAGAGAGAGAGAGAGATGTGGATGTGGAGAGGGGAGGCTAGGCACTCGTTCTTGGTGACAGCTCTAATCCTCACTCCCTGATCCTAATAGCCAGTGTGGCCACAGAGCTGCTCTTTTAAAGAGTAATAAGGAATTCGCTGGGAGCCCGCATCAGCCATGCCGTGCTGTGGAGGAGTGGGCTGAGCTGATGGCTGAAGGACAGCAAGCAGGAGGAGGAGGGAGGGAGAGAGAGATATGCATGGAGAGAGAAATAGAGGAGAGGAGAGAGAGAGCGCAGGGCGCACAGAGTGACGAGGAGGTAAGAACTTCTGCTGAGGAGATGGTCGAGCTCAAGCCTCACCTCTGTCTCAATCTCTCTGTCTCCTCACCTTTATTTCACTTTCTCTCCTTTTCTCCCCCTCTCATTTTCTCCTCCTCACCCCTAATTCAACCCATATCCCTTCTGCTCTTTTCCCTTATTTCTTTTATTCTCTCTCTCGGGTGTGTATCTGTGAGTGTGTACAAGGCTTTCTCATGTTAATCACAGAACAGAGGGAGCTTAAAGGAAGTCTCATGGGCTCTCTCTCTCTCTCTCTCTCTCTCTCTCTCTCTCTCTCTCTCTCTCTCTCTCTCTCTCTCTCTCTCTCTCTCTCTCTCTCTCTCTCTCACACACACACACACACACACACACACGCACACACACTGTACCTTTTTCCCCTGCGGTCTGTGGCAGGAATCGGAGGGAAAATGCTTTTAACCCTGTTACTTTGCCATATAGGATACCAAGCTTATTTTCATATAGCTTTACGTTATTTCCATGCGCTTTTTTTTTCATCAGAGAAAGAAGTGATCAAAAAATGATAACCAGGCCTGCCTATTGAACTGCCTTTTTTCGTATTAGCATTCCTTGAATGAATCAGAATGAATAAAAATGCAGCTTATTCAAGTTTAAGACTGTTAAGTTGTTATTGATCAGTACAAGTCAAACAGTGTTGCATTTTTAATAGCCTCTCAATGAAAAAAAATTCAAAGGGCTGTTTATCACAACAGCCAGACAAAGCCGCAAGGTCATTATGCACCAGAGTTCATAAAACACATCCTCCACTCAGAGGGAGTGTAGGTCTGCTACACTTCACACACCATGGCTTTAATGTTCTAATTGCAGCTTCTGAAGGAATACCTGATTAAGTCCATAATTTTTTACACAAGACTGCAAATTAAATATCCCGAATCCACACATAATCTTCAGACACTGCAGCCCCCCCCCCCCCACCCCCCCCCCCCCCCCCCCCCCCCCCCCCCCCCCCCCCACCCCACACACATCTCCTTTATTTTTTATCATAACAACCTGCAACAATACCAGGCGCCATAATTAAGCTTTCTGCAGATGAGCAAAGAGATGTGTTTCTCATCCCGACGCCAGCGGGAGCATCTGTTGGCAATACACACTTTCCAATGACGGATAAACAAGCGCAATATTTGCTTCTCTGTGGGCCATTACACCAGTTTACAGAGTACATCATTCAAAAAAACTACAACTCCCTGCTAATTGAGTTACACACTGGGAAAATAGAGTGAACCCACTGCATAGATTAAAGATGCATGTGTCTTCACATTGCTTTGTCCAGGAAAGAAATACAATCTGTTGTTGGACAGTGCAAATCTAACAGTAGCCTGGAGTAATGCAGTTATACTTACATATTACAGTCTTTGCACAGTGAGTCAGAAACCCAGCATACAGCAGGATCTCAGTTACAGCTTGCCCCTAGGCGCCAACGCTGTGAATCCCTGGCAAGGGTAAGTTCTGGGTAGCACAGCTCTGAGGAAGGCGCAGAGTGGAGAACAGTGCGAGTGTACTGACCGTGTGGCCGAGTTTGTGTTAAAAGTGTAAGGGTCTGCATGTTACAGCCAGTGTCATAGGACATAATGCTGTAAGTGCGATCAGCGACGTGGCGACAATTCACATTCAAGTTCTGATGTGTATGTGTATGTGCGTGTGTGTTACTGTGAGTATGTGTGTGACTATGTGTGCACTTGTATGTATTGCATGGCTCCATGCACTCCCATGCCAGTCTTGGCAATACCAGCAGCCATTTTCACGGGCATGGGGTTAATGCCGTTCTTGTGCAGAATCCTCAAACCCACTAAACAGTGGCAAACTTAAACTCTATTCATAGCTTACTTTGTCCTTATTGTCTGTAATAACTAGAAAGAATTAAAAGCAATTTCATTTTTTTTTTTTAATCTAAAACAATGTTTTCATGTACATGGGCATTTAATTATTAATATAAAGATTATCCCAACCAAAAATAACAATTGGCTGATAAGGAAATAACAAAATGTATTTTTGGGGTGTGAAAATGTGTTAAATTAACTGAAAAGCGAATGTATGTGCTCTGCTATGAGGGGAAAAAAAGAGATAAGCTTTGATGAGTGGCAACTACTGTTCAAAACGAGCAGAGACAAAGGGGCTAAATCGGGTGGGCATGGCAGGATTTAGCTTCCATGCTGTCTTTGTCTAGGGTCTCAATGAGCCCATTACATTAACAGTTTGCAGATGGATGTACCACAAAATACAATTTGCCTCCTTAATATAGTATTAACAAGCTAGGGCAGACAAGGGGAGGAAAATATTGTAGGAAATGGGGGGGGGGGGGGGGGGGGGGCGGCTTTAGCGCCTGGCTTTGCCGCGTGTTCTAGGCCATATGGCCGTATGCAGTGAAGGTAGAGCGGGCAGGCTGGGTTCTCAGATAGAGGAGACAGCTGTCATTAACACCGCGCCTGGAGTGGAGTGGTGGAGGGGGGAAGCGGGAAGGGAACCCCTCCCTGGATCCATGCTATGGAGCCCGTCAGCTTATCACCCCTAGACAAGAACCCTGTGGATAAATGTGGCCAGCCAGCAGGAGAGGAGCGCCGCCACCGCAGCGGAGGGGTGCGGGGCAGCGATAAGGAGGAGGCTCCGCGGGGCCCAAAAGGAGAGTGAGGCATGGGGCCCCGGGCTGGGGAACTCAGCCAGCAGTCGCGCTCACTTCAGCTCTCTCTCTCTCTCTCTCTCTCTCTCTCTCTCTCTCTCTCTCTCTCTCTCTCTCTCTCTCTCTCTCTCTCTCTCTCTCTCTCTCTCTCTCTCTCTCTCTCTCTCTCTCAGCCTCTCTCTCAGCCTCTCTCTCTCTGTCTGGCTAAACCTCTTAAAACATTTACACACAGACATTCACTGTGCTCAGCAGATGTAGGTTACAGCCAGCATGTGTGTGCCGGCAATGCCAAGTGTAACCAAGAGTGTTTGCCTGAATGTGTGTTTGTAACTGTTTGTGCAAGCGTACACAAATAAGGAGAGGACAGGTTTGGCTGTGTACATGGGGGGGGGTTCTTTCGCCATTTCACTGCAAGACTAACTCCGAAGCTAGGCTCTCGAAAGAGGCACCATGAAATGTGCTTTTTCACAGGAAGTGGCAGAGCGCGCACCATGAATTGATCCCCTGATGGAGATCTGGCTGAGTCGTTTTCTCTTCTGCGCATCTGCCTGCCCAGATACTGGATAATCTACCCTCTCCCGGCATTCCTAATCCACCCATCCATCCCCATTCACTCCGCCCATTTGTGTCCCCGCACAGGACAAGGGTGTAGTTTCGTAGTCCACATTGTAATAGATTTGGTTGTTTGTCTCTTTTGAAATGACTGTTGTGCGGCCCTGAAACGATCGTTTCTCCAGCAATGCCACCATCTGGCTTGTGATTAACATACCAATTATAATTCATTGACATTAGAGCTCAGCAACTTTCAACTAAATTACCACCGGTGGTAGATGCTTATTATTAGCTGAATGAGGTTTACTTCACGCATCCCAGGACAAAAAAAATAATATCGAAATTACTCTAATAGAATGCATGAAGAGTCAGAGACATTTGCAGCTTGTCCAGACAATTCTATTCTGTATGATGTAACTACATATTATGTAAAGTTATAAAGATAATGGCGCACCTTTTATTTTTCATAATTTTATTGCTCACGTTTAACTGACCAATGTCCTCAAAAATCGCTAATCCCAGCATGGTTCATGGTAACCAAATGTCAGAGATCATAAGCTGATTATAACACTGTCAGACAATTCCAATAAGTAAACAAAGCAAATCAGAAGGGCTCCACATCCTCTATTAAATCAGAATAACCAAGCTGGATTGCTAGACAGCTATAGAAGAAGGTTGTCCTGTTTTACTGTTAGATACATTTAACATGTGTGTTAACCTCATCGGAATACAGCAAAGTATAGATAATTACACAAATTCATGTTCACATGGGAAACGTAATTACTCTAGAAGGCATGTATAGGATATTATAGGATTTTATAAAGGAAATGAGTGGAGACATTTTTGTATTTTGCGCCTGTA
This sequence comes from Aplochiton taeniatus, assembly GCA_017639675.1. Classification (NCBI taxonomy): domain Eukaryota; kingdom Metazoa; phylum Chordata; class Actinopteri; order Galaxiiformes; family Galaxiidae; genus Aplochiton; species Aplochiton taeniatus. The sequence goes on along the minus strand of CM030181.1, from coordinate 9,123,686 downwards.
AATCATCTGGCAGCCCTTTTCAATACCACTTTGTGTAACATATGCAGATTTTATGTGTTGTCATTTTGAAATAGGCGGTGGTTGTTATATTGCACATGAAAACAGTAGTTGAAGTCAATACTGTGGTGCATGCTGAAGGTGCAATTACATCAGGAATAAAATGCCTTTACAATCCGCCATTTGTGCCACATAAAGCCATGCACAGCGTGGCAGCTGATGTCTCGGCAAGTCGGAGAGCGAAGAAGTAATAAGAATCAGAATGAGTTAGTGATGGCTGTCATAAAATATGGCACAGTTTTCTATTTACAACCTGTAATAAAACTGCCTCCGCTGTAATTTATGGAGGTGCTTGCCCAGCGCAGCTAAAGCCTGTTTTGCCAAGGGCACGTTAATAACCTCCACAGTGCATTTTGAATATATTGGCAGATGGACATTTTGTCTAATAGAGCATTGCAAACTGGAAAGCAGGCATTAAGAAAGGCATTGGCGTCATGGTAATATGAGATGCCTGTGGCGGCGAAACTCAACCCTTCCTCCCTTCTCTCTCGACGACCCCGTAGCCTGGCGCTATGCCCTCCTCGCCAACCCCATCTCCCCTCCCTCCCTCCCTCCGTCGCTCCCTCCCCATGTCACAACCCCACCCCTCGGCCACCGCTGTCTGCATCCCGGTGGCAAAGAGAAGTCCTTATTAATGGGGTCACACTGTTAAGTAATGGTGGCAAATATGAGATGAGTTATGACACGAATATATCCGCCATGTTGGCCAAATGTCTCCATGCTCATCCCCCTGTGACTGAGTTATGGTACTGGTTTTAAGGATGTTGAAGTGACTTATGATGGCGATTAAGCTAGGATGACACAGAGAGTTGGTGGATTAATGTTATAGTTAGGACTTTTTAGGAGGTTACAGGGTTTAGAATGTTTCCAAACCTTAAAACGTCCGTTGTAGTGTGATGTATTTTTATCGCAACTTAACGGTACAAATGTTAATCTTATACAGTACAACTGAATGGAACACATGCTTTTCTCTTCAAATAATTCAAAGGTATGATTGTGGGCCTGTTGAGCACTTTCTTGAGTCTACTGAGTGAAGCAGAGGCATTCCCCATAGAAACCACATGTTCTGCTCCAGTGAGAAAGACAACATGGTCCACCAGGCTTTAGACAGGGGTCACATATGAGGGGTACCCCTATTGAGAGGGGCCTCAGTGGGTCCATGCCTACGTCTGGAAAGTACGACCAACCACGGCAGAATTGACACACTGTGGGAGTATAGCCAGAGCACAAGGATGATTACAGATATTAGCTGAAACAAAAAGGCATCCATACACACACACGCACGCACGCACACGCACACACACACACACACACACACACACACACACACACACACGCGGCTAATAATAATATGCCTTTATACACATGGCCAATGTTTATGCACAATCATCACGCAGCGTACGAGCTATAATTGAAAGCCATTATGAAACTGCAATGAGAAGAATCAATTGATTGCCAGTGTAGTATCCATTAGCGGCCTGAGAGGAACAGGAGGCTGGCATGGGGGAGGGGGGTTCTACGGCCTGGTTTGTCAGGAGAGCCTTACCTGAGCAAGGCTCTTATTATAGCTGTGCATTCTAGTGAGGGTTGTCAGACAGACAGTACTACCTGCAACATCTATCACATACAATAACCAGCCCTGGATAACCAGATGACACAGTCACGACACCCAGCTCGCTCTCTCGCTCTATTAGTAGCTCCTACTGTCCAACAAAAACTAATTTACAGGATGTCATTTAGTTGTGCAGACCAGAGCCTACGTCTTGACTTTCCACTTTAGTAAGAACGCTATCACTCAAAATCTCTTAATTGGCTGAATACTAACATTGTTTAATAATACTGGAATTATACAGTAACATTTTATGGGGATGAAACACATGGCCCATTGAAGTTTTCGAATGTCGTTCAGTGTCATGCTTCTGTAGACGGAACCATCGATCATGCTATTCCAATCATGGACACTAGCTCAAGCAGTAAAAGAGTGTTATAGGTAATGTATTGGAGAATTGATAAATGGGTGTGTCTACCTGGAAGTCGACATCTATCATTACCTCTGCTTGGCCCCAGGCTGTTGCACACCCTCATTCATTTGATTACTGTACATTTGCAAACGAGTGGACTGTTGGACAATCGATCAT
>CM030181.1:9056491-9118991 GCA_017639675.1 Aplochiton taeniatus | reverse complement strand
GAGATGAATGAAATGGGGTGGAAACATATAGAACAGCTCACCGAGTGAAAAGATCATTAGGATGAAATAGAGCAACCAGTCGAATCCTGACCCAAATGCAGTGCTAACTGATCTGTGCTGGGCAAAGAGATGCAGTTCCTTATCTTCTGTACAAAAAAAAAGAAGCATTCGAAAGTGACATGAAACGTCGATATTTAGCAACAATTGTTGGAAAGAAAAAAAGCACAAGGTCCATGTGACAAACGTTGACAGTAATATTTTTATAAAACATGAAGGAAAAGGATAAATATCGTGATCTTGCAGGTTTGCAACCTCAGGACATTTGTGTGAAAGAGAACTCACCAACATTTGGACTTAGTAGACCTGACACCTGCAATCCCAAACTCTATCAGTAGCGTTGACCTTAGGCTTCATGCTATCTCAGGGACCCATGCTGTGAGGCAGATTTGGTCTGATCAAGGAGGGCCAGGCTGGTTTCTATCCCACAGAGGGGGTGGGGGTGGGGGGGGCTCCTCTCCACACCGGCCAGGGGGCCTGATTTAGTGCAGAGTGGGAGGGTCGTTAGTATGAGTAAGTGATGCAGATGGACAGGCACATCTCAGCTGCCAGCCATTTGGACTAGGATGAGCTGAGGGTTAGCGAGGAGGTCCTGTCCATTTGGAAGAACGACTGCCCAATCAGAGAGGCGTTCATCACGTCTGCTTGTCTTGTTAATCATCAGAAGGACCACTGCTAACTATAATATATCCTTACACCAACGTGCATTAAAAATGAGATACTTTCCAAGGACGGCCATACAATTTACTTTTGAAACAATAATAGCTGTGTCCTAAAGCGACTGCAGTATTTGCTTAATTTATTTAGAATGTTAATGGTCTATCACAAGCATATCTAATTTTTATTTCAAAAGAGTATTGAGAATCAGGCAATTGTATGCTTAAATGTATGGTGAACAATAAAACAATGGAATGCACTGGAGTGCTGCATATGATGGCACTGATAAATAATTCAAATTAATTAGCATTCATATTTTCTGTCTTGTTCTGGGTCTACATCAAAACCAAACAAAGAGAATGGGTCCACATTTCCCCTCCATTTTGATTCAGCACAATAGGAAGGTCTACTGTAGTCCAACTCTGCACTTTCAAAATGCTCACGTCGCCTTTCGAATGGCTCTCAGCCAGTACCTTGAAAGGCTTCTCAGACCTGAAAGGTCACAACTTTTAATGGGCGTCAGTTTCCACCCCAGGTACCATTCATTGGAGTGAAATGAAATGAAAGAGGCTACAGGCTGCGCTCCTAGCACCCACAACTTGATTTGTCAATCCAATGCTTTACAAGGACCTTTAACATTTATTCCAAAGAGATAGATTGATTGATCGGGAATAAAGAGGACTGCTTTACCATTTCCAATATGGTTGGGGGGTGGCTGGCAAGCTCGATGTAATGTTTAATGATGCGTATAAGTCAAGAATTTGGACCTTGAAAGTTGTATTAATCTCGTTAACTCCTTAACTGTTTTGGAAAAAAAATGTAACGAAAGGAATATGAAAAGAAAATTCACCCTTGTCGATATAGCGAACACATGAAAGAATCCTCCAGAGGTGAATAGTCATTGGAGCTCCTCTATTCATTGGCATGCCTCTCACAGGAGACAGAGACATGGCGTCAGTCCACACAGAGCTCAGGAAATTGGCAGTGGCTCGGAGCTGTGCTGGGATCCACTGTGGCTGGGTCTCAACCCGCATGTTTAAGGCCAGAAACACTGTTCTGTGAATCCACAGACAATATCTATAGTCATGCTTCTTTGTTTACAGTGTGTGGAACTATGCCAGCACTTCAAACAAACAAACAAAAAAGATTTCTCTTTGGCTGTGCTAAATTATTGGGGCTTTGAATTTGAACCTCGCATGACGTCTGTTTGTTGCTGGTGGACAGTGATAATCTTTTGGTAGCCACAGTCTTTGGCCATTTCCGATCCCCTAGTGAAATTTGTTGTTTATTTCCAACTGACTTGCCGTCCAATCACCACTGGTAGAGCTTTTTGTCGTCGCCTAATCCCTGCCACACAGCTGCTCCGTGAAGATTAATGTACAATAACAGAAAATAACAGAGCGAACTGTAAATAAAAAAATAAAAAAATAAATAAACGTGTTTGACCAACAAGAAAAAACAACTCCATGAATAAGGACAAGTAAAAATAAATGTGTTCGTTAACTATTGGTGGACTGTCTCTAACCCTGTTATAATTTAAAATGTTTTAATGTTTCAAGGTGGGAAGGACACGCGATATACAAAATGCAGCTCGGCTTGGAAAGAGGGCTTTCTTTTTCTGGAGGGGAAGAAATGATTCTTCTTCTGACAGAAAGGGCCGTGTGGTGACAGGTTAGTCACTCTGCCTTCCTTCCCCCTGCTGGTATGTGGTTAGAGTAAACACTGGCAAATCAATTCCCCATCATCGCCAATAGATCATTGTCCGGAGGAGACGTGGCCTGACTCACGATGGAGGGGGGGGGTAGCTTCCCATTTATTGCCTCTTCTTGTTGTATGAAGGTTTATTTCATGCTGCAATACAGCAAACTCAATTAGAGACACGGAGAATGGATTACACCGAAAGCAAATGCCATCCCTCACCTCACTCACTCACTCACTCACTCACTCACTCACTCACTCACTCACTCACTCACTCACTCACTCACTCACTCAAAGACAAACACAAACAAAAACCCTAGGTCCTCAATCCAAAGTGTGGGGATTTAAGAAAGGGTTTCAAGTTGGATACACAAGGCAACTGTACATTCACAGTATCACATTTCTTTGACATAATCAAATAAATATACGTGCTTAAAACTAATGTGATCCACTTAATTGTAGATCAGTGCGCAACTGGGAATCATGCATGGAATTAGGATCAGTGAATCCAGTAAGCATAAGCACCAAATAATGTCAGAAACACTAAACTATATCATGCACCTATATAGCCCTTGTATTACTATAAGCTAGCGCTGAGCTTTCATTAGCTCATCTCTCTTATTGAACATGACACCCACCCACTTCATTAATGAGGGGGAAATGATGGGGATATTCTTGAGATGGATTACTTTAAGTGGACTCACTGTAAACATACTCCACAGTGGAAAATCTCCATAACAAGGCTTAACTCCCAAGAGCAACTGTTCATAATTACCCCATCTAATTAGCCGCTATTTTATCAGTTTTGTTGTACACTTCCATACCTAAAATCCAGAAAACTGCAAGTGTTAAAGGTTAGAGGACTTTATTCTCTACAGTTTTATGCCGTATGTCAGCTAGAGTACTCAAACGTCTTGAGTTATGCAGGTATTATATCATGATCCAGTTCACAAGAAGTCAAGACAGGAGTGGGGGTGTCTGGTTGGGTTTGCATGCAACGGTTTGTTTTGAGTGCCAAGCTATATACTATAGATACTATAGGAAACAGTGTGTGAGAAAAAGGATGGCCCTTGTCTGGAGATGCTGCTTGGTCAAAGTTATGCTGTAGAAATTAGGATGCTTGGCTGACTGATTAATTACATGTCGGTTGCCTTAATAACTCCCTTGCTGTTATTTGAACTTAGATGCATATGGTGAAAAAAGACCATATGTTGTTTGTTCCGAGGTAACCCTTCTGACCAGCAGTAATTAATCAATAAAGGCAAGGCTGAAATAAATTATGGTTGCACAGGTCAGGTAAGAAAATTATAGGAAAACAAGCTCTGGGAACTTTACATTCCGTGATAAATTGGACATAAACTGTTAGTAACAATACCTGCACCATACTTCTGTGATTTAGAGTTAAGACTTATACATTTGAACAATATTCCACATATTATTTATTTATTTACACAGATTATTTTCAGCATATTGCTCAGAACAGTAGAAAGCAATATGCTTTTCATTCACAGCTCCTTAGAATTCACGGGAGAGTAAAATAGATCATGCCATGAGGGTTTACAAAGGGGGAGTGGCCTAAAACACAAAATCGGGTAAAGAGACAGATCTGACTTTAGGGGATTTAAAAATCCGGAGAAGTTGGATGCTTGCCCCTCAGTCTCGCCGGCACATCTTCAGAGGGAGGACAGAGGAGCCATGGATGGTGAGCGCAGGGGAGACGAAGGACGGGGGGGGGAGGCGAGGGAGGATACGGTGGCTGAGAGACGAGTGCCAGGGGCATTAACCCATGTGCTGCAGAGGAGAGGGGGATAGAGACGGGGGGAACGAGGGACAGGGGAGGGATAGGCGGAAGAGTGACAGGAGGGGAGGAGAGGAGAGGGACAGGAGAGCTGCCAACACTGCTTTGGAGAGGGAGGGGAAACATAGGCTGACAGGTGAGCCCAGGAGGATTGACCGGCCTGCATCCAGCTGTCAGAGGGAGCTCATCTGGCACCAGCACGATCCACACGCCAACCAGGGTTGGGGCAACTCGGGGGGCTGGATGTATATGGCCCATGCTTCAAGAGCTGTGGCCTACCCACACACTGGAATGCAACATGTAACCACTATGAAAAGATTCAAGCCCATATAGATGATTCATAATATTGCCTACCGATGGGAATTCATGCAAGGCTGATTTCCTGGTAGCTGCTTTTCGATAGGAGGTGCTGATGTCATTAACCAGTATTTACCAGCAGTCAGTGCCGGTAATGTACTTCTTTTTATCAGAAAAAACAACTGTAAAACAGGGTTGAACAGGCTTGCAGAATTTTCCAAACACCCTGTATTATTAGAAAACACATTCATTGAGCTGAAGCACAGGGCATTAGTTAGTCTACTGCCCTCTAGTGACAGAAATGGAAAATAAACAGTTATTCACATTTATTTGAGTCAGAATTACCTCCAACAGTGCTGCAGGGGGAAGGGCAGGATGTTACTTCTGGACAGCAGTCAGTGGCGTTTTAAGAAATATAATTAAGTGGTTAGAAAACTGGAAAAAAAGGAGCATGGATTTTTTTTTGTCTCCCAAGAATACCTTTACAGGTACAAAATAGCCGTCTGCCTGTCTCTGTATTGAACGGACTGGGTATTGATTTGTTGCTAAGCCTTGTAAGTTTGTTTAAGATGGATCTATGGTGAGAGAACCGAGCTATGTTGTTGTGAGCAAATACAACTGATGATAGGACGCCAGCCCACTACAAAACAGGAGAAATGGATAGGTTTATAAATCCTTTCCCAATGTAACACAACACTTGGAAAAGTCAATGGGAATGAACTGATATTCTAGTACCTGCCATGGATAGTTCTTGCAATAACAAAAGGCCGGCACAGGAAAAAAAAAAAGGACAAGAAACCTGGACAAGGGAACACAGGACACAGCTATTTCATCAGCTGGTGCTCTACGGGTTTGGGATGTAATGAAATAATCAACCTTTGTTCTTCAACGATGCCAGTGTACCAAGAGGCCACCGTCTGTGATGCGGAACTCCAGAAAAGGCACACAGCAAAGGCCGTGGCGGAGGATGTGGCCAGTGTGAGTCTACCAGCTCATCATCAGGGCTAGGCCATGTGAGGTAGTCCTAGAGGCAGCCTTCGCTAAGGCACTGACAGTGACCTCAGCAGTCAATACGTGTCTGTGCGATCCAAAACATGCAGAGCTTACGTATCGCGTAAACTGGCCACCCAGTCAGACAACTGGACCAGCTCGTACTAATACACTGGTGTTAGATGGTTTCATTTGACATTTTATAATGTCTTGGGAGTATAACTGCAGATCCTTCTAGGATATTTATCCATCAAGGCTACGTGAGAAAACGGAGCAATGGACTGATAATTACATCCACACTGATAAATATGCATTCCCTTGATTAAAGGGGTTGGCTTTGTGAAAACTGTGAATGCCCTTCCCCTGACAAATGAACTGCCGCCCTGGTCTAAATCTTCATTTCTGGACGCCGTCTGAACTGGGAGGATTACTTCCCTAAAGTGCCACCGTGTCTATTGGCCCCCGTTTCTGTCCTCTCAGCGAGTGTAGCTGGCTTGTCTGCAGATGGCGAGACGCACAGCACGGTTCCACAAGGAAGATCCTCCGTGGCTCACTTCCATTAACGGGCTAATGAACGGCTGCTAATTCCATCAGCTAATGTGCTGTGACACAGTCCACAGATTTGGGCTGTTCTCCCCTGACCCTGTGTGAGTGCGGAGAGAATTCCTCCCGGAGTCACTCGGAGGAAGCCAAAGTACACCCCACAGGATCCAAGCTTTATCCCCACTGCCATTAGACATGGGCCTTTTTTCCCGTAGCAAGGGTGGCTCGGTATTGCAACTTAGTTTGCCAGAAGGGAATGTAAATGCTGCCATGACACCACCATGAAAATGGTGCACCAACTCACCCATTGCCATTTATTACACAGCACAACATAGTAGTTACCATTTTGGTAATTCAGTCTGTGTCTTCCACAAATACGTAGTATATTACTATGTTAGATTTACATTGCAGGCATGAAGACAACCTTCAAAGAGACAAAAATCTTCACTCAAATGATTTGAGATTACATTTTGTTAAAAAAAAAAAGTGGTTTCCGGATAAGGTGGAACATATTACCCCACAATCAAGGAAAACGTACAGCTATCCATAGAAATCAATATCTATATTGTAGAGTGAGTTGCACCTGCTTAATGGAGGCACTGAAATTCAGCCATGTTTGTCAGGTTTGCGGAGACAGAGGATTGATCGTTTGTTATCCAACACCAGCTGGGACGCTTGCCCTCTTGGTCAGTAAAGCGTCCCCTGAAGAGGAGACAGTTGGGAAAGTAATTAGCTAATTAATGAGCAATGGAAGGTGATGCTTCTCTAAGCACGAATATACACAACGAGACACCTTTCGGTCACGTCGAAATCTCACAACTAGCAACGACAAAATAAATTAGGCCTATGAGTACTCACTCCTTAAAAATAGTGACTTGAGTAACTTTTCCTGTGTCTGTGTGTATGAGAGAGTGTTAAGCGGGGTGGGGTTTGGGGTAGTGAGTCTGTGTGTGTGTTTGGTTTATTTGCGTACAACCCACATATCCTGCATACATCCACACGGATTCAGTTACATAGTTCCTGCGGTTTTCTCAGTTGGGTTGTCGTGCAGATAAAAACCCATGCGCCTGCTGTTACAGAATGAATGGGACACCAAGCCGTGTCCACCAATGCCCTCCACTCACTTTCTGCCATAGAAGACAGACTGCAGTCAGCAGATAGTGCTACATGTCATCTTCTACCTCCATTTGCAGCGCACACACCGGGTCTACCCGGAGCCCCCTGCCACACGCAGGCCAATGGAGCATCACACAGACAAATTGAAAACTCCCAGAACATAACAGAGGACTTGCAGTAGACGCTCACTCAGATGAAGACAGCACAACTGTGACTGCACAGCAGAGAACCAGGCCTTTATGAGTGCCTTGCAGGGACACTCTTTCCAGACACAAAAAGGAGGGAGAAAATTGGTGGTAATGTAACCTTGTGTTAAAATGATGATGGACACATTTATTCAGGACTTGCATCTGTTTGGAAATCAAATTCACAAGCCATCACATTAGCGGAGACAAACTACAATGTTCACTATCAAACTAACAGTTATCCGAGGAGGCGCGAAGATTGTGACAAAATCCTGGCATTGTAAGGCCCCGTGCTAAGGATCCAACGCGGGCATCCCGTTTTCTGCCAGCGGCATCTCGGGGGGTCCTCACCCAGCGCTGACACAATCAGAATCAGCAAATCTGTTTACCCAGGTGAGACGTTCGCCTCCGCCATCTGGCAGAGAAGTGTGTGCTAGCAGGTGGTCTATGCTAACTTATTAACTTCTGCACCGGCCTTAACCACTCAGCGAGCGGAGGGGGTGGGGTGGGGGTGGGGGGCTGGGACACCAATAACTGCTTACCAAACAACCACTGTCCTTTGCATAGCAGAGGAGGAGAGCAGAGAGGGACCTTCCTCTCTATGTATGATGGTTGACTCCAGTAATAACTAGGGGACCTGCAGCCCCCTCACATTGCTACTACACTGCAGAAAACGAATGGACGCTTGGTAGATCTCCATACAACACAGGCCGGACATAATGACGTCTCTTGCGATCACAGATATGAAAATGTTATGGAGACTAATTTGTCTATTTACACCCCCATAAGTGACTCTGCATGCCCAATTTGTCTCAATAACAATCCGAGACTGGGTTTTCCTGTTTAGCTACAGCTTGTATCAAAATGGGCTCCTGTGACAACCTTTAATTAGACTCCCATCCTGCCTCTGGCCTGAAGTTCATTATCCAGGGCTGATGGGGCAGGCCTGTGGGCGTCGGCGGGCTGGCTGTGCTGCACGCCACTGCTCTCTGCTAACAACCTGCAGGGCATAGCCAGGGCGTTGAGGGACATTTCCTCCGACGCTGTGCAGTCAATTAGCCCAGCAATAGGTCCTCCTTCATGACCCACCTCCTCCTCCACCTTCCTGCCACTCAGCTAGAGTCTCACTCATTACCTAAGCAAAACAAAAACAAAAGAAAACTACAATTTTCCCCAAAAGGCCATCCTCCCACCTTGCTCTCCTCCTACTGTCACTCAGACAGTCGTCTCCGCCTCCCGCAAAATCGCAAAACACAGCACTGCCAGTCGTTAAGAGGGGTCGCACACACCACTTCCAATGGTGTTGGTTTCATTATATTTTGTGGTAGAGAAATGGAAATCATTTATGATAGCCATCAAAATGGATGCGGTGTGAACCAAGCAAATGACTCTGTGTCGATGTTGCAAGGTGGCATAAGATACCAGATTGATGTTTGGGGGGGGGATATAAGCGGAGTCATTTGCCATGTTCAAAGAGCAGTGCTGATTGATTTGATTTTTTCCCGATGTACGAGCAGAGCAGGCCGCATAAACAGCTGCTCTAACCCCTCGCAATGCTTACACTACCCCCAGCAATCTAAAATCTTCCTGAGAACATTGTTTTACTTTTTCTCTACTACTACTACGAATTAGAAATACTGCTACTTCTACAAATAATATTATATCTAGGTCTAGCCATTAGATCTATAACAAATGCATTAAATTCAAGGCTCACTTCCATTATTTAATAAAATGATGTGATTCGCATATGATTCGGAATGCTGTGTTGCCATAGATATAATTTCCCTAATGAATACATCGAACCTTATGAAGAACTGGGGTTATAGTCCGGACCCCACCTACACATGCATGTGCTCACAAGCAAATAAATACTGTTCACAGCACAGACCTGCATAAACCCCCTGTTCGGGTGAGGCAGAAGAACATCCCCTTTTCTCTCGTAAGCAAATCTATGATTGTCTTTGAGGAGTGACAGTTATCGGCAAGTGACTGAAGGTAGGGAACCAAATAATTCCCAATCTAATATCCTATGCTTCAACCTCTTGCCTCCTATGTGACATGGGGAGGAGGAGTGTGGCTCTGCCTGTTGACTTGTGATACATGAGCGGGTGCTGGTCATTCCTCACGCCACTGGGACAGACACATGCATGCTGGATTTCCTGACCTTGGGGCACCGGGCAGGGATGCCACAATATTGACACTTCCTCGCACTCAGAAAGCTGCGTGACTGTGTGGACACGTATCATTTTACACTGCCAGGCTTTGAGTTCCGCGTGAATGATGAAAGACTAAAGGATGCACAACATTTGATTTGTTGTTTTTGTTGGGATAGAAATGTAGGTTAAAAGGTGGTGTTGCCGGTGGGAGCCCAGGGAGAGTGGGATGCTACCAGCTTATTGAGAATTGCTGCCACACTGAACCACTGTCTTTGAGACAGGTTATGATCCTACATATGTACAGTAGTGACACATATAGGTTTTAATGTTTCAGCGAAAGAGTATAGGACGGCGCTAGATAAACTGCAAAGCTATATACAGTACATTCACCAAGTAAGGAGTGGATTCGTTTCAGGAAGGTTCATTCTGAAGCTCGGATGAGGGATTTTTTTGCTGTGGTGGCCCGCTACAGCAGAGACACATTGAACCACAGACCCACAACATACATCCTGAATTTCCGGTTGAAATAATTTCACTAAACTATTTTTTGTTAAGAGTCTGGATTTGATCAGTAGTAGCGTGTAGGCTACAAAAAACATAAACGCAAAAAGGATCACAAAAAGCCTACAGTTGGCCATGAAATAACAAGGGATCACAAAAACAACCCAAAACAAAAGCACAATAAACCTATGTAATTATCCACACTCGAAGGCAGTATTAACATCAACTTCTGTTATGCCCCTAGGAGAGGTGACAGCTGCCTTCTTCTGGTACTGTATAGACCCCAGAGCAAGCAGAAAGCAAAGGTTCTTGCAGGCTTACAAACTGCAGACCCACAAATGGCACCGTAATCAATAGCTTCCCAGGCCACTTGTTAAAAATGCTATTTCCATCGCCAAGTCGCTCAGAGGGCCCCTTCAAAGGGGGGAGCAACATATCATTCTCTCCACGCGACCGGCGCCGTGAAAAACACCAGCCCGCTGTCATGGAGCTATATTGATTACGAGTGAAAATGTGATCATTTTGTATTAACTCGCCCCTCAGAGCTCCGTTCTGTCAGGTCCACTGGCGGAAATTTATGCTCCCATATACCGCTTAAGAAAAATATGGGCCCTTGCTCAGTTTGCCCTTAAGACAAAGAGGTATGTGCCAATCACGGGATAGTAATAGCTTTCAGTAGAGACCATGATCCTAGGAATTAGATTAAGGTCATTATTTAACTCACTTTTCCTCTCTTTTTAGGAGATATTTATTATTGCCTCCGACACCATTTTAATGAAGCCCTGGTCTTGGCATTTGAAATATCAATTTCTGGCAATTACAGTTGTCATTATTCAAAGGAAAGAGAACATAATACAGGGCGGTGCTTCAGCGTCCAATTGAAATCCCTTCTTCTCATAAAAGGGCTGGATAATTACACTGGAGCCCAAGTAGAGCATATTGTTCATTCATGACTTTGGCTGAACAGATGTCACACCCACCAGTGAAGAGGCAAATATATTATATAAGAATAATGCCTGGCCAGGCTTTACATTTCACTTGTTCATACCCCCCCCCACACACACACACACACACACACACACACAACCACACAGGCATAAATATGCACTAAATACAGATGCATTACGTGAAAGAAACGTATCTACTTTGAGAGATAAGGCTGAACATGGACAAAGAACCTAACATGTAAATCGTATTGGTAGTACAAAAATCAAATGGCAAAGGAATAATATTTTATATACTGTATATGAAAGAAATGGGAGAGTTTTTTGGTTCACTGAACCATGACCGCCCCTCACTCAGACTCTTCTATGATGGCGTGAGGGTTCCTAATTATAGCCTACAGAGAAACACAGATGCTTGGTCGCTCAGCCCTTACTTTCCACAAAAATCTGAATTAATGAATGCTACCCCGAGGTAAAATAACCTGTGTTGTTATATTTCTAAAATAAGGCTGGATTGTTTGGGGCGTCATTGTCAAGTCAATAATTCTGTAGAAATCCTGCTGCCAATTGCGTGACCTGGCATCCCCTTGAAGGCATTTTGGTCAGACGCTATTAAACTGGCGAGGGGGTGATATTACGCTCACACGCCCCGGGCCTTATCTGGAGTGATAAACCCTGCCGTTCAAACTACAATACATAATACATAAGCAAAGAGGGAAACAATATCCTCTTTCTAAAAATGATGTATTTCTGAGAAATGTAACATATTCGTGGCAGATAAAAGCTAAGGCATCTTGAAAACAGGACTGATGGCTTATGTGAGTGGTTTAAAAATATATTTTCCGTTAGCAAGCATGTTTCGTCATTTTGATCTACTCTGCAAGTATAACAACAATAACTCAATTAAAAGTTGGAATGACTTTAAAACAGACGGTAACAACATGATACAATGAAACCAATCAAAAGATCATAAACGATAAAGTCTTTATAGGAAAACAGGAGTAGCAGGGAGTGAATTTTTTGAGAAATCAATTATTTTTCTCCTTTCACCTGTGAAGGCTTGGTAACAGTGTGCTTGAGTGTGTGTGTGCGCGTGCACGTGAGTGCGTGTGTGTTTGTGTGGTGGTGCCAGTTTTGACAATAGTCAGGTCTATCAACTGCAAAGCCATAATCCCTCTCCGACTGCTACTGGAGCCGTACAAATGGACTGGATTACCCAGAGTTCCCTGCAACGACAAACAGATGTCACAGAACACCTACGCTGTCAATTTCCCCAGACAGGTGGGAATTGCTCCGCAATCTCCAGCAAATCAGGTGTTCCCAGAGTGAATTACACTGAGACAGGCCAAGAGGGAAAACTCCACTGCTTTTCGTATTGTCTAGTTCATCGGAGGAGTGAAAATCATCTTATCATTAAATACCACAAACGGATGAATGACAATGGTAAAGTCAGTCTTCGCGTTTTAATTGGTCTCATCCATCAAGTTCAGCTACAGATGTCATCCTCTTAACCAGGGAAAAATCCACCCGGAATAAGGGAATCTTCACCACAGCCATGCTCTGCAGGATCCCTTTGGCCCAGAATAGCCAATGCTCAGTTAGTCACAGTCCAGCTCTTGGCTTCATTGGTCAGAGGGATAATGCTGAGCTGCCTGCCTGCCGCCTGCCTGCCTGCCTGCCTGCCTGCCTGCCTGCCTGCCTGCCTGCCTGCCTGCCTGCCTGCCTGCCTGCCTGCCTGCCTGCCTGCCTGCCTGCCTGCCTGCCTGGCTGCCTGCCTGCCTGCCTGCCCGCCTGCCTGGGTCTTCTATCTATTGGACTCTCCCATCCCCACCAGCTGGTGTAACATATTACATAAACAGAGCTCAGTGGTAGGTTGTTCCAGTATCTCCTGAAACAGCACCAATAAAGATGTGAAAACGTGAGCTGTGAGCGTCTTTGCTGTGAGCCGGTGGCGACAGCAGGTGACAGTTCTGGGTTGGCTGAAGGAGCGGAGCAGATGTGGTCAACGACAAGGTCCCACGCCTCGCTGACCTGCCCTGCCGTTCTTTGAAGAAATCAACAACACAAGGGTGCCGTAAACGATGGGGCTTAAGCTTGGCTTCCAGCAGGAGGAGGCATCCCTACAACGATGGTGAAGCTAGCAACTCAGCTCACCTACTCATGTGCCAATTGCAATCTGTGAAACTGAGCTCCCGCCAAAAACGTCAGTCGAATTTTTCATTCCTTTTGATTTGGCTAGGAGTGCCACGAAGGAAAGGCTAATTAAACAATCATTGTATGGCAGGCCCGTGGAGTCTCGATCCCCCAGTCATATTGACTTTGTCACGGCGCTCATCCTCTCTCCAGTACAAAGCCCCTGGTCTGTTGCCAGGCTGGGGGAACGGCCTTTGTCACTGTTTGTCGCCCTATCTCCCTCTCTTTTAGAAGAGTTAACATCAAAGAAGCAAGCACAAAGAGAGGCAGAGCCCTCAGAAAAGAAGCCCACGTTTGTTCGCCATATAGAACGAATGCTGCAAGCGTGTCTTATAATTGTCGCGAATCATTGTTTCGAATTGCGCCTTTGTCTAAGTGAGGCTTTTATCCTAATATTAAGCATTAGAATGTGAAATGTGGAATCTGTAAATTTTGATCACGAATAAAAATGCTTTACACACTACTGTAGATACTAAGAACTGCTTAAAAAAAAATATATATCATACCAAATAAAGAAAGCATCTAGCATCACCACTAGTCTACTTGAGAAGTAATGTTTTTGTGTTGGCTCAGGGATGCTCACTGAGACCATAATGTTTCACTGGAAGTGTGAGAAACTGGTGTTCCAGTTGGGAGTGACAACAGTGCCACTGTGGCTGCTGCTCCAGTCGATACTGACGCTGCTTCCAACACTGTGCAGTCCGAGACCACACCCCACCTCCCCTAAGGCAGTGGCAGGGAGCACGCGTGGGCCGACAGCAGACGAGTGTGTGGGGGGGGGGTGGGAGGGAGGGAGCACCCTCAATCGCACCACTCAGGATGGATGTTCCCCATCGTGCAGTTCAATCGGCCGCCCAGTGATTCATTTCACAGACACTTGGGTAATTATAGGAGTCTGCTCCTCACCTCCGGTATGAAACTCCATCAGTAGAGGAGTAGGGGAAGGTGGGAGAGTGTAAGGAGCGGGAGACACTGAGACGGGAATGAGTGATGTACAGACAACGGGAGAGACTGAAAGTTAAGAGGAGAAGATGGAGAGGGCCATGTAGTGGGATTCATTCATTTGACTAGCGGCAACACTGGTTCACGAGAAATCAACATTACCACTGATTGTCAACGGAAGGAAAGCGACAACAAGGTTGGTTGTGTGACCTTAATGAAACACTCATGACCACCTCAAGGATAGCGGTTGAGAAAAGGGTATAAAGGAAGTAGTTTCAGGGGGTTAAGGCTGAAATACATGAATAATGAAATAGAACTGCTTTAGATCCAAAGGCTAGGCAAAAGTAAAGGTTCCCCCTGTTGGTAGAGCAGACTAGCAGGTTTAACAACCCCATTACTTCTCAAAGCTCAACAGCGCTTCTTAGTGCTCAAGCATTTGTTTATAACAACACAACCTCCATTAAAGCATTGTAATGTACCTAAAATGGCTACTCAATCGACATCCCTGACTAAAACAACATAACAATGTTTTTATTTTTTCTATTTTTTTCTATTTTTACATAAATGACATGATCATTTAGTTAGTTAATTGAAGTGAACAAAATATTGATTAGGATGACAAAAAATAATAATTGCTTGGTATTGCTGCTGGATGACTGGGAGAATTAATCTGGGTATGGAAGCTGTTTCAGTCTTTGAGCAAGGCAACGAATCTTAAGTGCCCATTGATTTTGTTTTGTTTGCTGCCACGCAGGTGAAATATTCATAGTGGAGGCTTGTTAAAGCGTATCCGATTGAGGTTGCTGGCTAATTCAGTTCAGTCAACCAGATTGGCCATTGATTGTCCCCCTACCGAGAAAACCGGAGACCTATTACAACTTACACCGAGTTGACATTACATCAGCCGCCATGAAACTATTATTATTATTACCCACTCTACTCACGCTCATAAAGGGCTCATGGCTGACATCCCCTGAAAACCCCAAACAATTTTAAATATGTGTTCCAACGCACCTTACAAGAATCAGCCCTCTATTTCATGGTATTCTTTTCCCATCTCAACCTTTCCTTTCCACCGCCCCCTCCCTGCTCCTTCTAGCTCTTTCTCCTGTGGTGACTTTATTTTTCTGGCCCTGAGTGCTGTGTGTGGAAATTCGACGCATTGTTAGAAAGTCCAAGGCTAGGGAGAGCAGGTGCAGGGCCATTGTGACAAGCACAATTTATCGGCTACTCCAGAGCAGGACAACACATTCAATAATGTGCTGGGAAGATTAATCCTTCCCCACACACAGTGCCGGGTATGGGGAGTGCAGGCACAGAGAGAATTTACACATGCAGGTAGAGCAAGTCAGCAGTTAAGGCCATCAGAGGTGGGGAATGCATGTGTATAAGCAGTTCCCATCGATGTAATTACAGTTTAAACGCTCCATACCGACACAATCATAAATTCAGTGTGTGTCGCTGCAATGTAGCTCACATATTTCGAGTCACTGCATATTGGTTGGCATGTTTGTTTGTAGACATTTCACAGATATAATCACAAACAGGAACAGCTGGGGGAAAACATGCAGCCATGTATTGTTTGGATTGTGTTCTAGTTACTGTAAGGTTTCGCTCTCATTTTTATTGTGTGTGTGTGTGTGTGCGCGATGATGGCATGAAGTTTGCTTAGGCATGAGCAGGGGAGAAAATGGTGGCCCCCCAACCAGTGGAAGGAAGATGGAGGCTGGAACACTGGAGAGTATTGACAAGGCAAGCAGTGGGCAGTCAGACGGACATGATGTACAACCCTGCATAATCAGCCCCCAGCTCCATTAATCTACAAACACCGCTTGACACTGTGATGCATTTGGGGGGAGAGGTCCCTCTCCTTCCCGTGTCACCCTGAAGAACACCGATGCTGCTGGAGCCCTGACGGACGTCAGCTCATTCGGTCCACATCTGGAGCAGTCCCACACAGAAAGCGCAGCCCTAATTATGGGCAAGCACAAACGAGCTCAGCATCCCCCTACACCACGTGGCTCCGGGTTTCGTAAGTCATACCTTTCTCCCAAAGGATGCACTCCACAGGGAAAAAGGGCCGAAGCACCATTTTTTTTCAGACCAGCCTTTCGAGACCAAAGACACGGCCTGACCTAGGTCGCTCTCAGGGGAGGCAGGGGTCATACTGGGACACACAATGTAATGGTCAGAGGGCATGCGGGAGATTTTCTTGGCCAATTTGAGCATGTCCCGCAGGGCAGGTCAAATCACAGCAACATGCTTTATCATAGCTTGGCGAGTTTATTTTTGAGAAAGAAACGTGATCCTCAGATTCAGCACCATAACATTCATTAGTGGACATACAGGCAAAATGAAATTGATTATATGGAAATATATTGGCACTAATAATAGCCTGCTACCATTCCCCAGGTATTTAGAATGAAATAAATAAACACTGTTTCAGAAAATAACAAGTGTGAACAGCCCACAAGCTGCTACTCGAGCAGCAAACAGTGTTTTCCCTGTCTAGGAAACGTTTTCATCTGCTTTGTTATCTCCACTAGGCCGGGAAAGACCAAAAGACAAGCATCCCTTAATATGAATGTACCCAGAGCTGTACAGCATTCGAGACAGTTTTCTCATTTAAATGGAAATAAAAGGCCATCATCGTTTCAATGTGCTATTAAAAAAAGATGTGTTAGAACTAGTCAGTGTATAGCTACGGGGTTGGAGTTAATGGGCCTTGCAGTGTGTTGGGAGTCTGGGGCTAAGCTGCGACTGTGTTGTGGTCCGTTGGGGCGTCTCTCCTCCTCGTCAGTACTGGGCCATGTAAGAGCCATAGTCTTTATGGCCCCCATAATGTTTCATGAGCCCATGTACGGGCAGTAATCACAGAGAAAGTCAGAGGCACAGTGCAGTAGCAACGGCCTTCTGGTACAAACACTTCACAGAAAATTATGTTTCGGTGGTGCACAGATGTAGTCTCAAATGTGGCACAATGGCAATAAGGTCACATCCATGAGCAAAAGCAAACAGGCACTATGAATGAACCATATAGATGGTAGCTATCTGCAAAATGGCCAGATGAAGATTAAACTGGGACCTGCTGTGCTGTGGCCTTAATACCGCTGACTAGAGCAGCCATGCTTGGGTTAGTGAATCTTAGATGATAGCAAACCGCTCTCATTAGGAAATACCGGTGCCCCAGAGAATTGGTGTCTCAGACTGCTACACAAACACACTGAAACCAAGCATGCTGGGCTCATAAAGTGAGCCACCCAATCAAAGAGGATTTTTTTTTTAAACAACCATTGTGAACGTACAACAAAGCATGATGATTTGACGCAATCTCTGTACTAATTACAGAAAAGGCAGTCTTTTCCATGTCATTTGATACAACAATATTTCCAGTCCAAACATGTGTTTGGTCTGCGTCTGCCAAATCATGAAAATGCATGAAGCAATAGTGCCACCTAGTGTCGCCTTGACTGCTCCTATTCCATCAGCCCCCACCTGCTGTTTTCAGCCAATCATAAAGTAGCATACCGTAAAATAATTGCTGTACTAATTACTTTGTAAGTTATGCACAAATCAAGAGGGCTCTCTAGTTGAAAGAAAGCGAAAAAAACTGCATCTGCTCTTCTAGGGCTTAGGGATTGCAAGTAGCTAAGCAAAATCTCAAAGATTATTTCATGCAGGAGGGTATACATTATGGTAAATAACACTACGGTAGCCTATATCAAAACAATTTAGATTCCATCATGCCAACACCACGGACGACAAAGACATGCAGCTTGGAAATGATTTACACTGAACTCCCACTAGGGGGCCTCGGTCTCAAAAGTTTAATTGAATCTTGGAGGCAAGCTCTTCAGTAGGCACAGGCCCTTTAATTAATATCTTACTGACTGAAAACTCTAGCCTACACTCTCTGATTATACCATGTACACAAAACCTCACACTTGTTAAAAGAAAATGTACGATGGGTAATTTAGGGCATATTAATCATACGAAAAAGTTGTGATTAAGACTATTATGTTAAGAGGAAATGAATGAGGAGGCACGCTGTGACGTACAGAGCTCTCTGCAAATTGGCAATGTAGTCTCTCTCTGGGCTGGGACGCCTCCCATTGAGTAAATGTTAAAAACTACACCTAATACAATCAACTTGGCCGACAAACTGCACTTACCAACACTGGGCTGGAAAACATTAGCGTCTTCATTCTCAAGACAATCCATTACTCACAGATTCAATATCCATTTATTCTTGGTAATAAAAAAATCAATCTGCTTTGTGGTTGGCAGGTGGCCATGGCTGCTGATAAGACTGGCTCAGGGCACCTTCTCGGGGGTTGGATGTGCTTCCAACTTTGAAGCTGGGTTTTATATATATAAAAAAAAAAAAGACTTGCAATCCGGCATGGCCAAAATATTATTTGATTTAGAAGATATTGAGTTGTTTCCAAAAATGTTGGCATCCAAAGACCACCAGCCCTGATGAACAAACAAGTCACGTTAAATTATTGTTGACCCACTGAAAGTAGGACATGTAGTGCTATGAGATGGAACCATGTTTAACGCTCCACATACAACCTTATTGTTTTTTAAAGGATTTTACTTAACCTCTGCTATAAGATACATGCTCATAGAAACACCTTACTACCTTACCGCACTAAAGAAGGGTAGGCTACATGTATCCCACTACAGATGAGCAATCCTTAACAATCATAGCTTTCAGACCTTTCAAGTCCTTTTGCGTAAATACTTTTTATTGTGTCTTCATTATGCTGCCATTATGTTGTTGACTGATAGGGATGCATAAAAAACGCAGCAAGAACTTACATTGTTCTCTAAAGAATAGACTTGATTAACCAACCCTAAATAACAACCCTGGTTTCTCACTAGTATTAGACTCTACAGTATGAAAAAAGGGAAGCCAACTCAGCCTTCTAAATGAATAGCCAGGGAAGAAAATGGGGGAGAACTTTTAGGGACCCTGCATAAATCATCATAAATTATCGAGTTAAAATTGCAAAATGGCTAAACAAGATAGTGAGGTGGTAGCAGGGGTAATTGAGATCATTTGTAATAAGGAATAGACCTGAACCCATATCTCTTAAAAAAAAAGAGGAAGAATTCTGAAATAAATGTATGGACTCGGTGCAGCCATTCAGAATAAACCCTGTACTCTCAGACATTCATTTCCCAAAAGCACTACTCTATACAAACTGACCCATGTTGCCGATTGGATGGTGGTCTTGTATTTTCACTCATAATTGGTTTGAAACAGCATTGGTCAGCAGTTTCCCTCTTTTTAATATCAATCAACTGTCCATTTATTTCAGGGAGGAGGGGGTACATACCTACTGGTCCATTCCATTCAATATCCATGATGAATTCTTCAATTCCAACAAATGAGTTATGGCAGGGAAAGAATCACAAGCTCCCTCAGACAAAAATAGAAATGATTAAAATAACATGTTCCCAGTAAGGAGCTAAACAAATGGCAAAGAAAACATTTTTTTTCTACCAGATTATAAAACTGCTTGAAGGTTGGCATTGGACAGAATTTTTATTTATTTATAAAATAATACCATTTGTCCAACTTGATTCAATATCATACCGAAATAAAGTGTATAAACTGCTCTGTAAATGCTGTGTTGTGCTAAGTTTCCATACCATCATTGCTGAAGTAGCAGTCCCATCTGCCATCCGTCTGACAGTAAACCACTAAAAATAAGTCATGATTCTGCTTTAGCCTGGCATAACGTCAGAGCACTGACCAAACCTATAAGCCCCTGTCTGCTCGCCAGCAGTGACTGTAGCCATTTCACCTTGAGGAGTGCCTAATCATGGGAGGAAGGAACAGAAGCAAATAACACAATGGCAGCCAGGAGCCACAGAGAGGCATATCACCTCTTCCATACATATAGTTCTGCTATGAAACTCAAATTCATCTGGAAGTGAAAAAGGTCTCCGTAATTTTGGTATGGCTGTATTTCTGCAGCTTCATTCTTTCAGCCGTAAACTATATGCTTGTACAAAGTTTGAAAGTGGGGGTATAATGACATAAAAGTCATAAATTAAAAGCAGACTTTGCATGATACACCAGTGTGTGTGTGTGTGTGTGTGTGTGTGTGTGTGTGTGTGTGTGTGTGTGTGTGTGTGTGTGTGTGTGTGTGTGCGTGTGTGTGTGTGTGTATCACTCAGGCACCACCTGGGTAAGACTGCACATCTGCTAGCTGGTAAAGAAAGCTGTCTAGTGCACAGCAAGGTTCCTGACAGTTTGGCAGTAAAATAAAGTACATGCCGAGCAGAGATATTAATGAACGCATTTCAATACCATCCAAATGTACCGCATTCTAAAATAAGTGAACATTTGCATACCTAACAATTAGCCTAATAAGTAGCCTGACAGTTTTTATGTATAAGCGTATGACTAATATACCAGATTTATGCCAGCTGAACAGCTGGATGGTTGAGACATGCCGAAATGTTACATGAAAAGAGGTGATGTTGGGGTAACTGTCAACCTTAGTAGAGAAGAACTCCAGTCTTCACTTCAAAGGGTGCTTGATTGCTGGCCTAAATCAGTTATATAATGCTCCATGAAAGTAATCCCCCTTAACTGAAACGTTGTCCTTAGAGATTGAACCTCAGATGATGGCATGGTCTTACAACACCTCCTATACACGTTGACTCTGATGCTACAAATTACAGTCAAGGCAAACTAAAGTAGGGCACATTTCATAGCTAATATTAATTTGCTAATATAAACAAATGTGGACTTCCAAAAAAATTCACTTTGAATACTATTAACATACTTCAAGTAACATAAAAGTGCATCCACACTCAGTGGCAGGGGGAAAATCAGCATTCAAAACCAAAACATCAGACCGAGCCAGCCTACAAGATGTAAGCATTTTTTAACTATGTGAACCGTGTCCCATAACCTAGTATCCGTCTAAGCTCAAGAAAGATACTCTAGAACAAGCACTTAGAACAAGTGCTTAGAACACGCGCTTGCCCAGGTACGAGACTCTGTGCAAACAAAAGCACTTACACTTGGTGCAAACAAAGCTTTAAGCTTTAGAAAAATACTGCCCTTGAGAGAATAGGACGTACCTCCCACGTCCTTTTAATGATGTGACAGACAGAACTTTCACACCTTGCACTTACTGCACATCTGGAAAAAAGAGAGTCAACCTCTAGACCTTGAAGGTCTCATAAGACCTAAGCGAAAGGGAAGAAACCTCAAATTACTCTTGAGCACGTAGAACATTTTTTCCAACAGAACCAATGTACATCACGCTACAGTAAGCAAACTTATTTGAGCAATTGAAATGAACCGCCCCAATTTTAATTGAACAGTTTGATTGGTTTGTGCGAGCATACGCCAGGTGCTTTGTAAAGCAGTGCACAGACTCAATGATCTGCCTAACTTTAGCTGAAAGCCTAATATCTGTTCTTCTTGTTAAGTGGTGAACATGAACATCATCAGAAATGTGGTGGATAAAAAGTATCTGTTTCAGTGAACGCGGCCCCATAACACATAAGCACGTAAGAAGGTTGTTTTATCATCTTTTAGATGAATCAGTTTGACCAAGAGTCCATTTGTACATTTTTGGGACTGTATCAAATGATATAGGCTGTAAAGGAAAACACTAGTACACTAGGAGTCATACTAAGACGCATGTTGAAGTACTTCCACCTCAGTGCTATGTGGGGCTATGAGCATGATAGAATGTTGACAATTACAGGGAGGGGTGTGGTGCACTGTAACATCCTCTATTTTAGATTGTTGGTTGTTTTACTTTGTACAGCCCCACAGGATAAGGCTACACTGCCTATCCTCTCCACCATCACTTAGAACATGAAATGAAGCCCTTCTGATGAACCAAAAAAATGCAATGATGTATTTTTTCTAACATGGTTAGTCTAGCCATCAAGGATATCAAGGTCCTGCAGTTACAATATATTCAGGTCATTGAAGATGTGTCACAGATCCACTGATATATTGTTTTTGTCAAACAATATGGTAAGCAAAATGTAGTATGTCTGGAAATCAATAAATTACATCCTCAAAGGTCAATCTAACATCATGGAATCATTTGTCTTAAAGGGTATTACATTTAACAAAAAGGGGAGCTACTTTACCATTTTGTGGCTTTCTTGTCCACCTTCTTAATACAATTTACTGCCCTTGTAAAAGAAAAAAAAACTTGTGCGGCGCTTCACTCAGATTTGATGGTCTTGTCTCTGTCACCCAGAATCCTGCCCTAGAGCATAAATCAGAGCATTTTGATGCCACAGAAACAAACTAAAGAGAGTAATCACCTCTCTCAGGAAGTTGGAAGGGCAAGCCTATTTTTAGATTACTCTCATGTATTGTGCCATTACATTGCACCATAGTACCTATTAGATTACCTCACCCTAAATAGCAATGGCTATCTTTCCAATAACATGCAATATAATAAGGCTTATAACATTTAAGTATCAGATACATTTTCTAGGTTGTTTTTAGCATTCTTTGCCACTCTCTCACTTGTCCTCCCTGTCTACCCGTACTGGTGTATTTTACACTGGCATGTGTCACAGTTTGTTCACATTAATCAGAGTTCATAGTATGAGGGCGGAATTTTAAATTGCTACCCACTCGACACTCCTACGCATTAACCTTGTAACCACCACCCCCGACTTAAACTTGACAATCTGACATTTTGGGTAAGGGTGTGTGTGTGTGTGTGTGTGTGTGTCTGTGTGTGTGTGTGTGTCTGTGTGTGTTTGTGTGTGTGTGTGTGTGTGTGTGTGTGTGTGTGTGTGTGTGTGTGTGTGTGTGTGTGTGTGTGTGTGTGTGTGTGTGTGTGTGTGTGTAAGAGCTCACGCTATGAAACCATGTGTGTTTGTTTTGAGCCGGTGTCAGTAGTTACTGTGGCAGTTCCTGCCTTAATATAAATAAGATTGGCCACAAGAGGTGGCAGCCAGGTGAGGAGTTTGACAGCAGAGGGCACAATGGCCTTGTTACCCAGGATGATACCGATTCAATCTGGACCCGAAACCGCCAATCAGGTAAAACACACACAATTATTCTGTGCAAAATTGTATTCCCAGAGGTGCCTGGATGATGAATGAATAAAGTTCCTAGAATGAAAAGCACAATATAACTAAGATGAAACCATTTCTATGTGGGAAAACATGACTTTTCTAATAGGTGTACATGAGCACCATTACATTTCAGCAATTCAAATACCCACAGACATGCCAACACATTCAATTCTCTGACAGGAAGGATTTGCAACTCTTCATTCTGAAACATGCAGCATTGTAACTAATGTATTTAGAGCTACCGCTAAAACCCTGTTTAACCCACCCGCCTTACCTTGGCCTTGGGCATCCAACGTGTGGCCACAGAGGTGTAACAGGAGTTGAAGGATGGGAAGCAGGAGGTCCAATGATGGAACTCTGTGTCCTACACCACCCATCACAGTGGCAGTCGGACCATTGGTTTCTGGGGAAAGAGAATCGGGCACTTGTCTCGTGCACATTAAATGAAAACCAAGCAATTTTTAATTCCCTGATGAGCAGACATGTGGAAAGACGAGGCGTTTGGCCAGTCTTAGTTTTAATTCACTGAGTGTGCCAGCAATGCATATGCGTCTTTGGCCTGAATGCACCAGTCATTGAATACAAAGCTTTTATTTAATAACAATTCATCAAATCTTAACTACACATTTGTAAATTTGTATTGCAGTGGGAATATTTATGGTATTATCATTACACTTAAAGAAGTATTATATTGTCATGATCGGCACACAGAAAATATCTCAGGAGATGAACTGTGGAAGAAGTCAAAAGCTTGGCATTCAGTAGGTCAGTGCCCAGAATAATTAATACAAACTGTACAGGAAAAGAAAGTCAGACAATACATTTGGCTCAAATAACGTGGCAGCTTTCCAATGATGTCTGAGGCCCACCAGGTCAGCCTTTACATAGTACATACCTATCTTTTGACTCACTGTCCAAGGTCTGCCCTCACAGACACAAAATCCATTATCCTAACCGTCTTTGTTGTTGTTAGAAAAGGAAGCAGAGACATTCAACTCCCTGACAGTTATAAAAGCGATTTTTCTTCTCTTTTTTTTCGGAAGCAGCAACGTTTTTTGGAAATATAGCGGGAAATTAAATGTTGAGGGTATGTCAATATTTTCAATTGTAATGACTGATTACACTGAAGGCACAGTTCAAGTCATGAGAATGGACCATTCAACCATGAAATAAAGATATATTGCATTGTTGATTGCATCATTATATAAATGAATGTGAACCTAGACCTAGTTAGGTCTAAAGCTTATGACACTGTTATACTGACAACAGCCGGGGAAAATGAAGGTAAATGTCAGTTGTCATGTAAGGGAAATAACCACTGACAATGACTGATTTGGCATAGTTCTCTTAGTGCCATCACTCACTCTGACATGTGACAACAAGCTTCGCAAGGATGGAGGGAAATCAATAAGCCTAGTCTTAGAACGTGGCCATTTATTTTTCCTTCCAGACACTTTAGAGAACGATACATTATTTGTAATGTAAATTAATTAATTTGTATGACCAAAGGTTGGCTGGGGAAGGATGTAATTGGGAATTGCAACCTCCTGATCAATTGGTTATTAGAAGTTTCTTATGTGTTTCGATTCCAAATGATACATTTTTTTGTCACTTAGACGTCCCACAGTAGTCTACAATTGTCAAATCTCTGGTTAGGGTTTGGTTTATCTTTATCATGCAGCAAGCTAATGGAATTGAATACAATATATGTTCTGACATTACAATAATGCACACATACTTTATTCTAAAAGAATATACCGAGCAATATAAATCTTCCGTAGGTTTAATTAAATCTAGTTCTGAAAGTCATGTTTAATTCAAAGAGGGGAGCTGGTGGCCAGTGGCACTTTGCTACGCTGGGCAAGAAGTGGATGTGCGCCCAGACAGATTGGAGAGAGGCAACCTGCCCAAGCCAGGTGGATTCATTAGTCTTCAGCCAGTCTGTCTTCTTTAAAATAAAAACATATCACTCACTCCAGAATTTACTCGCTAGGTGAAACCGGCAGTGTTGTTAAAATGAAAAATTAGAAAGCATGTCTACCATGGACCAGTGGAACTGTCCAAGGTCCTGAAACCACAGATTCAATGTTTGCCCCACTGTGGCACATCATGCTGTTGGACATGCTGTCAAAATATAATTACACTGCACCCCTATGGCCTTTGAGACAACTAAGCAGAGTGACAGGAATCCATACAAATGTACTGCAAGTCATTTGTTATCAGTCTAAATATATGACAAAATGCATGACCAATTTCATGAGTTCTGCAATTACAATTACAGCCTAACATGTCACATTTCCGAAGTATTTTAAATTAAAAAAATACTTTCATGGCAAATCAAGAATTGTATTGCTAAAAGGAATATGTGTCAATGTGTCAGTTGCTCTAATTGCTATAGAACCTATAATCAGCTACATTTCTCACAAGGCTGCAAATTCAACCTATGTGTAACACTCTAAATTGCATACTAATACTCCATGAAGGGATTTATAAGCCAGGTTTATCCTTGCCCAAATCCACACACACACAAGCACATGTCTTACCTGTATTTGTGGATCGCGTTGCGTCTCAATTTGTTTCAGTTCTGAACAGTATTTATCCCACACGCCAGAAGGTTGGCTGTCTGCGTTTGGAGTTCCCGTGATGCAGCTGCACACTTACAACTGGAAAAGCACTCTTCCGACTCCCCTAACAAAATCTGCCCATCGTCTATGAGAGAGGGAGAGGAAAAGGAGAGAGCAGGATAGAGGACAGGGAGGAGACAAGGAGAGAGGGAGAGAGAGTAGAATAAAAAGGAGTGGGAGAAAAATTGCCTCGATAATGCAGATTGTCATAGGAGGGTTGTATTCCTGGTAATCCAATATGAGCGGAGTAAAAGCTCTGTCATCTCAGCAGACTTAATTAAACTGATTTGATTGTGCAATCCTTCCCAAACTTGGCTTCCTCAATATGCATTTATTCACATTTCCAGCCATTTCACACAACTAACCTGTACTACTGTGAGATACAAGTGCAAACCTTTCCTGCCCTAAACATGTAAACTACATATGGTGGATGAAACGTAGCCTACAAGCTTCATCTGAGTTTTGACATTGACACCCATTTTAACATCACCCAAAAGATTACTAGCCACAGCCCTTGTCAATTATTTATTTGTTTAATTATTATTCTGAGTGCGTGCTACATTGCTAAATCATAAATTATGGCAATGATTTAAAATACTTGATTTTCATCAACTAAATCATCGACTACATTGCTAATGTATCATTTCTTTTCAACAGTCAGTCATTACTGAGGCAATCTGTTTGCTGCATAATTGGCTTGCTCCCCCCCTGGGAGGCGGTTGCTGTTAAATGAAAATCAGGTCGTACCTCTGTGGCAGTCTAAGCAGACACTCAGCAAGGGCACCACAGAGGCAACAGGTCTGCACTTCTCCGAAAGTCAATTCCAAGGCTATTCTAGGGACTCCTAAACGTGTCTACTTGTCAACATGCAGAATATTACGGTAAATGATTACACTATTGGCACCTTTTGTACGAGTTGAGTTTGCTGTTAGAAAGATTGTCAACTTTGATGAGATGCTGTAATTTACAGGCATGATAAATGTTAAGAAAAGCCTTGCCGTAGCAACAAATTAATGAATTTTAGTACTGTAGCCTAGAACAATGTTCTCTTATTTAAATTACAGAAAAGTGCGTTCATTAATACCTGTTATGTATCCTTTTTCAGCCAGACCAATGGAATCATATTTTGGACAAAAAGCTGCATTTCCCCCCAGAGCTCATAACAGCCATTAAGGAAGGCAATTCTGCTCTAGTGAGCAGTCTGCTGTGCACGGGGGATGGCATCATCCGGCAGCTGGATAAGTCCGAGGACAGGCAGTGGAGAGAAGCCCTGAACCTCTGCATCCGCCTGGGCAATGTGGACACAATGTCCTCCTTAATGCTCGGCGTTAAGTTTGACTTCAGGCAGATCCACGAAGCCCTGCTTGTGGCTGTGGACACCAACCAGCCTCGCGTCGTTCAAAGACTGCTGGACCGGCTGGACCAGGAGAAGGGCAACAAGATGGACGTGCGTTCCTTCTCCATGGCCATATTTGACAACTCCATCGATGATTCCCAGTTTGCCCCCGGGGTGACCCC
Source organism: Aplochiton taeniatus (assembly GCA_017639675.1). NCBI lineage: Eukaryota > Metazoa > Chordata > Actinopteri > Galaxiiformes > Galaxiidae > Aplochiton > Aplochiton taeniatus. The sequence continues at coordinate 9,091,685 of CM030181.1, read as the reverse complement.
GCTGACCTTGGCCTGTCAGAAGGATCTGTACGAGATAGTCACCATGCTCACAAACAAGGGCCACGCCATCCCACTGCCACACACCATCTCCTGCAGCTGTCTGGAGTGTCATAATGGCCGGCAGTATGACCTGCTCAAGTTCTCTCTGTCCCGCATCAACACTTATCGGGGCATTGCCAGTCGAGCCTACCTGTCCATCACCACGGAGGACGCTATACTAAGTGCTTTCCGTCTATGCCGTGAGCTCCACAAGCTCTCCAAAAAAGAGCCGGAGTTTAAGGTAAGCTTTGACGTTTTATTCAACCCCAATCCACACAACGTGGGCTAGGATGGTGCCAGTTGTCTTTATGACACATCATAATAGCTGATAAAGTGTAGCCTATGGATATCAAGGGCGTACTGCTGTAATGTATGCGTTTGTGCGTTTCAGCCCGAGTATTTGAGCTTGATGGAGGTTTGCCAAGACTTTTCAGTGGAGCTACTGGGAATGTGTCGCAACCAGAGTGAAGTCACCACCATCCTTAATAACTGCGATGGAGAGGAAGAGGACGGGCTGGAGGAGCCAACATTTGAGGACGGGATCCCTAGCCTCTCACGTCTCCGCTTGGCTGTGAATTACAACCAAAAGCAGGTCAAAAGTGCCGCTGAGCAATTCCCTCACTTCTCACTTCTGTATCACTTTCGAATTACAGACACAGTGCGCTCCTGAGCATGGCAAGTGTTTTGTTCTTATTGCTTCCTCCCTCCAGTTTGTGACGCATCCCATTTGCCAGCAAGTCCTGTCCTCCATTTGGTGTGGCCACATCCCAGGGTGGAGGGGCAGCAAAACCACCTGGAAACTGCTGGTGTCCTTTGGGATTTTCCTCACCATGCCTTTACTGTCATTGGTTTACTGGGTGGCCCCAAAGTCAAAGGTGACCGCTCAGTCTATAAATACTATATTTTGCTGAGGAATGTTGCCGGTAAAATGTGAGGTTTCCTCCTGCAGATTGGGAAGACATTGAAGGTCCCTGTGATCAAATTTCTGCTGCACTCCGCTTCCTACCTGTGGTTCATCATCACCCTTTTGGCCGAGTCGATTTTCATGGAGATGTATCACACGGAGTTTGCATCCCGCAAACAAAACATCCTTCACAGCTCCCTCCACATGATCTGGGTAACTGGTATGTTTGTGCATCTTGATCGAGCCACACAAGACCCGGAAACCAGTGGTAAAGCAAACGTACGATACCTGCGCTGTTGTTCTTCCAGGTTTCTTTTGGGCTGAATGCAAAGAGGTCTGGATAGACGGGATCCGAAGCTACCTCATTGACTGGTGGAACATCTTGGACATGATGGTGCTCAGCATGTACCTCGCCTCCTTTGGTTTGCGGGTGCTTCTTATTCTCAAGAGTCACTTTGTTTGTCTAGATCAAAGCCTGGCTGAGGAGTGTGCCTACTTCACCATAACAGGCGAGCCTCTTTTGCACATACATGCTGTTATTAACGTATCAGGCCATGACGGAATTCCATCTAAAGCAGTATGATTCCCCTATGTTTCCCGTGTTCCTTTGTCGGCCATTGCAGAGCGAACTGAATGGTGGCAGGGAGACCCCCAGTTCATCGCAGAGGTTCTTTATGCTGTGACCAGCATGCTGAGCTTCACACGTTTGGCCTATATCTTGCCTGCCCATGAGTCCATCGGAACCCTGCAGATCTCCATAGCGAAAATGATTGATGACATGATAAGGTCAGGTGGCCCTCATTTTTGCTATGATGCGCAGCTTAGTTAATGCATTTGACAGAGGTTAATTGAACTTGTTTATGAAATTGTTGCACTTTTATGTGCAAAAAAGGCAAAATATTGGTGCCACTGGCATATATTATTGATTCTAGTAATTCACAATGCAAAAACACAAATTTCAAAACCAATAGCTTCTATGTTTATTCTTTCTCCTAGGTTCATGTTTATTTTAATGATAATAGGAACCGCATTCCTGTGTGGTTTGAATAACTTGTATGTGCCATATGTTGACTCACCACATCTTGGAAGGTATGAAAGCTCCTAACCTTTTGCGATAATCTTTCAGATTACATAAAGCTTTGTCCAAACCAAATGTAATGTTAATGTGTATGTCTGTTTACTTCAGCCTCAATGAAACCTTCAGCTTTCTTTTCTGGACTATGTTCGGGGTGGTCAACACAGACTATGTGGACATGCCGGCCTTTGCTTTGGCTGAATTATTTGGGAGGGTCCTTTATGGCATCTTTTCTCTTGTGATTGTGATTGTGCTGCTTAACATGCTCATTGCCATGATTACGAACTCGTTCCAAAAAATTGAGGTATGCGCTGCACCTGTCAAACACATTACAGACACATTGCATATCATTTCTAAATACTGAATTGCTCATTTGCAACATGGAATTAGTCATTCAAGTCATAGATTACAAATCATAAACTTTCGTGTTTTTTTTTTTTTTGTAAACATGATTACTTCTCAGGATGATGCTGATGTGGAGTGGAAGTTCGCTCGTTCCAAGCTCTACCTCAGTTACTTCAGAGAGGGATCCACAATTCCAGTGCCCTTTAACGTCATCCCCTCTCCAAAATCATTGTTTTACCTGTTGAGGTGGATGCTCACTGCACTGTCGGTTTTAGTGAGGTGTGAAAATATCCCAAACTAAAACTTGAAAGGAGTAATAACGCAATTTCTTTTTCTTTTGTTATAGGCGCATCTTCTGTGGTTGTGGCAAAAAGAAGGTCCAAAGATATCCTCCGAGCTCCTCGATGGTGGGTACTGCCATACATCACGGGAGTATACAGAAACCGAAGGAAAACAGGGTTGACCTTTTATTTTCTTTACCCCTCCAGTCAAACATTACTCTGAACGACAGTGAACAGTCTGGGGAGGAACGTGTGCCGTATCGCCTCCAGGTGATGAAGGCGCTTGTGCAGCGGTACATCGAGGCGGCCCGTAGGGAGTATGAGGAGTCAAAGCGTAAAGGTAGGCTTTGAAAGGACAGCATCGCTAGTGTCTACGGGCTTTTGCCACAACTTGTTGGTACATGCTATCCTGTACTGTACACGTCTACTCTGCTGCTGTTTCCTACCACAACTTCCTAATTTGAGTGTTGCTTTCAACAGACGTGGGAAACAGAATCACGGAGCTGAACAAGGTGGTGGGGAGAATTCACTCTGAAATGAAGCATCTCCAGCGGCCCAGTTCTTCTGCACCCGCGGATGACGGGAGTAACATTTTGAAAAAGTACATCATAGGAGCCCAAAACAATTTCAAGGACTTCCGTAAAGAAGAGGTGATGGAGGACAAGTCCTCCCATTTAGTGTTAAGTGTACAGTCTGCGGAACCATTGGAGGACGACAGAGGGGAAAACAGACATGGCCCCAGTGGGAGTTGATGGATGTAGGGCCCACGCAAACAGTAAGGGCTCCCAAGACAACACAGTCAAAGAGGGAGTCAAAGGCTTTGGAAGAGAAACAGTGCAAAAAAAATCTCGCACCGCCAAAACAGTGGAAAATGTTAACACCACTTGGCCAGGAGTGCAATAAGCGTTCAAGTGTAGATGCTAAAGTGAATGCTAATATAAGTCAAATAAATACCTGATTTTGCACTCTAGGCATCCACATAGGCCAACATATTATCTATACATTTTGATGCTTACTGTAGTAGTGATGGAGCGTGTGATATAAATTTAAAGAGCTGACTGCTGCTTCAGTGCGATACCAAGCTAACAATGTACTATACCAATTAGTCCACTGTTTTCTTTCTTTCTTTTTTTACATGCGGTCTCATGGCGAGGAACATCTCATTGTATCATTAAAAGGGACAGAGTGTGCTTTCTAGGCATCGTCGTGTCTGTATACAGGTCGCAGCTTGCCACACACCTGCTGTTTGTGCCAACCCTGGTAAAACCCCTGGGTCCTCCTCGCTAGCCTTTTATCACCTAAATGGAGCTCTGTGGCTCACAGGACTCCAGGAACTGGCACTGCCCAGGGGTGACATGGTGTTAACAGTAACTTACATAAGCTGTCTAATACTACTACACATTAGTACAGTACAGTAGTAGTGCATAGTCATTTTGAGGGGCAGGGGCTCAAAATGAAAAAAAGGCCCATAGACATAACATAACACCCGGCCTTTGAGATGTTGGGACAGTCAAATGCTTTTGGTGCCTGTCTATTCAAACATTTCAATTTAAGACTGATATAACGAAGACTTATTAATAATGTGTGAATAATTCCAGAACAGAAATGTTAGTTAGTTATCCATGCCAATCTAGTCACAAAGTTTAAGAATGCAGTCAATTACATGAAAATAACACTATCATGTCTAAAAGATTCATTTTGAGCATCTAGGAAACTAGCCTACTTTTTCTCCATCTCTTTCTCTTTCTCTCTCTCTCACACACACGCACATACACACACACACACACACACACACACACACACACACACACACACACACACAAACACACACACACACACTGTGGGGGGCTGTATTAGGTTGAGCAGAGGGGGCTCTTTCAAATTTGTTAACGTGTCCAATCTTTTGGAAGGATGAAAATTACACAATGTCACAATGACACATTCTGTATTTATATGAAATGAATATTAAGACTATCAATACAGAAGAACGTAAAATCCTTAGAATTTTCAGCATTTAATATGAAAACAAAAAGTCAGACAAAGGGGTTTTTCAATGAAAAGGGTGGAGTGAAGTAGAGTGGAGTGCCGGTGCTACTGGGCAAACACAGTAACACTCTTGGTCTACTGATTAGACCGACCACGCCCTCTGAGAATGCCCAGGATGATCAGGAGTATGGGTGGAGCGGCAACAGCCACGGCCACAGCACCAGAGAACTGTCGAGAAGCGTACAACACAGCCTCGATGACATTATAATTACACACGGTCACTATTAAATGATTTACATCACAGAATACAAACCTTAATAGTCTCACTGTAGTCCTTCTGTAAAGACTGAAGGTATACATTGAAGAGGGCAAGGCTGCAGGGCAAGTAGGAGTCGGTCTTGTTTGCATCTCTGCATCTTTTTAAAATAGGAGATATGCAGTGGCGACACTCAAAACAAGTAGTTGAACGTGGTATGCAGTGTCGACTTGCAAACTACAGCACTCATGCACGGGTGGCAGGCTACTAACCTTGTGTATAGTGAAGGTAGAAGAACAGTGCTGTCCTCTAGACCCAGTTCAGTCAAGACCGATAACGGCAGTCGGTGTCCCTCTTGAACAAGCACACCCAGATTGTACCATCCCTGTTGGCAAATGACACACACACACATGTACACACATTCATACAGACCGACACTGAAACTCACACATAAACACACACATTGACTGAGCACGTCAGCGTCATTGCTTTAATGATGTGAATGGTGCGTTTGGACATCTCCGTGAGCGAGCTTACCTGTGGGTCTTCCCTTAGTGCTGCTTGTTTGTACATGTCTGCAGCAACGGCCACATCTCTTTTCCTTCCCTCATGTCCCCCATACAGTAAATCACCCATTCTAATCAGGGCTGGGGAGTATCAAAGTAATCAATGGTTTGCCTTTTGTAACAATTTGTGAAACAATTCTAATAATAACAAATAATGGGTATCATTGATGCTATAGTGCAACAAACAGAATTCTATTCACCATAGGAATCTGGATTTTTACTCTGGACTGTAAGGTTGTAGTATCTCATCATGCATTGTTTGGCGAATGAGGAATCCAGGAAACGCCCCTGTTAAGACAACATGCATGTATAAAGCACTGGAACAAACTGTTTGCTTAATAACTTATGCTAACTTGCTAATTTGACCAGAAAGAATAAAGCACAATATTTAAATTCAGGTTCTCCCTGTCCAAACCTACCGAGTTTTGTTCACAAAGGTACGCAACATTGAACTGGGCAGCAGCGTATCCAGACTCAGCCGCCATTAAATAATACAGCAGAGCCATCAACCTGGGAAAAAAGTAGGTGTGTGAATAAAGGAGAATACAACCAGCTATACTATAGTAAAGTCAATATAGTTCATGTTTGAAGAATGATTTATTTATTTAATTTAATAGCTACATGTTCCCCTCGAAATAAAAGTTCAAGGCCGTTCTGAGGACCAGGCCCAGATGCCCGTTGTTTTCAGCGGCCCACTTGGCCCATCTAGAGTCAAAACACAAAGCCATGACAGTGTTAGAACAAACTGATGCTAGGTTAAAAACACAGAGTAAAACAGAGTACTTATGGTAAGCCACTAACAATACGGCGCCTAATGGCTGTCTCTTGACGTGGCCAGGTATTCCTGTAGTCCATATGTCAGCAAGCTGAATGGCTCCATTGATATGCCCTCTCTCTGCAGACTTCAGATAGTACTTATATGCCATGGCCTGTGGTGCAAGACAAAGCATACCATGGCGGTACTGTGCACTGTAGTTATGTGTTGGTATAGGATTGTAGAGTAGGACACAGTAAACAGTGTTTGCACTTGACCTTACCTGGTCGGCAGGTTTCCCAGGATAAAGGCCCTGGGAGTACATGACACCAAGATTCATGGCTGCATCTGGGCTCCCATGGAGATCCGCCTGTTCCCATAGCTGCACGGCACGCTGATAGTCCTTCTCAAACCGCTCGTAGTACCAGCCAAGGGCATTCATCGCAGGTGCAAAGCCCTGCGGGGGAGAACTTTTATGAGCACTGACAAAGCTCTGGAATCGTTAATGGAGAGGTTTTTGCTGTTCCTGTGCTTCACTTTATTTGTTTCATTACAGTACAGTGTAGTCTTATTTAAATCATACGCAACCAGGGCTATTGCTTTCTTCAAGAATGTGAGAGCTCTCGGAATATCCTTTTTGACTCCTTGTCCCTGAAAAGAAAAAAAAGAAAATTTTCAAAATGGTAAGATGTTACTGTTAACTGTATAAAAAATATATGTATCTTTCTGTTTGACTCCGTCTTCAATATTGTCATTTGCATGTTTGAATCCTGACCTGAAGTAGGACTATAGCAAAGTCATACATGGACATCGGGTCTCCCAGTCGGACAGCTCCTCTCTCGTAGTGCCTCACAGCAGTCTGGATGTCTGGGGATACACCCTGCTGCCCCCAGAACAGCATGCGGGCAACAGCTTGCTGCAAAAGAGGCCCTACTAGAACTCAACTATACAACACTTACCGCATATCTCTACACACACACACACACACAAAAGCTTTTTGTGAGAGAGTAGAGTTAACAATTCTAAAAGTGAGATATGTTTTAGTGATATTCCAGAAAAGATGGCTGGGTGAGGTTTGTACCTCTGCCTCTGCCGCTCCGTTGCGAGCTTGGTGTTTTAACCAATGGAAGATGTCATGGTCCTTATTAGTCTGAAGACTTAGCACCTCGTCGTTGTTCAAGTAAACAGACTCTACAAACACCTATGAAACGAGGTGAGCCATCAGGACACATTTATATATGCCGTGCCGGATTAGAGAACACGACATGCTTTGCAGTGCAGAGAGTGCCGTGGCCTCGGTTCACATTTGTGTACCTGCTGTGGTGAAGGATTGAGGTGGTCCGACGAGGTCTGCTTGGCGATGTTGGAGTAGTAGGCATAGGCCAGGGGCGAGTCTGGAGTACTCCCCATCTCACCCACATGGTGCAGGTGCCCAAGTCGCAATAGTGCCAGCCTCCAGTCACTCTGGGCAGCCAGCAGGGCCAATAAAAAGGCCTGGCGATAGAGCAGAGGGACGAGGGAGGAGGAAGAACAATGTAGCCTACAGTCCCTACCTACCGTGTGTACTGAAGGCGTGTGGTCACACACTTAAATACACACCTTATTGGGCTGCCTCTTGACTCCTAGACCGCTGCTGTAGAGCACTGATGCCAGATGCAGTGCTCGGTTGTCCCCCAGGCAGCCAGACTGGAGCAACAGAGGCACGATCTTTCTCACCTCCTCCTTGTCGCTGGCTCGACTCAGCTTACGATGAGACAATAAGTACAGGGTCCTGCCCACTGACGCTAGTTCAACCTCTCTGCCACCTAACCGTAGCAGGGGGATTGGAGTGAGGCAGCTGTGTATTACGAGAGTGGATCGAGGGTTGGTGATTCATTTGTCTGTGAGAACTCTTACCACGTTTGAAAGCCAACGACTTGGCCACATGCACAGCATGCTGTCTGTGTCTGACAGTCGGTGCTTCCCACGGTTCACACTGGTCCACTGGTAATGTTTTTTCCTCTGTCCACTTACAAAACCCATCTGTACAGCTTCCTGAATATCAACCACCAAATTTAGGTACATGTTTGTGCCAACTAAATATTTATAACGTGAATATCTTTGGGTTTTAGAAAAGCGCTGCTTAAATAAAATGTGTTAGTAGTAGTAGTAATAGTAGTATTTAGATGATTTTTTCAAAACAGTTTTAGGGACATCTAGTGGATTTTAAAAGTTATTACCAAACTCCTGCTTCTGCCGGGCCTTGAGCAAATATCCACTCATTTTGACATACAAGTCAATCTGAAAGTGGTTGCAAGATTGTAGCCATCCACTAAGATTCACTTGCTTAATGTGATCAGGAACCATAGTGTCATACTGTGGGGAAAAAAGAGAGATTATGCACGATGTCCATTGTACTCCAGTGGAACTTAAACATTGACTACTGGTCTTACCGTGCTAAATGGAGGTATTCTGGTGCGGTAGTACACCACAGGTCCATAATAACCTTCAAATCCTCGCACAAATCGCCCACCACCAATCACAAAGTAGCCCTCTGTATCATCCAATTCGACTGTGTGTCTCAATCTGTGGGAAGTAATGTTACATTTATGACAGTCATTATGAAAATAAAGTAGCATTATAGAATATTTGTATTTCCTTCTGTTGTTATTAATTTCATTTTTGGGAGTTTTTCATGTTCACAGTTGTAGCCTCACGTGTGTTCAAAATCTTGAACAGTGTGTTGTTGTCCATTCACACAGACCAAGGCAATAGAAACCTTAAGTATGTAAAGAAAAGTGTTACTAGTTGAGGTGTTTTAATGTTTTTTGTTTGTTTGTTTGTTTTAGTTTGTTTTAGTTTACGGACCGCGTTGCCACGCAGGTCTATATTGATGTGACACCATTGGTGAAGGGGCACCGTGTACGGGCTGAGAATAGCAGTTGACACTCCAGACTCGCCGTTCATTTGGACATGCACATGGCCTGAAAGAAAGAGTGGTCAAAGGACAAACCCAAACTTAACCTCAAGCACATAGTATAACAAGTTAGTACAATAAGCAATGATAGTTACAAGTTAGTTACAGTTAGTTATATACATATATACATATATATATATATATACACAGTACTGTGCAAATATTTTAGGCAGGTAATGTTGTTTTGAAGGCAAAGGGTTGTCACACGAAATATTGATTTCATTTAGATTTTTCTTCTTTTCATTCACTTTGCGTTTTGTTAATTGATGGAAACAAAACTATTTACATTTCTACTTTTGAAAGCACTCTTACTTCACAGCACCCCCAACCCACCTGCCTAAAACTTTTGCACAGTACTGTGTATATATATATATATATATATATATATAGCACTGTGTATATATATACTTTATATATATCTGTTAGACCTGTTACATATACATACCTGAAGTGGTGAGGAACAGAGTGGGTGTGACATAGTTATTATGGGAATCTATATGATGAAGTAACCCACACATGCGTTGCTGGCAGTGTCGGGTCAAGAATACCCAAATGGAAAATGTGCACCTGGAAACAGGAACATTCGTGTTCGATTAATCTATCTTTTCAAACACGCTGCTTTAGCGTCTGGTCGACCAGCTGCAGCCCATTCTCTTACCAAGGAAAGGAAACAGCCTTGAAACGGAGGTACTCCAGAATTTCACTTTTAAAGGGATGTAAAACTCTTGTAATCCCAAACCTTTCCCCAGTGGATGCATACATTGACGACAGAAAATGGGCTGTCTCTGAAAGAAGTCAAAATCTTGCTGTCATGTTTATTTGTTTTATTACACATATAAATGTTATAGCATATTAAATGTTTGATTGAAAATAGTACTCATATGAGCTACCTTGCTCCACTAGGCATTGTGTCATCGAGGTTAGCTGGGATAGCCAAAGCATCCTTGCACCCCAGGATAGACAGAGTTGATGCTGCTTGAGGGGGCGGCTGAGAGGGGGTCGGGGCTGCAGGGTAGCCATATCCCGAGCCAGGACAGAATGGCGACTACTCCGCATTGCGTCCTCCTTGACTGCAACATGCAGCATTACACTGAGTACCCACTCAGAGTGTGGAACTAGGGCATCAGCCTGGAACACCAGCCAGTCTGGAAAGATCAGAGGCAGGATCCTCACCCGGGGACTGCCGGGCTTACAGCCCCACTGACTCAGGAGAATTGTGGAACTTTTCCCTGTGTCAAAAAATACCTGGATTTCCACATGCACAGAAGCATGGCGAGAGCATGAGTACAGGATTTTTAAATTATAGCCAGACACAGGCTCATCTGGAGGATTCAGGAGTATCACTTTCTCTAGACCCCAAACCACCTGGACGAGACACAAGACAACAGAATTTAAAAAACAAAAGTTAAGAGAACAATCAATCCAAATAGAAACCAGTCAAAGTCAAATAAGATGGTGTGTATGTTCTCACCTGTAAACTAAAACCGACCAGCAGAATAGACTGAAATGAATGATGGCAATCCATAATCCCCAACATATCTTCTTATATGCGTAGTTGTCGATTAACAAGTATGCCTCTGACAACCACATGGGCTAATACAAAGTTCATGGGCAAAACACATCCATTTTACAATAAGTGAAGCACAAGTACTGCCCCGGACTTATATCCTGTTTCAACACGTGACGAAAGTGCTTCAGTAAATATTTACCTGACGCTCCACCTGGCTACGAATTGCACTTAGGCGGAGCTCAGCTTATTTTGAAGACCGCATGGCATAAAATCCATTCTTTTTACAAAAGACACCTTTCATAAAACGTTGCCTAATATACTCGTAGTTTAATATATCAACAGAATGGGTAAAGCTTAAATGAATGTAATAATATGACAAATGGATAAGATTTCGTATTTCAGCATCATCATGCACTTGATCTAGGAACAATTCTGAAAAGGTTTACTCGGACATATCAGATCAAGTCTTTCATTCAAAATAGTTTATTGCTATCATGCAGGAGTGCCATAAAAGTCCAGAAAGTTACAGAAGATGCAAAATTATTATTTTCTCTGTACAAATATATGTATTCATAAATAGAAGCTCAAATAAGAATTATTACTGAAGAAAATATAGAGGATCATGTGCTTCAGTTGATGCACTCCCCAAGCCCAATATAGATAACAGCAGTTGACATGCATCAACGTAACAGTGCAGTATACTGGGAGCAGACCGACATACAGTCAAACACACACACACACGCACATACACACGTACACACACACGCACACAGACAGCATTATTGATTTGTAGCTTGTTCGTGCAAAATAGGTACAAATTACATTTCTTTTAAAAGTACCGATAGGACATTTTCAAGAGTTGATCAAAGAAAACATCTACACATTTATTATACAATACATCCATATATTTTACATTGCGAGGTATCCATGACAGGATGGAGTGTCTTTGCGCAACACTACTTTGGTTGTTCCACATTTAGAGTCAGACCAGGCAACAATTTACAGGAACTCTACTACAATCAATGCACAGTTGTGGCCCATTTGTGCTCAGATTAAACCACAAAGAAAAGCTGGCAACTGAGTTTAACAACAATAAACGGTTGATACTATCTGTAAACAAATTGCAGGTGAATTGTGACACTAAATTAAAGGTGTAACTTTCTCAATACTGGATAGAGTGGTAGTCTTGCTTTGGTCTTCTTGGTTTAAGATCATGCCAAAAGGGCTTTATAAATAGTGGAGTTATACTATACAATTATGGTTTCCAAAGGATCTTAAACTTAATCTAATCTGATCTATAGTTGGCATTTTCCAAACAAATACATTTAATGACACTTAATGTGTTATTTCAATTAATGAAATTGTTTTATTAATTTGGACATGAAACATTTTTGGCTTCTGAAAACAGACATAATCCAAAGAAAACAGTTTAAAAGTTTAGATTCAGAATGTCTTTACCAGTGTTCAGTGTCTACAAAAGTACAGTACAAGTTCACCAATTCTTTGCTCAATAGACAAAGGTATTGATTAGCCCTTTCCAGACCCCCAACCTTCAACATCAACTACCTGTAAAGCAGGAAATGTCTACCAAGCATCAACGAAATATAAAATAACATGGAGATGGTAGCCTATGCACTGAGACTCAAATCTCAATCCTTTGTTGCACTTCAGTGATGGATGCCTGTTATTATGTCTGTGATGCATCAATAAATGGTAGTCATCACGCGATTGAAACGGTGGCTGTATGGTCGTTAATAAACCAACGTGCCATCCAAAATGAAGAATGACCAGACAAAGTGCCATTCAATCACAAAGGCAACACTGAATTGAAACATTACTGATAAGGGTTGTAGTTTAAGATTGAATCACCAGGCTACGCTAAGGATTCATGAACATTAACATCATAAGATGTATTATTTTTCCAAGCAGAAGGACAAGAACCAAGCAAACACCTAAGAGCATTCAAATATATCAGTTTAACAAAGGTGAAAACGTGCAAACAGATTTATAGATTGACTCATAATAAGTGATCCTCCTGGGAGAGTTTCCCTTTGAAACTGGCACTTTGCTGCAGAATAAATCATGTTTCACATTCCGACAGCCAACAGCACCCATTCCCTATAACCAATACCAAATACAGAGAAATTATAACTGGTTGCTCTCACAGTTCCTCTTAAAAAGGTACCCACAAAACAATGTACAGACATCAACTTTTGGTGTCATTCTTGACTCCAAAAACTGAAAAAAAAAACAGGTCAGACAGCCTTTGACAGCTTTTAGTTCATAGCCCTTTTTTTTTTTTATTTCTTCTGCTTCTTAAAGATCTTAAAGGTGTGCTTCTTGCGGCTCGCGGCGGACTCAGTCTCTTCTCCCGTGGAACCACTGTCCTCCTCCAGGGGGCTCTTCTTGGAGGAGAGCTGGGGAATGCGGCTGCTGCCTTTAGCCCCGGGCGCCCCTCCTCCAGTGGGGGACGGCGTGTCCGCGTCGGTGGAGTTTGGGCTGAGGGAGCGGGAGGACTCAGACATGGACATGCTGGCGACGTTGCAGTCCATCTCTCCCAAACTGGACGACTTCTCTATGCTGTAGACCTTCTTCATGAGAATAGGGCTGTCGGGCACTGCCTCCACCTGAGGGCCAACCTCCTGGATACGGTGCCCTCCGTTGGGGGCGTAGGCGTGTGGGACGTTTGAGTCGTCCCCACGAGTTGTCGAGCCATGGAGCAGGGAGGTGGGCTTGACTAGGTGGCCCCTGGAGCTGTAGGCGGACAGGCGATCACCAACTTGAGAGAGGGACAAGGAAGAGTCTGAGTCAGAGCGATTCAGGTCCCTAAGATAGGGGGGAGGGGAGAAAAGATTTAAAAAGTTAGTACAGCAGTGGGAAGAAGGTGAAAAGAAAAGCATTGCATGCCGAGCTTTGTCTGTCATTCTATGCCTGCAAAGGCAAGCACCCTTCGGGCACAGCCTGGAAACTGGGAACTCCATTCTGTTAGTACTGCCAGGCACACAAGAGAGGCGAGGGCTGTAAGGTATATGGAGCCAGAATGGGAGGTGGGTGGGGGGGGGATTGAGGATGGAAATGCGATGAAAACACCTCAAACTAAAACGTGGAAAAAGTGTTTGGTAAATTCATGATAACTTAGAAAACAAGCAGGACACGGACACCACAACAAGCAAAATCAGAAAACAGCAACACCAAAAAGTATGCGAAAAAGCAAATCAATAGTTGAAGGAAAGGTCCATTGCTGCACATGCGATGCGTGTGGTGAAGAGAGATGGGTACCCGAAGCTGCTTCTGCGCCGGTGGCGCGATTTGGTGCTGTCAGGAGGGGGCGAGTCGGGGATGGTGTCCATGGGCTGGAAATAAGAGTGATAGACATGGGAGGAATGATGGGCCGTGGGGCCCCCCGAAGAACTAGCCAAGCAGGAGTAAGAGGAGGAGAGGGACGACAGGGGATGAGCAGTCGGGGAAGAGGCGCTGATGATACAGGGGTGCGAGACAGCTGAAGAAAGAGGGGGCAGAGGGAGGTTCTCGAACTGTCCATAGGCATGGCTGTGGGACTGTCTCAGGTTGGCCCTGCTAGATCTGGGTGGGTAGGGGGAGCCCTCTTCTCCCTGATGGCCCACCAACAGGCAAGTCTCTACAAACCTCTGCGAGCCCATGGCCAGCTGGGGGTCAATGTGGCGTTGGCGCAGGGACATCATGCTGGGAGCTGTGGACACAGGACAGCAGCGTTATTGACCGGCCACGCTCGTACCGGAGACATTTTCCGTCCACGCGTTGGGAAGTGGATTGAGTGGCAAGAGGCTTATTTTACTGTAAGGAATTTAGATTTGTATTCAGTCATTCAAACTCAACACAACTTTGCCTTAGTTCAGCCACTTCATCAAAATCCTCAACAATGCCTTTGCTGGGTATACAATAAACTGAAAGCAAACCAGAACCCTGTTATCACCTTATGGAGGGACAAGAGACTACTGTTATTGTAGGAAACAGTTTTGTCTTATAGTGCATAACATCCCAAGGCAGTGCCAGTAAACCCCACTATGAAATAGTGAAAAAAGTAAAGAGAACATCAGGTAGGAGAAAGTGCACTGGGTAACGGGTAGAGGAAAAATAAGGTGTCAGTCAAGAGAGCAAGCAATACTGACAGCAGAAGAAAAGGAGGCCAGGGAAGGGTAGGTGTTGAATGAACACAGCAGGGAGAGCTCTCTGGTCTTTTCAGCCGTGTCCATCTACAGGCCGCTGTTTACATCAAAGACAAGGTAAGGTGCCCTGTGGCTTTAACAGGAGTGACTTGAGGTGAGGAAGAGAAAAGGGGGGGGGGGGGGGTGCCGGGTTTAGAAAGGGGGCGTGAATAACAGGCCAACCAGAATATTTCCGCAGGAACAGGTTGTCCGAACCCTTGGACCGCAGATCACTCGCACGGCTTTCCATTAACCAGGTGGCGTCTGTGGGTGGCCATTAGCACAGTGGTGGGAGCCAAAGGGCAGAGGAGGTGAAGGGAGAGAGGGGAGTCAGGGAGGAAATGTTATTCATGTGGATTAGATAGAAAAACTTACTGAAGACTGTTGTGGCAGCACTACTGTCAACCGCATTGGCAGTTATTAAACGCTCCTCTCGAGTCAGGGAAGTTATGCTATAATCGCAACCGAAATATTGCTCATAAGAGCTAAGCCTCAATTCAAGTTGATTATTATTTCAGGTTTCTTGAAATAGCTATGGTTATCATTGGTGCTCTGTATTGCAAATATGGTTACCAAAAAAATTTCAATACATTGCTAGTAGATATTTGTGAGCAAGGTGTGTGTGTGTACATTTCAATACAAACATGGATGGGAATTTAATAAAATGTTATGAGCCTCTGAAAAGGGCAAATGTAAGTCAGTCCATTTTGTTATGGCAAATTGCAAGGGTCAAGTTACATACATAGACACGACTGCTAAAAATACATCAGCACAAGGTTTTGGTATCTTTCAGAATGTATTTCTTCAGAAAATTTCATTTCCAAGGTTCCATTGCACGGTATTTAGTAAACAGAATTCCACAAACTTTTGACTGGAAATGCGCGCACACGCGCACGCGCACACGCACGCGCACACAAAATGGAACAACAACAAAGTGCAATCATCGTGTAAAAAGTTAAATTACAGATACTACATTACAGGTTTGTAAAACAGAATCCCTTCACAGGTGGCTCATTTGGCTCAATCAAACATCCCTTTGATTATGAGGATCCTAATTTCCCTGCAGACTATTTTTTTTGGATTTCCCCAGTAGGCCCCTGGTGAGTTTAGGTGCTCGTTTGATAGAGTTGCCAACAGATTCAGACAAGCCCTTACATTGCAGAGTTGCGGGTGACATTTCCTCGTCCATGTCGTCCATGTCATCGGACATGACAAAGTGCTGAGGTGTGGCGCGGCCGCCCATGAAGCTGGGGTCAAGGTTGAGGTTCGAGGCTAGTGTGGGCAGCCCAGGGTTGTTGACAATGTTGAACCCCGTCAGGATCTCAATCTGCTGCCAGCGATGCAGCCTCTCTCTCAGGGCTGCGGTCACTTCCCCCAGGGCTTGCCTGTAGAGGACGCACAGAAGAAGAGGGAAGAGATGCAAACGAATAAGTACAAACTAGTGTCAATACCTAGATATAATGGATGGAATAAAAACACTAAGAGCAAGTTGCACGTCTCATATAAAAGCCTTTTGTCATCAATGAAAGTATCGAATGCTTACTTTGCGGAAAGGATTTTGTGGTCCACGTCATCCAGAGAAGAGCTATGTGCCACGTGGAACGTCCCAAACAGGGTGTTCCTCTTCTTCTTTATCTTCTCTGCCTGTTATGACACATTAGCAATTTGTTACTTCCAGGCTCGATGGAAGGGGACCGCACTGGTCCGACAGCCTGTCTGCAGATGAAACTCGGCGTCTGTCTCTGAGGGCCCCGTCTTACCCCTTCTTTGGCCACCAGTAGCTGGCGCTCGGCATTCTGCTTCTTGATGTTGTAGTACTGCACCTCCACCTCATGGGTGAGCTGCAGCCACTTCTGGAGGGAGTCCGGTGGCGACCAGCTACTTCGCGATTCCAGTTCCTTCTCGGCTTTCTTTAGGGCCATACGGACCTTTAGGAAACACGGGAGAGGGTTAAGAAGAATTCGGCACACCGATCGGTTTCACAGAGACGTCCGGCATGTTATGCTTTGCTTTGTCAAGAGTCACGCTCGCAACCCATTTGTGACCTTGCAAGGGAAAGGGGTGGACATGGGTTGTGCAATTTCACTGGTTTGTGAAAGACAAAGCCCCTTTTGTCTCTGCTAGTCATGAACCACATTGAAAGCGGTGCCAATGTGGCCTTGAGTATGAGTGCCGTTCACCAGGCCTCGATTACTGCTAGGCCATTATGCAACAACATCCCCGACCCTGTCGAATGCGCCCGAAAAATGCCCTTCTACTCACAAATAACAACCCCTCTACCATAAAACCAGGAATAAAACGAGACCTCTCTGGGCATCCGTTGAAAATACTACACTGGCTTCTGTTGAAAAGGCTCTGTATCCTGCCTAGTGTAACAGTTTCAAATGTAGTCTGGACTCCTTGCACAATTCAAACTCGTGCACAAGCCCTCGACTAGCATGTGTGGGTCGACGCCCGTTTCTTTTCCTGCCAATTCCCTAATGGGTCGAGTTGCGTGGCAGTATCCTCGGGTTTCCCTTCGTAGTTTGATTAATCTTAAAGCGATGGCTTCCTGAGTAACAGGCTTTTTCAGTGAGAGTGTTTACATTCTCCTTGGGGTCTGCCTTTACTGTAGCGCGCAGGTCTTGTCTCTGGCTGCGTTCCAAACTTCCAAACACTTTTTTATTTTGGCTTTTTGTCCCAAAAAATGACCCAAGCTCCGGTCCGCAGCAAGCGATCTCTCTTTCCTGCTCTCTTCCCTCGGGCGTACCTGGTCCAGTTCCTCCTCGGCGTACTTCTGGCGGCTTAGCTCGTTCTCGGTGCCCTCGCGCAGCCCCTTGAGTCGCTGGGCCTCCTGCTTGGCCGAGTTGATCTCGTCCCGCAGCTTCTGCTCCAGGTTGACCTTCTCCACCTCCACTGTGCGGTGCTCCTCCTGAGCTATCTGCAGCCTGGAGGGACAGAGGAGCCACAAGGAAACACATTTGACAAAGAGCCCAGATGTTATCAGTGACTAAGCTGCAATGTGAGGCCAAACAAAAGAACCGGTGTTTTCCATATGAGCCAGTGACTGGCATGGCTCTCGCTTTGACCTCGGTCACTGGTCACCTAGCGTTAGCTCCGGGCTGCGGACAATCTACAAGAGGAAATGGGGAGGAGGGGTCTACGCTGGAAAAGAATGTGTCTCAGACAGGCACCATAATCATGTGATTTATGTGCTACCCAAAATTCACTCGCCAGACACAAAGACAGGGTTTGTTTAAAAAGTAGTTTCCGGTTCCCAATCCTAAGGCCTCTCCCTTAGCAACATTGCAGTTTTATCTTGGTGTCCCATGAAGGCCATTTATTCTTGAGGGGGGAAAGCCTCTTAACTGTAGCATCAAGTAGACCTAAACATCAAATCTAGGTGCTCACGGTGTGTGTTACCATTAGAGGTTAGAATCCGACCTATAAGCTATGAGTGTTGGTTGTGCTAGGGAGGGAAGGGATCGTATGCCCGTTTCAACGGGAAACAATGGTTGATGTGTGGAGGCCAAAGGGCCTGGGCCAGCTGCCAGGGAGCCCACTGTCGACGGACACCGGCCCAGCAGAGAGGGGACTGACGGCAGTGTGACGCAGCTCTCAGGGCCCTATGCCCCCCAGCCTTGGGCTAGAATCGGCAAGCCCTTGTGAAGCAACACATTATGACGTGGTGCTGCGGATGCTGCAGTGTACGGTTACCAGATAAATGCGGCACGGTTGTGAGACGTGACTTTATAAAGAGCTAAAACAGGGCCTGCCGGAGGTCGGCTTGTCATCCACGGCGTGTTTATCTAGCCATAACAGAACTCTGTCGTTGCAGCATGACTCAACACAATGCACGTTTCTAAATGCCACTAAGTAGATTAACTGGCAAAAAAAATAGGAATGGCAAATATTCATCAGCTTCATATTCTGATAGGCTATATCTTAAATAGCAAACTTTTATAAAACTGTCCAGGAGGCCGGTTGAAGCAAAGCAGTGCTTTTGTTTTTCAACCAGCAGGGGGCAGGGCACGTTCTATAGCCCCACTGAAAACAACAGTGGAGGTAACAGAGTGTTGGCGAGGCCAAGTGAAAGGAGATCCGGAGGAATGGCAATGGAAAATGTGAGCATTGGACCCCCGCGCTAATACTCTCGACCCTGACCTCCTGCCATTCTCTAGCCAGAGAGTTCAACTGCACTGACAGCGATGCATGACTCCGCACTGAAAAGGCCAAATGCAGTCTCGGCCACAATTCCAGGATTCATCTAGTAACCTTTAGACTAATATAATACATATGTAAAATGTATCTTTGTGCGTCTGTTTTAAGAGCATTGTTCTTTGTAACTGAAGAGGACAGTTTATCACGGTAGGTGAAATGCTTAGGAATCCAGACCCGTCTAGACCTGTATGTATTCACTGCACTCTCATTACCTATGCATGCAGCAACTTCACCAATCTACCCGATGATGAATTAGCACAGGAGCTGGCGTGTTATGTAAGTTATGTCTAACGCCTGCTAGTCTTGTAAGAGGAAAAGGAACAGGAAATTCAGCTCTTGCTACACAGCAGCAGACCCATCCACCTCTACACCCCCACTTAAAAGTAGAGGCTGAGGCTAGGCCAAGCCACTTGATCTGCTTGAAGGGCTGGCCAGAGAGCAGCTGGCACTAGGGATCAAGAGGAAGCCCCCCCGCCCCCCCCACCACCACCACCACCACACCCCTCCTACTGCACAATGAGTTCTGAATCCTAGCCCTATAAAACATGAGTAGAGGGCACAATAACGTTAGGATCAGCTCGCTGGAAGAACCGTATCATGTCGACAAACCAACACGATTGCATTTGAAATCCCTGGGCCAATTCCACTGCAGGCTGTCAACTGAACTAGTATGAACCAGGGACTCAATACCAATCTGTTATGAATTCTGTGAACAGCAATGCCTGGTTACCTAACACCATAATCTCCAGACAACATAAAGGGATATATCTAAGGGAAAACTGTATTTAGTCAGACCAAAACATTTTGACAAACTAGTCCTTCCTATATGACTGAGGTACGCATGCTATTGATGGTATGGGCTTAGTTTAAATAGGCCGTCACAATATTTTTCAAACGCAAAGTAGACCGAAGGGTGCCCAATTTAGAATAGAAGAAAACGTGCAATTCCGCGCAAAATCTATTTCCCACAATCATTCTTCATTAGATTTAAGTCAATGACTAAACAAGGAGCAATTTACTTGGTCTTTTTCAGCGCTGCAGCCAGCAGCAAAGAGCAAGTTTTACATGCCCTTATCTACAACAACTCGAGTGCAGGGGTGAGATTTAAATCCAAGCTGACAGATCCTCATGGCACGGCATGAGGAATGGCAGAGGGGCTATACTGCGAGGCAGAGCGTTGCCACTCTGTCACTGATGTAACAACCATGGGGGGGGCATGATATATCTGGTATCTGTCAGGGGGGTGAGGGACATTGACACGGGCACGGCACGGACCTACTCTGAGGCTAGGCTAGGCAGAGGACACCCTGTGGCGGGGCCGGCCCGGCCTGACGAGGAAGTGATAAGCCCGGGCTAGGGCAGAGCCTTTCCAATCGACGACCTCCAGCTAGCAGTGGAACAGGAAGGCCGCGTATCAAATGGAGTCCCGTATGGCCGGGGTGGTGGAGGAAACGTGTCAAAGACGGAGAGCGCACCACAGGGGTGTGAGTCAGCAGCTTCTTGGGCAGATATTGCAAGGAAATATAGGTCTAATGTGGGCCTCTGAGTCAGTATAGGAGGAGTGGGGAGGAAGTGGAAACAAGTCCTCCTTCAAGCTAGGCCTGTTTTAACTTTTATTTGCGGCAGATGGCGGGACAGAGTGAAACTTCGGAGACACAAAGCAGGGCAGCCTGGAGGAGAGTCGGGTGGACTGGGCCTGGCCCGCTGGCTTGTCCCTGAATAACAATTTATGTTTTTGGTGTGTATTTAACAGGCGAAGACCTCAGCTAGGGAACATACTTTCCACTCTCCTTTCACGCTGCCCTATGGAAGAGGTACACAAAGCAGGCCACACACATAGCTCGCCCGCTCACACACACACACACACACACACACACACACACACACACACACACACACACACACACACACACACACACACACACACACACACACACACACACACACACACACACACACACACACACACACACACACACACACACACACACACACACACACACACACACACACTAGCAGATGAGTGGGTGGTTTATAAAGCAATGGGGAGGGAACTGGGATGTTGGCGTTGAGACTTCAGGATCTGCGGCCAAGCGGTGCAACACGCGTTCAAAATGCACAACCCAGGACTTTTTCTTATTGGCTAATAGAAAGAGCTATATGGAAACAGTAGACTTGATATTTGATTCTACGAGGGATTGCTGTTTAGACATACGAGGGTTAAAACTACAATATCCATTTGGTTGCATCTTCAATTGAATCACTGTTCCGGGCCGTGGAAAAAAACACAAGCAAAAGCAAGAGGGGAAATCAAACTCGTCCTTAAAAATCCTTAATTGATTACTTATTGAGGAAGACATTCAGGCAAATGAGAAGCCTCCTAACTAGAAGCATGGGTGGAAGGTCAGCCTCTCGCTGAACTGGAATCCATACAGGTGTCAAATGCGGGCCCCACATACAGTATTAATCACCACAGACCAGTTCCCACAGCCAGTCACGCCAGCTCAATTTCACTTCATGTTTCTGAATAACTGGCCTGTTGGCACATCAGTCTGGGAACAACGTTCAAGCGCTCAATCTATGACGACAGCACGTCCTGCCTAGCTAGAGGGACATCTCATGACAACCCTTTGAGCTATGAATGCGCTGAGAGACATTCAAATTTCGGATGGGAGGCGGGAGTTCAACTTGTACTTGGGGGCGACAGTGTTAAAGTCCTCACTTCTGTTGCAGGTCATGCAGGCTCTGCTCAGCTCTCTGCAGGCCGTCCAGGTCTTTCATCATCTTCTTCATGTGGTCCTTGGAGTAGCGGTTCTGGATGTAGGCGAACCAGCAGCCGCCCATACCAATGACTATGGACACCACAAGCATGAAGTCCTTCAGGTGGTTGTGTCTATTCACTGGGGAGAGACAGGAGAGCAACATCTGTCAGCACAAGGTTAAGAATCGGTGTTCAAAGCACAAAACTAACACTATTTTGGTAAGTCACAGCAGTGGAGCGGTTTAAAGAAAAGAGTCCACTAGTAGTAGGTGGGTGTGAGAGGGCTCCAAGTGAAAATACCTGGTTAAAGGCACATTAGCGCCATCTATTTCTGTCTTAAGTTTCACAAGCGCTAATGGAGCACATAGAGGCACACCAAGGCATGGGAGTACTGACATTTACATGATACATCTAATCAGACTCCAGCTCTTGCCCTTCCTCTTTCCCCTGAGAGGTGTGAATGTCCTCTGGCATAATGCTGCCCTCCTAAGGGATTCAGTTCCATCCCATTCCTGACAGTCCCAGCCAGGCAGGCAGCAGTTAACCCTCGTGTATAATTAGGCACAAAGCACATTCTAAAGGCCGGCGGTCTAAAGTCACAGTAAACGATCGCGGTAAAGTCATCAATTGACCTCTTAACTGAGACAACGAGGGAGTTCAAGGAAGAAATACATAATGGCTGCCTGGGACCTCGTAAGACACCCTCGTACAGGGCATTCCCCTTCACAAACAAAGAGTGACAAAACCAACTCTGCTGGCTGTTATTCACTAGGAACAAAGCCTTCTTTCAATCACCACTTAAAACCACAGAAACAACTTCTCACCGCTGACTGAAACTACAGCTTTATTCCCATGAAGTCAATAAAGGCTAATGGACATATCATTACGTCGGTAATGTTTGCCCTGCTTCATAAATCAATGTGTGTGCTTATGTAGCCTTGCCTACACGGTCCTGAGCAAACACGCATGGTCCGTCATGGTCAAAGCCAATATACGCCGGACCGTGGCACAGTGAAGCCATGGGATAGGAATGGAGCTAGCTTGGACGTTAAGCTAGAGCTCAGGGCCATGCAATTCAGCCGAGGTGCTGTGACCTGCCCTTTCTCCAGCCTACAGAACCACAGAACCATACAGCTGCAGACGGTGGCTATATTTGCTAATACACCTCACAGTCCAAGTCTCCACTCCCTCTCAGTGGAGCACAACTGTTGAATACGTTGTCATGCCACTTATTTTTCAGCGTCTTCACGCTCAATTTGCCTTGGGTCGGCCTTAGCAGCAGACACACACTGCCAAGAAATATCCGAGCCTTGAGTAACAAGAACAACATGAGCCCTAGTTATCTGTTCTCCCCGTGCTGCAAGCAACACACAAATAGCAGAGACGGTTTTATTAGCAATGGTCAGGGCAAGTTACTACTAGACTTATTTTATGAAGCACCGCATCGCTGCCTTTTAGGAATACAGCCAAGAAAGTCCAAAGTGACATGTTTAACAAACCATTACACACGGAGTGACTTGGCTAAAATGAGTGGTCTATTATGCTGGCGGGGAACAGCTCAATAGATCAAGTTTGTGTAAAATGAGTCATAAACAAGGCAGTGAAATTGGTCCACTTTGGTAAAGTGCGTTAACCATTAGCCCACACAAGAGTCCTTTTGGGTGCCTGATCGAGTCCAAGTCTTTGTTTGATGTGTCTTAAAAGGATGTTGCCGTAGCCAGTAAGGCTTTGTGACTATCAACGGCTCTCTCTGGCTCTTTGACTGGGGCTGTCAGGTTCAGACTTCCTCCTCTATTCTCATCGTCCAGCTGACTCTCCTTATCCCCACACGCACAGACAAACAATCAATGGCACATGCTTAATACAGACCACCAAAGCAGGTCGACTTGACATTCACTAGCAGCCTCATTCAACCCAACTGTTTACCTCTGGTTTTTATCTTTCCTTCTTTACACAGACTTGCTTCTTCTGCTAGTTTATTGCCAGTCTCTCTAATCGAAATCCTACATTCTCTATGGTATTGAATGTCCTCAAGGCCCTTGATAGCCAAGGACATATTTTGCATAATTCCATAATTCCAACACAGCTAGTCATGGTCATGGTCATGAAACGCTAGCCAGCAGTGATTATAAGAGCATATTACACGGCACTATAACAGCTCTGTTCCGGTTCTACACATTTCTGTAGTCACCCGCCAGGTAAGACACACCCTGACAGTTGCATGTGACTCATTTCACATGTCGGAACGCTACCATAAAGTTGAACACATACTAAAGAGTGGGGGAGCCCTGTAAAGGGAGAACCGGAAAATTAACACTCTACCGAGCTGCATCAAGTAGTGGCCAGACATAGACAAGGAGAATAGGAAGGCTGCTGTGTGTATTTGTCTCATTGCGCCAGAGGGGTGTGCCTCGAATACAGAGGAACCTCAGCTCCCCAATCAATTCCTCTGTAGCTCAAGCTGGTCTGGCAGGCTTCTGGCCTTCGGTCGTAGCGTCAGCAGGGTGGGGACTCCACTTCCTAGTCTAGGAGGCGTGGTTCCAAGACACCTGGAGCTTTATCAAAAGCCTATCCACTGGCGTGTTGTTGCTCAATGGTTCAGGTGTGAGAAGTAGGAGGACTGCAGTTTGGCCAATTCCTGGCTCATTTATATGCAGTACATCATTCTTTTGGTGGGAGCATTTTTTTTGGCACATTACTTGCACAACTCAAGTCACGCAAACCCCTACAGGCATAGCAACTACAGAACTAGAAGTGCATTCAGGTGCAGAGGCTATCACAGAAAATTGGGTCTTACTGGGAGGGGCTCCAAAGAGAACAGTGTCCAGGGATTTGAGCTGCAGCTTCTGGATGTGGCTTCGGTCCAGCATCCTCAAAACAGACAGTGTTAAGGTAGCATTCTTCACGGCCAGCCTGACAGAGGTGTGTGGGGGGGGGGGGGAGCAGAAAGAGATTAGAGAGGCTCTGTGGTCTATGAAACACAGAGAAACAACAATGGCTCCAAGGGGTGGGGTGGATGTTCCTTGGGTTTTGACCTGGGCAGTCCCTTACCTAGGCATGACACTGCCGTTGAATTGCATCTTACGGAAGGCCTCCACATACTGGGGCAGCTCCACGCAGGTAATGAGCCACTCCTCCACCTCGTCCACTGTCCAGTTGAAGACTGTACCAAAAGAAAAAACACACACACACAGACACAGACACACACAGACACAATTACAGGTTGGATTTCAGGACACTGATACAACATGCCTTAGCTCATGCCAGAAAGACTAGGACCCACCATCTCACTTAGCAGAGGCATGTGTGATTCCACTCTATATTTAATGAGTATCCTAAATCACTCAGGTGGTATCCGCTATCATAACACACTTTAAACGTACACACGTTGGCATGGTGTCAAGGAAAGCGCGGTAAGGGAGATCCACTCCGTAACGCAGCTGGCAAAGAGTCAACAGTGTGGGTTGCCTGTGTTAATAGGCTACATGCAGCAGGCCTGAGTGGAGACACTGTTTACTGGCTCAGAAGCTCCTCTGAGCTCTTACAAGCTGCAATGCAGGCTGAATCTGACAGAACCAGAAGCACAGTGAGAGAGAGCCGGGGGGGGGGGGGGGGGGGGGGGGGTGAAAGCTGTGAGGGCGAGGGCTAGACTACACTTCTATCTGTGACAAAAGGTTAGAGACCAGTTAGACCAAGATAGTGGAAAGAAGGTGAAGAGAGCAATAGATAGAAAGGGTGAGTTAAAAGGGTGGGTGTGAGTCCTGTTGACAGTTCCACTGATGTCCCTGTGCCAGAGGGCCCGAGCTACTAAGTGGTCTGCACTTTGCTTGACAATGTTGAAATACCAGCTGATAAATGTGAACTGGCTTGTTTAATAGCCCAATAGCTGCATAGGTCAAGGGAGTTAAACCGCTAACAAAATTTTTGACCGTCAGGTATGGGAATTAATTCTTCAAATTAATTCATAAATAATAGTATAATAAAATAAAATAAAAACACACGCAAAAAAAAACAGGAACACCAATCAATTCAGGGGAAAGATTCAACAAGCAAAGTGGACAAAGCATATCATGTACTGGCCAAGACTCAAAGTCTGAATCGCCGAGCTCTATGCAAAAAACATGCAAAGCATTACACAGGCTCATTGGTGGTGGTGGTATCTTTGAAGGAGGATATAGTCTAGATCAGAATACAGTACCTATAGAGGCCTTCCATGTGTTCCACAGGTCCTCCACACTGATAAACTGGTCGTCCCCATGGAAGGTGTTGTGCTTGGCCTTTGGATCGTGGTAGTTGAGATCCTCCCTCAGGAACTACAAGAGCACAGAGATATCAGCTTGATAGAGGGTATAGGAAGATGGTCAAAAAAGACAACAAGGACACACCTATACTAAATAGTGTGGCACAGCCTACATGTCCAGAGCAGCAGTATCATGAGGCAAATTATTATTTTCAGTTTAGCTATTCAACAGCAAATGAAGCAGGTTACCAATACTTTAGCCTAACTCCATACCGCAATACCCAATTAAAGTGTATTCTAACATTGTCCACTTCCCATAAGATTTCATGGTTAACTGGTGGTAGGCCTATCAGATCCTTAGCATTCAACTGAGGCATTATGACACTCCATCTTGAAGGACCACGGTCCTCAATCTGTTAGGCGTATGAGCAGCAAGTGCCAGGCCTGGCTGACTCTGGCTTCTCATACTGTACGCTAGCTCAGCCCCCATGCTGCTCCGAAGGAAAGCTTGGCTCCAGTACGACATCCGCCCCCACGAAGAACAGCTAATGCAACAGGGGTTGGAGGAAAGCTATAAGCCAGGAGGCAGCTTTTCCTTCCGGACGAGGTGTAGGGCCACCACCAAAGTTACAGAAAGAAAATGAAGGAGCTGCTGGTTTGTTTCAAACTCTACTCCGAATAGGAAGCATGTGGCCCCTACAGACATGTCTACATGTCCGGGCCATGTGCTGTGGATTAAACTGTGGCTGCACCGCGGACTGTCCGTGTCAGCGGACCAGACGTGACCTCTGTGAGGCTCCAGGGAGGAAAGCCTGCAGACCTGCACTAGCATAGGAGACATTGGGCCAAGAACAGTCCTGTGTGAGCAGATTGCACTAAGTCTTCAGCATAGACTCTTCACTTATTTTCATAGCAAGGCCACTACAGTGCTGTCATAACTCTGTTAATTATCTATATGACCATGTTGGAAAGGAACCCCTCACGTGATTACAATTAATTCCAGTTCTGATATGCCTAGTCTCCTGCCTAGTGCAAGCACCTGTAATTACCCTGGTGTGTGTGTTTTCAATTCTAGTACAGGACCTGCTACTTAATAATAAGAACTAGGGCTCTTATATCCTGGCTAATACTTACCCCGTCTGTCTCGGACACATCTACATTGCCGTTTGCATCGTCATCCATCTGCTTGTGGATGCTGCGGATGGCTTCGAAGCTAAGGATGGCATTTTCGTCCTGGCACAGTGGCTCATCGATGCGACAGAGTTCTGGTGGAGACAACACAAGTCTTGTAAACCGTGCAGATTCACAACGGCTTTCTTTCGCGGTGCCTAGCTTTCATACTTTTGAGACATAGGGCCAAGTAAAGTGAAGGCATGACTAAGGCCTATCCAGGCCTACTGTTCATACACAGGAAATGAGTAGCCTTAAGCATGTACCAAAAAAACACTACTATTTTGCTGAAGTGATTTATATGGTAGCCTCTCAATGTTTAAAACTTACTTTGACTTACACAAGATATGACATTTTTTTGGCAAAGGATAATACTGCAACTAAATCTGGGTCAGGGTACTTATGATTCACAGGGATCCAATTATGCAAGCTTCAATTATTTAAGGTCTAAGGAAAATGGAATCACATGCCACGATTATCTCATGGTCTAGTCAAGGATCGTGATAATAAAACAGAAAACCAATGTGGCATGTATTTGATTTGTTTTGCCTTTTAGTGTCCCATTTCTCTGTTGAGAGACGAGAACCTCTGCCACAGATCACAGATAAGGCGGCTGCTCTCCCTAAGAGGCAACTTGCATGGCTGACATGTTGGAGTGTGTTCAAGACTGTGGAAATGAGTGGAGGTTGCCTCTCAGTCACAGACTAGTAAGAGTGCCAAACTAGCCAAGTATAACAAATTGAATAAAGTATAACAACATCCTTTCAAATACCCGATATTCACATAAAGAGACACTCCCTTAATGTTTAAGACACAGGTTTAAAAATGCATATCTGGTTGTGAAATACATCTACAAATGGTCGTAATCTGAGATATTAATACGATATAGTGTCATGTGTACAGCTACAAGACCTAGACAGTCAACAAAAGGTAGAAAACTTCCTGCTGACTTCCTTTACAATATTTTCAATGTGCCACTGCACTGCAGCAAACAGTAGGGGGGGATTATTTCTGATCAGTTGGTCAAAATTGGATCCAAATTAGACTATCCTGATGGTCCGGTTGCTTAGGGGTGGTTATTTCACATAGGTTTAAATTATCCATGACCAGCCTAATAGGATTATAACCGAAGTAGGCAGGTATAGCCTCTGAAGTAGACCAATGATCAGAAGAAAAAAACAGCTAAGCTAAACTAGTTGTAATGTAGTTAAAGGTTAAACTAAGTCTCTTGTGGATGAGCTTTCAAGGGAGTTCACATTCCATACACAGGGTAACTGTATTTGTCACTGCATTTAAGAATTAGCCTATGCTTAAGCCACACCTAACACCTGCCATTTTTTTCCATGTGAAACCACCTCTTTCTTTTCTCATTTGATTTGCAAACTTCCTGAGCCACAATATTCTTAATTTGCCTACTAGCTGGCTTAGGTTTTTAAGAGCTCTGAGTTACCATCTCTCAGTATCTTAAGCACAGACCAGATACATATTTGTCATGTAGGTTAGTTCTATTCCAAATCATCGCCCGCACACTTGTAATATAAAAATAAACACCATTTCAGAATGATTAGAGATGCTTTGCTTTCTATTTTCTAGGATGATTCAACCTAGTCTCTGAAATATAAATCATGAATAGCTTGGATCTGCGCACGGATACCTATTCGACATACAATCAATATATTTTGTTCATCAAATATAAGGATCATTCTAAGCTTAAAGGTGTTTAGCACCCCATATATTAAATGTAATACCTAACCCAAAATAAAATAATAACCAATGCGTACCTGCATAGGTTACATTTGAGAAATGGTCCCATTCAAGGTATCGTGATCAAAGTAGTTCTTAGTCTACACGTCTAGTCAGCTTAGGGCTCCAAGGCGACATTTCGTCATAGGAATAGCCTGGCTAAGTTCAGGCTATGTACAGTACTGCCTTCTTGGAAAGGACACAAGGCAGCACTAGAACCATTTCCAATGCCACAACTTTAACACAATTTGCATACCGCCAATGATAAGATGCTCTTTCAAACCTATGAAGATCTGAATTGTGTAACTTATTCAAGAAAATTATATTTTACAATTTTTTACAATGCCATTTCAAAAGTGTTCTGTTATCCCATTGAAACTTACTGCACTGCTAATCTTGACTGTATTACTAGGCCAGGGTACTACCAGACTGGCCTAAATCTAGGGATGAAAAAAAAAAATACTGGGTCACATTGTCTGTTCATTACAGCACATGCTGTACATAGGTATGTAATATACTTTCACTGCCATGATGCATTTGTCTCCTATTTAACTTGGTTCTATGATCTGGTGGAGCAGAGGGCTTAACAGAGAATGCATACCCTGACTATTATAAGCAAGGCTACATTTAGAGCTACCACAATTCTAAATGCAGATCGCTATGGCACATGGATTTTGCTGTGCTGTCTCAATAAACAAAAAGGCCCAGAAATACATTGACATCAGTTAAATTGTGATTCCATGTTTTGAAAATTCTGCAACTTTCAGGTAACGTTTAACAATAATATTAATTTCATGATTTACTCACCCGAAACACCATTATCTGCAGCATGTTGATGGTCCAAGGTGGCTTGACTTAGCTTCTCTGACCAACTTTCTCCAAATAAACAGAGACATACAATCCACAAGGTGACCAATTTGCTGAAATCCATATTGGGCGTTTACTGAAAAGAGAGAGAAAAGTGTTATGGTGAAATATGGTATTATACCTTGACTTGATGGCTAGAAGACACACTTTGCCATTCAATGTAAACGTAAAGTCAGTGAAGCACTTAAACTTGTTTCACTTGACTTAACAAAATATCACGTTTCGCTGAAACTTTCAGTGTCACTTCACAAATTTTAGTCCTAAATT
The DNA here is from genome assembly GCA_017639675.1 of Aplochiton taeniatus. Classification (NCBI taxonomy): domain Eukaryota; kingdom Metazoa; phylum Chordata; class Actinopteri; order Galaxiiformes; family Galaxiidae; genus Aplochiton; species Aplochiton taeniatus. Next base: position 9,061,581 of record CM030181.1, on the reverse strand, counting down.
GATTGCCCCCAGAAAACGCAGAAACGGCAGTTGCAGATCACTACTATTACACAACGTAAACTACAGTTCATGCTACTTTTTGTACCTCACCTAAATAGCATAACTTTCACACGACGTGGCAACGCTAACAGCTGGCAGCTGAGTTGAACGAACTATTGTTACTGAGTAAGTTACTGGCTATTACTTGTGCTGGCTACAACAAGTTCAGTGTTAGCTAACGTCATATCACAGCAAACGGCGAGCTGGCTGGGAAGCGCTGGCAGACTGTCAGTAGACCGTTGCTAGCTAGCTTAACGTCATCTAACACGGTTTACATTTAGCTAGCAACAATCTTTGTCGTTACCTAGTAAGCAACTTAAAAGAAAAATAATATATTGCTTTCTATAGTCAAATGAGCTTAACGTTACCTGTCATAAACCTGGAAAAAAGAGAGGACTATTCAGCGGCTTTGTAAAAATATAACGATGCACTTGTACATTGCAGCAGACGCCTGGTTCCCACCAATGGTTCCCCACACAGCCAGGAGAGCACAATGTGGACAGTGACAAGGCTAGGAACACTGCAGAGCTTTTACATGTGTGTTGTTTCTTCAGACTCCAGTCTCCACGTTATTGTAATACTGCCTCCTAAATGTGTGGCTGACTATGTGTGGTCCTTACAAGAAAATGGAGGTTGTTGCGTTGCAGGGTTACTGCTCAAATGGTTAAAACTGCTCTAGGATGCCATCTTGAGGATTTAGTAACGTATTGAACAATAGCTGCAATGTCGTAATATTTCAATTTTGGTGCGTGGCATTGTTTAAATCAGCTGTGTCAAGTATTAGGAATCAGATAATAGTATCACATATATTTTTTGTTGTTGTTGTTTTTTTTACATTTTCTATCCCTATTCTGTTCTAGCTTTATTTAAAAATAATGTTTCATCTAACACCAATAAATGGAGTCCAATTATTAGCCTTGACCCTGTGTAATGTAGGTGGGTTGAAGGAGTAGTATGACTCAATTTCAACACACTGTCCCAGAATAACTTTGAAAGGGCCTTTCTATAAGAATTTTCCCCAAAAGAATGTCAAGCACAGGCCCAAGAGGTCACAAAAAAATTCCTCTCCCTCTGCTTATTCTCCTTGTGAGCACAAAGAAGAACTGGCACATCAATGTTCCAAAGAAGATGAAGGAGAAAAGTACAACTGGCAAGCAGGATTCAGGCAATTAGGCAAATATTAGTCATCAACTACATGAAATGCTCTGTTCTCGCCCAAGAAAGACTAAATAAGTTGTCTGAAGAGACTGTAAATGTATGCCTTTCCCAATCACCCACCAACCATCAAGAAGAAACTGTGTGTTCTAATAGAAAAAGAAAATACACTATTTTACCGTCCCAAAAGGTGAATGTAATCTTATTGTTCTGGTACATTTATGGTTTTAAATAGCAGAGCTAGAATTGAATTATGATATTTGACAGTCGCTGGTTGGAAATGAGAAGTGTATGATGCAGCTCTTGTAGAAATGTTTGAGTATTTAGTGAACTCCAAATACATTGACTAGGATGCTGTACTGTTGATGAAGGCATTGCAAATTAGTTTTAGAATCACAACCGCTTATTCAAAGATCAAATTGTAACACACTTGTTAGTGCCTATTACACATTTAATCTGGAGTTTGATGTGCAACTGGTTCACTCATTGCTTGGTAAGTGGCTGACAAAATGGATGATGAATGATGATTAAGTACTCATAAAGCCATTATAACATCTAAAAACAGAGAATAGCCTAATGAGAAATATTACTATTCCTAGGCCTTCTTGAATTACTAAAGAGGAATAAAATATTTTAATTGTGTCCATGTCTGAAAGAACAAGCTAATTGTGTGCATGATTTTTACCTCTTACTACAAAAGGAGTATCCTATTATTTTAAGATGGCAATGATTGTAAAACAATCTGTAAAACAATCTGTTGGCACATTGTCTTGTACATTTAAACAATAAAAAATAAAGCAGATCTAAGGACAAGAACAATTATTGAGTGTGATGGAAGAGTTACATAACTTCAAAAGACTTCACAGGAATTTGTTATACATTTTCTATTAATATCACATAAAAACTCGTTCAACTCTTTGTTACTCTAAAATATTGTACATAGTAAAGCAATAAATTATTTGTTACTATCGTTTCCACTATGTCGACTTCATGGAAATATATGGAACAAGCCCTCTTCTCCACCCTCTCTTGCCTGAACAGGGTCAAGGTCATGTCCCTGCGGAGAGGGGTGGGTTGTTGCACACCTGGCACTTGCTCCTCGGTTTCCCAGTCAGAAGTCCTTATCCTCTGATGGTGAGATAACCATGACCTCTCTGCTCTTAAAGTCCCACAGCGCTGTTAGGTGGAAGGCCATGTTGGAGAATACCACTGAATATTCAAAGAGGGCAAAGAATGTGTAGCCTGTGGAAGGTTGTCAAGGAGAAGAGAGATGAATCTACATCTACATTCAACGTCTGAAATGAACCAGTTTTCTGAGTCTAAATTAATATAGTTATACTCACTTCCTGATTCGCAATACATGTTGTGCTTCCAGTAAAAGTAAGCAGCAAAGACGCAGAAAGATAAGTTGAAGAGTAGGAAACGGACTTTCCATCTGTAAGATTTGCGATCCTGTGAATAAAAGAGTTGGCACATGCCATTGGGTAAGTATGTAAATCATGGGAAAACTAATCATAACTATCCACATACCACATTCCTTTAAATAGTATGTTTTCATAAAAAATAATACACATATTATATGAAATTCGTTCCTCAGTTGTCAAAATTAAAACAAAAATTGTTACACCTTTTTTGTTGTCCATAAACTCATTCAGTAAATGTTTTTTACAGTATTGCTAGAAATTATTTTATTTTATTTTTCTGACAGTGGACCAGACAAGGCAGGCAGAAAAGTACAGTCATATAAACTTCTTACCTCAGGACTTAGTGTATACTTCTTTATGGCATGCCACAGTCGGCAGGTTATCAACATATGGATTAGGGAGCTGGCAATGAAAAGGACAAAACCTTCCTTATGGACAACTATGGAAAAATGGTTTCAAAGAAAGAAAGAAAGAAAGAAAGAAAGAAAGAAAGAAAGAAAGAAAGAAAGAAAGAAAGAAAGAAAGAAAGAAAGAAAGAAAGAAAGAAAGAAAGAAAGAAAGAAAGAAAGAAAGAAAGATGAGTAGCATTAATCTAGGGAGTGCTTTTCTACTTCACTGTAATATGTATATTGGTAGAGGGCAAGAGTAAGGGTGAGGATTATGAATAAAACCAAAGACCTATTGTTGGAAAAAATATAAATTAAATGAAAGGTCACTCACAGTATGTCTCATTTGATGACACGTAGGTGAGGAGCAATAAACCGAAATCTTCAGTAACAGCAAAGAAAAAGTTGAGACAGCTGAGTAGCCCCTCTGGGAACCTAGGGGCAAAGCGCCCCTTATAAAAGTTAAAGTAAGCAACTGCTACCAATAATCTAGGTGCAGAATGCAATCCAATGCAGAATCGCCAGATATGACACTCTGGGCTCAGGCTAATGGAGGCACTGATAGAGGGCAGATAATTGGGAACCTAAAACAAACCATCGAAATGTAATTAGAAAAAGGCAAATTATGAAGTCTATAAAATTGCCTGAGACATCACTAAAAATATAATGAAGACGTTACCTGACAATGTGTACCCGTGGACTCCTCAAAATGGAAAACCGAAGAGATGAAGATGCATGTTATTAAGCCAAGCAGTGGCAGGCAGACAGTGCCCACAACGCAGGCAGTAAATGATAATCGTATGAGAGGCTTCTCATGCCCCAGGATATTAGGACCCTGAAGCATCCTGGAATATTGAACCACAATTACACTATTTTCGTATAGATGTACTATAGCCACCGTCCACCGTCCCCAGTCTACCCTAAATAATAAAATGTTTTGGCGAAATACAACAAAGGTGTGGTTTTAGGAAAGAAATATTAACCAGTGAAAGGTATTACATGACTAATCTTAACATGATAAGACAAACATGGAAAAATTCTAAAGGCAAATCATACCTAAACACTGAAGAGATTTGAAACCTGTATATTCCAGACCAACATATATGATTACAATAACCTTGGATAAAACTGGCTTTATGGGCCAAATCTTAAAAGGCTTAGCGATTATATTTGCCTCAATCACGCTAAAATATCTTCCATCCCCAAACTATAACGTATGGAAATAGCTTCCAGGAAACCAAGTCTGTATTTGAGGTTGTGTGCAGTTCGACGTATTATTTCGACTAAGCATCCTTGGATGCCTAGCCTAGCCGCTACCCGGAAGAGAAAATGAACTGAATGAGAGAAACGTTGGGTACATATTCACGTGATACGGTTGGTTGCAGCCAAAAGCATGCACAGATTTTGAACAGAATTATGAATGTGCAGTTACAGTAACAAATCTGACTAAAAGACAAGAAACCTTGCATATAAACGCAACGTCGAAGGAACTTTGGGTGCTCTCCTTGGTCCTGAACATGTGTAAGCGTCTGTCGTTAAATTCACACTGGCTAAAATGCTCAGACAACTTTTCATTTGACCAAACACAAAAGGGTTTATAAACTGCCCTCCATTTTCGCTAGATTTCGATTTAGGCTTAACTTACTAATCTCTACACTGGACCATCTGTCAGAGAACAGTGTGGTGGCACCTGGTTAAACAGTCCAGAGTTCTTCTTGGGGCATTTGAGCAACATAATTGTGATTCAAACTATCTCTAAAGGATAATGTTATTATAGGTAACTTCTTTCAGCAAGATGAAACTGTTGGGGAGCGTCTCATTATTTCGTGTAATTTTCTGTATTAATATTGTTTCAGGTAGGTTGTTTTTCTGTTATTTTTGTTCTAGCCTATTATTTTCTCTATTCTTCACGTTGTGGACAATCTTTCATCAAAGGTAGGTTTTTGATTATGTTCAGACAACAAACGTATGCATATACAATGCAACATTGAATGCATATACTTATAGAATAAAAGCATTGACCTATAAGCTGTAGTTGTAGTAATAGAAGTGGTAAAGAAGACTCTATTTGGGCTATTTCTCTAAT